>OY744603.1:92075162-92675162 GCA_963556255.1 Allolobophora icterica
GGCAGGAGAAGCATAAAGTATTCTAGAGAGGATTGTTGCTCTAATCACATCATAAAGGCAAGGTCCTTGTAGACCGTGAACTACTAAGGTTCGAAGAGCACAGGCCTATTTGGAGCCTGACTACAAATTCGGTTAACATGATTAGAAATGTTTAAACTGTCAGATATGATACAGCAAGCATCAATCGATGATATTCCAAAACGAAGGCTTCTTCAGTGCGCCCTTTCCGCGGAAAATAGTTGTCTGTACCTGAGTCAGCTGAAGTTTCTGTATTCTTCAATAGCTGAATTCTTCGACAGATGTGAGATTCTATACCGGATTTGACTGATGGATGTGAGAGTCTGATGACTTGGTTGATGGATGTGAGTGAGTCTGATGAATGACAGGAGAAATTGCTGATCGGCTGCCAGTGTGAAAAAGCGAGCAGCAGAGTGGAGAGACTTCATTCCTCAGAGAACTCATCGCTCTGTAGGCCTACACCGTAGTAATTATCAGCCGTTGGTAGCCTATTAAATATATACGCGCCATACTTTTAAAGCCTAGTTCGCTAGATGGCTTTCTGGTTCTCCCTGCAAGAATACCTAAAGCTCACGACTGCTCATTGGCAATCAAATATCTGGATATCTAATTGCATTTCACATGGCAAATTTTATCACTTACCGCACCTCACGTTCGCATTTCTGTATGACATAACGCGCGTTAAAATTTTTAATAATAATAATAATAATAATAATAATAATAATTATTATTATTATTATTATTATTATTATTATTATTATTATTATTATTATTATTATTATTATTATTATTATTATTATTATTATTATTATTATTATTATTATTATTATTATAACAACAACAACAACAACAACAAAAGCTTAATGATAATAATAATAATGTAAAGCATAATGATAATGATGAAAATTACAATAACAGTTAGAATAACAATAGTAAGAAATTAGAATAACAAGAACAATACTAATACAGTAGGCTCGACTATATGCGCACTAGGCTAGTGAATAGTGGTACATAAACACTGAAGTAAACGTGCGCTTCACAAATGTCTGCATTAATTTGTAAGGTCTGTGATCACAACTAACTAGACTGAAAATAGAAGTCGTCGCTTGGGATGCTGTCCAACTTAAAACCGGAAACCAATGTCCGAATCGTTACGCATCATTGAACTTCCAGTAACTCCAGTTCTTGTCCACAAGGGAACAATAGTTAACACCTTCTGAGGTAAGATTCGGTGCTGTCGCATCTCTTGTTACGACCATCTTCCTTGTAGTTCAATGAGTAACACGGGTCGATCGCGCTGTTATTCCGGAGTCCAAGTAACTTCCGGATCTCCTGTCTGACGGTCCTGTGAAGAAGGATGTAGAGCAGACTGTTGAGTACCGTGTTGCTCATGTACAGAAGTCCAGAGATGTAGTAGTACCATGACGACCCATTGCGCACGAAGTGTGTAATGATCAATTGGAAATAGACGGAAAGATAGACAGCGCAGATGATGAAGATGTTCTTGGCTGATCTGAGACTTCTTCCGAGACAATGGAAACCGTCACCACTTCTCTCGTGGATCCGATCTAAACGAAATGAATTAGAATTCAATCGCAATTTTGTTTATTGCACATAACACTTTATGCGATGCAGGATATATAATATATATATATATATATATATATATATACTCTGCTGCTAAAAATTTTGTTTTTACCTAATCTGGTCAAAAAGGCAGCAAAAACCCTCACGCGCAATTAGATTTCTCCGCCTTATTTGCTGTTTCTTCAAAATTTGGGGGCGGACAAATGTATGGCGTGTCCCCCACTCTTAAAGGTGGGGGGACATGTCCCCCGTCTCCCCCCCCCCATGATCGCCGCCCATGTTCAAATGTCATTCAAGCAGTTTAAAACAGGTCATAAAAATTTCCAAATACCAACTACCAACGGGCGCAAACAACTCTCGTCTATACGCTGTGGCGGAGACGACTGATGAGGCCCAACCCAGGAACAGGATCGTGAATTTAATTCTGCCGTCAATAGGAAGCCAGTGCAGCGTATCTCTTATGGTTGAGTAAGAGGTAGGTATCTCAAAAGAGTTGCCATGAAATAAAATGCATCTACGGTATATATATATATATATATATATATTGACAATAAAAGATATTGAATTGAAATTGAATATATATGGGGGGATACGGGGGACATGTCCCCCCACCTTTAAGAGTCGGAGGACATGTCTCTCCACCTTTAAGAGTGGGGGGACACGCCATACATTTGCCCCCCCCCCAAATTTTGAAGAAACAGCAAAAAAGGCGGAGAAATGTAATTGCTCGTGAGGGTTTTTGCTGCCTTTTTGACCAGATTAGGTAAAAACAAAATTTTTTAGCAGAAGTGTCCCCCCGAAAATTCCCAGAAAGAAGAAGAAATTCGTAAAAAGTATACACATTTTTGGTCGATGAATTTGTAAAAGGTCATTGTAGACGACGAGATGATTATTTGGGAGACCAGGGAAAAGTTGTAAAAAGAGGCGAAAACAGGGCATCAACTTCTTTGGAGATGAATTGGTAGAAAAGTCTGAAAGTTTTTGTGTAAATGAATTCCTAAAAAGTAAACAGTTTTTTGGGACATGAATTCCTAAAAAAGGTCATCGACCAGACCATGGCCGACTTTGTACCCCCACCTCTCAGACAAGATCGCCGCCACTGCATTTGAAGGTCGTTAAAACTAATTAAATTATTTGTCACCAGTTCTGACTCCTTATGCTTAGGCTACGTATGTCAATATTGAAGATAATTCGCGTTTTAAATAAAAGTTATTGTTTGTCAACAGTTTTCTTCCCCATAAATTTCTTTTAATCGCCGTACAGCGTTTCTCCCAGTTTAGGCGCTCCTGGCCGGGTTAAGGCTATTTTTTTAAAATCTCAGCAGCCTCTTCCCATAATTATAAAGATTAAGAAAGTCCTGTAGTATTAGGCCTCTACTTATGTAGGACCACAAGCAAGCTTCAAGTTTTCGTTCAATAAACTCTAAATCAGTTTAGTCAAACGAATGTTGGTGATTTCACAGATGGGAACAAGGAACAACAACTTTCAGTGCTTGTAGCTTAAAAAGGGCAATTCATGCATAAGAGCAACAACACTGAATGGCTTAGAATACCTGGTTAGATTGACAAGTTAACAATCAGCTGAGTACTCAGTGAGTAGTCTTTATTCTTACCTGCTGCAGGCGTCGACCGTTGTACTGTTCTTACCAGGTGAAATATCTTGATGTTCGATGCCAAAATGATTATCGCTGGAACTCCAAAGCCAAAGACAATGTTTAAGCTAAACAGCTTTATGTTTTTTACAGTGATGAACACAATCTCGCGAACGACCTGGAATCGGTAGTTGACGAGCAATGGAGGCAGAGCAACTGCGAGACTGATCGCCCAGACGGAGGCCAGAAGCACCGTCTGCACACGATCGCTAAGCACAGTCCAGTAGCTGAGAGGATTGGAGATCTTGGCACACTTGATGACAGAGATGAGTGCCAGATGCCAGGACGCAGACGTCCCGAAGAAGATGAAAACGCAGCCGAGGTAGAGCGCGAATCGGCGCAGACCTTCGGAGTCGAGGTCCAGAAGGACCATGAGGACGCTGGCGCCGATCATGAAGACCCCGTGTCCCAGGTCACAGACGCACAGAGACGCGATAGCAATCGACGTTGTGTCCTGCTTCAGCTTCCGACTTCGCGCTATGACGATGGCCGTAAAGACGTTGATTACGATCGCAGCAAACGTCAGCGCCATCTTGAAACCAATCATCACTCCGTCACCTGGCATTCTGTTAATAGTAGGCAATCGACAATGTTGGTTTGTTTTAGGCTCTCAGATGTTTTATGGCTAATCTTAAACCTTAATTTCAGGATTCGACAATTTGACCTTGTGTATGAAGGATCTGAGAAACGTTTAAGATTCGAGGAAACTCGAGTAAGCTTAGGCCTAATCGTGAAATTTAAAATATGTCTTCTTTTCTATTCCGTTGGCTTTTGGGTAACGATGTTGGTAAACAATTTGTCTTCAGGTTTTATTGTTCAATCCACAACTTCTGTCAATCACTCTTCTTGTAGCGCAAACTTATTAGAACTTAATGCAGTTTGTCCAAATTTTGTCGTTCTTCAGAAGTCGTCAGTTGTTCGCTTGTATTCTAACTCAGAATTTGATACAAAACATACTTTCTTGTTCTGGACTGACATTCCTTACTTTAACCTATAGATACTTTCCTACAATTAAGATGGATGCTTGAAGCGATCACTGTTGCTCCATTCGCTGACTCCTCCTGTTTTTCATATAACGCAAAACGTCTCCAGTCATTGGTTGACTGTCATATGTCAGTCAATTCCCTCATTAGCTGAATGTAAAATATAAGTTGGTGTTCTGAAACTGAAGCGCCGTTTTGATAAGACCATGCAGCTTGTATTTTGGCATCTCGGGCTTAAATGACAGCAGAAAGCAGGCTATGGCTTCTTTATGTTCGTGACGATAGCCTTATACCTGTCGCGAAAGTCTGTTACGTATCCATATACCTGAGGTCTAGATTCTCTTCATCACGGAAACTTTTGAAGAACCGAACTGTGCATAACAGAACTAGAGATATATATAAATGTATTAATTTTGTTTTGGATGAAAGTAGTCCGCATAAATGCTAATTGGTCTAATGAGAGAAGTATCACTTTACATACCGAGAGGATATATTTGGAATCAGAGTCTTATATTCGATCAATGAAAGTAGTCCCCAGACTCAGTCACGAAGGAATTACTGACTGACTTGATGAGTTAGCGACTGACTTAGCGACTTGTCGACTGGCAGTAGAAGTTGAAGCCAACGTGTTTTCAACGCTACGTTTGCCTTACGAAGACTACGAACAGACGCCATTTTCGATTAAAACGATTGCGTGAACTCATGCAAACTTACAGATACCATTCGGGCAGGTAGTAAGTAAAGAACTTGTGACTTGATATCGACTGATAGTCTGTTGCACTATGACTCGCATCGTACAAGCAAGTGTTGTTCCTGTTCTGCTGCTGATGTCTTCGTCAAAAATCGAAACTCGGAGATCGCAGTTAAAACAATAACTTGAACGAAGTCGCTAGCAGTCGATAGTTTAGCGACTGGTTTCGACTTGAGGGATTGGCGGCAGCTGTGGCGGTATCGGGGACTAAACGAAAGTATGCTATACATTGCATGGTTACTAGAAATTGTGTAACTATCAGAGGATGGACTTAAACTGGCAAAGCAATACTTAATAAGGACTGATTGATAGGCTGTTGATATCTTTGTCAACGAGTCTCTCGCATGTAGGCCTACTTCTACTGACTCATGCAAAGTATATATGTGTAAGTCCACTAGTATAATAGCCCTAAACAATGATGTGAAAGGCATTCGCTCTTTGAAAATTTGAAATCCACTCCAAACAGCCTCGGTTTACCTTCATATGCACGTGTACCATTTTAGAACTGTTACGTAGACATGCTGTAGCGCCTTTGGCAGCGCCTAAAACTGCGCTAGATGAATGCGTCGACAGATGTGCGTCTATGTACGCACGTGGACTTTTTATGGGCAATATTTATTGTTACTGCAAGTATTATCCTTTTTTTATCCTATTGGTCTACTATATACTCTCGTACTAATACTCTGAAATTTTCAATTAGAAGTGCCGGACCACGTGCCTGGAACAATATTCCCAAAGACTTACGATGTCTAATCAATTTTAACCTATTTAAACGTAGACTGCGTGCTTACTTGATCGACTGCAGTATGACTTGCTAATCCTGTGTGTACAACTGTGCGTGTTAGTTAACTAGTTAAGGTTTGTCATAGATAAAAAAAAGAATACAATATTATTATATTAACTTCTGCCACTTGTTCAATATTTGATGAATGGGTGACCGGTTACCCTGCTAGCCAGGACTTGTTCCCTTTAGGGTTTTTCTATTCCCATTGTTTTCCTCAATTGCTGAATTTATGTTTGTTTCACACTATCTGTTCCTGCATTTAATGGAAATCAATAAAATTTATGGTTATGGTTATGGTTATGGTTACTTGAGAAAAATTGATTTTCGTGTACGAGGCTGACTGAGATAACGGAAATTTCGTTGTCCAAAAGTGACATGCTTTGTATGTATCCTTATGGTGTTGATTCTTCCTGAAATTGGTCGTTTTGTTCTTTTATCCGGTCCTTAATTATTACTCGAATATCGACCGTGAACTGTAGTCACAGAGTAACAGAGGCCTACCAGACAGGCTAACTGCGTAGAAAATATGTTGTCGAGTCATCCACGAGACATACGAAAATACTACCAATGAAATAGCAAACAATTCGCGCTACTGATATTCCGAGGCAAGTCTTTTCCGACAGTTCGTCCTCATTTATTTGATTAACGAATCTTAACGAATCTTGCTTCTCTGTATAATTCAAAAGCCTCTGTCGATTTCATCCAGTATGATCTGAATTAGACTAAAATCATCTTATGTAGGGGTGCTCCATAGTGTAGTAGCTAACGTGCTGGACTGTCAATCGAGAGGTCGGGGATTCAAATCTCGCCATGACAGAAAGTTGGTTCGAGATTTCTGCCCCGCGTGCGCCCCTAGCCAACTCAGCTATAATGAGGTCACTGACCATGCACTGCCGGTGGGAAGATGAGACGGTTGGGGTAGAGGACTAACCTACCGCGCTCATATATGCCGTGGCTAAGAAAATGAAGTCGCTAACACTTCATATCCATGGCTGTCTCAGGGCTGCTTAAGCTGCTTCTGCTTCAACTTAGGTAGGCCTAAAGGGGTTAAAGACCAGCTGACGGACGTTTCTAGGTTTACTCAATCGGCCCCCTATATAGGCTACCCATCCCAAAATCTGGGACCAGTTCGATCAGTAGCAGATAGTGTTGTTTAAATAAATGTCTCAATGTTAGTTTTAGTTATGATTGTTGTTCTTAATTTTATCTTTTAGTTTTAGTTTTAGTTCTTATAATTTCTGAATATTAATTTTAGTTTTCGTTTATGTTTTCATGGATGAATTTTAGTTTTAGTAAAGTTAATTTCAGTTTTAGTTTTAGTAATTATTTATTTAATTTATAGTTAAACACAAATGACTAGATATTCAGACTGTTCAATGGTTCAAGTTCAGCTGCAAACCGTTAAAAGACAAAAATACTAGTTAGGCCTAGTAAAGGGCAAATTGTGCTTCAAAAGCACTTTCTTCTCCAGAGTTTTGGAAAGTATATTTCGTCTGCCATTAGTCAGCCATCAACATGTGGAAAAGTGCGCTCTAAAAAGCTTCTAATGCAGGGCAGGCTAATACACCTTCTCTCCGTAGCAAGATATTGCTCGGGATCTCGCCCTCTTCTCTTCGCTGCCTAAAGACCTTTTTTTTCCCTCGGGGCTGACACGCTGGGAGCACCTCTGAATAGTCTATGCTGTGAGGGGCGCTTTATAAATAATCATATAAGATAAGATAAGATACGACATTTTGTCGCAGTATTTATTTGACCTGGCAGGGTACAGTGCGCGCACCTTGCTTAGTGTACTTCACTATTTTAGTTTGCATGTTTGTGTCTTGGTATTTTCATTTTCTTATTGGGATTTCCCAACATGCTTGGCTTTGTTTTGCCTTCTAACACCTTTTTATACTCAAAAAAATTCAGGGTACTCCTGTTTGTGCATTCATGACAGGTTGACTTTCATGTTAGTGAGATTTTTGCCCTTAAACACCTTTCCGCAGGCTTTGGTTGACCCCGTACCACCAGTCATCAGGGCTGTAGTGGTAAAATTAGTGGGCGAGTACAATACGCTACCGGTTAGTCAAAACAACTCGCGCGTGACCCGGTTCAAAAGTGTCCTCCCACCAGGCCTGTCAAACAAAATCGCCGCCTATGGGCATGGGCGCGTTCCTGCTACAAAAGGGAGGGGCCCTACAAACCGTTTAGAGCTATGTAAATTTAAAGTTGTGTAGCAACTCGCTATATAGGTCACGCAAACAGAAGCGATTAAATTTCAAACTGAAATTTTTAAAGTTATAGTCTCTACAATATTAAAATATATGTCAAAGTACGTTCTTCTGAAGGTGAGTATACACGCTCTCCAGAGGTGAGTATACTGAAAAATATTATCTAGAGGCGAGTACACGCTGTATACCCGCGTATACCCTCGTCAATTGCCCTGCCAGTCACTTGAAGTTGAACACAGCACGTTCTCGCGTCAAGGTCAATACTATAGTTACAATAGACCAAAACAGGGATCTCCTTTGGTCGACCAATGACCAGGGCTGTAGTGGTAAAATTAGAGGTGAGTATGTACGCTACCGGTGAGAAGCGGCGTCACTAGGGCTGGTGTCACCCTAAAAAGATTTGATGACCTTTTTCTAGGAATTCGTCTCAGGAAAATTTATGACGGTTTAGGAATTCTCAGAAAATTCGTGACTTTTTTTTAGGAATTCATCTCTGACAAAAGTTTATGACCTTTTTTTAGTCATTCGCCCTCAAAACCTTTCATTACCTTTCTTTTTGGGAAAATTTTCATTAGTCAATGGCTATACGGTCTCTACAGAGGTAAGTAGGCCTATACGCTGTATACCCGCGTATACCCTCGCTCTAGAGGTGGTATACGCTGCCTAGAGGTGAGTATACGCTGTATACCCGCGTGTACCATCGACTACAGCCCTACCAATGACACTCGTCACGCTTGAAGTCACAGACGAGTGAAGCGACATTCTTAATATTTCTGAATTAATTAAGTGAACTTGTCGCAGCAAACTACTCAAGCAGTAATTACTACTAATTAGCTTTTGTTAAATATCGACAATAGATGAATATGAATTGCGGAAAGGGGATAAAGCCGTAAGTAACAACGTCTGGTTCTCCTCGCGTGTATTAAAATAGCTGAGCAAGTATTAGTAGGGGAATTTAATTTTCGTTAATTGCCATTTTCATTTTCGTTAACAAAAACAACACTAGTGCCAGGTATCGGCGGAGACTACACCAAGATATTTTTCTTGAATTGGATTAATATGCGAAGATATGGTGTAGGCCTATATAATTTGTCCTTATCCTTGTCTTTGTCCTTGTTCTTGTCCTTGGAGCAGATGACATGCTAGCATAGGCCTACGACAGAGGATCTGGCCGATCGAGTATTCATGAGCTAGCGTTGGGGTTTAGCATAGAATAGTGAACTGTGAAGTTCAAGATCCAACAGGTTACAACTGAGAGATTACAATATATGCCTTTGATTGTTCACCTTGGAATAGTCGTTAATTAGGAACTTCTATAGCGCCGGTGTCTACTGCGCAAAGGCATCAGTCGATGGATGCCAATTTGCGACTCCAAGGAATTTCGAATCAATCATTTGTTCTCGGTTTTTGGCGATCTTACTTTTCATTAGGCCTATTCCGGTCAAAGATTTTTGAACTCTTCAGATATCCTAAAGTTTATTTATATAAATACATGTGGTTTGCTTTTTAGCTTCGGACCCTCCTGGCAGATTAACCCAGTTTGAGATTGGAAACTACTTATTACTCGAAAGGTTTTTGCAAATTTAGATTTCAAGTTTGCATTCGATCATGGTGGATATTGAAGCAGTGCAAAGTGCAGTTCGCGATGGAGATTTGGATTTCTTAGACAAAATCCGTAAGAAAGAGTTCGACATCAACTGGAGGGATGACAGCGAAAGCAGTCTTCTGCATGTCTCGGTTTCCTTCGGAAGGATGGAGTACGTCACAGCTCTGTTGCAGAACGGAGCCAACATAAACCTTTCCAACCGTAACGGTGACACTCCACTACACGTTGCCGTTGCTCGTCAAAAGTACGAAATGATGACAGCACTCCTGAATTTCAGTGGGGTGGCTGTCAATGCGAAGAACCGGTTTAATGTTACCCCATTGCACATCGCAGCCGGGGAGGGATGTTCCGCATTTGTAGCAACACTTTTGGAAAGGGGAGCCGATGTTAACGAAAGAAACCTACTTCAATACACTCCTATGTGCCTCGCGGCAAAAACTGGACATAAAGATGTCGTGGAAATTATTCTGAGACACTTCGAACGAAAATCTTGTGGCTGCGAAGCAAGTTATGGCGACAACAGTTCAAGAGAAGAACGTTTCAAGCTAGATGAAAATAGGAATTTCAAGAAATTTCGGTATCTGATCTCGGATTCTCTAATAGTCGCGGCTCAAAGTAAGAAAGCCGAAGTTGTGCAGTTGCTTCTGTCGAGAGGAGCCGATCCAGATTTTGTTGATATGTTTGGTGCCACTGCAGTCCATGCTGCTGTCAGGCGAGACCTAACGTTTGGCCTGAATTACAGCTACAGTCCAGTGGACGCTTATGCCACGGCCAAGGTTCTGTTGTCATCCGGTAGGTACAATGTGAACGCCCTCGACTTTGATGCAGGCACACCGCTCCACCTCGCTATAGATAGCTGCTTTTGCACGAATAAGGAAAACAAAAACGAGAGAAGGCTTTACAGAGACGCCACGGATAACCTCTTAAAGCTGCTGCTAGAGAATAAAGCTGGTGCAGGTTTGAGAAACTCAAAAGGTATGACTCCACTCATCAAAGCAGCGGAAAACGGGTGCACACATATTGTACGAATTCTTTTGAGCAGTGGCTTCAGCATCGAAATAGACGCTAAAGATGTTTCTGGACAAACTGCGCTCATCAAGGCTGGTGAAAGTCTGAACAGTGGATCGCTGAAGATAATCAGACTTCTGATTCGAAGCGGTGCATCAGTCCAAGCATGCGACTATCGTGGTTTCACAGCATTGCACGCGGCGTCCAATGCAACTGTGGAACTAATAGCTAACAACGTCAATCATGATCCGAGGGACACAAGGACGGAAGTAGTCTGGACAAAGCGCATCGCGGAGCTGGACGATTCCATCAAGTCTGATGAAAGACTGTGGATGGAGTGGCTGGAAAAGCATATCGAACAGGAAGACGATGATGACTATTTTGACAAATCAGTTGAAGACGATTTTTCTTTGACTGATTCGAAAGACCAAATCCAAGTTTACAGGAGGGAAGAGGCTGGGGACTCTGGACATGCTCGCAAAGACTTCATAGAAGAAGACGCCATGTGGAAACAAGTTTTCGGTGAATTCGAGAAGGCAGTTAATAAATTCAAAAATATGTGGAAGGAACATGATGTCGTAAAGGAACTGGTAGCTGTAGGGTGTGCCGACGTGAATGCGCTGGATTTTGGAAATAACACGCCGCTTGAAGTGGCATTAAAGAAGTTCAGACAGACAGATCGACTTGCAATTGAACAACTCAGGAGGCATGGTTCAAGCAGAAGTGTACTGAAGCAGGATGATGATCTGAAAAGTAACACCACTTCCCATCAGCTCCTCATGGAAACCAAAAGTAACCTTACAAGTGTCCATCTTCTCGTCGCCCTTTACGACCAGTCAGAGAATCGCATGTATTCCTATGATCTGCAGAAAGATAACCTCCCCACCGGTAACAGGACAATGCCAGTGAGCAACAAAGGTTACTGCCAACCGAAAGTCCTACTTGCGTTGAAACAACTTGTTGCACACTGCGCAGATGACATGGGACGTACGGCTCTGCACTACGCAGCTATGTTACCAATATCTGAGCATGAGTTTCCTGGTTATGAGAACCAACTTAAAAGTCTCATCCAAAGTGGATGCGACGTGAATGAAAGCGACTGTTACGGAAGAACCCCACTGCATTACGCTGAGACGGAGTACATGTACGAAGCGTTGCTAAGACTCGGCGGCGCCAATAGATATATCATAGATCTCGATGGCAAGACTGTCGACGAATTAAGAGGTCTGAAAGCTGAAGAAAATGAACTCGTCAAGAGGAATCGAACATATTGCGAGACGGTCTTTCCCCGGAAGTTAAACATGCGAGTATCGGAGGTGTTGTCCCTAGCCGAGCAATCTCCAAAAGGAACCAACCTCCTTCAGCTTCTCTATCCAGAAGTAGATACTTCCGCAATTCCTTGGAAGATCTGGACGCAAGCAGAGTTCGCCTACCGCAACCCAGTGACCGAGGGACTCTGCCGAGAAATGAAGGACTTCGTGAACAGACTTCTGGTGGCAGTAACAACCCGAGACCCGAGATTCGCAGGTCGGCAGTTGTTGGTGGGAAGCGCGAACGAAGGATCCAAGATCGACTTCCCAACAGAATTCGACTTCGATATCGTTCTGACAGAAGTCAGCGAAATCTCTGAAGTGCTCGATTCACCGATCGCTCCAAAGGGTTTCGTGCACTTGAAGCGCAAAGCGCATGCGCCAACGAAGTCGGTCATATATTCCAGAACGGAATTCCTGCGAACTGGTTTCGACTTTGACAGTTTTTTCAACGAGAACGACGTTCTTCTGGTAGACGAGGTACTTCTCAGGTTTCACTACATCCTCGCTCAAGTCGTGGCGGATCCTGCATTTTGGAAAACTGAGCCAGTTTTCGAGTTGGCGATCGACCAGAAACTGGGCATAGTTTACCCGGACTTCTCTTCTAAACTATGCAAAACTCTGCGCCTCATTCTCAAGAGACCGATAGCGGGTAAGCATTTCTTTCAGGCCATCTCGGTCGATGTCGTCCCATGCTTTCGTATAGAAGACTGGTGGCCAGATGGGGTTATCCAGTCAGTCACCAGCGATGAACACCTTCCTGACAAGTGCGTCCTCATCGTAGATCAGCCACAACGAAAGTACCCCTGGGTTCCGTTCTCTGATCCTTTCGTACGGATCTCGTTCGCTCCGTGGGAAAGCCACACCGTCGCGATGTGTCCACCAGCGGCAAGAGCGGCGTATCTTGTTGGCAAGCAGATTCTAAGAAAAGACCCAACGCAGACGTTTGCCCTGAAAACGTCTCTCCTGTACTCCATAGAGGCGTTGAGCGGAAGAACCTGCGGTGATCAGTCACACGCTGTCGATGAAGAGGTCACCTCAGAGGAACTGAGTCTGTGGGTCAGGACGCTTTTCAAGTGCTACCTACTCTTCTTTCTGCAGGATTTTGTACCGTGTTACTTCATGCCGGCTTTTTCTATGCCTTTCGAAGGACGCATGAAATCCAAACACATGCGCAATCACAGCCTCGGCTACGGCGACAAGGCTATTCTTCTCGACTTGCCGTACTTCGATGAGTACTCAACGTATCTGAATACGTGGTGTTACTACTGGAGCGTCTGCGGCAGTGATCAGGTCGAGGTGGATTTTCAACTTCCGATCCTGCAGCCACTTACAGAAGAGTTTGACAGAGCCGAGTTGATTGGGGAACTTTCACGGTGCCACAGAAATTGACAATTGGCTTTACCTTCAGTTTCAGTAACATTACTTCGAGTGCTGGCATTTTCGACGATACAGAACACGTGTCATGTGCAGTCTTGATCTTTGCGTCTCTGAGCAGTTGGTTATGGAAGATGGTCTCTGTCAATTGATAAATATAACACAATACACTATAATATAATACAATATAACTAGGCCTATATGCATAGGCGTAGACTCTGGGAGAGGGGGGGCAGCCGAGGCACGTGCCCTCCCCAATAATTGAAATGGGCTGTAGGCCTACACCTAATACAGCAAGTGTAGAATGAATAACCAACCCCCCCCCCCAATATTTTTCACAAGTTTACGCCAGTGCCTATATGGACTTTTGTATCGACTGGTTCTTCTTGTGCTATGAGAACGGTTATATAGACGGTTAGGATAAGATTGGATTATAAACCGCAAATTAGGTAAGACTGGACTAGTTTTAATATAGCGCGCGTTAGTCTACATTAGGTTGAAACCAGATGTGGTTTTTCAATCATAAATTTAAACCATGAAACCAGCTGTGGTTTTTCAATCATAAATTTAAACCAGTGAATACCAACACTGCTATAACAGCAGACAAGATAAACTAAAGGCGCTATAGAATTGCTTTGTCGCGTTACACCAATAATGACGCATCCAGCGTATAGTTTGTTTAATCTGCCACCAGAAATTTATCTGATTATCGCAATTTCTGGATAGAGAATATGTCATCGGGTAAGGTATGGCATAGTATTTGGGAATTTATAAAGCGCCTCTCACAGTGCGAACTTATTCAGAGGCGCTCTCAGCGTGTGAACCTCGCGGAAACAGAAACAATTTTAAACTATGAACAACAGAGAGAAAGAGACAGGCAGACAGACAGACAGACAGGCAGGTAGGCAGACAGACAGACAGACAGACAGAGACACAGACAGACAGAAAGACAGACAGAGCCAGCCCAGCAAGTAGGGTTCCACGCAGTACCAATGGAAGAGAATTCCATAGGGATGGGCCCGCGACACGAAAGAGCGAGTTGAGCCAGGGCAGACCTCACCCGGGGATCAAGCCGATTCAGAAAACACGGGGTCGATGAGAAGCAGATAGAGGTTTGCGTATCAGCCACCAGGTCACAAGGGTAGGCTGGACCGCTGGAGGCAGTGCTTTTTTCAGCCGGAACGAGCCGGAACGCGCCGGAACGGCGTTCCGGCACCTTTTTCAGGTACTAAAAATAATGTATTTATTTTAATAATAAAAACAATAATTTAGTTATTTTAATTTAATTTCAGTGGTTTGAACTGTTTTCAGTGTTTATTGAGACCCCTCCCAACCCCCAATCCAGTTTTTCTCGGGATTTTAGCCCGTCCATAATTGTTCCGTTCCGGAACCTTTTTTCCAGAAAAAGGCACTGGCTGGAGGTAAGGTAAGAATATTACACACGGATGTCTATGTGCGACGCGCTAGTCGATTGTTTTGGGCGCTCGATCTTCTTGCAAGGCGTATAGTTTCAAGCCTACTCGAGATGATGTGTTTAATGATCTTGGCCAAGTTGTTCGCGCACGATTGTTATTGTAGACGCAGATTTATATAGCGCCTCTTCAAGAGACACTCACCAGAGGCGCTCCCGATCTAACGACGGAGAACCAAAATCGAGCAAATTGGGTTTCAGATGCTTGCGGATGAAGGCAAAAAAGAAAGAGGATGACTCTGTCGCCAAGCAATAGAATTGGTATACCGGCTTTGCATATGGAGGGTCAAAGGTCATAGTGCGTCTATACAAGCTTCGCATATTGGGACTAAAGGTCGTAGTGAGTGTGCAGGAACATAGTGAAAGGGTGCTAGTAGCGGATGATATCGGGAGCGGATAGATCGCAGGGCAGACGGCCGCTATAGCGCTTCGCTCCATCGCTATCCATGTGTGTCTGTCACCATCATTCCCTTATTCCCTTACCGGGTTACCTTGTCGTTCCAATTATAAACACCAACCACCATAACCATACGAGTCTCTGGTGTCTTGGACCTCGAACTGAAACCTGCTCTGACCTAACCTGACTATCAATCTTGCGTTGATTGAGCGCCTGCGATATATCTACCAACTAAGCTCGACTGTGGCGCAGCAGAAACCTCGAGATTACGATTATACAGCACAATATGTCATAGCGTCCGCTTTTGCGATGCAATATTTTTAACGGTATAAAACTGTACTTATATATTATGGTGTGACACGACGTCGTTCTCTTCAGTTCTATGCCATACGAACAGTGAGAACTGTTCAGGATAATTTCTGTTGACGTCAACGGCCTTTGTTGCCACAGCCCGCAAGACGTCGTTAAACTCTGGATCCGTCCATCCCCATGACGTCCTACATATGCCCATAGTTTAGAGTTTAGACGAAATGACAGCGATATTCGCGTCTCTCACGAGACACTGGTATATTTTGCACGCGACAATAAATTCCGGGCAAAGATGGCGGAAGCCGCCTCCGTGCTAGGCCACCGTCTTATGCGCTCACCGCTCAGCCCGTCCGCCCGGCGTCCGCTGAACGCTGAACGTGCTGCAGCGCCGCTCGGGAGGCCTCTGATACCCTGCGCTGGCGCTGTCGAGCCGTGGCTTGCGTCTCCGCCGCCTCATCACGCAACCGGTTGACGGACGGACGGACGACGGGTCCGCGTTTTAATTAGAATCGATCGAGGAATCGTCGGCCGAACGAGCGACGGGCGGTCGGCGATGTTATTGGCGGAGAGATTCTTGAAGATCAGGTTTCCCGAAGAAGGCAATAACAACGTCTGAGAGGAGGCAGAGAGGGTGGTGAGGGACCGGATGAGACGCGGACTTCGTCCCTCTGTATCGGTTGTGGCTCTTCGCAAGTGACGCACTTTGCGATGAGCTCCTTTCAGACATCTGAACTAGTTCTTAACTCAGCCTATGGACCTACTCTACGCGTTCTCTGTCCACACAATGGATTCTCAACCACACCGATAGATTGAGTAGGCTATGTTGGCCTACGTTTGCTGTCATACCTTCCGGAATAATTAACGCGTAGGTGTACCTACAGCGCTCGTGGATGAGCTGGTGCCCTGGGCTTACCTTTTAAGGTGCGATTTACGATTACGAAATTCACTTTGCATTAGTAAGCGTGATAGGCCTACGTGCGGATAACTCGCTGGATCGAACTTAATGGAGTCCGTCTTTTGTTTTTAGAGGAGAAAAAACCAGCTACAGATAGGCCCTTAGTGCGTTTTTACGACTGTTTAGGAACGCGTTGTAACAAAGGGGTTTGAACCAGACGTCAAACGTGGAGACAAACTGCGTAGATAGAATTCGACTTGCATGCTAAAAGTCTCCAATTTCATTAGCCGACACTTATGAGCAAGTCGTGAACAATGGATTTTGACGTTTCTTCTGGAATGGTGATGATAGAGTCGTTGTTCTGGCAAAAGTGGTCGTTTCTTTTGCTGTGAGAAGACGTCGCTCTGGCTAAGTGGTAGGTCTCTGTACAGTTAATTACACCATGGAGGCAGTTGGTCAGGATGAACTACCGGACGATGCGACAAACGGCTGCGACAGCGGGAACCCTCCAGTCGTTTCCAGCTCTAGATGGTCGTCCTGTGCGAGCCTCGGCAGGGCTTCACTGTCCGGCGTGCTGGGCTTGTCGTCCAATCCACCATCACCCACGACGGCCCCAAAGTGTGAACAGAGCCCAAAGACTACCAAGCCCTCTGGCGGCGGAGGGCCAAAATACAAGCTCGTATCGGAGGGCGATATTCAGTTGTGTCGTCTGAACCACACGAGGACGATAGTTAGTAAAATCATGAACTCGAAATATTTGAGACGCTGGGAAACGCATCACTTGGTCCTCGGAAACTTTTATATATCGTCAACAACGGTAAGTAAACGTTTCTGAATCTTCCAGTTCTGACGGAACCGCCTTAATTAGCATCTCCTCGAAGTCGTACTCGTAAACACCACATTTCTGAAGCGCTACTCGAAGATAAGCGTAGAGCACAGCTGTTTCACGAACGCTGGGTCGTGGCAGAAGGGTAGTTCAGAGATGCCCAGTGCAGGTCGGAGTCCAGTTGCTAGAGAGACCAGAGAGAGAGAGAGAGAGACAGAGACAGACAGACAGACAGACAGACAGACAGACAGACAGACAGACAGACAGACAGAGAGTGACAGACAGACAGACAGAGACAGAGACAGAGAGTGACAGACAGACAGACAGACAGACATAGAGAGAGACAGAGAGAGACAGAGACAGAGACAGAGAGTGACAGACAGACAGACACACAGACAGACAGACAGACAGACATAGAGAGACAGACATAGAGAGAGAGAGAGAGAGAGAGAGAGAGAGAGAGAGAGAGAGAGAGAGAGAGAGAGAGAGAGAGAGAGAGAGAGAGAGAGAGAGAGAGAGAGAGAGAGAGAGAGAGAGAGAGAGAGAGAGAGGAGGCAATGAAGCTACTATGTAAGGAGGGTTTCGTTGACGACGAGAAAGCTTTGAAGGTGGAGGATTGGTTGCATTTCTTGAAGACCATCAGATTTCATACTTTAAATTAAAACTCTTACGTTAAATTTCGAGTGGAAAGCCTTTAGGGCGTTAAGGAGATGAGTCTGAGGCAGAGAATGGTGGTTGAGCAGCGATGTTGGTGGGGGCGGGGGCTGAACTTCTCTCCTACTCTCTCTGGTCTTCTGACAACCATCTTCTGACAGTCCTGACACGAGCTCAAGGACTAACTGGCGTCCTGCTCTTAGCTCTAAGTAGCACTTTAGAATGTTGAGATTAGGAATTATTATCTTATCTTCCCCTTATTGTCCATCTGTCACTCTTAAGTTTCACAATTTCTCTGTAATTGTTCTGCACCAACTCCCTGGATTGTACTCTCAAAAGACGTGCAACAGTTTGCTCATCGTCCAACTCTTTTATCTATGACTCTACTCTCAGCATTTTCTCCAGGATGTTTCGTCTTAAACTCGAAACAACTAATATAATACAATACAACTGTATTTGATGTTGCCTCCTTGCAAGTTCAGAAGTGCTTTCACGACCAAATGACAGAAGCTTTTTAGTAGTCTACCCTCATTCTGGAACAGTTTCCCATGCAGTCTGTGACATGAGCTTCTACTTTCCATGCCTCTATTTTGCAAGCGGTTAAAGACCATTCTGTTTGACAGTGGTTTTGTGTACTCAGTTCAGGAGCACCTCTGGAGTTTTCTTGAAGAGGCGCTATATAAAAAAGCACTTATAATTACAATTACAATTACAGAGCATTAGTGACACTGAGCAATTGTGCATGAAGGACTTGCTCTGGATCCCCACACTGTCAATGTAGAGGTTGGGGATTCAAATTCCTGCCAGGACAGAAGAATATGACATGATTTCTGATCCACTTGAATGCCCCATATACATAAGGAGACCATACACTATCAGAGTAAGACCAGAGTGACAGTGAGGGAGGGAGATGACTGGGGGCGTATGACCAAACCCTCCTTCAGTTACTGAATAATTGCCTTCTCAGTGCAAGCTATAGCACCTGCCGCCTTCCTAAGAAACTTTAACGATCTTCAGTCTTACCTCTTCTTTAGATACTTAAATACTGCATAAGGCATTAATTAATAAATTAATTAGTACTTATAATACTTACGTGTAGTCGTTACGGTACAGGTGTGCACACCTCATTGGTCCATGACCAGTCCTCTGACCTTTTCCCACAACATCCCCAAGGACCTGAAGTCATATCTGATGGTCTTCGGTCAATTCGATCCGTGATCTTCCTCTTCTCCTTTTCCTCTCAGGAATCCAGGTCATAACTTGACTGGCTTTCTCTCTAACCACTTGTACCTGTCCCATCCATTTTAATCTTCTCTTTCTGATAGCGTTGACTAATTAATTAATTAATTAATTTCTGCTGAGAATTTGCACATCAGTGACTTGCTCGAAGTCACAGCTCAGGCACCAACCTTACGGTGATTTAAGCCGCTCCTTCTGCACCACAAGACGATTAATTCCGCCTCTGCCCGTATTGTGGTAGTGCCAGTGCAAAGCCTGGAGTAAGGAGGATGGCGACTCTAATCATCTTTCTGATGACACACTGTCGTCAAAAACTAACTAACCAACCAGAAGATGAGTAAACAACTGCAGCGTCTTATGACAAAGCGAATTCTGTCATATTTTATTACGTGGCTTCTTGAGTTTTTCATTTGCGGGATCTGCATCCGTGTACAGCATCAGTGGTTTCCATGACGATCCACTTGAGAAACCGCAATATTGCATTTCAGATATTGGGTGCTGATCCCTTTTTACCGAGCAGACTACGGCGTGGCTATAAAATAATAAACATGAATCGCGAGTCAATGAACCGCGAGTCAATGAAGTGTCCGGTAATAGATGAATACCAAAAAGATGATGATGATGATGATAACGACGATGATGATAATATAGGCAGTCAGGGCAAGAGGCCGTTGACCACACCAGTGAAATTCCTGTCAAAAATTAAGCCTGGAGACAACACCCACCGATGCGTCAAGAATACGAAATGACGTCGGCTGTCAGAGCTGCTAAAGCATAGCTATGTAAACACTAAAATGATAATGTGGCCCTTTAACTGAAAGCACAATAACTGTCTTAACTATGATGAATGTTTTCAGTGGCTCACGCCTATGATCAACCAAACCACATTAGTGTTAGTAAGCATCGATTTTCAGCGGATAATAAAAGCGAATACACAATAATAACGTGGCCAGTACCGAATATGTGGCCCGTATTTGCTGCCAAACTGTCTGCCTCTAGGGTGCAGTTTAGTTAGTTTTTACCTTTTCAAAACACTTCTGTGCTTTCTTATGGCCAATTATCCGCTGAAAATCGATGCTTACTAACACTAATGTGGTTTGGTTGATCATAGGCGTGAGCCACTGAAAAACATTCATCATAGTTCTAGACAGTTATTGTGCTTTCAGTTAAAGGGCCACATTATCATTTTAGTGTTTACATAGCTATGCTTTAGCAGCTCTGACAGCCGACGTCATTTCGTATTCTTGACGCATCGGTGGGTGTTGTCTCCAGGCTTAATTTTTGACAGGAATTTCACTGGTGTGGTCAACGGCCTCTTGCCCTGACTGCCTATATTATCATCATCGTCGTTATCATCATCATCATCATCATCTTCATCACCATCATCATCATCATCATCATCATCATCATCATCATCATCATCATCATCATCATCATCATCATCATCATCATCATCATCATCATCATCATCATCATCAGCAGCAGCAGCAGCAGCAGCAGCAGCAGCAGCCATTTGGCGGCGAAGGGTATGAATAAATGATCTCCATTGTCCTCGGTCTTTGCCTGCATAATGTATACTGTAGACAAAATTAAATTCATTGTAAGTTCTGGATGCTTTATGCATAAGTAAGTAAGTAAGTTTTCGTTTATTACAAATAGTAGTTTAACACACCGCAAACCATTACAATCAAAATGAAGAAGCATGTTAAAACGATAATACAACAATGAAACTATATACAAATCTATTAATATAAATCATTTAGAATATTAAACATGACCCTAGAAAGAAAAGAATCTTTCTTAAGAGAAAGAAATAATAATAATAATATTTATTCTTTAATTAAGCGCCTGCAAACGCACTGCGCTGTACATGTACATGTTATGCGATAAACCTTAACTACTAACAGAACAAACAGCCTGCAATACACGGCGCAAATTGCAGCCTACAAAGCATGTCCGCCTATGGGACTCGATCTCTGTACCTCTCGCACTCTACGCCAGATGTTATCCAATGCGCTATCGGGCATTAATATTATCATTACTACTGTTAATAATAATAACAACAACACTAGCATGTCATCTATGTCAAGTAGTATGTCTGTATGTATGCGTGTATGATTGTTTGTTCTAATGAAGTAAGTAGGTTTTATTTTGCATGTGACAAGCATGCATGCATTGCATTGCATACAACTATTACATACGTACTGGAAAAAGACTAAAACAAGAGCAGATTATATAGACATGCATATACGACTAAATATAGCTATAGCAATAATAGAAAGTGTTTTGAGTTCTACAACTTGTACATTGTAGGCTAGTATGTACATGAATGTGCTGGTGAGGTATTACATTTCCATTTTTCACTGGACACCATTTGCAACAGTTTTCCCAGTACACATCGTCTTGCCACATATTTCCCAGTGAACACCATCCTGCAACATTTTTTCCGAGTGTACACCATCCTACACTATTTTTCCAAGTGGACGCCATCCTGCAACATTTTTTCCGAGTGTACACCATCCTTGAACATTTTTCCCAGTAGACACCATCCTGCAACATTTATTCCGAGTGTACACCATCCTACACTATTTTTCCAAGTGGACGCCATCCTGCAACATTTTTTCCGAGTGTACACCATCCTTCAACATTTTTTACCAGTAGACACCATCCTGCAACATTTTTTCCGAGTGCACACCATCCTTCAACATTTGTTCCCAGTAGACACCATCCTGCAACATTTTTCCCAGTGGACACCATCCTGTGAGCACATTAAGACTGGACTTGAATTTGAACCTGAGCACCTCAGGATAATAGGCATCAGTTTAGTGGTCAGAACCAGGATGTAATATCTTCCTTCTTAATCTATTTGGACTAATTGCATGTGGACTGCGGAGGTTATTAAAATTTGATGAGTTCGAGTTTTATGAGGCGTCATTAAGTCTGTTCTTTCAAAGCCGATGCACATTGTCTCGGTTTCAAAGGTTGATTATCATATAAATTAGACATCTAATTGTCAGAAGTTCTAAACCAATGAGACAAAGAAGTTTAAGCTTTTAAACTCCTGTAGGCCTACCTATTGTATATGATATCAAGACACTTAATATGGAGCAATTTGAGAACCCCATAAAAGCCGTTAATGACAAGGACCTTCATAGTGACAGAAACTGACCTCCCAGAAGTCAAATTGCCTTTCCTGACCGTTGCAGAGGGACATGTGTGTGCATATACATGTATGTCTTTGTGTACGTATTTATTTATGTATGTATGTATGCTTGAAAACCAGACGCCTAGATAGAGCCCAACCAGTGAATCTGGTTTAAGTGTCTTCTCATCACTATCTGTACCAACTACATTACCCTATCTTACAAACTATGCACAGCATTACCTCGGAATAACATCTCCCTACTTTTACATAATTTGCGTTTTACGGATATCTACATGAAAAATCTGCAGTAATTATAACTTAACACTACGCTCGGAAAATATGTTTTCTTTGGTGCAGGCTAAATGTTCTGGAATGCTCTACCACAATCTGTGCTCTACTGTATTCAGGGTATCTTTCCATCGTCGACTGAAGTTGTTTTGTTTCAGCTTATCTTATCCTCCTGTCTTTCTGTCTCATATGACTGACTTGGAATTGACCGTATTGTGAGTCTGTTTTTGAAGGCCATCGGTTGAAACCTTCAGCATTAGCATAATGATGCTTTATAAGTTCTGAGATTAAATTACATTATCCCCTTTCATATTAAACATGAAACATGATGAGAATTCAATTCAATATTCATTTATTTGATAAATACAGGCTTTCATAGACGCAACTTGTTTACATTGATACATTATGTTCTTAAAGAGAACACTAGAAATAAAATTTCGGTCGTCTTTGTAACTATGGAGGTTAGTCATGTTTCCGGGTGCTGAAGTGGTAGTGATAATGCCTGATTGTTTGAAAAAAACTGTTGGGTCGACGGTGATAGCTTTGAACAGGCTATCATCAGCGCGGCCAGTGCTTCCGCGCCCGAGGCCGAGGGGGGGGGGAAGAAAACCACTTCTTCGCATCCTTGCTAAAAACGTCTTCATCCTATCTCTATCTTTTGCGCCAGTAAAATCCCACCATATCGGGGAAGCGTACATGAGTGAGGCTATCGTTGTCATTTTTGCCATATCATGGATGGCCCCAGGCTGAAAACCATGCGAATGGAGGACTCTTAAAGCATATAATGATGAGGCAAAGGATACAGCAGACTTGAGGAAGAGGCTGAGAAGGATTGGAGTAGTAGTAGTTTCAGTTTAGCGACGCTGTGTCATAACAAAGATGATTAGCGTCGCCCTCCTCCTTTATCCAGGCTTGGGACTGGCACTGTCAGAGTACGAACAGTGGCGGAGAGAAGGATTGGAGAAGAAAGAGCCTTCATATACACACTAAGAGAAAGACAAAGGAGGTGGATAGGACACATGCTGAGAGGGGACTCACTATAGTGTACTAACAGGGGCGTAACTTTGGTCTAAAAAGTGGGGGTACCAATTCCTTACACACACGAAGCAAGGTGGAGACTGCGATCTGTGGGAAGGCACAATAATAAAATATTCATTGCCATTGTTCAAAAAGTGGGGGTACGGT
This sequence comes from Allolobophora icterica, assembly GCA_963556255.1. NCBI lineage: Eukaryota > Metazoa > Annelida > Clitellata > Crassiclitellata > Lumbricidae > Allolobophora > Allolobophora icterica. The sequence goes on from OY744603.1 coordinate 92,098,857, forward strand.
ACCCCCAGTCCAAAAAGTGGGGATACGGGTACCCCTCGTATCCCCCACAAATTACGCCTGTATGTTCTAAGAACTGTTTATAGAGGAAAGAATGGAGGGGAAGAGGATAAGAGGAAGTATGATGGAGGATGGATACAGCAAACTCAAAGAAGAGCTCAGCATAAGGAGGAGTGGTGACGTCAGGTGTTCGAACCTGCCTGAGGCAGAGAACAGGAAGAAGATATAATATAATCGTAATCGTTATCTCGAGATTTGTACAGTGCCCAGAGAAGCGAAGTTGCCTAAGCTGGCTTTTTGGCATGCATTGAGTCAGAACAAAAAATCGATAGACTGGTAAGGTCAAAATCGGTTCAAGGTCAAGATCCAAGGGTCAAGCAATAAATACATTGTTGGTCTTTGGACACATGGATATTTATACCATGCCTTTAAAGATGTTTCTTATTACCTGATTTCTTATTACCTGCATTTATTGTTCATTAGTAATTAGTTAATTATTAATTAGCAATAAATTATTTGTTGTGTTTGTGTTCTGTGTTGTGTTTGCTCAGCCTGTGGGTTTCATGGAGAACCCAATTCCGTATTCGTGTATCGAGGACGTTAACGTCATATCGAGATGGGACGCAGGACATCATTACTGCATCAGGATCACGCTCTCTGATGGATCGCTTTTGCTCCAGGTCAGTCTCGGCTAATCTATTCCAATCATTTGTTAAGTGCCAGTGCCACTTGATAAGTGTGCTCGGTAGTGTAGTGGTTAGCGCACTGGACTGTCAATCAGAAGGTCGGGGTTCAAGTCTTAGCCAGGGTAGCAATTTGGTTTGAGATTTCTGCTCCAGCTGCACCACCTAGCAAATTTGGATATGATGAGTACACTGACTGTACACTGTCAGTGGGAAGATGAGATGGTGAGGAATGGCCACTTGCCGCCATAATATGCCAAGGCTAAGAAAATGAAGTCACTAACACTTCATACACATGGCTCCTCAGGGCTAGCTTAAGGGACTGCTCTTCTCTCTTTTAAGTTTAAGTGTCATGTTAACATTTACCATTACTAGTCATGCTGACATTTACCATAAGTAGTCATGTTGACATTTACCATCACTAGTCATGTTAACATTTACCATAAGTAGTCATGTTGACATTTACCATCACTAGTCATGTTAACATTTACCATCACTAGTCATGTTGACATTTACCATAAGTAGTCATGTTAACATTTACCATCACTAGTCATGTTGACATTTATCATAAGTAGTCATATTGACATTTACCATAAGTAGTCATGTTGACATTTACCATCACTAGTCATGTTGACAATTACCATAAGTAGTCATGTTGACATTTACCATCACTAGTCATGTTGACATTTACCAAAAGTAGTCATGTTAACATTTACCATAACAAGTCATGTTGACATTTACCATCACTAGTCATGTTGAAATATACCACAACAAGTGATCTTAACGTGTCGTCGTGTTAACATTTAGCATGACGTAACATAGGTTAGCATGTTGTAATGGGATATGATCGGGTTGCTCAGAGTCGCATGTTGCAATTATCTAAGACGAAGGTGCTGTACCTTCCTGAAGTGCAAGGATACGGAGTAATTGCAGTGGTGAAGTGCTTTGCACTGCAGTTGGTCAGTGCCTTGCACTGGATAGCAGCACTTGTGTTAATTGAATAGGATGGTGCTGAAAAGCATTGGTTGGTGTTTGCATGATGTAAATAAACGAACCATATGAACCCTGTGAACTGGATGACCTCAATGCAGAGGTTTATGGCTTCAGCGTCGCATCATGCATACTGTCGTGTGAAATGTGTCGTTTCAGGGTGTCCACTTTGAGACTTTCAAAATCACGTTCTGCTTAATGCTTCAGTTCAACGTGATAACGTGACTTGGATTTTAATTGTAATTGTAATTGTAATTAGTAACTTCTATTGCGCTGGTGTCTAATGCACAAGGCATCAACCGATGGCACACCATAACCAAACCGTAATGAGGTCAACATCCAGAAGATCACTCCATAATCATGTCATGCTTAATACTTAGTTTCAATGTGTCCTTTTGACTTTGGCTTTAAGATTATATGTTTCGTTTAAACTTATCAATAATTATTATTGCAATTAGTGACTACTATTGCGCTGGTGCTTAATGCACAAGGCATCAACCAATGACATACCAATACCCAGCCGTGATCAGAAGATCAGTCCATAAGACAGAGAGGCAGCCTATACTGGATAAGCAATTTGAAAAGGGGAAGTCTTAAGTTGTAACGAAATGACATAAGTGACTGAGCAGGACAGATAGATGCAGGGAGAGTGTTGCAACTCTAGGTAAAGCAACTGAAAAAGCTCATTCACCAAGAACAGTTCTGATTTTACCCTTTCGTCGACCCTTTGGACACCCTCTGGCTCAACACAACACTCGTGAATAAGCATTGGAAAACATCTGGCGTAGAGTGCGAGAGGTACAGAGATCGAGTCCCATAGGCGGACATGCTTTGTAGGCTGCAATTTGCGCCGTGTATTGCAGGCTGTCTGTTCTGTTAGTAGTTAAGATTTATCGCATAACATGTACATGTACAGCGCAGTGCGTTTGCAGGCGCTTAATTAAAGAATAAATATATATAAGCTCATTCCCTGCGCTTAGCCTTCAAGTGGTGCTTTAGAAATTCTGAGTTTACAATTATGATTTCCAGAGAAAGGCAATGAGTTGACCCCACTGACCTCATTGTCAAACCGTTTGCAGTTGGAACTGTCCGCGGTTTTCAAGATTCCAATGATTGAACATCCAAACCAGGGAAGTCTGTATATGGTCTGATAGTTTCGACATTGATCAAGTTTGATTGATCTTTGAGAACGAACGATCGATCTGCCCAATGAAGCACGAGGGTTGCTATGCCCTCTGGAGTTGGAAATTGACTGCCAGCGAAATGGGTAACATCTGATGAGTAGTTTCTGTTGGCAGAGCAGTGGTCCAGTGGACTGCATGACACGGGTGGTGACCCCACCCTCTGTACCGCAGCGGTCAGTGTTGACACGTTGGAGCCCTTTGACCTTCTGCTGTGTCGTATTCACTGTTTGGCCACGTACCCCCTCAGGGAGCTAGCTGTCTCTGTTCACTTAATTTATTATTATTATTATTATTATTATACATACCGGAGCAAAGCACTTCAGAACTGCAATTACTCACAATCCTTGCACTTGAGGGCAGTAAAAATCCAGCATCTACGTCTTAGATAATTGCAATATGTGACTCTGAGCAAACCGACCAACCGTCGGATCTCACTTCAACATGGTGACCTATGATAGGTCTGTGTTTGACGGGATCAATAAAATTTATGGTTATGGTTATATTGTAAGCATCACTATCTAAAGACCTAGCATCAGTCGATGTGCTGCTGAGGCAGCTGAGCAGTTGCCAGTGAAGGGGTAGCTCGAGGCCCTTTTACATTCTCCAGCAGGTTTTCAATGCATATCTGTAGTCTATGCATAATATAATGTTGGTTCCACATGTGTGCGTGGGCCCGCCACTGGTGACTCTCCCAGCTAATTGCGCATTGTTTTGACAACTGAGGTACTATTTTCGTTCGTAATGTCATTTAGCATCATATAGGATAGTGCAGAGCGCAGTGCTTTGTGAGGTAATAAAAGGCGCTACACTAAGTATCTAGATACATACATACAATACATACATACATACATACATACATACATACATACATGCATACATACATACATACATGTACCTACCTACCTACATACATACATACATACATACATACATGCATACAAACATACATACATACATACATACATACATACATATGCCTACATACATACATACATACATACATACATACATACATACATACATACATACATACATACATACATACATACATACATACATACATACATGCACCTACATACATACATACATACATACATACATACATGCATGCATACATACATACATACATACATACATACATACATATATACATGCATACTATGCATGCATCCAGATATGCATTAAAAACTTGCTGAAGGACTCCTACAGCAGAGCGACCAACTCGGATAGGCTGAATCTACCCGGTTCACTTTATTTTGCAAGGCGGGCACTCAACCAATTAGCTGCCATCAGACGAAGTCATTTATATCTTCCATCACCGGACAACATAACAAATTCTCATTTGTCGGATTCTAATGCACTTTTCCAGACGTGATTGGTGTTTATGGTGCTGAGTTTGGACGTCTGAATAACACGACTTAACCTGTGCTCTGCAGAGGAGCTTGGTTCTGTCAATAACATTCATGCGTGTTATCGATCGGGACAATGTAATGTAATGCGATGTTTATATAGGGTCAGTTCATTGTGAAACTCCTTAGCAACGTTGCCATTGTTGTAGGATCGGTGGTCGGTAGGCAAAGCATCAGTCTGTCTCTATTGTTGTTGTGCTTCGAAACAGAACAGTGATGGTCTATCGGGGATTCTTTGTGTCTAGGCCAAAGGTTTTTTTATTTCTCTGCCCAGTTTCTGTCAGTTCTTTCATGTCATCATTCAGGTCCTAACTTGAGACTTGCGTGTTTCAACTTGCTTAACCTGTGGACGTGTACCCTGCCTTGTAGTGTCCCTGACCTTAGCGATTTTTTATTTGCGGCGTCTCCAATGAATTCTTATTTTTACAATGGTGCTCGACGATGTAGTGGTTAGCGTGCTGGCCTGTCAAGTGTCAACCGAGGGGTCGGGGGTTCATATCCCTGCCAGTGCAGAAATTTGATTCGAGATTTCCATTCCACCTATACACCCCCTAGCCAACTCAGCTATGATGAGTACACACACCGTACGCTGTCGGTGGGAAGATGAGACGGCAAGGGAGAGGACTGGCCACCCGCCCTCATACGCCGAGGCTAAGACAATGAAGTTGCTAACACTTCATACCCATCATTGCTTCAGGGACTGCTCTTCCTCTTCACTCTTCTGAGTCTTCTCACTTGAGATGACAATTAAGCGATTCATGCCGTTTGCATTATGATAAGGGCACTGTGGGATAGATCAGCTGATGGGTTGGATCTAAGTAGAATGAGACTTACAAACCCTGTCAAGATCCAAAAATGCCGTAGAGACCACACAAGATGATCTGTGAAGGCAGGGGCGCCGCCAGCCTTAAAAAATTGGACTCACACCCCTCCCGTCTCCTCCCATTGACACCCGCCCCCTGCCTGCTACTCGTAGTCATGCACTGAAAATGACTCAGAGTGACTCATAAAAGTATAGCATAACAGCACATGCGTATTATATCTTATGATATTATTTAACACGTGCTGTATGGTAAACAAAATTACACAGTGAAATTGTCAAAAATATCGATGCGATGCCTAATCCTTGTGTGGATTTGATTCGGTGGGTGGAGGCACGTGCGTCCAGTGCGTCACGCTTCCGGCGCCCCTGTGTGAAGGATTAGAAGACACTAATCATTAACACCAATGGTTGATCAGAATCTAATCCAAAACTAAGAACTTCCACTGTCGTATTGCTAAAGGCATAAGTTGATGTTTTTACTACTGAGCAAATCTTTGAAAGCCAAGAAGGAAGTTTGAGGGGACACGGAAACAACCTATGGAGGAAATGAGTCCAGGAAAAGATGAACATAATTTGTCTGAAAAGAAAGAAGAAAGTGTGGCCAACACAGCAAAGACTGAAAGATTGGCTATTTATGGCAACCAGACAACATATGGCTGTACTTGTCACCAGGGCTGCAGTGGTAAAATTAGAGGTGAGTACACGCTACCGGTGAGCAGCGGCTTCACTAGGGCTGGTGTCACTCTGACAAAAATCTTATGACCTATTTTAGGAAGTCTCACCCTCGACTACAGCCCTGAGTATACGCTCTCTAGAGGTCAGTATACGGTAGGCCTATATACCCGCGTATACCCTCGAGTCCTCGACTACCGCCCTGCTTGTCACTATGGCTATATTTTATTGCAAAACAGTGGTAACATAATAAATAGAATGCTAACACCTGGCCAGCTGAGTGACTGTTTTTACTAGACATTATAAGAGAGTTCATCCAGTCACTAATGTGACAGAGTGCATTACGGCCATCAAACAACAGGGAAGTCTTTCCTTCTGAGCTACGATCGAGGGAGAATGAGGAGTAGGAGGAGAATGAGGAGTAGGAGGCCATGTAATGAATTGACAATTTTCCACAAACACACGAGGATACACGAAGGATCGTGCCTTTCCCAATGCAAGCATCAACATAAAATTTCAGTGCAAACAACATTCATGACAGTATTGATATTTATGGTAATGTTCGCGATCGCAAGAATATTTATGATAATAAGAGTTTCTCGGTTCATTTCATATGGACCTGCGTTGTCTCAGTTTCCTGATTTTTCCTCCGCTAGAACAGACTCGGCCTTAAGCCGGCTTCCCTTTGAGTCCGCCCGCAGTCAATACAATTCATCGATCATCTGGGCTGGTCGGTGGTGTCGTTGACGCAACGCCCAACGCTGGTTCCCTGCTTTGCATTCTGACTACGCTGGTTCTCTGTTCTGCTGTGCTGTTGACGCAACGCCCAACGTTGGTTCTCTGTTTCACTGTGCCCTTTAACGAAACGCCTTGCGCTGGTTCTCTGCATCTTTTGCATTCTGACTTTACGCTGGTTCTCTGTTCAGCGGTGCCCTTTAACGAAACGCCTTGCGCTGGTTCCATGCGTCTTTTGCATCCTGACTTTACGCTGGTTCTCTGTTCTTGGCTCTTTTCTTGCTCTCTCGGGCGCTTGCTGTGTGTTGCTGTTCGAAGGTAGTTCTCTGTTCGGCTGTAGTCGTTACATTCTGACAGCTTCACACTCTGTGGTGGTGCATCGGTGCATGCTTTATAAGCTTTGTTGCTCAGCCGTGGACAGAGGTGTTGACAACGCTCCGAGGTCTGACTGCATTCTAAATGTAATTGTAAAATGCTCACGTTTTCTATATATATCGACCGTCCATGGCCTCGACCCTATTCACTTTCAATGAACTCATCGGGTGGGACCCTCCACCACCGCTGTCCCTTTGAATAGATGCACACCATTCAAAGTGCCCGCTTAAGGACCGTGCTGTCAGTGGGAAGATGAGACGGCGAGGGAGTGGACTGGCCACCCGCCTTCATATGCCGAGGCTAAGAAATGAAGTCGCTAACACTTCATACCCATGGCTGCCCTTGGGCTAGCTTAAGGGACTGCTAGTTGCAGCAGTAGTAGTTTCAGTTTAACGACACTGTGTGATAACAAAGATCATTAACGTCGCCCTCCTCCTTTATCCAGACAGAGAAGACAGACGACAGCAGACAGACAGACAGACAGACAGACAGACAGACAGACAGACAGACAGACAGACAGACAGACAGACAGACAGACAGATAGACAGACAGACAGATAGACAGACAGACAGACAGACAGACAGACAGACAGGCAGACAGACAGACGACAGGCAGGCAGACAGACAGGCAGGCAGACAGACAGGCAGACAGACAAACAAACAGACAGGCAGACAGACAAACAGACAGACAGACAGACACAAACAGGCAGGAAGACTGACTGACAGACTGACTGACTGACTGACTGACAAGACATTCTGTTTATATTCAACTGTTTATAAACATTCCATTTTTTTACCTAATGCTATTTCTCACTGTTTGTTGCATCATTGTAAAATGTGAACATTGTTCATGCTACTAAAAATCACTCACTCACACACTCACCCATCCAACCACTCACTCACTCACACGCTCACCCACTAGAGCTGTACCGATAAAGCTTTTTGCCGATTATTCCGATACCGCGTATAGCCGATTATTGTAATAGCCGATACCGCGTATGAAGCCGATTATTTTATTATTGCCTCAAAACTACGCATACGACGTTGTATAAGGGCTACTAAGGAGTTTCCAGTCCTGTGTATAATAGGTCCTTGGTTTCTACGGTGTCTGCTAAGTAGTGCAATGCTAAATATAAATCAATAATAAGAAACAAGACATAGGTACTTCTGCTCATTTTTATATTTGTAACGATTATTGTGCAAAAAACGTCAACAGTTACTATAAAGTAATTTGCATCGGCGCCGATACTTTTTCGCCGAAACCGATTATGCCGATTCCTCTAATAATCGGCCCGATTACGAATGCTCCCGATGCATCGGTACAGCTCTATCACCCACCCACTCACACACTCCCACCCACTCACACACACTCGCACATTCACTCACCCACCCACTCACCCACTCACTCACCCACCCATTCTCACTCACACTCACTCACATTCACACCCACTCACTCGATCACGTAATCACACAGTTACACAGATGCATGAAGGTGAACAGCCATCAGCCAGCAGGACATTAGCAAAGCCACAGAGACTAAGACGGAGTTATGCAGAAACGACCATTTAATGGCTCGTAAATTGGCAGAGTGTTTACTGCTCGAGATAATTGCCGTTGTCTGGTTGGCTACTTGCGTAGACACTTAAGTGTCCGAATTGTTTTACTAGTCGCCCAAATCACGACAAACTACAGAACCCAGCTGAGGGTACTGCTGTGAGGGTACTTTCCTGAGGATACTGTTCTGAGGGTCCAGCTGTTAACAGTTAACAGTTAATTGTTGCAGAACAGATGGGTAGAGCAACCAATCTCTGAGTGCCACCGGGATTTGGAAACAATCGCAACCCTCAGTTGAGATTCACCGTTGTCGAGACCTGTACATCTCTAGGATTTCCAGAATGGCTAAATAGATCAGCGATTTTCAAACTAGTGGTACGCCAAGCGTCGATAAGTGGTCCGCGACCAAAATCAAAAGATTACATTCTTAAAATTATATATTAATTTATAAATTTGTCTACCTACAGTCGTACGCTATTCGCCTGTTGTTTTTGATCTGACCTTTGCTGGTGGTTCGCCAACATTCGATTTTTTACCTGGTGGTACAATAAAAAGAAAGTTTGAAAGCCGCTGAAATAGCTGGCTCTTGGTCAAAATCAAACTGAGGTAGACAAGGCAAGACGGATCTGCATCCCTGGCAGCCATAAGATGTCGTTAAATACTGAACTCTATAAAGTCGTTGTTCGTTTCATCCGTTGAGTTATGGCTCATCTGCAAGGGTTATGACCTCATTAGTCTGAGCCTTTAAGCAGGTGGTACGTTTGATTTTTTTTATAAGGGTGCCCGTCGCTGTCTGAGTTTCCAGTGGTTAACGTGCAACCAAAAGATCATGGGTTCAAATCCATACCAGGGCAGAGATTCGTTTTGAGATTTCTGCTCCACCTGCGTGCCCTATCTGACTCGGTTATGATGAGTACACTGACCGTACACTGTCGGTGGAAAGATGAGACGGCGAGGGAGAGGATTGGTCACCCGTCCTCATATGCCGAGGCTGAGAAAATGAAGTCGCTAACACTTCATTCCCATGGCTGTCTCTGAGGCTATAGCTTAAGAGACTGCTCTTCTTCTACTTTTGATTTACGCTACATTAATTATCTCAACTCTTTGATGACAGAAAGGCAAATTGCCGATGTGTCAGGTTGCTTTTATCTCTGCTCGCACCACTTTGAATCTCAGCCTGTCACGTACAATAATAATTGATAATTCTTTTGTCCAGCGACATGACCCACTAGGAAGCTTTCCATTTGATGCCGAGTCGCTGCTGGTGTATTTGCACTTCAGCTGTAACATCATGCAGAGTAGAAGGATCAACCCCTGAGGACGGTCCGGAGACACATGTCATAAAATAGTGATTACCTTTGCATCTGTTCCCTAAGTGCTTGAAAGTTGAAACCCTTTGTGTTTCATTGTGGTTTTGCGTTGTTTGCGTCGGAACACCTCTGTTGAGTCTCTGTTGAATGGGCCCTACTTAAATATTTTATTACAGTTACAAATACAATTATCTTATGTTTTCTCCTCTGATGAGCTTCTATCAGTCAGTGATGGCGAGCAAATACGGTACTTGCCATTTCAGAGCAATGCTCCCTAAATTTCTGTAATCATATATGTACCTCTGGGACAAATAATAAAAATAGTAATAATAATAATTAATATAATATAATTGTGACGTTCGTCGCTCGAGATCAACTAACCCTTCATCAGACGTGGTACCAATTTGTGTCGGTCTTACCCGAGACGCTGCTTCGTCGTCGGGCTGGGTTCGGCTCCAGCCAACTGACCTTCTGGAGTCGCCCGGGTCACTATCCTGTCTACTTCTGCTGTAGACGAGCGGTTCCCTGTCTCCGCTCTCAGTGCCCATTTCTCCAAGAGGAGGTCCCGAGGGTATCGCTTGTTTGCGAACAGTGTCGCTGTCAAGCTCCATCTCACTTTCGGACTCTGCCACTGCCGCGGTCGCCGGGTGGGCAACGTCCTCGTCCTCAGGATGGCCGTCCTTTAGAACAGGGTTCGCTCTCTTGCCGGCAGGAGTCCTCAGCTTCCTGTGAGATCTCTTAGTCAAAGACTTTCTCTTTTTCTCCACCTTAACCGAACCCTCACGTACCATTCTGCATCTCACGACTCTCGAGTTATCGTCAATAGGGGAAAACTCTGAACGTTCTCTTGTCCGAGAGGACAAGGTGTACATCTGACGAGTCGTCACGTCGTGCCGTCTCAAACACGCGAACATCTTGCGATAATATTTACACGTGTAATATTAACGCGGTATACTGGTCTCACGACACTCTCTTCTGATAGGACAGGTTCTAGGTCTAAAACCTCCCTAACCGCACGCAGAACTGTGTTCCGACCGGCGCACGAGGTGGGCCCTACTTCGCACTTTGGTCAGTTCTCGGAACTACGTGTTTCGATCACCAAGTTATTTGCGCTGAATAACGACTGGTTTGAATACAAGATTTTCCTGATTCTATCGTTTTCCTGGTCCTACCGCACTGTAATCAGTTGTCGGGCGGTCTTTTCCCGTACTGCGGTCTTTCGGTAACAGTGGTCTTTCCCAGTAACTATTTTTAGTTACCGGGCGATGGAGCCCCTCCAACGCTCCACCGGCGTGTCAGCCATCCAAGTGTCACAATCCAAATGTAACGCTGACCCCGTAAGGTTACCAGAATGTCCTGAATTTTGTTCCCAAGAATTTCCGAATTTTGGTTCCCTAACGAAGGTCACGCTTACTCCCACAGGTAACCGGACAAGCTCCAATCGCGGAGTTCTTCAAAACCCAAGAGGGAATTTCCTGCCTGTCGCCAAATTTACCCTTATTCGTTTTTGTACTAAATTGGTTTTTTCAGGTATCCCGACGGTCACTTCACCGAGTGCCGAAGTCGCGTAAAACTCTCCCAGCCGAAGACGCCGAAGTCGCGTAAAACTCTCCCGGCCGAGTACGCCGAAAGCGCGTAGAACTTCCCCTGTGTCGAGTACGCCGAAATCGCGTAAAACTCGTCTCAGTGGATAAAACCAAACACTGTCGGATCTTGGAGTTCTTCGAACTCCAAGAGGGATTTCCTTGCCCGACGCCAAATTTACTCTTGGTTTCAAGGATTTCAGAATTCCAGAAAATGGCTGCCTTAAGAAGGTCACCTTTACTCCCATGGGTTACCGGACAAGCTCCGATCGCGGAGTTCTTCAAAACCCAAGAGGGACTTTCCTGCCCGTCGCCAAATTCACCCTGGTTTTCGATCTCACACTGAATTGGTTTTCCTGTGTATCAACGGTATCCTTCCCCGAGTATTACTCAGCCGTAGATTTCCCACGATCGGGATCTAGACCGCTTCGCGATCAACTGAGGGATCCAACCCGCCGGATCGGCGCTGTCGGCCCGTCTCCCAACAGTGAACTTCTTTAGCTGTACTCGGGATCGCCTGATTATATTATTCGGACGCCCCTTTCGTCCGTAAATATATTTGTACTAACCGGAAACTCGAACTCTGACTCGGTCGTAACCAAAATCACTCGCCTACCACACTGAGTGCAGTATATTTGAATCGGTAACTGAATCGCTAACCAACAACGCTGTTTAACAGTATTGCTATGTATGAAGAGTCGAACCAACTCTTCACGTATAAAGCAGCACACCGTGAGGCAGGCTCTATGCATCCCGAATGAGCGCGTCTGCTCGCTATGCGCTGGCTTCAGACCGTCGATCGGGCTTCCCTGCCACGGTCGTTGCCGGCCAGTTGCCTATTGAAATTAAATAAAAATTAAATGATCGATGCTGGGCCTTCGCATGTAAACTTAAGAGAAACGATGCTGTTCCCTTCGCATGTAAACTTAAAGAAAACGATGCTATTCGCATAAAATAAATCCTCCCACTTACGCACTGTGGCCTTGACCGCCACACTCTCCCCACCTTACTTAGATGCGGAGCATCTCTGCCAAAATCGGGGACCTTAATCAAACGTGACAGGAACATCCCCAACCCAGATCCACTTAGAGAGCAAGGAACCAAATGCACCTTTGGTTATAGGGCGGTATATCAACAATCTCGGCACCCTGCACGTACGCCAAACAACGATGAGAACCGTGATAGCGACAGCCTATTTAATGATGCTTTCGATCCGAACCACCACCCTACTGGCAACCTGTCGTTCCTGACAAATCGCCAACCTTAACAGGCCCTCTATCATGAACCTGGGCTCTACCGGACCCCAAGGGCCAGGAGAACTAAAGGAGAGAAAAGTCGCCCACTGTCTCCCGATCTGGTAACCATCGTCGATCAGTCACACCCGGTACCACTTCAAAATCGTGAAAGCAAAATAAACTAGTACAAGTTATCATATTTACGCACATGATCTAGGTCCTAACATATGCTTCTATCGCATGATGCTCTATCCTAAATAGCGCACTAAGGTAGCACACTAAAGTATCATGAAACGGTAACCAAGGAAATCGCGTTGCCCCGATTTTCCTTAACACTCGTTGTTACGAGCATTATACTGTCGAAAAGAAATTCTGTCATCACAAGGAAACGGAAACATGGTTCTCCAATAGTTCGCTTGTAGAACCAACGCAATGAAGCGTCCTAGTACTGGAATCTTTACTCGTTTCAGTACTAACCACTAATCCAATGTTTAACCGAAACATATCATCAAAAGGAAACTTAAGCAGTCATTCACTGACAATCTGTAAAACCAACGCAATTAAGCGTTGCTGGTAGCACAGGTACTGTATGCTCCCAGATACCGCTCAAAAGAAATACTCTCATCAAAAGGGCAACTGAAACATGGGTCTCGAATAGTCAATGAAACTAACGCAATTAAGCGTTCCCTGCCACGGTCCTAGATACACGTCTGCTTCAGAAGGTCACTAACAAGGACTTCTACAGTCGTAGTCATCCATCCAAGCGAGGTCTTCGTCTAGTCCGTCGTCCAGGTAGCAATTCTGGATCAGCGGTCTCGTCTGGATTTTCTGAAGGTTCCTCTGGTTCATGTTCTGCATTAGGATCTTGAGCCAGGACTGGCCAGTCTACTGTAGGTAACTCAAGATTTCTGTCCCTCTCCGGTAGCCAGGTACTCGGAGGTTTACCGTAAAACGGCTTCAATTTATCCACGTGCACAACCATTAGCGTGGATTTCGGACTCTTCTGAATCCGGTACAGACACGGACTGAGCACTTGAATAACCAAGAATGGGCCGGTGTAATAGCGAGCCCATTTTGTCTTCCTTCCACTTCTTAGCCGAGGGTAGTAATAGTAAACCCAATCTCCTTGAGCGAACTTGCTAGGTCTCACTCTCAAATCGTAGGCTTTTTTCCTTCTTTCTGCTACTCTCTTTAACTGTTCTCGTACAAGCCGATACGATCGTTCCATTTTCTCTTTCTGTTTCTCCACGTACTCTTCCATGTCACTGTAAGACGGTCTCTCGAACTCTGTAACTTGGGCTAGAATCAAGTCTAATGGCGTATGGTTCTCTCTTCCCAGGAACAGGAAATTAGGTGTCCGTTGGGTCGCTTCATGTTCAGTACCTCGATATGCCGCCATTACATATGGTACATGAACATCCCAATCCTTTTGTCGTTCCGACACTACCTTTCCGATCAACATGTTCAGTGTTCTGTGGAACCTTTCGATCATTCCATTACCAGAGGGTCGATATGGAGTTGTACGTACTTTGTCAATTTCCATGCGTTTACACAGCTCTTTGAATAACTTCGACTCAAAACACGGTCCCTGATCCGTCAGGATCTGGCGTGGCATACCAAACCTCGAGAACACGTGTACCATAAGCGATTCTGCCACAGTAACGGCCTCTTGGTTTCTGATAGGCAGAGCTTCAGCCCATCTCGAGAAGTAATCTATCGCTGTCAGTATGTATTTGTTGCCTTTACTTGATACAGGATGCGGACCAGTTATATCAATTCCGAATCTCTCCATTGGTTCACCAACCACAGGAGTCTGCATGTAACCCTGTCTTGGAGGTTTCTCCCTTCGATAACGAGCACAGCGATCGCACCTTTGGCAGAACCGTCTAACATCGTCCTTCCAACTCGGCCAATACGCCCGACGTTGCAACTGAGATAAACTTTTCCGAACCCCGAAATGTCCTCCGGCAAAGCTTGCGTGTGTTAACTGAAGCATCTCTTGCCGTAGAGATAAGGGCACAACTAACTGAGATCGCTCAGCTTTTCCTGTGTTACCCTGAATCCAGCCTCTGTGTAACACTCCTTGCAGGACTTCCAGCTGATTCCAGTTGCTCACCAACACTTTCACCTCTCCGCTAGCAGGTGATAGTTCTGCCTGTGTTGGATGATGCTTCGACTCCTTCCAATCAAGGACCGTACCAATATTGCAATCGCTCTGCTGTTCTCTTCGAAGAAACTCCTTTGTCCAACGGATTTCCTGGCCTGTATCTTCACTGGTAACCTCGGAGCGCGTTACTTCTCCGATCGGACGTGCCCACATCACGTCTTCATTCGTAACTCTCATGGTAACCACTTTAGGTTGTTCCTCACCCGGACCTCTAGACATCGCGTCTGCGTTACCGTGTTTTGCTCCCGGTCTGTGACATATCTCCATGTCAAACTCCTCTATCATCTCTAACCAACGAGCCTGTTGGCCAATCGGTTCCGGTGTTCTGCGTAACCACTGAAGTGCGGAGTGGTCTGTTCTGAGTAGGAACTTACTACCCAGTAAGTACTGACGAAACTCTTTCAAGAAATACACCACAGCTAACAACTCTCGCCTGGTAACGTTATAGTTCCGTTCCGCCGTCGACAAGAGCCGACTCGCGTAACAAATCACTGTCTCTTCTCCCTCTTGTACTTGCGATAACACCGCTCCAATGGCGTATGCCGAGGCATCCGTATCTAGGATGTACTGGCCCTCGTCGTTCGGTAACCCAAGTATAGGTGCGGAAACCAACTTTCGTTTAAGTTCTTCGAAAGCTCCCTGACATTCGTCAGTCCAATGGAACGGTACATTTTTCCTGGTCAGAAAATGAAGTGGTTGAGCTACCACCGCGAAATCATGTATGAAACGTCGGTAATAGGAGCAAAGACCAACGAAGGATCTGACTTGCCTCAAGTTCCGAGGAGCAGACCATTCTTCTACGGCCTTGATCTTGCTCGGATCCGTCGCGACCCCTTCTTCACTCAAAACGTGACCAAGAAACAATACTCTCTGTTGTAACAGGTAACATTTGGATGGTTTCAGCTTGAGATTATACTCTTGTAATCTCCTGAAAATCATCTCTAGACGTTGCATGTGCGTCTCTACGTCCCTCGAGAACACAATTATGTCATCCAAGTAAACCAGACAGATGTCATAGTTTAGCCCTGTCAAGACTAAGTTCATTAGTCGACAAAACGAGGCCGGACTATTGCACAATCCGAAAGGTAACACTTTGAATTGGAAGCTGCCCCTTCTCGTAACGAACCCGGTCTTGTGTTTGTCTCTTGGGTGCAAGGCCATCTGGTGATAACCTGCTCTCAAATCGAACGTACTGTACCATCTGGCGCCACCCAGGGTATCTAAACTCTCGCGGATAAGGGGTAACGGATGAGCATCTTTCCGTGTCTTCAGGTTCAGTTGCCTGTAATCGATACAGAAACGCATACTGCCATCCTTTTTCTTAACCATTACGACATTGGATGCCCATTCCGATATCGAAGGTTCAATGATTCCTTGTCTCAACATGTCTTCTACCTGACGATCAACTTCCGGTAACATGGAAAGCGGTTGACGTCTCAAAGGTTGCCGAACTGGTTTCTCCTGTCCCGTATCGATCTCGTGTTGGATCACCGAAGTGAAACCGTTATCACTTTCGTTAAGGGAAAACGTTGCGCTGTACGTTAGCACAAGTTTTCGTAACCTGATTCGCTCTTCTTCCGAAATGTCTGCTGGCACTTCTTCCCATAGTCGTTTTAGGGTCTGTTCGGCAAGTGGGTTGAGCGTCTGCTCCGCTACTCTGGCCGTTGTACTAATCTTCGATCCAAACCGGTCAATCGTACTTTGCTGCTTTCCTCGGCGTTCCTCCGGATAACCTGGGCCCATAGGCTTCTCCGGATTTTCGCTTCGGTAAGGCTCATCATACGATTCCGTTCTGGCTCGATTAACTGTCACATCGACTACGTTCACTCGCTCCAGCGGACATTCAGTCCGTTTCTTGACTAGCGAATCTCTGTCTCCAACATTCAACATCCTGATCCACACTTCCGTGTATCTTCCTGTCACCAACGTACGTCCGATTATCAAATCTTTTGATAATTCCATTGGAATGGTCGTCCAATCTTCGTTATCTTTTTGGAAATGCGGGTATACAACCCAAGCTGGAACGTCAACTTCGCTCCTTGGAGGAACTATTATGTTCTCTTGCACAGTAACCCTCCGGCACATGGACTCGGTAACGACCTCTTTCAGAGGGATCTTCTCGCTCCCAAGGAAAACGCATCGACTTGCGAAGTCCCATCTTGCCTGATTGGCTTCCAGCCAAGATAACCCCAAGATCACTTCTGTCACTTGGTCTGTAACTAGACAGGGTACAGGGTACACCTGCTTTCCGATCCGAATCTTAAGGTTAGTTTCACCATCCACCTTAATCTGACTTCCATTAGCAGCTAGGAGTCGCTGTTCTGACGGTACTAGCACAGCGTCTAGCACGAAACGTCGTGGCACAAGTGACATTTCACTTCCAGAATCAAGTAGACAGTGTATACGTTTCCTGCCAGTCTCGCAACCACGTAGGCCACCCTACTGCCTTTGACCAGTCGGTTTTGGGTTTCCTCTTGTATCGGTTCAGCCTTTGTAGGTTCACTGGTACCGGTTGCACCATTCGTCTCAGCGTTTCTCTGAGGACAATATCGCTTCATGTGTCCTTTTCGTTTGCACAAGTAGCATTCGATATCCGGGTTACGCAACCGTGTGGGCGGATAAATCCGTCGCCATCCCACATTCGGCTCGGTTGTCCTCTGATCTCCCACAGCTAGATCAGAACTGTTCTCCCTTTCATGAGGATTTCTCGGAACGATGCCCAAATTCTGCTTTATTGTCACTCGATCAAGTTCTCTTGAAAGATTTTTAATCTTTCGCTCGAGATCTTCTAGACGACGAGACTGTTGCCCCTCAGTGCTCGAGTCTTTTCGGTCTTCCATGGTAACTTTAACTCTCGCGTGTCTCCGGTCTAAATCACCACCTTGTGTCGAAGATCGACCATAGGCATCCAACCTCACCGCATGTTTATACGCCGCTTCGAGGTTAACTGGTTCTCGCTCGCGCACCTTCTGCCCCAAATCTTGGTTTGCCAGTGCATCAATGAAAGCGTCACAAGCGACCGTCTCGACGATATCACTTGTTGGTCCTGGGTATGCCAAAGCCATTAGCCTTCGTACTTCCTGCACTACACTACTCAGCGTTTCTCCGTGAGCCTGCCGGTAAGTGCGAAGTTTCATCCGATATAGGCTAGTTTGGTCATCAGACCCGTACCGGGCCTTAAGCCGCTCAACAAGTTCTCGCCAAGACACGTCCCTCTGTGCACCCATGTCCCACAACAGCTGCGAAGCGGGACCCGTAACAATCTCGGCACCCTGCACGTACGCCAAAACGATGAGAACCGTGATAGCGACAGCCTATTTAATGATGCTTTCGATCCGAAAGGGCACACATTAACTGGTCTGCTTTTTCCTGATCACTCCACCGGTTGCACCGTGCACAAACTTCGAACTTTGCTAGAAAGGCTGCGATCGCTGACTTGCCATCGTACTTCTCTAGCTTGATTCGTATACCGCGATCCGATCGGTCTTCGCCTCTTGTCCGCGTAACAAGTGATCTTCCGACACTCTTCTTGGGATTTCCTCTCCGGTTGCCCTCATCGTTACTCCGGGAATCGTTTCCCTCGTCTGTCCTCACCACTGACCGGTGCCGACTCTGTCCCCTCAGAGTACCCAACGTCTTCCCTGTACGCCACTTAGAATACATCGTAGTCATCTCTCGGTCGCCTGACGTTGCACTGTCTTCATCAGAGATGTACTCAGCCTGTCTCTGACCTTTTCTACGAGGCTCACCACCTGCGTAGTCTTTGGACTCCGATCGTTTATATTTATTGCGAGAGCTCTGAGAGTTTCCGTTGACGAACGTAACTCTTCTGTCTTCTTCGCGAATATCTCTTTTTCCTGACTCTGGCGGTCTGTCAGATTCGTCGTACCTAAGACAATTACGACTTCTCGAATCTGGTTTGTGCCCTTTAGAGTACCGCTCGTGGGTCTCATCCCAGGCCAAATGATCTCTGTCTCTTCCCATGTTCGATTCTCTCTCGGTTTCTCTATCAAGTGCCTGTTTTAAACCGCGTCTCTCGTACTCTGGTAGACGTTCCTTACCATACGTCTCCCTTTCAGTTTTCTCATAACTCTCGTGCCTTCCTCGTTGACGGAGGTTTTTCCTGTCAAAGACTCCGGTTCTCATGGCCTCTTCTGGACCAACACTATCGGTGTCTGAATCCGAAGAACTCACTGACGAACGTAATTTCGCCTCAACCCTTCCTCTTGTCAACAGACGTTGTCGACTCGATTGCCTTGCCGTTTTACCGTGTGACTCTCCCCCGCTGTCCTCGGGAAGATAGCGGCTACGTAACTTTTCCGAAGTTCCCGAAAGCGAAACTTCCTCACGTGTCTCTGTGTTACCTCGGCTCCGTGCTGGCTCTTCGATCTGCAGCTTCCCTCGGCGATCCATCTGGTAACCTGGGCCCGTAGGTTTCCCCGATGTCTCGCGTCGGTAAGACTTCGCATGCTGAGCAGCAGGAACAGACAGTTCTTCAAGTTTCGAACTCATCATTGCTACACTCTGTCGCAGGTAAGACATCTCCGCTTGCCAATCTACCTCATCTGTCACAGGTCTTGGGCGACCTTCTTCCATGTTGGTAAACGGTACTCGATTGCCTTCGTTTCGCTGATGCGCCACGATGTCACCACTCGTTTTCTGCACTACGGCGTCACCCCGCGGTTTCAGGCCTGTCTCAATGTCTCTTGGCCTATCACAAGCCTGTCTCGACTGTACAGGTTGCCTGCCCCGTACGATACTAGGTACTTGAACCTGCACAAGGTTCCCCGATCTATTGTCGACGAGTGGTTTGGACCTGTCAAACCTACTCTCACCAACGGTCTCTCGCCAGTGTGTGAATGTCTCGTTATTCACATCGTTCTGTACTACCTCAGTAGTCTTTGGAACGGTTATCAACCATCCGTTATCCTCATGGAAACCTCTTTCACGCCCACTGCGGGTTACAGCTTCCGTTTCAAATGCACTGGTTTCGTCAGGTGCACCCGTTTCATCAAGCAACCTTCGTTTGCTTTTCCGTTTACGTAACTTTGGACGCGCGCCTCCGTGCTCACTATGGGGTACTTCATCCGACTCGTCCTCGGTATCTTCCTGACCTTGCCTGGTTGTGTGACAAGAAAACGTTAGTACCCCACTTCTGGTACCAGTTTGTGACGTTCGTCGCTCGAGATCAACTAACCCTTCATCAGACGTGGTACCAATTTGTGTCGGTCTTACCCGAGACGCTGCTTCGTCGTCGGGCTGGGTTCGGCTCCAGCCAACTGACCTTCTGGAGTCGCCCGGGTCACTATCCTGTCTACTTCTGCTGTAGACGAGCGGTTCCCTGTCTCCGCTCTCAGTGCCCATTTCTCCAAGAGGAGGTCCCGAGGGTATCGCTTGTTTGCGAACAGTGTCGCTGTCAAGCTCCATCTCACTTTCGGACTCTGCCACTGCCGCGGTCGCCGGGTGGGCAACGTCCTCGTCCTCAGGATGGCCGTCCTTTAGAACAGGGTTCGCTCTCTTGCCGGCAGGAGTCCTCAGCTTCCTGTGAGATCTCTTAGTCAAAGACTTTCTCTTTTTCTCCACCTTAACCGAACCCTCACGTACCATTCTGCATCTCACGACTCTCGAGTTATCGTCAATAGGGGAAAACTCTGAACGTTCTCTTGTCCGAGAGGACAAGGTGTACATCTGACGAGTCGTCACGTCGTGCCGTCTCAAACACGCGAACATCTTGCGATAATATTTACACGTGTAATATTAACGCGGTATACTGGTCTCACGACACTCTCTTCTGATAGGACAGGTTCTAGGTCTAAAACCTCCCTAACCGCACGCAGAACTGTGTTCCGACCGGCGCACGAGGTGGGCCCTACTTCGCACTTTGGTCAGTTCTCGGAACTACGTGTTTCGATCACCAAGTTATTTGCTCTGAATAACGACTGGTTTGAATACAAGATTTTCCTGATTCTATCGTTTTCCTGGTCCTACCGCACTGTAATCAGTTGTCGGGCGGTCTTTTCCCGTACTGCGGTCTTTCGGTAACAGTGGTCTTTCCCAGTAACTATTTTTAGTTACCGGGCGATGGAGCCCCTCCAACGCTCCACCGGCGTGTCAGCCATCCAAGTGTCACAATCCAAATGTAACGCTGACCCCGTAAGGTTACCAGAATGTCCTGAATTTTGTTCCCAAGAATTTCCGAATTTTGGTTCCCTAACGAAGGTCACGCTTACTCCCACAGGTAACCGGACAAGCTCCAATCGCGGAGTTCTTCAAAACCCAAGAGGGAATTTCCTGCCTGTCGCCAAATTTACCCTTATTCGTTTTTGTACTAAATTGGTTTTTTCAGGTATCCCGACGGTCACTTCACCGAGTGCCGAAGTCGCGTAAAACTCTCCCAGCCGAAGACGCCGAAGTCGCGTAAAACTCTCCCGGCCGAGTACGCCGAAAGCGCGTAGAACTTCCCCTGTGTCGAGTACGCCGAAATCGCGTAAAACTCGTCTCAGTGGATAAAACCAAACACTGTCGGATCTTGGAGTTCTTCGAACTCCAAGAGGGATTTCCTTGCCCGACGCCAAATTTACTCTTGGTTTCAAGGATTTCAGAATTCCAGAAAATGGCTGCCTTAAGAAGGTCACCTTTACTCCCATGGGTTACCGGACAAGCTCCGATCGCGGAGTTCTTCAAAACCCAAGAGGGACTTTCCTGCCCGTCGCCAAATTCACCCTGGTTTTCGATCTCACACTGAATTGGTTTTCCTGTGTATCAACGGTATCCTTCCCCGAGTATTACTCAGCCGTAGATTTCCCACGATCGGGATCTAGACCGCTTCGCGATCAACTGAGGGATCCAACCCGCCGGATCGGCGCTGTCGGCCCGTCTCCCAACAGTGAACTTCTTTAGCTGTACTCGGGATCGCCTGATTATATTATTCGGACGCCCCTTTCGTCCTTAAATATATTTGTACTAACCGGAAACTCGAACTCTGACTCGGTCGTAACCAAAATCACTCGCCTACCACACTGAGTGCAGTATATTTGAATCGGTAACTGAATCGCTAACCAACAACGCTGTTTAACAGTATTGCTATGTATGAAGAGTCGAACCAACTCTTCACGTATAAAGCAGCACACCGTGAGGCAGGCTCTATGCATCCCGAATGAGCGCGTCTGCTCGCTATGCGCTGGCTTCAGACCGTCGATCGGGCTTCCCTGCCACGGTCGTTGCCGGCCAGTTGCCTATTGAAATTAAATAAAAATTAAATGATCGATGCTGGGCCTTCGCATGTAAACTTAAGAGAAACGATGCTGTTCCCTTCGCATGTAAACTTAAAGAAAACGATGCTATTCGCATAAAATAAATCCTCCCACTTACGCACTGTGGCCTTGACCGCCACATAATAATTATAGTATAGTAATAATACTGTAATAGTAATTTGTTATGTGATTCTATAGAGTAATTTTGTTTGTTTCAGGCGTGTAATTCCTATCTTAGAGATGAGTGGTTGCATTCAGTACAGTGGAAGGTAAGGAGACAATTTAACTCTGTATGCAACATTGTAAGTACCCCATATATATATAGAGTATGTTTGGTATCCTTGCAAAGGCTTATGTTGATTACTCAACTGTTACGGTCCACTTAATAAACTCGAAATGCGTATAGTAGGCCTAATTGTAATGTATGCATACATGTGTCAGGACAACTGATATAGCGCATTTTAAGTACCTCATAGAAGTGCTGTAAATGCTATGTAATGTAGTGCTATAGATCTTTCATTTACTAATAGGTTTCAGATTTTTGCTTTCTCCATGTAATTGCATTTGTAGGGAGTTGTGTTTCTTTGGAAGTCATTATTCATTTGCTGGTTGTTATTATATATGGTGGCAAAGTTCCAGCGCATTCGGGAAGTCCAGAAAGTTGTTATGCGAATGATCAGATACATACATATGACTGACTGACTGGTCGCTATAGAAAAAGTGAAGGTCTACATTTACATGTCCATTTACTGTGGCAGAGGTGATGGATAGATATTCACTGGAGTCTGTCCTGTGTTGGGCAGAAACAAAAATTTCTATAGATGTGCAAATGGACCCCATTGTTACATCTTCACATGACTTCTTATTTTCTTCAGAGACACATTCTCAGATACGAGAAGCTTCTGAGGAACACACGTCGTCCAGAAGTTCTCATCAAAGAAATCAAGGTAGGTAGATGTATGGACAGGTGTAGCAAACCTTGCTTATCAAATTACTTGGATTGTGACTTTATTCGATGTAATGTAATGACTCAATCTATCTCTAGCACGAAAGCTAACAGAATATTATAAAATATAGGCACTACAACAAGGTAGGCAGATGTACAGACAAGGTAGGTAGATTTATGGGGGACAAGGTAGGTAGATGTACAGGGGACAAGTTAGGTAGATGTACCGAGGGGACGAGGTAGGTAGATGTAGGGGGGACAAGGTAGGTAGATGTACGGGGACAAGGTAGGTAGATGCACGGGGGACAAGGTAGGTAGATGTACGGGGTCAGAGGGACAAGGTAGGTAGATGTACAGAGGGAACAAGGTAGGTAGATGTACCGGGGACAAAATAGGTAGATATACTGAGGACAAGGTAGGTAGATTTACGGGGGATAAGGTAGGTAGATGTACGGGGTCAGAGGGACAAGGTAGGTAGCTGTACGGCCCACAGTACGGGGGAAAAGGTAGGTAAATGTACCGACAACGCAGGTGTCTGTTGAATGGTTGTCGCGGTCGACTCCTTCGATCGCAACGACGAACCAACGAAGGAACTATTAAAAGATCTTTATTTAAAAATAAAGTCGATTAAGTGTAGAGTAAGTCAACTCGTCTATCAAATATCACAATCGCAGACAGCACACAGGTTGGCTGGTCTCGATTGAACGTCATACAATCAATGTTTCAACGTTTACAAATCTTCGTCAAAAGGCCCTTAATGTACAGCAGGTCTATCTTATATAGAGTTCTCCCGGATTCCAGAACGTTCTGTGACGTCACTGTACTTTTCCCTGGAAAGTCCTACTGAACACGTATATCCTTGTTGCATGCACCGAATTAATGTTGACAGCTTGCTGCAGAATTTTCCGTGCGTTGTAAACAAGCTTGTTGACGCGTCGGTTTTCTTCCCTTGATGCATGCACCCGCGTAGACCACGACATTCCCTCCGCCCTCAGATGATGACACGTCTTCAGCACCATCCCGAACGGGTCATCACGATCAAGCCGGGCCTCCAGACTCCATCTCGACACAGCATATACAAACAAAACAAAACACATCAGTTAGTCAATTTATCTATACAATTTGCGGGCTCGATCCTTGTGTGTCGGGCCATTCCCCCCCCTTCACCATCCGAGTCACAACCGAGAGAGGAAATCAGCCACCGTGTTCTGACGTCCAGGACGATATCGAAAGTCCACGTTAAACTCTTGCAATGCTAACGCCCAACGAGTCAGTTTCGCACTCTTAGGGCTTGCATCTGTGAGATAAGACAAAGGATTATGATCTGAATAAATGATTATCTTTGATAAGAATATCCATGACTTGAATCGTTTAAGTGCCCAAATTACTGCGAAAGCCTCTCTCTCAATTGTAGACCAATGCATCTGTGTATCTGTAAGTTTAAGGCTAGCAAAAGCAATTGGTTTTTCTTGACCTTCTTCGGTCCACTGAAACAAGCAACACCCGACCGCGGTGGCACTTGCGTCAACACTTAAACCAAATTCCTTAGTGAAATCAATGGTATGCAACTGTGTAGCTTTACTGAGATCATCCTTTAACTTATCTAGTGCTTCTTGATGCTTTTGCTCCCAAGGCACCTTCGTAGGTATGTTATCTCGTGTCAAATCAGTTATTACCCGTGCTTTTTCAGCTAAAGCAGGTATAAAATTTCGAAAGTAACTGAAAAAACCCATAACCTTTCTAACGTCTTTCTTTGTTGTTGGAGGATGGATATCATTGATCGTAGCGATCTTACCTGGATCAGGTTCAATACAACCTGACCCTACTATATGGCCAACAAACTTTATTTTGTTTTGTGCAAAATTACATTTTCTTAAATTCAAAGTGAGTCCTGCTTCCTCAATAGTTTGCAAGAATTTCTCTAGATGTTCTAAATGGTCATTCCAATTCATTGAAACCACTGCCATATCATCGACGAATGGTTCGGTAAAACTTCGCACTGGATGTAAAACTTGGGTCATAGCACGAATAAAGGTATTGCTAGCGGACTTGAGTCCAAACGGCATCCTTGTGAACTCAAAAAGTCCTGCATCACATACGAATGCCGTAAGCCATCGATGTTCTTTCCGAACTGGAATTTGCCAATACCCCGATTTCGCGTCGAAAACACTAATAAACTTTGCCCGTCCCACCTTTTGTAAGACGTCAGCAATGTCTGGGGTCGGGTAACAATCACCTAGAGAATATTTGTTAACATGGCGATAATCAATTGCCAATCGAACGCCATTTTGACCTTTGGGTCCCTTTAAAACGCAAACTACCGGACTGGCCATTTCACTTTTCGATGGTCGAATGATGTCTAATGCCAACATTTCTTCTATCTGGCGTTGTACTTCAGGTTTAAGTAGCTCAGGTACTTTATATGCCCTTAAACGCTTAGGAGTGAAATCATGAGTTATCTTAATTTCATGTTCTAATACTGGACAATACCCAGGTTTATCCACGAATACTGCCGAGTGCCGATCCAAAACTTCAAAAAGTTGCTTCTGTTCCTCTTGCGAAAGATGCGCTATAATCAGAGGATCAATTCGCTTACTCGGGCTTATTTGTTCACGTTCTTCCTGATCTACAACCTCTACTATACCAAATTCTTCATCTTGATCAACAATTACTGAACAGCTATTGATCATCGCTTGTTCGAGTCGTTCATGGTATCGCTTGATCTTATTTGCGTGTAAATGTCTTTGTTTTCCCTCTATTTCTACTATATAAGAATATGGGGATTTAACCTTGACTACGGTAGCAGGTCCTTGCCATCGACTATAAAATTTAGAACTACCAAAATCTGGTGCTAATACTGCTACTTTATCTCCAACTTCGTATTTTCTGTCAGTACTACGCAAGTTATAATAATCTGCATACCGCTCTGTTTCTATATCACTATAGTAATCTGCATAAACTTTCGCGAATTCGAGGTTTTCCTTCAGTGATTGGAGATACTCTTCGGGTGATTTACCTAAGTTAAGAGGTACTTTTCGTTCGCCAGCCCACGATTCCTTCAACACACTAAGTGGACCCCGAGGAAGAGTTCCATAAACCATAGTGAATGGCGAAATATGAGTCGTGCCTGAAGGTTTTTCTCTAAGGCTCCACAGAACAAACGGTAACAATTGGTGCCATCCACGAGGATCAGATTGAGCAAGCTTAAAGATCATGGTTTTCAAGCTTTGGTTGCATCTTTCAACCAATCCAGCTGCCTCAGGATGTCCAGGGGTATTAAATCTGGGACTACAACCCATTCGCCGCAAGAATTCTTTCGTCAAACGACTGGTAAAGTTGGTACCACAATCAGAACTGATGATCCTTGGAATAGAAAAAGTTGTAAAAACTTGCAACAGAGCTTCACAAACTCCCTTTGCATTCAGCGATCTAAGAGGATACGCCATCGGCCAACGAGAAAATTTGTCCACCAGAACCAGAGCATAATTGTACTGGGGTTTCGATTTGTTGGATTCTCCAGTCACTACCATAGGGCCAATACAATCCATATTTAGATGGTTAAAACAGAGTTCATCCGCCCTCGGAATAGGAGTGATCGGGACTCGATCTGCCACTTTAACTGGAGTTCTTAGTTGACAAATTTGACAAGACGCACAATATTCGCGAATCCTCTCATCCATTCTTGGAAACCAAAAGTTTAATTTGATCCTGGCTCTCGTTGCCTTAAAAGCCATGTGCCCAGCACATGGGGCATCGTGTGCTACTCGCAAGACAACCTCGATTCTATCTTCCGGTAAACATAATTGATTAACCTTATGTCCCATAATTTCCCCTTTGTGGTACAGGAGGTTATTATCTATAAAGAAATTATTTTTATTCTGTCTCGCTTGTTGCCAGCAAGATATAAGATTGTGACAATTCTGTTGCTCACGCAATAAAGTATCATTATTCGCTACTCCCTCATCAGACTTGAACTCTGTTGACTCAACATCAAGAAAATTATCTGAATCATCAACTAG
The DNA here is from genome assembly GCA_963556255.1 of Allolobophora icterica. Lineage (NCBI taxonomy): Eukaryota > Metazoa > Annelida > Clitellata > Crassiclitellata > Lumbricidae > Allolobophora > Allolobophora icterica. Next base: position 92,125,791 of record OY744603.1, read on the forward strand.
TTGCTCCTGAGAATATTCATTCACTTCTGACGGCAAGGATTCGTTGCTGTTACTTTTCTCGATATTAACTTCTAAGTTATCTTCTTCTGCCCCTTTATTTATTTGTACACCTCGATCTACGCCAGCTACCATCACTACATATTGCGAACTATCCCTTAATAGGTCCACAACATGGGGTGTCAAAATAACCCGTTCATTTAGTTCAGGGACTGCAGCGAACATGACGCACAAAGATGGCGCAATGTTCGTCGTTCCTTCCATTGAATTAGCTAATTTCATTTGTAGGTATACTACATCTGCCTTACATCCTTCTCCCTGAAAACCAATTATATTAATCCGTTTAATCACGGGTAAGTTTAGTGACTCAATTAATTTCTTATCAATACAACAAATTTCTGCTCCTGAATCAGATAATGCTGGCTGAGAAGGGAGATCTTCAATCTGTACATTGATATACGACCTCTCGTGTAATCCATCAATACTATTCTCGTATACCCTTACAGCAGTTTCCAACCCTATTGGTTTAGAATTATCCAATAAATTCCCTTGCTTTACTTGTTCAGGTATCTCATGCAACACGTTGACCTTCTCAACACATGAGTCGATCACTTCTTCAGTTGGGTTCCCAAATATGCAAGTACTCACCTTTTTAGAACTTGGTTTGGTCTGGCACTCCCTTGCCCTATGACCCTTCTGATGACATAGGAAACAGAGACCCTTTACCTTGGCCTCCTCCTGAGACACCCTCGCACCTATCTTGGCTTCACCCCTTATTTCCGGTTTGGGAGACTTGGGTTGAGCTGTCTGGTTATTGACTTGAACCTGTGGTTGACCTCTCGTCCAATTGTTATACTTCGGTGTCGGATGACTACGGCATACTAAGTCATTCCCACCATCATGCGACGCTACATAAATGTCAGCCGCATTAGCTATGTCTTCACAGCTCAACCACTCCTCTTTTTCTTGGGCCAAGATATAATCTAAACAAGCCTTCGACAAGGACTCCTTAAGCCGATCCGCAACCAATAAACTTACAAGTTTATCAAACTCATCAGTTATCTTTCTACTTTTCAAATAATACATAAGAGCCACACGCAATTTGGATGAATAGATCGTAAATGATTCGTCCGATGCTTTGTGCAACGACCAAAATCGGGCTCTAAGATTTGAAGGGCTTATCTTAAACTCCCTTAGCAAAAACTCCTTCAGGAATTTGTAGTCATGGAGCTGTGCCTCAGTAAGGCGCATGGTTAATGCCTTAGCTCTTTCACTTAAAATGGCTAGCAATAATTTTGCTCTAACATCTTCATCCACCTCATACACATTAAACAAACCATCCAAGTGATCAAAGAAACCTGGAATTTCTATAGGGTCGGAAGGAAATTTCCAAAGAATATTCTTAAGGGCATCACTATAACGCTTAGTACGACTTGCTAAAGAATCTCTAACATTTCGTTCTTCCTGCTTTTCCTTCCTCTCCCTTTCTTCTTTCTCTTTCCGTTCCTTCTTTTCTCTTTCTTCTTTCTCTTTCCGTTCCTTCTTTTCTTCCTCTCTCCTCTTTTCCTCCCTTTCTTCCTTCTCCTTCCGTTCCTCCCTTTCTCTTTCTTCCTTCTCCTTCCGTTCCTCCCTTTCTCTTTCTTCCTTCTCCCTTTGTTCTTTCTTTTCTCTTTCTTCCTTCTCCCTCCGTTCCTCCCTTTCTCTTTCTTCCTTCTCCCTTTGTTCTTTCTTTTCTTCCTCTCTCCTCTTTTCCTCCCTTTCTTCCTTCTCCTTCCGTTCCTCCCTTTCTCTTTCTTCCTTCTCTTTCCGTTCCTCATATTTACGGATTTCGAACTCCAGACGGCGCTTCTGCAGCTCGTAATCCACTCCTGTTGGAGATATTGGACTACCCTTAAATTCCTCTTCCTCTTTTCCAATCTCCATGGCCCATTCTTCCATTAATTGATTTCGATCCCATGACATAACATCATCTTCGTCCCTTCCTGCCTTCATAAGATACACCCTAAGGCGCTCAGACGACATTTTGCGAATATTCGCTTGCATCTCTGTTGTCAACGCTTCCATTTTTACAAACAGTCAGTCAACAACAATCAACAAAAAAAAAACAGACACCACGCGGCAAACCCGCCACACAAAAGGAAAATTCCACAACCCAAAGTGCAACTATGCAGTATCCAAAGAAGTACACTCGCCAAGTACGCAAGAACTATACAAGCTCACGCAAGTCTGGCCTCGATCACAACAATGGATCAAATTGCAAAGAAATAATCAGCAGATATTGAAAGAGAAATAATGGCTGCCTCCCACTCGGCTGCAACTCCACTCTCTTTTCTCCTTCTCAGCCACGACAACACCTAGGATCTTACCCGTATGTTGACTGCTGTCTTCTGCTGTCTCAGCCGAACGACGCACTTCGTTCGTCCGACTGTCGTATGCCGATTCACCCGTCTCCCACGGTAGAAAGGCGTCTCGATCCGCTCGCTGTCTGGAACAGACCGTCTCTTGATCCTCCGGGTTGACTCCTTCCGCCGCCGGCTCGCGTCTTCTTCACCGGATCCAACACCGATGATCCCGCTTCTGACACCAATAATGTCGCGGTCGACTCCTTCGATCGCAACGACGAACCAACGAAGGAACTATTAAAAGATCTTTATTTAAAAATAAAGTCGATTAAGTGTAGAGTAAGTCAACTCGTCTATCAAATATCACAATCGCAGACAGCACACAGGTTGGCTGGTCTCGATTGAACGTCATACAATCAATGTTTCAACGTTTACAAATCTTCGTCAAAAGGCCCTTAATGTACAGCAGGTCTATCTTATATAGAGTTCTCCCGGATTCCAGAACGTTCTGTGACGTCACTGTACTTTTCCCTGGAAAGTCCTACTGAACACGTATATCCTTGTTGCATGCACCGAATTAATGTTGACAGCTTGCTGCAGAATTTTCCGTGCGTTGTAAACAAGCTTGTTGACGCGTCGGTTTTCTTCCCTTGATGCATGCACCCGCGTAGACCACGACAATGGTGTTGCATGAGATCACCACTGTGGAGGCATTTGCTTGATGTATACATAGTACAGTGTGAACTCGTTAATGCGAAGTTGTTGGGGGAAGTGCCCTATTGTTCAACCTATAAACCAGATGGCATGTTAAAAGGAGATAATGCTTGAAAGGTAAGTATTTAGCGCTACACTGCAGTTCTTGTACCTCGCTTTAGCCAGTACCTCGTGTTAAGTTAGTAGCTTTAGGGAATAGTAGCTTTAAATGTACACGTTTTCTTCCTACCTTCAAAAAGTGGCTCAAAACTCAGTATTTCTCCTTTGGTTTCAAGCACTGGGATATCTAACTGCACCTTCTCCTGGTTGCCGACTATCTGCGCCTCAGATTCACATTTTGTTGTGACTGCACGCGTTACAAATAAATAAATAAATAAATAATATGAGCAAGTCCACACTGTATGTTGTATATGTAGATGTATGTAGGTATGTAGGCCTACATATTGTGGATGTGTACATATATGTGTGCATGTATGTGTGTATGTTGGATTGACTTCTGTGGCACCAGTAGGTTGACTACTGACTGATGAGAGTCATATAGGCAGAACAAGAGAGACAAAACAGACAGATGGAGATACACAGAGAGAGACGTGGAACAACGAGGTCCCCACGGACTTTAGAGCATAGCAAACGTCGACCAGGTTGACTCGAGAAGCAGGGCTAGATATATTACCATTGGCTACGTAGACTGCGATCGATCGATCGATCGATGGCCTGATACAATTGACAACTGATCGGAGAGCCGAGGAACCCAAAGGGAATTAAAGGGTTCTGCTATGGGAGTTATGTTGTAGCATTCAGTCATCTGCAGTCTCAGGTGCAGTAAGGGTGCGTGTATGTGTATGTGTGTACGTATGTACATATGTATGTATGTATATGTATGTACGTGTGTATGTATGTATGTATGTTGTATGTGTTTATGTGTGTATGTATATATATATCTGTGTATATATATATGCATGTAATTAAGTATGTATGTAGAAAGGTATGCCTTAGTAGTTTGAATGTGTTTCATTATAGTTATAATATGAGATTGGTCATGGACTACACTGTGACCTGGATGGGGTCCGTTTTTTTCCTTGACTCTCCCCAGAGTCTGAGGCGGTCATTGCATGGGAACCGCGATCAGTTCCAGAATGTGCAGTTGCCTGGAACCATTGACTAAGCCCTTTTGCACTGCATAATTATGGAAAACCAAAAGTCAACATAAAGTAGGCCTAACATAAGTTCTGTGGTTCGTGTTGCTGAACTAGGATACAGTGGCTGATACATCCATCAGTTTAGACACGCTTGGGAGATGCAGAGTTGCTGTATTGCTCACCACAGACATTCCTTGGTTGCAGTCCTTGAAATACCAACAAACAGACCATCAAACTAACGGAATGCCTCTGTGCCTGCGTTGTGGCTATTTCGGTGCACGTGTTTGTGGATGTATGTTTGTGCAGAGGCGTAACTTTGGTCTAGAAAGTGGGGGGTACAAAATTTCGCATTGTTTCAGTTTCGCGGCTGCTAAATAATTATAATGCCAACGTTTGTATTAAAAGCATTATGAGCATAATAATAATTATATATGCTCAATGATGACGATGATGATGATACTACTACTACTACTACTACTACTACTACTACTACTACTACTACTACTACTACTACTACTACTACTACTACTACTACTACTACTACTACTACTACTACTACTACTACTACTACTAATAATAATAATAATAATAATAATAATAATAATAATAATAATAATAATAATAATAATAATAATAATAATAATAATAATAATAACAATAATAAATTCACCATTAATTCAGCAACTACGATCGTTTAGGCAAAAGCTACGGTCTTCCATGTTCGAGGGACACTAATTAACACCCACCACAGTTTAATCAACTGAAATACAATGAACGTACACAGTTAACCTATAGCCTCAAGATGTGCTATCGACTCTTTAGTTAAGTATATCGTATTGTATCTAGAAATTTATAAAAAGCGCCTCTCGCAGAATAACTATTCAGAGGCGCTCTCAGTACCGGTACAGAAGTCCCGGGGAAACAGAATTGTCTTTAGGGAATGCGAGACCGATGAGGAAAAGCCAGTCATTAGTTTGGCCCACAGCAGGGGAGGGGGAAGGTCGTTCCAGATCGTGAGACCCACTGTTGCCATTACATATCTAATGACGTTAGATCGACTGCTTTTCATCAAATTGTAGGCCCTATTACTACCTAAGACCCAGGTGGCCTGGTAGCAGGGTCTACGACCCCTTTTGGGTTTCCTGTGTAGCCAGACTATGTTAGTTGATTATAAGCATTATTTGTTTTGTTTATCCTTGCAATGTTTGGTTACTGAACTAAAAATACAATACAATTGCTACCGGTAGGAATAAGCAATTGCATTGTGGTTTCACAGAGGATATTGCTACCGTTAGGAATAATTGCATTGTTACTTCACAGAAGATATATTGCCTTAGCAACGTCTTCTAACCTCTCGGAATAATTGCATTGTGATGTCATAAAGGACGTGTTGCATTGTGGTTTCACACAGCATTAATGTTTTCGTAGCAAACTCTTGTAATAATTGCATTGTGATTTCATATAGACCATGTTGCCTTAGCAACGCTTGTCTAGCCTCTGGGAATAATTGTATTGTGATTTCATAGAGGATATATTGCCTTAGCAACCTCTTTTAATAATTGCATTGTGATTTCATACAAACTATATTTCCATAGCAACGTTTTGTAATAATTGCATTGTGATATCATACAGAGCTTGCTGCCGTAGCAACCTCTTTTAGCTCCTGGGAATAATTGCATTGTGATTACATTTTCACAGACGTATTGCAGTATCAGCCTCTTGTAATAATTGCATTGTGTTTTCATAAAAAAAATATTGTCACTGCAAACTCTTGCAATAATCGCATTGTTATTCATACAGGGTATATTTCCGCAGCAACATCTTATAACATTTTGTAATGAGTGCATTGTGATTTCACAGATAATATATTGCCACCTCTTTTAGTAAATAAAATAATAACAATGAGAGTGATGACGATAGTGATCACACTGATGATAATGCTCGGTAACAATGGGTATGAAAAGTGGAGGGTACGGTACCCTCCAGTCCTAAAAGTGGGGGTATGGGTACCCCTCCTACCCTCTGTAAATTACGCGTATGTGTTTTTCCATACGTGTTTGTGGCTTGGAGTGAACTGTAGAAAGTGGCCATTTCAGGAGCTTCTGACAGTTATCACAAGCATTTAACATGCTAACTATTTCGGTGGCTACACTTCTTCTTAGTTGAGTTGGCAGTATCTGTGGCAACAGACGGTTGGACATTTTTACTTTCAGTCGAACACATGATGCGTTAATCTACGGAACTACACCGAATTCAGATGCTGTTACAAGCACCTAAAACCAACACATTTCTTTCTATTCTTGCTTTTAAAAAGAGTCGGGAACACTGGCGTAAACTTTTCCAAAATATTGGGTGGGGGCATTTGGTTATTTTTATACACTTTTTGCTTAGTTTGTACAGTCCCTCTCAATTATTGGGGGGGCACGTGCCCCGGCTGCCCCCCCCCCAGAGTCTACGCCTATGGTCGGGAATCAAAAGCGGAGACACGGCGCAGACACGTAACAATATCGCATACAATATATATCACAAACACATGTGCACAAACACATGTGAGAAAATACACATGTGCACAAACACATGTGAGAAAATACACACGTGCACAAACACATGTGCCCAAAGACACATTGTGACTGCAATACATTGCTTTTTTGTTAGAGCTGTCTTACATATATTTTGTATTGCAATAAGCTTGACTGTCATAACAGAGAAGCTTCGGCTTATCATTGAGCTTCAACTGACTGGGAATTGCTGAAGGAAGCCTCTAGTTTGATCCATAAGTGTTACGCTGAAAGTAGTATATTTGCCAGAGGCTAAAGTATAGTGTGCTTTATGCAGAGTGTGTGGTTGACTTGTCTAGAGTGTGCAGCGTGTATAGTGTGAATTTTTGATGGATTAGCTCAAGTCGACTAAAGACAACTTCGTTCCAATGCCAGGAAATTTATATACTGGTTCAGATAAGTTTGACAGTTTCAGAGAGAGAGAGAGAGTGTGTGTGCAGTTGACATTTGTGAGTATGTAAGGCACTGGTTTATGCTTAAAAAGTTAATGTCTGCTCTAAAGCTGAGCATCTGATGTGTCTTTCGGTGGAGCCGTCTCAAGTTGATCGATGTCCTTTCGATTCGAACTCTGTGTTCTATAATCGTTTGCGATCTTAACGGAGTGCTGCTTAGCAACAGTGACGTCATCGTCTGAATTGTTTCATTATTTTTCAACATCTGTGAGCTGAGGTGAAATGGCAAATTGCATGCATACAGATAGATCAAACTTCAGAGAGCTCTGTAGGGCGCTGGATGCGTTTACAACAACAGGATTAAAATTTTTATCAATTCTGCAGTCACTATAGTGCAAGCTTATTAATTTTGCTTCACCTGCAAAACGCTGAAATACAATGAGTGCAAAGGTCTTAATTCCGTACTCCATGTGAACCTTACATGTAATTGTTTTCAACATTTCTACTTAAGCTTCAGCTCAACTCCTCTTTATATCCGGCGCTCTAAGCTGGTATGCCCACGCTGGGCTTCGAGTGGCGCTTTAGTAGTTTGGAGTTTACGATTATGATTTCCGGCCCAGCGCAGCCTCCGTCAGTTTGAGAATGGTCACTCTGCTGGTGAAAGTCACTTAACTGAAGATGATAACTGCTCCACCGCTGTGCTTCGGTAGCTTGGGGCAAGCTTCGCTCAGCGGTTTGGGTCTCAAAATTGACAGCGATCTGTGTAACTCTCTGCCAGAGTTGAAATTTGGTTCGAGGTTTCTGCTCCGCCTGCACCTCCCCAGCCAACTCTGCTACAATGAGTACACTGACCGTACACTGTCGGTGGGAAGATGAGACGGCATGGGTGAGGACTGAGTCCGACTGACCACCCGCCCTCATATGCCGAGGCTAAAAAAATGAAGTCGAATGGCAGCTGAAGAGATTGGTCTTCTATATATCTGTACACTTTTACCAGACTCCAGTAGATGCTAGCAGAAAATAGGCTAACAACTCAAGATTATGATTACCATTGTATTTACGAATTTATAGAGCTCCTCTCGCAGTACAACATATATATATAAGAAGAGGCGCTCCCACTGCGAGGAGCCCCGTGAGAAAAGAAGTCTTAAAACAGCGAGAAGTAGCAGCAATGCCCCCAGTTATAAGGATCTGAGAACGAGTCATGGAAGGAAGATCATTCCATAGGAATGGGCCAACAGATGCGTAGGCACGGTCTTGAGCCATAGAAGTCCGGGTCCAAGGGACCAAGAGGTCATGTCGATTACGATTACTGTGTGACGTAGTCATTGTATGTTCACCTGAAAGTGATTTATATGCTGGTGCTGAGAATTTGAGCCTCGGAATACCTGATTGATTGAAAGTTACGATCCCACGCGTGGCTTTCGATGGAATGACATTATGAACCGTTGCTATGGTAACAATTTTACCTTTGACAGGCGCATGACCACGCGGGATTTGAGAGCTTACGACTTCCCACAGTACCAAAGCCGACCCAGATTAGTGGGACAGGAACTTGTTGGCAAGGTGCAGGGCAATGTGATGGCTCAGTGATAACGTGCTTTAGTATTAAGCTGGAGTTTTGGGTGGGTGACTTGTTTTAGAGGCGCTATATAAATCCAATGAATGAATGAATTGGTTGACATCCATATTCTTCTGACCAGTGTAGTGGTTAGCATACTGGACTGTCAACAGAGAGATGGGGGTTCTAATACCCTCCAGGGCTGAAATGTTTTGAAATTTCTGCTCCACCTGAGCCACCTAGCTGTAATGAGTAAGCTTATACTAACGTACTACACAGTGGGTGAGAAGATCAGACGGAAAGGGAGAGGACTGGCCACCTGCTTTCAAATGCCGAGGCTTAGAAAAATGAGGGCGCTAACACTTTATACCCATGGCTGCTTTTCGGAGCTAGTTTAAGGGATTGCTCTTCTTCTATCTGTCAGGTAGACGCTCTGTCTTTAGCTTCTGTATTGACAACTAGCGTAAGCAACATAGAGGCAGGAATAACATTAAATGGAGGGATGGTGAACTACCTTTGATTTGCGGATGACATTAGCCTTCTAACTACACTACAGGATAGTATGATACAGGTAGGCGATACCAGTAGAAAATACCCCCTACTGATTAATGCCGAGAATTTAACCAAAACATGACATACATGTGTTATTGAAAATCCAGACACCAGTTATTATCAGTGTCTGTGGAGAAGCTGTTGAACAAGTAGGTCATTTGGCACTGGTAATGGTAATTGGAAATTTATATAGCGCCCCTTCAAAGAGACTCATTCAGAGGCACTCCCGACCTAACACAATGAAACCGTGATCAAACAAAAGGGTCTTCAAGCGTTTGCGGAAAAGAGGTAAAGATAGGCTGAGAAGCATTTCATCTCTCTCGAAGGACTAATTACTGCGGATGGCAACAGCGAAACAGACATTCAAAGCAGAATTGAGTATAATTAACAAGAAGCAGACTTTGGAAAATAAACAGGATATGGAGAAGCTGAGAAATAACAAACAAATCCAAGGCAAGAATATATGAGATGATGATGCAACCCATTTTTCATTTACGGATCACAAGGTTGGACAAAGCCAAAAGCAAGATGAGAACAGATTTCCCACAGCAGAAATGAGTCTGCTACGGACAATTGCAGGAATTTCAAGACTGCCGATGACCAGATTGATAACTTTAGACAGTTCCTATAGCTATTCAAACAGCTCAGCTAAACCCTAGAAAGTAATTCAATGAAGACTCGGATGGTTTGGACTTGTAGAGAGAATGCCAACTGACTGAATTCGACACAATGCATTGCAACATTGCGAGATTCGAAGGAAAGATAAACAAAAGTAGACCAAGACTGCCCTGGGTAGAAAATATAAATGAGGACATAACTAGACTTGCACTAACATTGAGAGGAGCTATGGACTTGACAAATGACCGAGGAGAGTGGAGATTATTTTGTGCAAACATTGCGGCCAAGTGGTTGGCGTCAGGAACTGATGTTGATGATGAATAGATTCACAGTTTCATAGCTATACCCGCCAGGACTCAAATTTGTTTAGAGATTTCTGCTCCACCTGCGCTCTCAGCCAACTCAGCTATATTGAGTACACTGAGCGTACGCTGTCGATGGTAAGATGACACGGCGAGGGAGAGGTCTGGCCACCCCGCCGTCATATGCCGAGGCTAAGGAAAGTGAGGTCGCTAACACTTCATACTCATGGCTTCCCCAAGGGTAGCTTAAGGAACTCTTCTTCTTCATAGTTACCTACAGTCTTGGTTACTGACATTTTTGACTGATGAGGATCACATCAGTCAGAAACGAGTTCAGTCAGCTGGTCGGTTACTGACGGAACTGGTTTGTTTACCAATATGTTTGGCTGTGTTTAGAAATATGTGTGCATATATCTAAACTTTAAATATTACTTTTGAGTGACCGAACAAAGGTCCTCCATAGATGTCGAGATGTACTTGTCAAACCGAAGTGTGACACCTATGAGTCTCCCTAACCCTGTTTTAGTATGTAATAGAAATGCATTGTTGTCTCGTGGTTTGCATGCTTGACTATCAAACCTTTATATCAGAGGTCAAATTCCTGACAGGGTAAAATTAAATTTCGAGAATTTTGCTCCACTTTAACCCCGGGGATTTTGATCATAAAATCAGTAAACGAGTTTATCTTGGAAGAAGAGAGCAATAGAGAGATGGTGAGAGAGAGACAAACAGAGAGGCGGAGAGAGAGAGAGAGAGACAGACAGACAGACAGACAGACAGAGCAATAGCACATTAAATCGAATTCCACACAGTTCAGTTCAGATATAACGATTTAAGAATCTGGAAATGGATAAACTTGTCTCTTACAATTTCCAGCATACGCCCACATGTATCCAAGTGGAGAATGTAACTTGAATTGTAATAGCAAACACTGCATAATGTTGATATAAAAAAGCAGTGACATTAGAGTTCATCATTTGACTGGCTAAAGTTTGGATAGGATATAGTCAGTATTTAAGTAGGACTAGCTAGTGTTTCGATACAAAATTCTTGAGCAATGGATAATGAGTGGATAATATGAATTGTGAGTATTCGAATGGATTGTGTTTGGCTCAGCTTTGGAAAGCATTCAGCTGAGTTTGAAATTGAAAGTGATATATTCTAGTTTGATCTCTGCTCTAATGTACTCAGTATACATACGCAGTGGTATCGAATTGAATGCTAACGAGCCAGACTGTATTCCTGGAAGCACTCTGCTTGTGATGGATAGCAAATGGATAGCAGACTGATACATGACCGATCCATGGTAGACAGACGGAACGCAGTAGATGGTGGCTTGATATTGGTGGCTTAATGGTTGCCGTCCACCGTCTTGGCTGGCTGTCTCCGGCTGCGACTGTTAGCCGTCGACTGGACGGTAATGGAAAATCAATACGCTCTACGCAAGGTAGTGCGTGGGATCTTGCGAATCATATCTGTGAGGACTAGTACCTGTAGTACTGTATCTTTCAGAATTAGTATTAGTCTTGGAAATAGACTCAGGCACTGCCCGTACATTAGTAGTGCCAGTCTCAAGCCTGGATAAAGGAGGGGGCAATGCTGACACAACGTCGTTAAACAGCAACCAAGGGTCTTGGAAGTCTGTTTAGCCCGTTTTGACAGAGTCCTCAACCTACCTTCCAATTCCTCCAGTCCAGTTGACAGTTCATTGAAAAATGAACAGGGCTGTTGCAACAGAGAAACCTGAACATTTATAATTATTATTTACATTTGTTTGGCATTTGATCTTATGATATCATACATGTGCTATAGATTCTCCCAAACAGATTATCCCCTCCATTAGCTATGGTATGTGAAAGCAGTGTTGACAATTTTTCCAATTTTGGGAACTGTATCGCAGATTAGCACCTTTTCTGTACAATGTAGGCCTTTTCTTCTCAGATTATTAGCCAGACAGCACATGCATTCATCATCACATACGTACAGTTAGACCATGTGCCTTTAGGAGTACTGAGCGCCTGTGAATAAGTAAGTAAGTAGGTATATTATAAACATATTGCTAATCACACTTTGGTGTATAGACATCTAATAAACACAGTTTTTAAAAAGTATGTAATATCCTAACAATAAGCTGGGTCCTGCAACTTCGCTTTTGAGTACTGTAGAAATCTCGAGATTACGATTACGATGCATATGTACATGTAGCCCTATGTGTGTAAGGGTATCACTGTATAAGATGAGCAGATTTGAAGCTTTCCTTGCAACACACAGTGTCTGTGACTAGTCTCCATGTCCGTTTCAAGTATACTCTGTCTTATGCAGAGCCATGAAGTGACTGTGTAAATAACATAAGCCAAGACTTGGAGCATACTTGGAGTACTCGGAGGCACAGAGCATGTCCTGTGCAGGGACCTTGAGTGCTGAGCTTGAGTGATTGTTGCTTGTCATTCTACAGTGGCACTAAATCAACAGAAGATGAAATGAATAGGGTTGGACACCATTGCTTCTGTTGATGGTTTAGTGTTGTTAGCTGCTGGGATGAAACAATGATGGCAAAATGTCATTGTATTAGAAACCAGTGCGTTACAAGTATTTTGAACGGCTAATGTTTGAATAGGATACATATGAAGTACTTGATCAAGTATTTTACAAAGTGTCGCTGCATTAGAAACCAGTACTTTACAAGTAGGCTTATTATACCTGTGCATGAAATACTTAGAAACCAGTACTTCGCAAGTAGGCTTATTATACTTGTGCACAAAATACTTAGAAACCAGTACTTTGCAAGTAGGCTTATTATACCTGTGCACGAAATACTTAGAAACCAGTACTTTGCAAGTAGGCTTATTATACCTGTGCATTGGAAGAAAATGCTGTACAATGCTGTCAGTCATAACCTAAGAATTTCATACATTGTACTTATGTTTGAATGTTATTATTAGGCAACATTCTCTGTCTGGTTGTATGCCACAACAGCTGACTTCGTGACTGTCGGTAGTGGACAAGTAATGTCTAAGACCGTTCTGTCACTTTAATAATTGTCTACTGTTATCAGATACCACTGGAAGAAGAAAAACACGAAGAAGTGGAGGTGGAGGAGTAAGAGAAAGAGAAAGAGAAGAAGAGCAGTCCCTTAAGCTAGCTCTAAAAGGCAGCCATGGGTAACAAGTGTTAGTGACTTCATTTTCTTAGCCTCGGCATATGAGTGCAGGTGTCCAGTCCCCTCCTTCGCCACCCAATGATCCCACCAACAGTGTACAGTCAGTGTACTCGTTATAGCCGCGTTAGCTGGGGGTGCAGGTGGGGCCGAAGTCTCGAAAATAAATTTCTGTCCAGGCGAGACTTGAACTCCGACCTTTTTGACTTACAGTCCAGCACGCTAACCACATACGAATATACGAATAAATTGTTTCGTGGAAAGTTTTACTGTGGTCGCTTTTCAGTAGAGTAATTGCAGCAGACATGATAGCTTGTTCACCACCAGCGTTCTATGCAATTATTCTTCTTGCATTAAAGCAACCGGGTTTGTGCGTAATTATGGACCGAGAACGTGACCTACGTAGGCCTAACAGCGCCCGAGAACACCCCTTCCTTCAAGCAAGGGAGACATCTGCGGTATGTGGAAGACAGTCCATTGGGAACTGGGGTGATGGATACAGTAATGATATGTCAAGGCGTGGATCCTCTGAGATGAGGCAGCAGAATCCTCTGGAGAGGGTCGTGGGAAGACGAGTTGAGATGGAATGTATGTGATACTGGTTAAGTGGAATTTGTTGTTTGCTGAAGAACAGTTATTGCAGAACAAATATTGGATTTCTTCTGCATTCACCCACAGTGACCCACTGCTATTTACCTTTCCAGTTTTTAGAGCGCCGCTGCGTAACCATTAAGGTACTGTAGACATCAGTAGATCCTATTAGATTAAATTAAATTAGATTTGATAACAATTATGCATTGGTGAATGGTGCTGTGTGTTAATCATTGCCTCAAGTTGTCTACGTGATTAGTCCTTTGGTGACCATGTTAGTGAATGCTCTTCAAGAATTCCTTCTCTTATTCCTCCGATCCTCTGCCTTCCACCTTTTCTCGTCCTCAGTGAAACCCGCCTTAGCAGCAGCTCTGTCTCCTCTCTCTCTTTTCTCTTTGTCAGCCGGAATTGGATATATGCACTGGACAACCCCTCTGATATGACGCAGCGCTTGTGAATAAGCTGGTACCCGGCACTTAACTTCAGAGTAGCACTTTTACAATTTGAAGTTTACGATTACGATCGCGAAGGCTCAACTCTTGAGACGCATGCTACATGGGGATAACTGTTCTTTTTCGCCGGGGTTGGGCTGGGAGCGCCTCTGAATAGCTTCCTTGAAGGGCGCTATATAAATGCTTGATTGATTGATTGATTGATAACCAATCCGAAAAGCTGGGAATCGACCATGTCCTGTTGTCAAGTCTGTCCTTCAACCTGAAGATTCTGCAACGCGGACTATTGTTGACAACTGCTAGACGCAATAATAAATTTTATATTCATGACAACTGCTAAGGTTTTTTAAAGAACAAAACAGTGGCTAGGTGAAGGCAGCTGATGTGCCGTCAATACACGGTCCAAGGCAAACATGCAAGACATGCCCGGTTACGGAAATAACCAAGGAGGATGGATCAACAAGAAAACAGAAATCCGAGAGAGGATCGTGCTGACGTCTGGTGACCATCAGAGCCACGCTGCCCTGTCAACATGTCTACTGTCTGGCAAATATAGCGCCGCCTGCTCTAACACTTTGAATGTTAAAATAGCAGCCGTGAAATCTCTAAGGAAAGGTTGTCGATTTTTGTGTGCTTTTGTCATCCCTGACAGCCACTTATTTGTTTGGCCTACATGGGGCCCTTAGTGGACCACCAATGCTACAATGTGACCCAGTGAATGTGGCATAATAATAATAATAATAATAATAATAATAATAATAATAATAATAATAATAATAATAATAATAATAATAATAATAATAATAATAATAATCTTTTCTTTATTTAAGCGCCTGCTTACCGCACTGCGCTGTACAGTGAACATACATTACATATAGTGGATAAGGCATCCATGGAGGGCGCCTTACATACATGTATACATACAGTAGAAGCACATGATAACAGTTTCTACAGGAGTCGAAAATAACTGTTTATACGGCAGCCACAAGGGCGTCATTACGGCCTACTATTCATTTAACCACCGCCGCCACCTAGCGAGTCGAAGGATACGGGATTCGATCTTGGTGCCTACTGCCCTTCACGCCAGTGTGTTATCCATTACTCTACATCCCCCCTACCCCCCATTATGGTTTGAGAGCGTTTTCAAGGTGTGTAAAGAGAACGCTCTAGCCTCTAACCTCTAAAGAGAACGCTCTATGGTAGCTGATTGGTTAGAACGCTTGCCTTGTAGGCCCTAAACGTGGAGAATACGGGTTCGAATCTCTCTTGAGACGATTACTGTGTAGGCAGCTTGAGCAAGTCCTAAACTTACAATTGTCCTAATTTATTGATTGATTTTTGGTGATTATAGTTCGATTACCAAATGTTTGAAAACCAGTGAAAAATAGTGAGTTTAAAAACTGAGAAAATGAAGAAAGATCGTAGGGGCAGACTGAAACAGACTCTGTTTGTATCTCTTTTTATCTGAGCTTTTGTACTGATTGAATGTTTGCCCTGCCTTACCTTTTTTTTTTATCTTACCCTACCCTAGTCACCCTACCCTAGCATGCCTTATATGGTACTATGTAAAAAGTTGCGTTTATGTCAGCTTGAGATTAAACAAAATTGATTGTTTTATAGACGTGGAGTTATGACTGTCTTAGCCATGAATACTACCCATGAATAATTAATTACAATCACTATTACTCTCTTTGTTTCCTTTGCAATGAAGGTGAACAAATGAATTATTACCTTATTTACCTATAAGGCTAATAAATTATGCGTTTGTTGTTCATTTAGAAGTTGAGTAGGTTAATTGCAGTCTTCAGAGGCCGGTCCAATGGTTAAGGGATCTTTCATGTGTCTGAAAAATGAGTTATAATTTATGTATCACTTTTATCCAGTTACATGAGCTTTGGCAGTTTGTTCGGATACAGGTGTTAGAGCTTCAGCAAATGTGCCACAAGATCGCAGAATGCTAGGATTACAAACATTGTTGTTTAGTGGTTCAGTGGTAATGCTTGTAATGCTCGTTATAATTTTACGATTTACAGTTTTACAATATACAAATTTTGAAGCTTCACCAGCAACCAATATACGATTTCTTAATAGGCCTACAAACAATTTTGCGTATTGTCATGGATTAATGTCGTCAATTAGTGACTTATGTATAAAAAACAATTTACCAAGTTTTAGAGGATGGCTGAATTTACTGGATGATTGATTGATTACTTGCTTGTTGACTGACTGACTGACTGAATGATTTATTGATTGATTCACTAACTGACTGAATGAATGATTTATTGATTGATTGACTGACTGAATGATTGACTGACTAAATGACTGACTGACTGATTGATTGATATCTTTACAGAACATGGTGGATCTGTCTCTGAAGACGCCCATCCAAGACGAAAGTATCTATCAGTTTCCGCTGGATCTCGTTTCCAGTCTACTTCAAGAGGTTAGCTTTCCTTACAGTCTTAATTGTGAGCCACATTGGCTAAAAGTGCGCTCTTGTAAGTTATGTCTGGACACAACAGGGACTGATGCATCCAGACTCCTAGGGTCATATGCGGCTCCCGGCTTATGTTATTTATACTTAACCTTCAACTTCTAACTTCTAAGGTACAATGTTGTACCTTTCCAGCGGTTGCGCCGTCCACCTACAGTAACTTTCCATCAGATCTGCGTATCTTGTACAATGTAAAACCAAGGACTCTGCTTGCACTTTTGACAAGCTGGCTGCCCATGTCTTGTCCCAAAGTGGTGCTTAAGAAGTTCACACTTCAGTGTTTGCTTATTATGTTATGATAGTTCAGATTAATTATTTCACCATTACTGATATTATTTCACCATTGCTGTTATTATTTCACTATTACTGATATTATTTAACCATCACTGAAATTATTTCACCACTGCCATTATTATTTCACTATTACTGAAATTATTTCACCATTACTGAAATTATTTCACCATTATTGACATTATTTCACAATTACTGACATTATTTCACAATTACTGAAATTATTTCACTATTACTGAAATTATTTCACTATTACTGAAATTATTTCACCATTACTGAAATTATTCACAATTACTGACATTATTTCACAATTACTGAAATTATTTCACTATTACTGAAATTATTTCACCATTACTGAAATTATTTCGCCATTACTGACATTATTTCACAATTACTGAAATTATTTCACCATTGCTGTTATTATTTCGCCATTACTGACATTATTTCACAATTACTGAAATTATTTCACCATTGCTGTTATTATTTCACTATTCAACCCAAGCAAAGGCAACCTGTCAGGTAAAACTCGTAGGACTAATAAGGTTGTCTGTGCCAAAGCAAAACTGCCATATCCTTTGTTTTATTGTCATTCCTAATTCCCAGGCGACTGCGCACTGTCGACCAAGCACGTTGTGCAAATGTTTTTCCGGTTGTCATGGAGACGGAATGGAAAACTGGACCTGCGATGTAAATTATCGATTTCTGGAGAAAGTCAGATTTATTCTGTGTAGAGTGCTGAGTCTACTGTATGGAGGCTGTGATGCGAGTAGATGGACGGCCTATAATTAATTAGTGGCTGAATGAATGACTGCACCATTCAGATTATAATTAATTTCACCATTACTGAAATGATTTTACCATTGCTAACATTATTTAACATTACTAAAATTATTTCACCATTGCTAAAATGATTTCACCATTGCTAACATTATTTTCACTACTGCCAAAATTATTTCACATTGTTACAATGATTTCACCATTGCTAAAAAATTTCACTATTGCTAAAATGATTTTATCATTGCTAAAATTATTTTCACCAATGCTACAATAATTTCGTAATTGCAAAAGTTGTTTTGCTGTGGATAAAACTATTTCATCTTTGCCGGAGATGATTTGACCGTTGCTAACATTTTTTCATAAGTGCTTCAATTATTTCTCCACGCTAAAACGAGATTATAATTGCCACTGTCAATTCGTTGTTGTTAAATTATTTAACCACTGTTAAAATTATATCTCCAGCGCTAAATTTTTAAAATAAAATTGTCTTGCCATTGCTATTGAAATTCTGTCATTGAGAATCATCTGATTGCACATGTTACATCAATTAATCAAACACAATTTATATAGCGCCCTTCAAGATCTCTACTCAGAGGCGCTCCCGAGCCAGGCCAAGTGGAAGAGAGTAGTACATGTGTAGATATACATAGGAAACGGCATCAACTACAACTAGAATTCCGCACAGCAGTAGATATACTCCAGACACTATAAAGACTGCACTAGATCAATCTATACACAACACAATGCAGCATATCCAACGACCGTGGACTGTTTAGCTTATAAATCACACACAAACGAGAGAAACAGAACAGACTAGAGCAATTGCAAGCGAAATATATGTATATGTATTTATATGTATATGTATATGTATATATGTATATGTATATATATATATTTATATATATATATATATATATATATATATATATATATACGGCTCAACTCTACAACACTCATCAGTTATTCTTCAACCGTGAGCCAATGCTGCTGAACAGTTTTTTGCATGTGAATAAGTGTGTTATCTTTATCTCCAGCCCAGTTAGCTACATTGATTAGAGCGCAAGTCCCATGCACTTCGGTGTGTTCGGATCCAGGTTCTCCTCCCGATGGTGGCTTGTGTCGGAAATTTGAAGCCTCGGGCTAACATGGTCCGTACACGCGGACTCTATAGATAGCGTTGTGCGCTGTGAAGGATCTCGCCCCAACCAGTTCATTGAAAAATGATCAGGGTCGGGGTCATATGGTCGCTATATAAAAAAGTGTACATTTACATTTATCGTTTTTTTAGCTTCCTCTGAAAGTAATACCATTAGCTGATGCACAGCAATTACTCTCTCAGAGTAATTGCTGTGCATCACTTGATGCCTTGCACATTAGAAACCGGCGCAATAGAAGTTACTAATTACATTTAAGAGCAGATATTGCCAGGGCTGGCTGCTGTCTCAACAGTGATTCCAGCCATGCTGTTTACAGTAATGTTACAACTTATCAGACTTGCACTTTCGTTTAAAAAGTTTGTTGAAAGCAATAGCAGCACTTAACAGTAGTTGAGAGTATGTCTAGTTGGTGTCTTATGGAAATACCTACCATCAGCAGACACTAATATAGCCAGTTGTCCTGAAAGCATTGCTAGCTTAGAGCAGACACTTGTGTGGGACTTTGTGCTGATCACAAATTTTTAAATAAATTTACAAAATCAGGAAGATTTTCTTTGAGTTATTGTTTAGTTTTTATCAAGGTCTGCCACGTGGCTTGCACCCAAACAGTTTTATTTGGGCCTTACGATTACCAGTCAGAAGTGTTTGGCTGTAATTCACGGCAGTGTATAAAATAAATGTTCACCTACAAAATAAATTTTGCAATGGTTAAACCCCTAAGCTGCACGAAAGTGACTAAACTGAGTTGTTTTTAACTAGCAAACATATAGTGCCTCTGGGAGACACTTCTGTTTCTGGTTGACATTTAGTTGACATTGCATTTCAGAATGCATGTATACTTCTGGCATTAAGAGTTCCAGGAAAATTAGTCGGGGATAAGGGAGATTGGAAAAATTAGTGTATAGATCGCCGCCTCTTTGTAGGGCAATGTTGTCATATATGGTTCTTAGTTTCTTGTTATTAAAAGATTTTTACTGACATTTTGGCAAATAAGGTCTGTAAAGGTGGTCGTCTAACAGTTCAAATTGCCACCATAACAAGAAACATGTTTTCAATAATGACAGATATTTTTATTGGCTGTAAAATAGTTGAGCATAAAAATGGGAAATGTTTGCTAAGAAATGAAAGTGAGAAAGAGCTCTTTGAATTGAATCTAGTTATCGCATTTGTAGACTCGCATTCACGTTGATGCCTTGTGCTTTGACAGAACGGAACTATCGAAAGAAGAGATTAAAATAGTGTACAGTAGCAGAGAACACCAATTTAGCATAGCCTAAATAAAAATGTAAATGTACACTCATTTTTCAGTGAATTGATCGGGTGAGATCCTTCACCAGAGCTGCCCATCTGAATGCACAGAGGGGTGCATGCGGAACAGAAATGTCAACCAAATTCGTGCCCTGGCAGAGGTTGAACCCTGACCTTTTGATTGACAGTCCAGCATGCTACCACTACACTATCGAGCACCTCCTAAACATATGAAAGATACTTATTTCTTTTTTGTGGGTGCTGAGCTAGAACAATGGATGGGTGCAGTAGGGTTTCCTTTCTACTTTGCACCAGATGCCTACTGATACCAGTTCTGTTGAGGAAGCTGTGAGTGAGAAGCCCCCTCTACAGAGTGTTTGTGGTTAACTGCTGTATGTCTGCCATATACCTCTACGTTCAGGGTTTGACTCCTGATGCTGTATTTGAATCCTTTGAAATCTAAATAACTTAGATTAGGATTTAAGGTTTAGGGTTAGTTGTTTTCTTTGTGGGTTACTGCTGTCTTGTTTCAGTTTCATGTAAAGAATTCTTAAACGTTTGATCGACAGCTTGGCAGAAGTTGGTAGAGATAAGTGGGAAACAATGATATCTTACCTTCTGTACCTGACTTTTATAAACTCACCTTACTGTGTTTTCTGAATCCAGAATGTGAATGCCATTGACCAGGGAGCCCACGAACAGATCATAGTAGCACTGACGCCACTCCTGGAAAACAATCATCCAACACAAGAAATCTGCGACTTCTTCAGTAAGGTATGTCAACCATTTGGTTATCTTCACAAGAGTACTTCTAATTCCTATTATAATTATTATTATTATTATTATTATTATTATTATTATTATTATTATTATTATTATTATTATTATTATTATTATTATTATTATTATTATTATTGTTGTTGCTGTTGCTGTTGCTGTTGCTGTTGCTATTGCTATTGTTATTGTCATTGTCATTATCATTATCATTATCATTATCATTATCATTATCATTATTATTATTATTATAATTACACATTTATTAAACACCACTATCTAATGACCAAGTTCAATTGATGGCACTGAGCAACTGTGAGTGAAGGACTTGCTCGAGGTCCCTACAAAGTGACCATCTTGGAGGAAGATTGAACCCATAAACTACATGTTACAAGGCAAGCTCTATAACCAATAAGTTACCGTGTCCCACATTTCTAAGAGGAGTTTGAAAGTAGAGTCAGTTGCATTATTGGTTAAGTGCAACAGTTGCTTTTAGTGAAATGCTTGCAGGGTGCATGGTGGTCTAGCGGTTATCATGCTGTCAACCGAGAGGTTGTGGGTTAAATCCCTTGCCAGGGCAGAAATTTGATTCAAGATTTGTACACCCACCCTCATATGCCGAGGCTAAGAAAATGAAGTCGATAACATTTCATACCCATGGCTGCCTTAAGGATTTGCTCTTCTTCTTTATCTTCATCTCCATCTTCTTTGTGAAGAACTTGCCGTTGATGGGTTACAATCTTGATGGTGATTTGTTACAGTGGTTTGTTATTGTTTTTTTTAATATTGTTAATGTTCGAATTCATTATTTTGTCTCGTTACTCAGAGCGTTTTACACCCAAGGGCTGTGTGAGCTCAATCCTAAGATAAAAGAATGTAGTGTTTATGGTTTATTGGTTCATTTGGTTTGTTTTGTTCTTTGCTTTGCCTAATGTAGTTTTGTTTTGTTTTGTTAGTTTTCCTGTTTATTGGGTTTTTTGTTTTTATTTATGGAAATGTATGATGTGATTGCGTGTATGTAGTTGCTTTTTTATGGTTTTTTGTTTTGGTTTACTAGCTTTGTCTAGATTTTATCTTTGTATTGTATGTATGTGTGTATGTATGTGGACTTTGTCTTGTTGGTGTGTTTTGTAAAGGTTCGGTTGAGATTGAAGCATCAGTCTGTGCTAAGCAGTGACGTAACGAAGGCTTTCAGCGCCGTGGGGCAAGATTTAAAGACTGCGACCCTTTTTGATTTTCTAGTTGACTTTTATTCGTTCATATAGGCCTAATACTACAGTACTTTAACAGTAATTATGTAACAGTGTGTACTAATTTAATACAATTAGAAAGTTGAGATAGGTTTATAGCTACTGGCTACATGCTAAATTTTCTGGCGTTTGCAAATGCAAACACATCTATTATTTTGTCAAAATCGATTTGATCAAAACCCTCTTTTTCAATGGTCAGAATCACCAAATTATTCAATCGGTTTTCACTCATTGTGCTTCGTGAATACGTCAGAAGCAACTTCAGCTTACTAAAAGATCCTTCGCAAGTAGCAATAGAAACGGCAACGGTTAGTAGCAGTTGTAAAGCAATTCGCAGGTTAGGAAATTATAATTAGAAGAAATTATAAATTGCTTCAATTGTTCCAAAAAACTTACCATTGCTGTATCCGACTTGCAGAATGAACACTTGCTAAATTCAGACTGTGATTATCACAGTTCAAAAACAATGCATTGGGATTTATATACGAAACGTGCGAGAACCTTTTCTTTCTGTTTTTTGAACCGACACGCCAACAGAGCGGATTCTGGCCACATTTTAAACTGAAAATCAAGTTGTGCCTATTTTTAAATATTAATAAATTTAATATATTGAATTATTGAATTTCTGTCGCTAATTTTACGCCCCCTAGTGCTGCGCCCCGGGGCGGCTGTCCCTCTCTGCCCCCCCTTCATTACGCCGCTGGTGCTAAGTAATCCTTGGACAAATCCGTTTGAGATTTTTTGACAGACAGAGGGAACTGTCACGGTATCACATTTTGTCTTGAAAGACTTTGCCTGAGGGTTTCTTATGTGATAGAGTGTGTTGCGTTTTCTGAAGTTAGCTGGAGATTGGCTTTCTTGAAAGCCGACCGTAGATCTGTCACTTTTGATCTGGTGTTGTTTGAACGGAACATGCGTCACGTATGCTGTCTCCTTTGACAACGGCATGAGTCTTTCTCGTGTGGTTTGATATACGGACGAACCAAAAATTTACAAAGTGTCTTGGTTGTATTGTCTGACTATTTATGTAGCACGTTCCCAGAAGATCTTGGCTGAGTTAGAAACTAATCAGAGTGAAAAGAGTAAGGGGTGGGGTTGTTCATTAGCTTCCGGTTTACGATGTCTGTGATGGGGGAGGGAAGGCAGAGTGTGGATGTCTCCATAGGTGTGTTCCACCCACGCAATGCAAGCAACTTGTTATGGAGTTTGATTGATTCTTTCTGTCAAGAAAAGATCCAACTGCAAGCATCCTTCCATCCAATCTTGCCGATTTGTTTATTTCATTTACTGCACATATATGTACAAGGTCAATGAAATTGACACTCCAAACAGAAGTGCGTGCGATACTTGTCCGCAGTTGTAACCTGAAGTCCGCTGTGCAGGCTCCAGCATGCGGTCATTGTATCACCGACCCAGCGTCATACCAAAGAGACCACTGAGCTGTTAAATATGTTTCATTTTGGCCGACTATGGATTAATTTTTTGTCTTTTTAGTGTGATTATTGCAGCTGGGCACCCTGTTGTTCTACTGATGCCAGTTCATTGGGCTCTTAGCTGACCAACAGTGCCACAAAGTGGGCCAAAATATGATCCAAGTGAATGTAGTTTTCTGGAATTCTAGCTCTACAATGTCATGATAACCGATTGGTTAGAGTGCTCGCCTTGTAATACTGAGAGTACGTTTTCGAACCTCCTCCCCTGAGATGGTTACTGTGTAGGGACATTGAGCAAGTCAGTTGCTCAGCACTTGGTCATTAGATACTGGCGCTTAATAAATGCGTAATAATTATCATAATGCAGACTACAAGTGTTTCTGCTCTGACCAGACACCATGTTAGCGGTCTGCATCTGACCCCTGAGAAAGTATTGGGGTGGTTGTAGACTTGTAGTAGTGGTACATGTTGTTATAGCTGTTGCTAAACTTTACAGATACCTGCCCATATTGAAAGGTTCCCCGCACTAAAAGGATCTTTTCATCGAAATGCAGAGCTGATAAAAGAAATCTTGCTACTGGACAGGGTCTTTTGATATAGGCCTATATGTTGCATGTCCCAGCTAGACATTGTCAACTTTACGTGTTATGTTTTGAATCAAAGATAATTATATAGAAGGGAAAAGGCCGGTGCATTAGCCATCAGCGTCTTCACGAAAGTATACCTGGGCAACCCTGTCACTTAACATTCCGTGTTGATGTTGCTTTAGCCACACGTGCGTACATACTTGTGTACATACATACATACACACACTTATGCATGCATGCAGCATACGTGAATGCAGACACATGCATACCTGCCTAACGTGGGTGGATGGCCCACGTTTCGTGTATGCAGATCAACAGTAGGGACGAACACTCGGATGTTGTAGAGTTGCTTTATATTCGATTACCATCAGCACGACTTTCTATAAGTGACTTTGACTCCGCATTCATAAATACTTGCATAAATGCATACATACATAAATACATACATACGTACATGCATTCATGCTTAATCGTAGTCATAATCTTGAGATTTCTACAGAACCCAAAACACCGAAGTCGCAGCAACCAGCTTATTCACAGGCGCTTAGTCAAATAAAAATCGATAGGCAGGGGGTGAAATCGGTTCCAGGTCAAGATCAAAAGGAGTCAGTCAGGCAGTCAGTAAGACGGTTTACATAAATGCACACACACACACACACACACACACACACACACACACACACACACACACACACACACACACACACACACACACACACACACACACACACACACACACACACACACACACACACACACACACACACACACACACACACTAACCTGCATTCTTAAAAGGTATGGCATAAATATCCAGCAATTCACGTGCAAACATTTCCTTTTGAATCATCAACAGCTAATGCATCAAGATTTAAATCTTTAACACAGTCGAATTAGCGCTTGCCTCCGAAACCCAAAGTCCATTTCTGCTCCCTGTCCGAACTTTCTTCCATTTAACTCCTGTATCCTTTCAACGATTAATCCCTTCACCTTCGCGTGAAGCATACACGGGTGTGCAGAAATCTTAACCAACGCGCCTCCAATATCTCTGTGAGCATTTCTATCCATAAATCTCTTTTCTGTGTTAATTTTTGATGGAGACACAGGGCAAGAAGGGCTTTGAACCGCGTCCAGTGTAATCTCTTGCTATGCAACTTTTACGCTGACCGCGTTTCCTTTAATCAAAGCCGTGCCGGAGATGCCTTTGTGTGACGGAGCAATATTGGCTTTCATCTTGAAAGACGGCTTCTTTCTCACAACAATGACCGACCTATCCGCTGAGGTTTTAAATCTTTTCCAGAAGTTTCCCTCGCATATTCGCCGAACAGTCTAATTACATGCGAGAATCTACAACCCCGGAAACGTCAGTGGTAATGGGATGGCAACTCCTCTGGGTGCTGGATTTAGGAGCCTGTTGCCGTGAATACTGCCGGACACTAAAACTCTGTTTTAGCGGAAAAACTGTAAACTAACACCTCGCTGTCATCATAGGCGTAGACTCTGGGGGGTCAGCCGGGGCACGTGCCCCCCCAATAATTGAGGAGCCGGGGCAATGCCCCCCAAAAATCGAGAGGAGAATTTCTTCAAATATTAAAATATCATGTTTCAATACAGACAAATTTCTTCAGAAACAGAAAAACAGAGACACAGAACTGAAATACTATCAGCAATCCATAATGGAAACAAAGATTTATTTTTATCTTCAATGTGAAACAAATTTAGGGCCTACATGTAAACAAAACACCCATTTCATATGCATTAACATAACACCGGAAGCCTTTGCTGACTGTACAGACCAGAGGTGAAAAAGGCTTTTTCGGATTTTGCTTTAAACAACATCAAAAAGAAAACCACAAAATTTGTTTTTGTTTAAAAAAATAAATTTCTTGTTTTTGTAGAAGTTATTTTAATAGCATTGATTAAATGATTTTAAAATTTCGGAAATCGCAGCTGAATTTACTGAGTTGGAGCTCTTGTTCATGCCACTTTTCATGATTTTTATGATCCGAAATCAGAAAATCTTAAAAACAACCAAAACAGCAAAAACCTCAAAAACCAAAAAACCGATAAAACAACAACAAACAACGTTTCATCTTGAAAAACTGTTTTGCATCTCTGGTCCAGACCACATGCCCCTTTGCCCCACCAATATTTTGCCCCACCAATATTTTGGACAAGTTTACGCCAGTGGCTGTCATCCTGCTTTTCTTGTGTGGGTTGAGTTGTCTACGAGAAGACGTTGCGAGCAGATGTTTTAAGTAAGTAAGTAAGTAAGTAATCTTTTATTAGCACCAGACAAATGCTCAAACTTTACAACAATATGTACAGTGGTGAAGAGTAGCAAAATAGCACAATATCAGTAGAACAAAAAACAGATGCAATATTAATAAACAGTTTCATGATGTCTGATTTATATTCAGTTATATCTATTTCTAAAGCTATGATCTGAAGAACATAAACATTGCTTAGGTCTACAACTGGAAACAGATTAGATCTCAGAAGCATTAGGACGAGCATTAACCAAATTTTTACAGTTGTACAGTGAGCGAATGATGAAGGATGCAGCATTGTATGAAAGTACCGTAATTCAAATGCATGCCCTCTTTTTCTTAAGTTGAATTAATGACCCACGTGTTGTGGGGTAGGGTTAGAAGAGGCAAGATCACGTATGGTAAGGCAGAAGAAGAAGAGAGGCAGTCCGTTGAGCTATGGGTATTAACTTCATTTCTCTTGGCTTGCTGTTTTTGTCTGATGTTGATGTAAAATTTTAGCACAACTGTGCAATGTTCCGTGCATCAGTTGTTTGAACTAATTTACTTTTGTTAAGCAGCTTACTTGTGTATATATGGACGATCTTACCTGAGGCTTTACCTGCATATTCCATTTCACAAAGTGTGCAGTCCACCTCTTCTGGCCACCATGTCGCATTAACAATAACAGCAA
The DNA here is from genome assembly GCA_963556255.1 of Allolobophora icterica. Classification (NCBI taxonomy): domain Eukaryota; kingdom Metazoa; phylum Annelida; class Clitellata; order Crassiclitellata; family Lumbricidae; genus Allolobophora; species Allolobophora icterica. The sequence goes on from OY744603.1 coordinate 92,153,120, forward strand.
AACAACAATTATAGCAACAGTAGCTGCAATTTCTATCTCAACAGTTTCTGTAATTTACCGTGTTCAAAATAATAACAATACTGTCCGTCCGTCCGTCCGTCCGTCCGTCTGTCCATTCTTCTCAGTAGCTCATATCATTTTGTTCACAACCTAAGACTTACCTTTTCCAAATTGCTTATCCACAATAGGCTGCCTCTCTGTCTTAGTGGACTGATCTTCTGCATAATATTGACCTGATTACGACTTGGCTTTGGTGTGCCAACGGTTGATTCATTTCATAAGTGTACGAGGAAGCATGCATTTATTAAATAATGATCATTATCAACACAGTAGAAGTTACAAATTACAGTTACAAAATTATTACAATTCCTTGTTGGATTGCTGTTTTTATTTTTGCATCAACTCTCCAAGGATGTATATATATATATGTGACGTTCGTCGCTCGAGATCAACTAACCCTTCATCAGACGTGGTACCAATTTGTGTCGGTCTTACCCGAGACGCTGCTTCGTCGTCGGGCTGGGTTCGGCTCCAGCCAACTGACCTTCTGGAGTCGCCCGGGTCACTATCCTGTCTACTTCTGCTGTAGACGAGCGGTTCCCTGTCTCCGCTCTCAATGCCCATTTCTCCAAGAGGAGGTCCCGAGGGTATCGCTTGTTTGCGAACAGTGTCGCTGTCAAGCTCCATCTCACTTTCGGACTCTGCCACTGCCGCGGTCGCCGGGTGGGCAACGTCCTCGTCCTCAGGATGGCCGTCCTTTAGAACAGGGTTCGCTCTCTTGCCGGCAGGAGTCCTCAGCTTCCTGTGAGATCTCTTAGTCAAAGACTTTCTCTTTTTCTCCACCTTAACCGAACCCTCACGTACCATTCTGCATCTCATGACTCTCGAGTTATCGTCAATAGGGGAAAACTCTGAACGTTCTCTTGTCCGAGAGGACCAGGTGTACATCTGACGAGTCGTCACGTCGTGCCGTCTCAAACACGCGAACATCTTGCGATAATATATACACGTGTAATATTAACGCGGTATACTGGTCTCACGACACTCTCTTCTGATAGGACAGGTTCTAGGTCTAAAACCTCCCTAACCGCACGCAGAACTGTGTTCCGACCGGCGCACGAGGTGGGCCCTACTTCGCACTTCGGTCAGTTCTCGGAACTACGTGTTTCGATCACCAAGTTATTTGCTCTGAATAACGACTGGTTTGAATACAAGATTTTCCTGATTCTATCGTTTTCCTGGTCTTGCCGCACTGTAATCAGTTGTCGGGCGGTCTTTTCCCGTACTGCGGTCTTTCGGTAACAGTGGTCTTTCCCAGTAACTATTTTTAGTTACCGGGCGATGGAGCCCCTCCAACGCTCCACCGGCGTGTCAGCCATCCAAGTGTCACAATCCAAATGTAACGCCGACCCCGTAAGGTTACCAGAATGTCCTGAATTTTGTTCCCAAGAATTTCCGAATTTTGGTTCCCTAACGAAGGTCACGCTTACTCCCACAGGTAACCGGACAAGCTCCGATCCTGCCTGTCGCCAAATTTACCCTTATTATCGTTTTTGTACTAAATGGGTTTTTTCAGGTATCCCGACGGTCACTTCACCGAGTGCCGAAGTCGCGTAAAACTCTCCCAGCCGAAGACGCCGAAGTCGCGTAAAATTCTCCCGGCCGAGTACGCCGAAAGCGCGTAGAACTTCCCTTGTGTCGAGTACGCCGAATTCGCGTAAAACTCACCTCAGTGGATAAAACCAAACACTGTCGGATCTTGGAGTTCTTTGAACTCCAAGAGGGATTTCCTTGCCCGACGCCAAATTTACTCTTGGTTTCAAGGATTTCAGAATTCCAGAAAATGGCTACCCTAAGAAGGTCACCTTTACTCTCATGGGTTACCGGACAAGCTCCGATCGCGGAGTTCTTCAAAACCCAAGAGGGACTTTCCTGCCCGTCGCCAAATTCACCCTGGTTTTCGATCTCACACTGAATTAGTTTTCCTGTGTATCAACGGTATCCTTCCCCGAGTATTACTCAGCCGTAGATTTCCCACGATCGCGATCTAGACCGCTTCGCGATCAACGGAGGGATCCAACCCGCCGGATCGGCGCTGTCGACCCGTCTCCCAACAGTGAACTTCTTTAGCTGTACTCGGGATCGCCTGATTATATTATTCGGACGCCCCTTTCGTCCGTAAATATATTTGTACTAACCGGAAACTCGAACTCTGACTCGGTCGTAACCAAAATCACTCGCCTACCACACTGAGTGCAGTATATTTGAATCGGTAACTGAATCGCTAACCAACAACGCTGTTTAACAGTATTGCTATGTATGAAGAGTCGAACCAACTCTTCACGTATAAAGCAGCGCACCGTGAGGCAGGCTCTATGCATCCCTAATGAGCGCGTCTGCTCGCTATGCGCTGGCTTCAGACCGTCGATCGGGCTTCCCTATCACGGTCGTTACCGGACAGTCGCCTATTGAAATTAAATAAAAATTAAATGATCGATACTGGGCCTTCGCATGAAAAATTAAGAAAAACGATGCTGTTCCCTTCGCATGTAAACTTAAAGAAAACGATGCTATTCGCATAAAATAAATCCTCCCACTTACGCACTGTGGCCTTGACCGCCACACTCTCCCCACCTTACTTAGATGCGGAGCATCTCTGCCAAAATCGGGGACCTTAATCAAACGTGACAGGAACATCCCCAACCCAGATCCACTTAGAGAGCAAGGAACCAAATGCACCTTTGGTTATAGGGCGGTATATCGACAAACTCGGCACCCTGCACGTACGCCAAACACGATGAGAACCGTGATAGCGACAGCCTATTTAATGATGCTTTCGATCTCTCGGCACCCTGCACGTACGCCAAACAACGATGAGAACCGTGATAGCGACAGCCTTTTTAATGATGCTTTCGATCCGAACCACCACCCTACTGGCAACCTGTCGTACCTGACAAATCGCCAACCTTAACAGGCCCTCTATCATGAACCTGGGCTCTACCGGACCCCAAGGGCCAGGAGAACTAAAGGAGAGAAAAGTCGCCCACTGTCTCCCGATCTGGTAACCATTGTCGATCAGTCACACCCGGTACCACTTCCAAATCGTGAAAGCAAAATAAAAGTACAAGTTATCATATTGTAGAACCAACGCAATGAAGCGTTCTAGTACTGGAATCTTTACTCGTTTCAGTACTAACCACTAAGCCAATGTTTAACCGAAACATATCATCAAAAGGAAACTTAAACAGTCATTCACTGACAATCTGTAAACCCAACGCAATTAAGCGTTGGTGGTAGCACAGGTACTGTATGCTCCCAGATACCGCTCAAAAGAAATACTCTCATCAAAAGGGCAACTGAAACATGGGTCTCGAATAGACAATGAAACCAACGCAATTAAGCGTTCATCTAGTTGGTCCTAGATACACGTCTGCTTCAGAAGGTCACTAACAAGGACTTCTACAGTCGTAGTCATCCATCCAAGCGAGGTCTTCGTCTCGTCCGTCGTCCAGGTGGCAATTCTGGATCAGCGGTCTCGTCTGGATTTTCTGAAGGTTCCTCTGGTTCATGTTCTGCATTAGGATCTTGAGCCAGGACTGGCCAGTCTACTGTAGGTAACTCAAGATTTCTGTCCCTCTCCGGTAACCAGGTACTCGGAGGTTTACCGTAAAACGGCTTCAATTTATCCACGTGCACAACCATTAGCGTGGATTTCGGACTCTTCTGAATCCGGTAAAGACACGGACTGAGCTCAATGACTCCTTGTCTCAACATGTCTTCTACCTGACGATCAACTTCCGGTAACATGGAAAGCGGTTGACGTCTCAAAGGTTGCCGAACTGGTTTCTCCTGTCCCGTATCGATCTCGTGTTGGATCACCGAAGTGAATCCGTTATCACTTTCGTTAAGGGAAAACGTTGCGCTGTACGTTAGCACAAGTTTTCGTAACCTGATTCGCTCTTCTTCCGAAAGGTCTGCTGGCACTTCTTCCCATAGTCGTTTTAGGGTCTGTTCGGCAAGTGGGTTGAGCGTCTGCTCCGCTACACTGGCCGTTGTACTAATCTTCGATCCAAACCGGTCAATCGTACTTTGCTGCTTTCCTCGGCGTTCCTCCGGATAACCTGGGCCCATAGGCTTCTCCGGATTTTCGCTTCGGTAAGGCTCATCATACGATTCCGTTCTGGCTCGATTAACTGTCACATCGACTACGTTCACTCGCTCCAGCGGACATTCAGTCCGTTTCTTGACTAGCGAATCTCTGTCTCCAACATTCAACATCCTGATCCACACTTCCGTGTCTCTTCCTGTCACCAACGTACGTCCGATTATCAAATCTTTTGATAATTCCATTGGAATGGTCGTCCAATCTTCGTTATCTTTTTGGAAATGCGGGTATACGACCCAAGCTGGAACGTCAACTTCGCTCCTTGGAGGAACTATTATGTCCTCTTGCACAATAACCCTCCGGCACATGGACTCGGTAACGACCTCTTTCAGAGGGATCTTCTCGCTCCCAAGGAAAACGCATCGACTTGCGAAGTCCCATCTTGCCTGATTGGCTTCCAGCCAAGATAACCCCAAGATCACTTCTGTCACTTGGTCTGTAACTAGACAGGGTACAGGGTACACCTGCTTTCCGATCCGAATCTTAAGGTTAGTTTCACCATCCACCTTAATCTGACTTCCATTAGCGGCTAGGAGTCGCTGTTCTGACGGTACTAGCACAGCGTCTAGCACGAAACGTCGTGGCACAAGTGACATTTCACTTCCAGAATCAAGTAGACAGTGTATACGTTTTCCTGCCAGTCTCGCAACCACGTAGGCCACCCTACTGCCTTTGACCAGTCGGTTTTGGGTTTCCTCTTGTATCGGTTCAGCCTTTGTAGGTTCACTGGTACCGGTTGCACCATTCGTCTCAGCGTTTCTCTGAGGACAATATCGCTTCATGTGTCCTTTTCGTTTGCACAAGTAGCATTCGATATCCGGGTTACGCAACCGTGTGGGCGGATAAATCCGTCGCCATCCCACATTCGGTTCGGTTGTCCTCTGATCTCCCACAGCTAGATCAGAACTGTTCTCCCTTTCATGAGGTTTTCTCGGAACGATGCCCAAATTCTGATTTATTGTCACTCGATCAAGTTCTCTTGAAAGATTTTTAATCTTTCGCTCGAGATCTTCTAGACGACGAGACTGTTGCCCCTCAGTGCTCGAGTCTTTTCGGTCTTCCATGGTAACTTTAACTCTCGCGTGTCTCCGGTCTAAATCACCACCTTGTGTCGAAGATCGACCATAGGCATCCAACCTCACCGCATGTTTATACGCCGCTTCGAGGTTAACTGGTTCTCGCTCGCGCACCTTCTGCCCCAAATCTTGGTTTGCCAGTGCATCAATGAAAGCGTCACAAGCGACCGTCTCGACGATATCACTTGTTGGTCCTGGGTATGCCAAAGCCATTAGCCTTCGTACTTCCTGCACTACACTACTCAGCGTTTCTCCGTGAGCCTGCCGGTAAGTGCGAAGTTTCATCCGATATAGGCTAGTTTGGTCATCAGACCCGTACCGGGCCTTAAGCCGCTCAACAAGTTCTCGCCAAGACACGTCCCTCTGTGCACCCATGTCCCACAACAGCTGCGAAGCGGGACCCGTTAGGGCACACATTAACTGGTCTGCTTTTTCCTGATCACTCCACCGGTTGCACCGTGCACAAACTTCGAACTTTGCTAGAAAGGCTGCGATCGCTGACTTGCCGTCGTACTTCTCTAGCTTGATTCGTATACCGCGATCCGATCGGTCGTCGCCTCTTGTCCGCGTAACAAGTGATCTTCCGACACTCTTCTTGGGATTTCCTCTCCGGTTGTCCTCATCGTTACTCCTGGAATCGTTTTCCTCGTCTGTCCTCACCACTGACCGGTGCCGACTCTGTCCCCTCAGAGTACCCAACGTCTTCCCTGTACGCCACTTAGAATACATCGAAGTCATCTCTCGGTCGCCTGACGTTGCACTGTCTTCATCAGAGATGTACTCAGCCTGTCTCTGACCTTTTCTACGAGGCTCACCACCTGCGTAGTCTTTGGACTCCGATCGTTTATATTTATTGCGAGAGCTCTGAGAGTTTCCGTTGACGAACGTAACTCTCCTGTCTTCTTCGCGAATATCTCTTTTTCCTGACTCTGGCGGTCTGTCAGATTCGTCGTACCTAAGACAATTACGACTTCTCGAATCTGGTTTGTGCCCTTTAGAGTACCGCTCGTGGGTCTCATCCCAGGCCAAATGATCTCTGTCTCTTCCCATGTTCGATTCTCTCTCGGTTTCTCTATCAAGTGCCTGTTTTAAACCGCGTCTCTCGTACTCTGGTAGACGTTCCTTACCATACGTCTCCCTTTCAGTTTTCTCATAACTCTCGTGTCTTCCTCGTTGGCGGAGGTTTTTCCTGTCAAAGACTCCGGTTCTCATGGCCTCTTCTGGACCAACACTATCGGTGTCTGAATCCGAAGAACTCACTGACGAACGTAATTTCGCCTCAACTCTTCCTCTTGTCAACAGACGTTGTTGACTCGATTGCCTTGCCGTCTTTCCGTGTGACTCTCTCCCGCTGTCCTCGGGAAGATAGCGGCTACGTAACTTTTCCGAAGTTCCCGAAAGCGAAACTTCCTCACGTGTCTCTGTGTTACCTCGGCTCCGTGCTGGCTCTTCGATCTGCAGCTTCCCTCGGCGATCCATCTGGTAACCTGGGCCCGTAGGTTTCCCCGATGTCTCGCGTCGGTAAGACTTCGCATGCTGAGCAGCAGGAACAGACAGTTCTTCAAGTTTCGAACTCATCATTGCCACACTCTGTCGCAGGTAAGACATCTCCGCTTGCCAATCTACCTCATCTGTCACAGGTCTTGGGCGACCTTCTTCCATGTTGGTAAACGGTACTCGATTGCCTTCGTTTCGCTGATGCGCCACGATGTCACCACTCGTTTTCTGCACTACGGCGTCACCCCGCGGTTTCAGGCCTGTCTCAATGTCTCTTGGCCTATCACAAGCCTGTCTCGACTGTACAGGTTGCCTGCCCCGTACGATACTAGGTACTTGAACCTGCACAAGGTTCCCCGATCTATTGTCGACGAGTGGTTTGGACCTGTCAAACCTACTCTCACCAACGGTCTCTCGCCAGTGTGTGAATGTCTCGTTATTCACATCGTTCTGTACTACCTCAGTAGTCTTTGGAACGGTTATCAACCATCCGTTATCCTCATGGAAACCTCTTTCACGCCCACTGCGGGTTCCAGCTTCCGTTTCAAATGCACTGGTTTCGTCAGGTGCACCCGTTTCATCAAGCAACCTTCGTTTGCTTTTCCGTTTACGTAACTTTGGACGCGCGCCTCCGTGCTCACTATGGGGCACTTCATCCGACTCGTCCTCGGTATCTTCCTGACCTTGCCTGGTTCTGTGACAAGAAAACGTTAGTACCCCACTTCTGGTACCAGTTTGTGACGTTCGTCGCTCGAGATCAACTAACCCTTCATCAGACGTGGTACCAATTTGTGTCGGTCTTACCCGAGACGCTGCTTCGTCGTCGGGCTGGGTTCGGCTCCAGCCAACTGACCTTCTGGAGTCGCCCGGGTCACTATCCTGTCTACTTCTGCTGTAGACGAGCGGTTCCCTGTCTCCGCTCTCAATGCCCATTTCTCCAAGAGGAGGTCCCGAGGGTATCGCTTGTTTGCGAACAGTGTCGCTGTCAAGCTCCATCTCACTTTCGGACTCTGCCACTGCCGCGGTCGCCGGGTGGGCAACGTCCTCGTCCTCAGGATGGCCGTCCTTTAGAACAGGGTTCGCTCTCTTGCCGGCAGGAGTCCTCAGCTTCCTGTGAGATCTCTTAGTCAAAGACTTTCTCTTTTTCTCCACCTTAACCGAACCCTCACGTACCATTCTGCATCTCATGACTCTCGAGTTATCGTCAATAGGGGAAAACTCTGAACGTTCTCTTGTCCGAGAGGACCAGGTGTACATCTGACGAGTCGTCACGTCGTGCCGTCTCAAACACGCGAACATCTTGCGATAATATATACACGTGTAATATTAACGCGGTATACTGGTCTCACGACACTCTCTTCTGATAGGACAGGTTCTAGGTCTAAAACCTCCCTAACCGCACGCAGAACTGTGTTCCGACCGGCGCACGAGGTGGGCCCTACTTCGCACTTCGGTCAGTTCTCGGAACTACGTGTTTCGATCACCAAGTTATTTGCTCTGAATAACGACTGGTTTGAATACAAGATTTTCCTGATTCTATCGTTTTCCTGGTCTTGCCGCACTGTAATCAGTTGTCGGGCGGTCTTTTCCCGTACTGCGGTCTTTCGGTAACAGTGGTCTTTCCCAGTAACTATTTTTAGTTACCGGGCGATGGAGCCCCTCCAACGCTCCACCGGCGTGTCAGCCATCCAAGTGTCACAATCCAAATGTAACGCCGACCCCGTAAGGTTACCAGAATGTCCTGAATTTTGTTCCCAAGAATTTCCGAATTTTGGTTCCCTAACGAAGGTCACGCTTACTCCCACAGGTAACCGGACAAGCTCCGATCCTGCCTGTCGCCAAATTTACCCTTATTATCGTTTTTGTACTAAATGGGTTTTTTCAGGTATCCCGACGGTCACTTCACCGAGTGCCGAAGTCGCGTAAAACTCTCCCAGCCGAAGACGCCGAAGTCGCGTAAAATTCTCCCGGCCGAGTACGCCGAAAGCGCGTAGAACTTCCCTTGTGTCGAGTACGCCGAATTCGCGTAAAACTCACCTCAGTGGATAAAACCAAACACTGTCGGATCTTGGAGTTCTTTGAACTCCAAGAGGGATTTCCTTGCCCGACGCCAAATTTACTCTTGGTTTCAAGGATTTCAGAATTCCAGAAAATGGCTACCCTAAGAAGGTCACCTTTACTCTCATGGGTTACCGGACAAGCTCCGATCGCGGAGTTCTTCAAAACCCAAGAGGGACTTTCCTGCCCGTCGCCAAATTCACCCTGGTTTTCGATCTCACACTGAATTAGTTTTCCTGTGTATCAACGGTATCCTTCCCCGAGTATTACTCAGCCGTAGATTTCCCACGATCGCGATCTAGACCGCTTCGCGATCAACGGAGGGATCCAACCCGCCGGATCGGCGCTGTCGACCCGTCTCCCAACAGTGAACTTCTTTAGCTGTACTCGGGATCGCCTGATTATATTATTCGGACGCCCCTTTCGTCCGTAAATATATTTGTACTAACCGGAAACTCGAACTCTGACTCGGTCGTAACCAAAATCACTCGCCTACCACACTGAGTGCAGTATATTTGAATCGGTAACTGAATCGCTAACCAACAACGCTGTTTAACAGTATTGCTATGTATGAAGAGTCGAACCAACTCTTCACGTATAAAGCAGCGCACCGTGAGGCAGGCTCTATGCATCCCTAATGAGCGCGTCTGCTCGCTATGCGCTGGCTTCAGACCGTCGATCGGGCTTCCCTATCACGGTCGTTACCGGACAGTCGCCTATTGAAATTAAATAAAAATTAAATGATCGATACTGGGCCTTCGCATGAAAAATTAAGAAAAACGATGCTGTTCCCTTCGCATGTAAACTTAAAGAAAACGATGCTATTCGCATAAAATAAATCCTCCCACTTACGCACTGTGGCCTTGACCGCCACATATATATGTATATATATATATATTATATATATATATATATATATATATATATATATATATATATATATATATATATAAAACCCAGCCGTAATCAGGTCAATATTAATATTATGCAGAAGATCAGTCCACTAAGACAGAGAGGCAGCCTATTGTGGATAAGCAATTTGGAAAAGGTAAGTCTTAGGTTGTGAACAAAATTATATGAGCTACTGAGAAGAATGTACAGATACAGAAAGAGAGACAGACAGACAGACAGACATATGTGTATGTATGTGTATGTATATATGCATGTATACAACTATACACGTAGCCTATAGAGTATAGATGTACGTATGTGTGTATGTGTAATGTAAAAAATCCTTGGGTAGATCCGTTGTTTGTTTTCTCCGATGATGCATAATATATTAACGAGCTTCGAACTGTTTGTATAGTCTGGGGAACTGTGCGTCAGTTGTCGGCTTAGAGTTGATTGATTGTTGGTGATGGCTGCAAGGTGACAAAGCACTGGTGACATATTAGAAGTCAGTGCGACAGGTTACGTTCCATGTGTCAGGTGCAGTGACAGATTGCTGGTAAACAGTCTGTTGGAATTCGATGACTTTGGATTTAGTTTGCCAGATTATGAGTGCGAATCCTGGTATATCATTTATGCACATATATATATATATACATATATATATATATATGCATGCATAAATGATATATATATATATATGCATAAATGATATACCAGGATTCGCACTCATAATCTGGCATAATATATATATATATATGTGTGTGTGTATGCATATGTGTATGTATGTATGTATGTATGTATGTATGTATGTATGTATGTATGTATGTATGTATGTATGTATGTATGTATGTATGTATGTATGTTTGTATCTGAACTTGTATACAGCGCATATTTTAGGAACCCCTCAAAGCACTAAGAGCCAGGAACATGACCTGTACAATGGATCTGAACAGGTGGGTCTTAAAGTAACGTGAGCAGAGTTTAAAGGGACAGCTTGAATGTAAGCAGAAAGATCGTATGTATGTATGTATGTATGTATGTATGTATGTATGTATGTATGTATGTATGTATGTATGTATGTATGTATGTATGTATGTATGTATGTATGTATGTATGTATGTATGTATGTATGTATAATATGAATGTATGTATATTTGTCTGTATGTGTATGTATGTGTGTCTGTCCGTTTGTATATATGCATATATGTGTGCATGTATTTATGTACGCATGAATGTGTGTAAGTATGAATGTATTTATGTGTGTAATGTATGTATGTATGTGGGTATGTATGTACAATTGTACATGCCAGGTATGTATCTGTGTATCTGAACATTTATGTAGCTCCTTCGAAGACACTCGTGTCCTGACGAGATGCTGTTTCAGTTTGATAAGAACAATGCTTGATGCTTGAATAATCGGTAATGGCTACACTTGTAGTCCCTTGCACACACATAGAATTAGGTCAGTGAATTCTCGTCTGTTATTGATTGATTGGGAATGGCAGGCAAGTGAAGTGTTTGCACCACACTATAGTACTCCCAGGCTGGCACACCATCGGCTCATGGTAGAATTTGTCACAACCAAGCATCCCTCATGCCATCATCTTCTTTGAAACCTCTCAGTAGTGGAGAGCGGAATGCACTGTGAACACTAATCATCGTGGAAACTAACTAATACAAGTGGAAGTTGTGGAAAGCGGTAGCCGATTGGTAAACCCTTTAACGATGAGATGGATTAGTTTTCAATACATTTTAATGCACTTTCGTCGTTAAAGTGTTCGCCTTGGTAGGTGGAGAGTACAGTTTCGAGCTTCCTCCTCTGAGACAGTTACCGTGCATAGGAACTTTGAGCAAGTCCTTCACTCATAATTGCTCAGTGCCATCGATTGATACTGCGTCATGAGATAGTGGCGCTTAATAAATGAATAAATGCGTAAAAAAATTTATAATACAAGCAATTACCCCGGTAGATAACAGTTGCAGTTTTTCAAATTCACACATTATTGCTGAGCCACTTTACAAAAAATAACAATATGTATGTATTATGTATTAAAAGGTTTTAACTTTTTATGTTATTGGATTGATGTGGCGATTTTGTTGCCATTATTCTGTTAGATTATTTTTGTCAGTGTATTATTGAGTCTGTAAACACTTGATGCTATTGTCCCTGTAGCCTCTTAAAAAAGGTTGATTGTATGTTGGCTCACTATACTGCTCTCTTGTTTTCTTGTGTTTTCCTGAGTTGAATATCCTCCAGTAACTGATTCAGTGGCATTGTTGTGAGATCATTTGTTTTATGGTGACCACTATAAACCTCCTCTCTATCAGGAAATAGTTTCTTCAAGTAATTTATTGACCCTAACCTGATGTTAATTGCTCTTAGCATAGGCCTACATACAACACCCTTGTGTTTACTCCTCGAGTAACCTGTGTTTTGTTAATGATGTTCATTTCAACAAGTTCTCCCCGATTTACGTGAACGCCAAGTCTGCCTACGAGGTATCATGTTGCAAGTAATTTTTTGATCGTTTTCAGTTGCAGATGCTACCTCAGTATTGGCTTTGAAAATTTAGGCGGCAGAAATAAAAAAAATTTATGCGGCACAAATAAAAAAATTTATGCGGCAAGTGTTGTATCAGTGGTTTGTGATGACGATGGCACATTCATAGCTTTTAGTGCATTTTGCTTGAAAACATATACCATAGATCTACGGTATGTATGCTTTCAAGCAAAATGCACTAAAAGCTTTGTCAATGCCATAAATTGTATCAGCAACCATCGGATAATGCCTTGAGCATTATTACAGCGGTTCTTTAAAGTTCTGCATCATTATTATTAGTGTTAGACTTTTAAACAGACCATTTGTAAAACTGTATTAAGAAAATCTCGCCTCTTCACAGAATTTTGAACGACCTGAATGCCATTCTTCTGGGAACTGCATGTGTGAAAGTACTCACAAATAATTGTTCCCAAGCTCGGATATTTTCCAGAGTTCTGCATGCTGTTCAGGAACTGAACTATCAAATTAGCCTTCCACAGTTTAGCATGAGAGTTTCCCCGTGAATTATTATTTTCACATGTGTTTTTGCTATTTAACCATTACATTTTTGATAATTGTTTACCGTATCTAGTTGCCAGTCTCAATTTATGGCACTGACAATTGATCCTGGGTTTTACGATATTCTAACAACATTCTATAAGGCAGACATGTGCAGGTAATAATGTGTTAACGGTCTTTCACATGCACAGTTGTCAATGCGATGCCATAAATCAGAAGATATCTCATCTGTAGTCATGCTTTTGCTGCGCAGTAACTTCAGTTTCCTGTGGAAATGCTTTCCGCTCCCTTCTGATTTAGTGGCATTTAATCTATCGCTGCAGGTTTTATCCCAGCATGCTTTATTTCTGATGAAACATTAAGCCATGTCGTCACCTTCATTATTAAAAGAGTCATTCTCAAAAATTACTGGGCTGCTTGCCAGTTTCTATGAAACCCGGCAAATCACTGGAAAGTATCACCTAAGACCAGCAAACATCAGCCAGTCGTCCTCTTAGATTTCAGAGTACCGGTACTGAGTAACATTTTTACCCAGTCAGAAATGCCTTTCACCAAAGCCTCAACCTTTATCACACATTGTATCTAAGACAGTTAAGCTCCGGACGTTATTCAGAGCTACTGCAGCAAAACTGAAAAGAGCAACAAATGCTAAGCGAGTGATCAAAGCGAAACCCATATATTTACAAAATTTAAATGGGAAAATGTTAGATACCGATTTTGAAGCCAACAGTCGAGCTTTATAAGGTTTTCTGCAGATTAATTATTATGACAAATTTGAAATTTGTTGGAACAAAAACACTTATGAGCTGCATTGGTTGCCTATGCAAAAGTGAATTGAGTTTAAGATCCTCTTGCTAATTCCTAATTGCCTGGCCATTTCTTCTCCATTGTATCTCACGAAGCTATGTATGTATGTATGTATGTATGTATGTATGTATGTATGTATGTATGTATGTATGTATGTATGTATGTATGTATGTATGTATGTAAGTATGTATGTATATATGCATGTATAGTGTATTGGTTAGCATGCTGGACTGTAATTTGAGAGATTGGGGTTCAAATCCCTACCAGTGCAGAAATTTGGTTCAAGATTTCTGCTTCACCTGCACCCTATAGCCAACTCAGCTATGATGAGTACACTGATCTTACACTATCAGTGGGAAGATGAGATGGAGGGAGGGGACTGACCTTTATGTGAGGAGGCTAGAAAATGAAGTTGCTAACACTTCATACCCATCGCTGCCTCAAGGCTAGCTTAAGGGACTGCTCTTCTTCTTTGTTATCAGGTTTGTGGTGCCTCTAAGTAATTTCTTTCTTTGTAGAAGAGCTAAATTACTCATTTATGATTACATTAAAACAGAATTGCAACCAATTTACAGCTACTTTAAGTGGCTTAATAACTAATTATAAATTTTTCATGAATAAACTGGATTTTAATCATGGAGCAACTGGATTTTAATTATGGAGGTTGCGTAACAAAATCGCATGCCTTCAATACATTGCTTCCAATGCCATCAATCAAATGGCTTGTGTAAGACCATTAATGCATTGTTGCCTGCATGTCTGTAATATAGTGTCGTTTCAGCATCATAAAACCCAGAATCATTTGTCAACACCATAAATTGAGACAGGTAATTAATTACGACAGGTAATTAATTAGATAAGGAAAGAGAAACAGAGGTAGATCAAGACTGCTCTGGATGGACAACGTAAATGACGACGTAAAAACACTTGGACTAACATTGAGAGGAGCTATGGACTTGACAAATGACCGAGTACAATGGAGATCATTTATTCGTACACATCGCCGCCAAATGGCTGGCATCAGGAACAGTTACTGCTGATGCTTGTGAACTAGATACACTAAAAAAAAATGGAAGAAATAATTCGCTCGTGAATAAGCTGGTGTTACGCTCTTAACTCTAGAGTAATGCTTTAGAAATTTGGAGTTAACGATTACAAATACTAAATAAGTAGGCCTACTAACAATTCATGTAATAATGGTAACAGAACACATGCAGTCACGGATTCACACTAAAAAACCTACATCAGTTCACCTTTCTTGATTACAGTTCTGCAGAAATTCCGAACACCCAGCCCTGGACTGAAACCATATCGCTGATCATATCTGCAGAAACCTTTGCGCTTAAAAAATAAGCAGAAACAATTCATTTGCTCTGAGCTGGAAACGGACGAATTCTGCGAAATAAAAACTATGATCACGAAGACACTAATATAAGGTGATCGATGAGGACGAAGGACCAGACAGACACCGTGTCCAGGAGGGAGGGGAAGGGAAGCTGCTGTGGCTGCTGACGTCCGCCGCATCTCCGTTCCCATCTCTTATCTGTGCACAGCGGAATGGCCGGCCAGAAACCTAATTCCCTTTAGCAGATAATGAATATATGTACAGTGACAGACAAACATATATACACGTGTGCAAACGTACAAATTTACATTCATAAATATATACAGTGTTATACACACAAATGTAGACTTGCACACACAGTTACATACATAACTGGACATACATAAACACTCTCTTTAGCCGTGGCTGGACTTGGAGTGCTCCTGAGTAGACAGCCTTGAAGGGGCGCTATATAAATGTTCCTTAATAAAAATAATAAAAACAATAATAATATGTACATACATACTGACATACATGCATATATATTATATATACATACATACTTTACATACATACATATGCATACGCACATTTAAACATACTGACACTTGCATATGTACCGGAACATGCATATATACACATGTACAATTTGTACATACATCCATTCATACATACATACATACATACATGCACGTATATATACATACTTACATATACATGCATACCGAGATATACATGTGTACATATTAATTTGCTGTGGCCAAGCCAGCATTCTGGACTACGCATTACGCGGTATTCTAATACTTTTGCTAACAATATGCTAATGCTGTGTATGTAAGGCAGGGACTTCTGCGACTTCAGTGTACAGTGGCGGTATGCTTATTATCTTAGAGTAGCACTTAGCCTTAAAACCGCTGAGCAACTAGGCAGTCGTTGGTCAGAAAGGGCTTTGCGGTTCTCTGCTCGCATTCCAGGAATGGCTGAAGACCAATTTGTTTAATGGTGTTCGAGTGTTGTGAAGATGGAGTTCTAATGGAGAACTACTGGCTCCATCCATATAGGGTTCTGATAATACACTATGCAGTTGGTAGACACATGCCACCATATTAAGTGTCTCATACATACATACACACATACGTACATACATACATACATACATACATACATACATACATACATACATACATACATACATACATACATACATACATACATACATACATACATACATGCATACATACATACACATACATACATACATACATACATACATACATACATACATACACTTGCATACATACATACACTTGCATACATATGCACATACTTGTGCACATACAGACACACGCATTCACATACATGTGTTTATACATATGATACTAGTGTGTATATATGCGTGTCTGTATACTTGCACACATAATAGTAATAATAACACGGACAATTTCTAGAGCGCCGTAACGCGACCATGCCGCTACAAGGGCGCATACAGACCTACATACACACACACACAATCACATATATATGTACATACATGCCTTGACAATATACTATACATTAAGTGTGGCAGTGTTATATATATATTTGCATGTGTATATATATATATATATATATATATATAGGTTTATATATATATGTATATATAGGTGTGTATGTATATATACAACTCTGCTAAGGAATTGTTCTGCCTAAGTCTAAGTGAACTGGTTTTCTCTCTTTCTATAGCATTGCAAGAACAGTCCAAGGTCTCAGATTGTCATTGAGCTCTTCACTCCCGTTGTTCATCGCATCCTGAAACATAATATGGTAAGCTGTCATAGCCGGGTGTTTCATGGTTGGTGTTTAGTGATGTTATGTGGCTCAGTGGTATGACGTGATGGAATATGGTGAGTTGTCATCACTTTCAGTTTTCATCACATGATTTAATATGGTAAATGTTTCTTGATATGATGTAGGACCAATAGGTTGTTTGCCTGACTTGGTGTGATATATTTAAAATACGTGTAAGTTGATACAGTGTAATACGGTTAGCTTTCTAAACATGACATTTGTTGCAATGTTATTTTACATCATATGATGCTTTTGTGGTTTAAGCTTTCATGGTGTGGTGTAATGTGATTGGTTTCTGTGGCGTGGGTTAATGGAATTAAAAGCCTGTAATTGTCAGAGGATCAGTGCAGGACAGAGCTCTGGTGTTCGCTTCCTCGCTCATATGGTTAATGTAAATTTCATTGTGGTGGCTGGTTACAGAGACAACTGTTTGCTCAGGGTTTGTTTACAGTGAGTCCGAACCGACCGTCGTCTGAGCAGTGCTCAGTAAGTGCACTGCTAAGTGCAAGGTCGGTGCTCGGCTGTCTTCCGGTTTCCGTGATCATCCACCGGTCTTTGACAGGTCTCCTGGTGAAGCTCTCATTGATTGATTCGTCCTCTAGAGTATTCGGTCTATGTTGCAGGCATTATCGTCAGCAAGATGGAGAGGCAGTAGTCCACCATTGCTCGGCCGATTGGGCTGTAGTGCTGATGATTTCGGTTTGACCTTTGAAAGACCTTAAAAATTAGGTTGAAGAATCCTCAAAGTAGGCCTTTGGCTTGAAGGTCACAGAAAGATGGTTTGCTGGTCCAGTGCTCCCCATTAATTGATGCCATGTGTGATGAAAATGGCGATAGAAGTTGTTACTTTAGGTAGGGTATCGGGGCCATTGCTGTGGATATTGACCTGATTATGGCTTGGTTTTGGTGTGCCATCGGTTGATGCCTTGTGCATTAGACACCGGCGCAGCAGAAGTTACTAATTATAATTACAACCATTTTGCGAAATGAATATCAGGAAATGATGTAACTACAAAAGTTGTGTGATTTGATAATTGCTATTAAAAAATTAGAAACATTATCATTAATTGTCTGTTCAAAAAGATGTATTGTCATAATTAAACAAAACCCTGGGTTTTGATTGAATTCGTGCAGGACTTCGGAAAATATCCGCGCATGAGAACGTTTATCTTCGAGTACCTGCAGGCACTCAGTTCCCAGAACAATGGCATTCAGGTCGTTCAAAGTTTTGTGAAGAGGTGAGATTTCCTAATGCAGTTTTACTTATAGTCTAAAGGCTAACGCTATACTAAGCTGAGAATGTCTCTAGCACCGTGGTAACACTAACAACGCCCAAGGCATTGGTTGATGGTTGTTGCCAAGCAAATACTCACGTGCATGTCAGACTTCAGAGTAAGTCTGGTTGAAAGCCAAAGGGTAGATCTGAGAAGTCATGATAAGCAGCCTACGGAGGAAATAAAGATACGGTTTTTGTTAACGATCGTAATCATAATCTTAAGATTTCTACAACACTGATAAAGCAAAGTCCCAGGAACCAGCTTATTGACAGGCACTGAGTCAAACAAAATCGGTATAGGGTCAAAGCGGTTCCAGGTCGAGTTGTGATCCTAAGACCAAAACAGACTTTGCAGAATAGCAGTTTGCCCGGTAAAGAGTTCCATAGTCTAGGATCAGCCACGGAAAAGGCATGTCCTGCAAGAACCAGACATTCCCACAGTATATCCAGATTAAGATCTAGTCACAGAACCTGGTGGAGTAGAGACAAGTCTTGAGCGTCAGGATTGAATGAAGTTAGAGAGGTTGTCTGACACGTAGAGCCTTGTAGACACCGTTGTGTACTGTTGTTACTTTTTATGATATGGTGTGTGTGGTCAGTTGCTCTGCTGATGCCCATCCGATATCATGGACCTATAAATCTTCCGTTACGTTCAGTAAATAGTTTTTGAACCTCTACTCTTCTTTATTTTGATGTAATATTATTTTCTGATATTGCCAGACTTGGGGGTCCTGAGGTCCGGACCTCCCCCCTCCGAGGCCAAGACCATTTATGCAGACCCAAGTAAACGGATCGAAATTGACTAGTACGAGAAAGAGGCAACTCCTTATGAATGGCATTACGATACTCCACCCTAGTGCTTATGAACACATGTTTAGTGTAGAAGCAGCTTTGGCAGTGTCTAGATCTGTCTTCTGGTCTCGAAGGCTTCGCAGATAGAAACAGTTTATGTCCAATGGTTTATGCTTTTAGACTGCAGTTTTGACCACCTAATGAGTTCTGCAGCTAGATCTGATGCAGGAGACGTCAGCCAACTATAAAACTATAAAAGTATCCAGATTGGATTAGAATAAATTTCATTGCATATTGTTGCTCAATGTAAGCAACATTTGAAATAAAACCAATGATATGTAGCAGGATCCGATGTAGATCAGGCCTGGCTCGGGAGCGCCTCTGAGTAGAACTCTTGAAGAGGCGCTATATAAATTTTATGATTGATTGATTGATTGATTGAGAAAAACATGTACGTTTACTTACTTTTATCTGTTTCTCTCTCGTTGGCTGCCCTCCAGGGGCGTCTATCCCCCACTAAGTCATTGGAGCAACTTCCCCTCCCCCTTCTTCCCCTTCCTCTTCCTCCCCCTAAAATGGTGGCGCACACACTGACAGATCTCCCCCCTATTTCTTGGATGGAGCATTTGCTCCAAGGTTTATATGTGTAGACGCCCCTGCTGCCCTCCTTGCTTAGAATTCGTATTTACTGTTTTTATACATTTTCTGTGAAGAACTGGTGAATAATGCAGCTTTTGGTATTATAATTAGTAACTTCTATTGCGCCGGTGTCTAATGCACAAGGCATCAACCGATGGCACACCAAAACCAAGCCGTAACCACTAACCAGGTCAATATCCAGAAGACCAGTCCGTAAGACAGAGGGACATCCTATGGTGGAAGAGCAATTTGAAAGCGGTTAAGTTTTAAGTTGAGAATGAAATGACACAAGCGACTGAGCAGAGCGCACAGACACAGGGAGAGAGTTCCAAAAAGTAGGTCCAGCAACCGAAAAAAGGTCGTTCACCGAGAACAGTTCTTGATTTAGGTGTGACTAGACAAAGATAATCAGATGACCTCGTTGAATATTGTATGCAGGAGTCAAACAGATATGGTGACTGTTGTATTATTTACGAATATAATTTCTATCTAAGCTTGCACGAATCTCATCAGGAGTAGCGGCAGATGCTATGCACCTGTTGCAGTTGACGATAAAACCCATGCGTCTGGCTTCCCAGGAGAGTTTATGAGAAAGACGAGATAGCCTCCGGATTAATTGAAACGAAATGATGGGGGTATGTTGGAAGATGGAGGGCAACATTTCCAGAAATTTAGCTCCATGCCTTATTAATCAATGAAGCCATAATCAAATAAGCCTGTTTGGCATTGTGCAGCAAACATAATCATAATCTTCCATTTAGTCTAGATCTGTCTGAGCGACAAGAAAGATTGGAGGATGGACAAGCAACCGTACAGCTGGAATGAGATTTCAGGCAGGATGTGAATGACATCTGAAAAGCAGTGGAGTGGAATTAAATAACCAGGCAACGACTTCCAGAATTTTAGACTAGCCAGCTACCAAGGTCGAAGAAAGCCCGGAAGGCTGGTACAAACTGCTTTGGTTCAGATAATCGGATGTAGTTTCACGTGATGTGACCTCTGACTGATATACTGAATTAGATTTAGAAGAAGAGCAGTCCTTTAGGCTAACGCAAGAGTCGGCCATAAGTCTGAAGTGCTAGCAACTTTCATAGCCTCCGTATATGAGAGCAGGTGGCCAGTCCTCTCCCTCGCCGTCTCGTCTTATCACCGACAGCGTATGGTTGGTGTTACTCATCGAAGCTGAGTTGGCTAGGGGCGCATGTAGAGCAGAAATCTGAAAATCTCTGCCCTGGTGGGGATTTGAACCCCATCCTCTCGGTTGACAACCCAGAACGCTAACCACTAGACGATCGGCGATCGCACATCAATTAATTAATTAATATCAGTCTAGACCATTTGACTTTGACTATGCAGCAGATTGGTTGGTCATGATCGTCTGCAATGCTATAACGATCTCCGTATCTTGCAGTGGAATGTCTTAGCTGAGTGCCCCTCATTGAGCTGAATTTGAGCAGGAACGGTCAGAATGGAATTGACTGCACCCAGCTGGAAAAGCCTGACACCTCTTTGTGTCCTTCACGATCACAATCACAGAATGTTCTTTGGAAGTCTCTATGGACAGACCCCCTCGACCAACTAGGCTTCTGGGTTAGGGTCAATACAATACCACTGAGATGTGAGAATCTCCCGTTATGAAGTAGTTCAGTATTGTATGTTGGGCTGATCGCCATCTTAGTCAGACTTCTGGCTTGAGTTACAAAGTTAAGACCTGGCACCAGCGTTCTTTTGATGACCCTATAACCGCTGGAGCTGGTTCATTTTTATTACGATGCCATGGTAACCAGCGACGGTGTGGGCATAGGCATCCAGAGAGGGACAGATGGAGGGATGGACTCTCACTCACGGATCGACGGGTATTTACGGCTTTCTCGTGATAGCCGGCGTCCTGTGGCAGAAAATGTCAGAGGTAAATGGCAGAGGTCACAGCTATAATCCTAATCGTAAACTCCAAATGTCTAAAGCACCACCTGGAAGCTAAACACAGGGCACAAGCTTATTCACGAGCTTTGTTTCTCGTTTCTCAGCTAGAGAGGTAAGGTAGAGTTGCGAGATCATAATTGGTACAGTCGAGTTGAACGCTCTTTTAGTTATAACCTCTGCTTTGTTTATTGATTTTAACGTTTTGAAAAATGTCTTTACTAGGCCTACATGTTTTACAATTGTTTAATCAAAATCCTACCTCTCCCTTTAACTTTGTGTGCAACCTCTGTACTCAGGACTGTCCAGAAGAGACCTCCCATGTCACAGTGACAAACCCATGTCCTCTCTGTTTGTCTCTGTGTGTCAGTCTATCTTGCTATCTGTCTGTGTCTCTGTCTGTCTGTCTGTCTGTGTGTGTGTCTGTCTGTCTGTCTTTCTCTCTCTCTCTCTCTCTATCTCCCCCCTCTCTAGCCAAGACCTTATAAGGAGTTAAAATGCTATAATTCCCATATTTGTAAGTCTGCAAGCATTTATTTAGTGCACAACAAATGTTCTTAATGTGTTATATAAATACATACATAGGTACATGTATAGGCCTACATCCATACATACACACATCATTCATAGCGCTCTATCAGTCGGTCGCCATGATTGTTTCCGATTGGCCTGCAGCCAGTATAATGAGTTCTGCAGCTATCTGATGCAAGAGATATGGCCACAGCTACAAGTAGGAAGTCCAATGAAAATCCAGATGTTCCTTCCACTGAGATGAAGAGGCAGATTGCTGGAGGTAATATGCTAAAGAGATATACATCTCAAGTTGCAGAGTCTGCAGGCTGGAGCCTCCTTTGCGATCGTTGTGTAGGGCCCGTGTGCAAGTCCTTCACGCAGAATTGCCCAGGGCGTTGATTGATGCTTGTCATTAGATAGCCTTGCTTAAGCAATGCAATATTAATGATAGGTCAAGATGAGAAAGCAATTCGAGCCAGCGACGTTGTAGTGTGTGGCCGACGCTTTTTTATGTTTCTTAGCTAACTACCAACCTCAGAATATTATTTATAAGTTATCAATCAGAAATAATTACCATCCATCCTCTCTCGGTTTCCTTTCGTAAACCGAGTTACTCAATTTAGCGGAAATCCGGTTGGAAATTGAACGAGAAATGTTTGACGAAGAAATGCGAGTAAGTTGAAGGCAATACTAGTGAAGGAGATCATGATGATTTGGAGATGGCAGACAGATAGGGTGATTGAGTGGAGATATGCTTTAGTTTTTCCGGCCATGAAGAGTGACCCCTGAGGGAGACTGGAAAGACACGAGTCGAGACGATGACAAATGATGCAGGGATATTGATTCTGACTGACCAGATGACGCAAGATGTGTGGCAGAAAAGCCTTGTGCAGAAAGATGGCTTAATCAGACTTGGCCAAGCAAGAAATAACAGTTGTGTGTAAGTATTTTAAAGTATAATAATAATAATAATAATAATAATAATAATAATAATAATAATAATAATAATAATAATAATAATAATAATAATAACACCCTATCTCCGGATGTAGTTTTGATCACCTGAGGGATCATAAATACCTCAGGTAAAAATAAAAATAAAAAAATAAATAAGTACGGTAATATAACTGGAGACAACAGAGTTCTAAACTACATTTCCCTACCAGCGCTCATCTGTTGCCAACTGCAATCACTTTTCACAGAACTTTCGGCACTTAGTATAACATCAACAAAGACTAGCCATCCCAGAATCAGGCCATCTCTACTTTTTTAATCCTGAGGGCTTACATATAACTCACGTAGAAAAGTAATAATAATAGTAGTAGTAATAATAATGATAAGACGATTTATATCTCACTTTGGAAAATGTAGACACTGTCAGTTAAATTTGATTTGTGTTTGGTTTGATTTAGCACCCATGGCTCGTTCAGCACCTGTCCTCATCCTAGAGTTCTGCCAAATCTTGTTGCCGTATGCCTTGCAGCTGTTCACAACTACTATGAACAGAGAAGAAGGTAACAGATTCACAACAACTTTATCAGGATGCTTAGTATCATTTGAAGAGGAATCGTTACCAGTTGGCTATCTCACCATTCAGGTGAAGGAAAGGAAAAAGCAGAGCAGTCCCCTTTAGGCTAATTCTGAGAGGCAGCCGTGGGTATGGAGTATGAGCGATTTCATTTTCTTAGCCTCGGCTTATGACGGAAGGTGGCCAGTCCTCTCCCCCTCACCATCTGATCTTCCTACCTACAGTGTATGGTCATTGTACTCATTATTCATTCATTCATTCTAAGGATTTGATATAGCGCCTCTTCAAGATACCTGGTACCTACTCAGGGTCGCTCCCAGCTCAGCCACAGCTAAAGAAATGAGACTTGAGGGACTTACAAAAAGCAGGCGAGTTTAACAGTGGCAGCAAGCGCAGGTTTAAAAGCAGGCCATTCCAGATGGAGGGCCCTAGCCGCCCTACAACCGAAAAGGCCCGACACTGTCTAATAGCAGTGCGAGCACGGGGTACTAAAAGCTCCCCCTTGCCGAAGAGCGGAGAGATCGACGAGCTGAAATATCAGAGACAGGCCGACAAAGATCAGACAGGTAACATAGAGCACAACCTAGAAGGCACCGCCAGACAAGTGCAGCAACCCGATAGGAGATGCGCTTAGAAACAGGGAGCCAGTGAAGGACATCACGCATAAAGGCAGAGACAGGAGCATGCTTAGGAAGGTGACCAATGAGGCGAGCCGCTGAGCGGAGAACCCTATCAAGTCTCCCAATTAGCTTAAGAGGCAGGCCTACAAGTACCGCACTGCAGTGATCAAGTCTATAGCTGAGTATGTCGGAGTTGCACGCCACTGTGACTACATTGGGGGCTTTGTGTCCTCTTGTTTTCCTCTCATTTTTAATGATGTATGACATGCTTTCTCTCTGCGTATCTCTCTCCCTGTCTCTGTCTGTCTCTCTGTCTCTGTCTCTCTCTCTTCTGTCTGTCTTTTTCTCTCTCTGTCTCTCTGTCTTTGTCTGTCTGTCTGTCTCCTCTTGTTCTCTCAGTTTTATGATGTATGACATGTTCTCTCTATGTGTTCTCTCCCTGTCTCTGTCTGCCTCTCTGTCTCTGTCTCTTTGTCTCTGTTCTCTCTCCCTGTCTTTGTCTGTCTCTGTCTATCTTTCTCTCTCTCTCTGTCTCTCTATTTTTTCTCTCTCTGTCTCTGTCTGTCTGTCTGTCTCTTTTCTGTTCCGTCAGATATGTGCCGACGATGAGGTTTGTTACAAGATGGCTCTATTTCTTTCTCTCTCTTTTAGTATCCTGCAGGGTCTTTCTCATGTCCATGTCTTATTCTTTAAGATCTTATTATCACGTTTTCCATCCATGTCTTTGTTTGTCTTCCTCGACTTCGTGTTCGCTCCACATGGCAATATAATGCCCTTGCTGTTCTATTCTCTTCCAAACAATAGTTCCAAAAAGCTCTTGGCATTTATGGCTGCAGACCCTGCCAGGTTGCGGAATAAGATGACACGTTGATGGCCCTTGGCTGCAGGCAGCCCGCCCACGGACGACTTTTGTTGCAGCAGCTGGCTTTGATGAATTGCACGATCGGTGTTTGTTGAATATGGAGAAGGTATAAACTGCGCTGTCAGCTGGATCACGGCTTCCTGCTTAGCCAAGCGATGCCCGACCAAATCGGATTCCTAATGATCAACTGGTTTGGCGGCATTGTCGTCACGACAGAGTCTAGTGTTCGAATCCTGGTGTACTTGCATTGCTTGCATTGCAATGTCAGTGAATGAATGAATGAGTGAATGAATGATTAATCAATTCATCAATAACCAATCAACCATCAATTAACGAATTACTTGGCAAATTAATTCACCATTGAATTAACGAATTCGTTAATTAATGAACGAATTAATTAATTAAGTAATTAACATGTTTTTATCATAAGTTGAAATACTTAAAGTGACAATAGCAGTCTGATAAGTTGTAAAGCTCAATAAAGAATTGTTGATTTCATTTGCCGCAATTGGGATTTAAACCCTGAGCACAAAGGTTTAAAGACCGATCTATTAGCGTCATATGCTGAGTAAATTGCTAGACTACACCGTATAATGTAGACTAGAGTATAGTTTAGTAGGATCTGCTCTAAAAGCTGTACATTTAGGTATCCAGGAAATGCTCGACCTCAAAGTTAATGGCAGGAACCAAACACGTTTGTGGCGGCCTACATGCTTGTTGGTGGTGGGAGATAATGCTGTTTTCTGATTAGTGCTGGTATCATCTTCCAGGAAGCTCTCTCTGTCTCTGTCTCTGTCTCTGTCTCTGTCTCTGTCTCTATCTCTGTCTCTGTCTCTGTCTCTGTCTCTCTCTCTCTCTGTCTCTCTCTCTCTCTCTCTCTCTCTCTCTCTCTCTCTCTCTCTCTCTCTCTCTCTCTCTCTCTCTCTCTCTCTGTCTCTCTCTCTCTGTCTCTCTCTCTGTCTCTGTCTGTCTGTCTGTCTGTCTGTCTGTCTCTCTCTCTCTCTCTGTCTCTATCTCTGTCTGTCTCTGTCTCTGTCTGTCTGTCTGTCTGTGTCTGTGTCTGTGTCTGTGTCTGTCTGTCTGTCTCTCTCTCTCTCGCTCTGTCTGTCTCTCTTTCTCTCTCGCCGTCTCCCTGTCGCTGTTTCCTTCCGCAATAAACTCATTTGTGTTCATAATGTCGCGATATAGTTTTTCCATTAGCCGTAATTGGGTAATTAGTAGGGCCGTCGTGGCACAGTGGTCAAGCTGTTGGTCACTGGACCGGATTCTATACCCTACGCGGTGATCACGTGGTACATTAGCATAATTAACGACGTGTTCATAGCTTGGATGCAGACTTCTGTTTCAGAGGAATATTGCTAGCAAGCCATGAATTGGATGTTGGAATTGTAGAACAGCATGCTATCGAACTCAGTAGCTGAAGATTAAAAGGGTTAGCAGCTGCTGGCCTGTACAGACAGTTGTATGATAAGAAGGGTTAGCATTCAGTTACCTTGATATTAACTGCTGACAGGTGGATTCGCTACCATTGATAATATATTGGCTGCCATATTATTAGTTTGATACCATACCAACAAGGCTGAGCGTCAGAATGGTTACCAAACATAATTTACTGGCTACCATGTTATCAATTGATAACGGTAATACGGGTTACAAATAACTGGCTACCATGTTCTTATCAGTTGAAAAATGATACTAAGGGTTACCAATGATTGGCTACCATGTTATCGATTGATAACGATAATAAGGGTTACCACTAATTGGCTACCATGTTATCAATTGATAACGATAATAAGGGTTACCAATATTTGGCTACCATGTTATCAATTGATAATGATAATAAGGGTTACCAATAATTGGCTACGGTGTTAGCAATTGATAATGATAATAAGGGTTACCAATAATTGGCTACGGTGTTATCAGTTGGTAATGATAATAAGGGTTACCAATAATTGGTTACCTTCTTATTTATTACCTTCATAGTCGTTAGATTTAATTTTTATTTGATTGTCTTGTAGTTTCGCTTACATGCGGAATGATTCGAGTTTAGATGCCAATGAGTTCGACAACAGACTCCTGACCTGTCTCGCTATTCTGCAGACTCTGTAAGTTTATGCTAATCTCCTTTGTGGCAAGGTGGTTGTATCAGGCATTTATGCAGCTGTCCTTTTTCGAGCCTCTTAAGTATTGTATAGATGTAAGTTGTTATTTGGCGTAGTTTGATTTACAGTTGCTGTAGGATGCAGATGTTTGTTACCATGGATGCAGGTGCCTGTTACCATGAATGCAGGTGCTTGTTACCATGGATACAGGTGCTTGTTACCATGGATGCAGGTGCTTATTGCCATGGATGCATTTGTTTGTTACCATGGATGTGGATGCTTGTTACCATGGATGCAGTTGCTTGTAACCATGGATGCGGATGCAGGTGGGATGAGGAGATGGTATGGGTGGGGAGATGGTTGAATGGTAACACGCTGGCACAAAGATCAGAAGGACAAGGGTTCAATACCTGCTAACCCCATAAAAGTTGACTCAGCCTTTTCACTCCCTACACCCCCTTAGAGGCGACATGAAATGAGAAGTAGGACGGATTGGCGCCTTGCATAGCTGCCGTACAGTTAAATTTGACTCCTATTAAACTTGTTATTGTTTGTTACTACTATATCATGTAATACTACTGCGTACTTGTCAGTTTGAATTTAATAAATGAATACTATTATTATGCTTGTTACCATGGTAGCAGATGTAATAAATCTGTTTGTGCTTTTCCAGGTCGGAGCATGAGGATTGGCGACTGTCTCTGGCGCACCTGCTCCAGTCCATTCCATTCCCTGATGAGTAAGTTAATTAATGTCATCCTCTGAAACCCTGCAACTCGTGACTCCTAATGCATCTGCCTTTCATCTCACATGAAAAAGCGACCATTTCTGACCCCTAAGGAGTGGCTGTTGGATTACTATTATCGTGTTTGCGCTTAAGCCAAAAGACCTTCAGCCGTCAGAGCTATGGCATCAGATCAAGGCGGATAGGGACTCCAGATTAATGGACCCTTAGGTAGCTTACATCATCAGGCAAAGCATGAAACTATACCAGTTGCCATGGTGATAGAACGGTTGGTAACCATGCTGAAACCTGTTAGTATCCGGTCGAGGATTCAGTTCCAGGCGTCAAGGCCTGTATTTTAGAACAGAAGTATAGAGATTTATTAGAACTGAGCTTTTATATGTATGTATTGTCGCGTGAGGAGATCGACAACAACGACGAGATGGCATCATCATTATGATGTAAGCGTCGTTGCCGGTCGAGATAGGATGTTGACGGACGAAAAGCCAGTCTCCACTTGGGCAACAATGAAGGCAGCGAGGCCCAGGTGTAATCGGACACCACACAGCCAAGGTGTAATAGGACACCTCGCGGCTATGGTGTAACCAGACACCGCCCGCGCTGCAGGCGAGCGACGACACGCGTATCGAGGAGCAATCTGACACTAATTGACGATAGCTTGACGTGGGGAGGGGGGCTGACTGATGCACGCTGGGGTTCCTACTTAACAGAAGGGAACGGAGAACACGGGACTTATACTGCTGACGAGGACGACGCGTGGACATCGGTCGAGCGAGAAACATCGGGAGGAACGACCAGCGGGGCGGCAGAGTATAGTCCGTCAGATTCAGAGACTGACGCGAAAGAACGATCTGTAGTTAGGCTGTACGAAGCAACATTTGAGATAGTCCGATTTAATATCTAAACGCTTTAATACTACGTGGAAGTTCCCGTAGAGTTAGTGTATATATATTTGTTTCTTTAATTAAATTCATTTATTAATTAAACAAAGTTCGTCGTGAATCTTCTATAGAAAAGTTAGGCACGTTAAATAAAAGTACAAGTAAAAGAACAAGCAATCGAGGGTCGACATCAACACACGGCATAACACGCCGACTGGAAACCTCCGATTGCGACATTGGCGCAGTCGACAGGGTTTTCAAACGAAGACGTCACGACGAAAAGCGGAACCGGAAACGGAAAAGAGGAATCTCAACAGATCGGGACCAGCGGCGAATACAACCCTTCGCAACTGGAGAAATCGAGTGCCGGACTCCGAAGACGAAGGACTCGAAGGAACCGACAGCAACAGGCAAGGACGAGGAACAAGAGCGCCAACGGACGACCGACCATCGCTAGCAACGACGGACGGGAGTGGCAACGGAGGACAGCGGATCAGCCAAGATACCAAAAGACGGAACACGCTCGACGTATCAGAGGGTAAGTCCTTACTGGTAGTCGTGGTAATCTGTGAGGTTGCGGTTGAGGTCTGGATGAGGATTGGTGTGCGTATAGCCGAGGCTTTTGCGTAGCTCCTTTTGCTCAGTTCTGTTCTTGTTGTATTTGTGGTAGAATTTTAGGACGTTGTTTTCTTTGATTTCTGACCAGCGGTGACTCTCCTCTAACTTACTTATCTTTTTCTATTAGTGAGCGGACTGTTGGAAGATGGATAAGTTGTCGGCATGGAAAAGAATGATGGTGCGGAACATACCCCATCACAGACTAGTCGCATATCTGATAAAGATGGGACTAGGAGAGGAGGAATGGGATCCCATGAATATGAACCAGCTCCGAGAGGCTAGCGCTGAAATAATTGTTTCTGGACGGGAGGCCCCGCCAGAAGTAAGTGAGGAAGTAAGCGCAGGTAGCCTAGATAGCATTATTAACACGACAGTGCAGAGGCAGCTAGTCGAACTCAAACGATTAAAATACGAGAGAAAGGAAGTGGAGAGAGCGGAGAAGAGAAAAGAAGAGGAGGAGGAAAGGCAGAGAAGGATCGAAGAAGAGAGAGAGAGGAGACTAGAAGAGGAAGAAGAAAGGCAGAGAAGAGAAGCGAGAGAGGAAGTGGAGAAACTGAGGAAAGAAGAAAAAGGGGAAACGGAGAAGCAGAGGAGAGAAGAGAGAGAGAGGAAGCGGAGAAGAGACTCAGGCTGCTTGAGGAGAGAGCGGAGAGGAGAGAGGAAGAGAAGGAGGAAAGGCAGAGAAGGACCGAAGAAGAGAGAGAGAGGAGACGACAAGAGAAAGAAGAGAGACTCAGGCTCCTTGGGGAGACGCAGGCTGAGAAGCTCAGGATAAGTAGAGAGGAGAGCAGGCTGCTTGAGGAGAAGCGGGCTGAGAGATTAAGGTTTCAGGAGAAGCTGAGGAAAGAAGAAAAGGAGGAAACAGAGAGACTCAGAATGCTAGAGGAAAAGCAGGCTGAGAAGCTCAGGCTTCAGGAGGAGAAGCAGAGGAGAGAAGAAAAAGAGGAAGCAGAGAAATTAAGGCTTCAGGAGGAGAAACGGAGGAGAGAAGAAAAGGAGGAAACAGAGAGAATCAGAATGCTAGAGGAAAAGCAGGCTGAGAAGCTCAGGCTTCAGGAGGAGAAGCAGAGGAGAGAAGGGAAAGAGGAAGCAGAAAAATTAAGACTTCAGGAGGAGAAGCGGAGGAGAGAAGAAAAGGAGGAGACAGAGAAGAGAGAGAAGGAAGTCCGAGAGGAAAGGGACGCAGAGAGGAGACTCAGAGACGAAAGGGACTATAACTTAAGGCATTCGGTCGTAGGACGAATGGAAACGTATCGCGAAAGCTTGCGAGGACTCTTATCGAGGTTCCCAAACGACCATGCTCAAATCTCTGGTTTATTCGTGCATTGCGAAAGGTTATTCGACTCTTGCGCTGTCCCGGACGACCTTCGTAGCAGATTACTCTTGACCTGTCTAGATAATCAGGCCAGAACAGTGACAGCCAGAATTCTCATTGACTGGACCCAGAAATCGGTGCCTGTCAAGATACCCTGGCGAGCTGATCACCAAAAGGCGCTAGATAAACTTACGCACGGTTGGAATAACGCGGTACGTTTGCAGACAATTGACTACGGCAGAGAGTTTGGTCTATCGACTGACGCTTCAGACAAAGCAGTCGATTGCTGCGTATTCCAAATTCAAGACGAGGGTACAGAACGGCCAATATGTTGCGCCAGTTCTAAATTAGATGCTACGCAAGCGCGTTGGGCCACTGTGGACCGCGAAGCGTACGCTGTAATCTTTGCGTTGAAGAAGTTTAGGAATTTGATTTGTATGTCAAGGACCACCCTCTACTCTGACCACCACCCCTTGACTTTCCTAACTGCTTCTACGCCCACAAGTGCTAAACT
Source organism: Allolobophora icterica (assembly GCA_963556255.1). Classification (NCBI taxonomy): domain Eukaryota; kingdom Metazoa; phylum Annelida; class Clitellata; order Crassiclitellata; family Lumbricidae; genus Allolobophora; species Allolobophora icterica. The sequence continues at coordinate 92,184,148 of OY744603.1, forward strand.
TGCGAGAGGGGCTCTGGCCCTCCAGGACTTCGGTATTTCCTTTGAATATCGACCTGGGGCGCTGAATATTCCCACTGATCTTTTGTCCAGACTATGATTGAGAAGAAGGCGGACTACCATGTAAGGCACCGCGACAACTGTAAATATATTTCTAACTGTGCTGATATTTTGTATTTTCATGGGAACGACGAGGACATGGTCTGGAGGAAATCGATGGAGGGAACGACATCATTCTCAGCCGGGAGGCGAACCAATGACTGGCTTTGTCCTCCCCCGGGAAGGGAGGTGTCGCGTGAGGAGATCGACAACAACGACGAGATGGCATCATCATTATGATGTAAGCGTCGTTGCCGGTCGAGATAGGATGTTGACGGACGAAAAGCCAGTCTCCACTTGGGCAACAATGAAGGCAGCGAGGCCCAGGTGTAATCGGACACCACACAGCCAAGGTGTAATAGGACACCTCGCGGCTATGGTGTAACCAGACACCGCCCGCGCTGCAGGCGAGCGACGACCCGCGTATCGAGGAGCAATCTGACACTAATTGACGATAGCTTGACGTGGGGAGGGGGGCTGACTGATGCACGCTGGGGTTCCTACTTAACAGAAGGGAACGGAGAACACGGGACTTATACTGCTGACGAGGACGACGCGTGGACATCGGTCGAGCGAGAAACATCGGGAGGAACGACCAGCGGGGCGGCAGAGTATAGTCCGTCAGATTCAGAGACTGACGCGAAAGAACGATCTGTAGTTAGGCTGTACGAAGCAACATTTGAGATAGTCCGATTTAATATCTAAACGCTTTAATACTACGTGGAAGTTCCCGTAGAGTTAGTGTATATATATTTGTTTCTTTAATTAAATTCATTTATTAATTAAACAAAGTTCGTCGTGAATCTTCTATAGAAAAGTTAGGCACGTTAAATAAAAGTACAAGTAAAAGAACAAGCAATCGAGGGTCGACATCAACACACGGCAAACACACGACACAGGGCGACCTCCGATTGCGACATGTATGTATGTATGTATGTATGTATGTATGTATGTATGTATGTATGTATGTATGTATGTATGTATGTATGTATGTATGTATGTATGTATGTATGTATGTATGTATGTATGTATGTATGTATGTATGTAACTATGTATGTAACTATGTATGTATGTATGTGAACATTTGTAAAGCACATTTCATGAATCCCTTAAACGTGGAGTCTATCAAGAGTCTTGCACGTGGTGCTGAATTATATATGGCCATCCGAAGAGTCCTGACAGGTGTGTCTTTAATAATGTGGCTGAGAATATTTCTTGTGGGTTGTTTTTGGCAGTGAAGTACTAATTTTCAGTGGAAATTTCTTCCGGGATGATAGTCCAACACACGAGGAAGGACAGTTTGTCTAAATCACCGTACAGAAGCACTGAGCCAACAGGCCCAATATGATGACAAGTGTAATGGTTGTTGATGCAGTTGGTTCCATACAAGAAAGCAGCTCCCTGATAAGTTCTTGTGCTGGACTAAACGTCGGTGTTTGACCAAAGAACAGGATCTTGAATCTGATTGTATCCTCAACCGGGTTCCACTGTTGTATATAGTCTGAAACAGTGCAGTAGCTTTTCACAAATGCAGCTTGCAAAAAATGCGAAAATTTTAATGGTTTGGCTGCCACCCAGGCAACCGAGTATGGACTAAAGTTGACGACAGAATAGTGCCTAGTCCTTAGTCAGAGTGAAATTTGATAGTTGACCCTTTTGTTAGCACATTTTAGGGACCCTCTGGTTACTGGGTATGTGGGTGCTCAATGTAAAATAATGTGATATAATGCAATATGATGTAATATAATGTAACTAGGAAGTTTGTGAAAAAGCTGACATGGATGTAAAAAAACATACTGCTTTGCATAGGTGGATTACTTGTACAGTTGTTGAATGCTTGGGAATTGTTTGTTTGCTCTTCACTGCATCAGTTTTTTCTGAATTTTAGGGCCTTACCTCATGATCTCTTTCTACAGTAAGTTCGTTCAGTGTTTGTCTGTATCAACAGTTTCAAGACATCTAAGGATGTACAATGGTTTACCTGCCTGCATTTCATACCTGTAGCATAGTCACGCTAACAATACGCCAGGTGTCAATCGATACGGTCTAGGTGGATCAGATGCAGAATTTGAGCCGTGGTTGATTGCCATTACTATGAAATTGCCATAACAACTGCCATCATAAGGATCCACGATAGATGCACATTAGTATGTCTGTAGATACGTCTTAATAGGAACTATTCTAACCAGACTCATAGTAGATATAAGTATCTTACCCCATCTATTCTAACCAGACATATCTCTTAGTATATCCTAAGAATCTCAACCCATCTATTCTAACCGGACCGGTCTCGTAGTATGATCTAAATATCTCAACCTATCTATTGTAACCGGACCGGTCTCGTAGTATGATCTAAATATCTCAACCTATCTTATAACCGGACCCGTCTCTTAGTACGATCTAAATATCTCAACCTATCTATTGTAACCGGACCAGTCTCGTAGTATGATCTAAATATCTCAACCTATCTATTGTAACCGGACCGGTCTCTTAGTACGATTTAAATATCTCAACCTATCTATTGTAACCGGACCGGTCTCGTAGTATGATCTAAATATCTCAACCTATCTATTGTAACCGGACCGGTCTCTTAGTACGATTTAAATATCTCAACCTATCTATTGTAACCGGACCGGTCTCTTAGTACGATTTAAATATCTCAACCTATCTATTGTAACCGGACCGGTCTCTTAGTACGATTTAAATATCTCAACCTATCTATTGTAACCGGACCGGTCTCGTAGTATGATCTAAATATCTCAACCTATCTATTGTAACCGTACCGGTCTCGTAGTATGATCTAAATATCTCAACCTATCTATTGTAACCGGACCGGTCTCTTAGTACGATTTAAATATCTCAACCTATCTATTGTAACCGGACCGGTCTCGTAGTATGATCTAAATATCTCAACCTATCTATTGTAACCGGACCGGTCTCTTAGTACGATTTAAATATCTCAACCTATCTATTGTAACCGGACCGGTCTCTTAGTACGATTTAAATATCTCAACCTATCTATTGTAACCGGACCGGTCTCTTAGTACGATTTAAATATCTCAACCTATCTATTGTAACCGGACCGGTCTCGTAGTATGATCTAAATATCTCAACCTATCTATTGTAACCGGACCGGTCTCGTAGTATGATCTAAATATCTCAACCTATCTATTGTAACCGGACCGGTCTCGTAGTATGATTTAAATATCTCAACCTATCTATTGTAACCGGACCGGTCTCGTAGTATGATCTAAATATCTCAACCTATCTATTGTAACCGGACCGGTCTCGTAGTATGATTTAAATATCTCAACCTATCTATTGTAACCGGACCGGTCTCGTAGTATGATCTAAATATCTCAACCTATCTATTGTAACCGGACCGGTCTCGTAGTATGATTTAAATATCTCAACCTATCTATTGTAACCGGACCGGTCTCGTAGTATGATCTAAATATCTCAACCTATCTATTGTAACCGGACCGGTCTCGTAGTATGATCTAAATATCTCAACCTATCTATTGTAACCGGACCGGTCTCTTAGTACGATTTAAATATCTCAACCTATCTATTGTAACCGGACCGGTCTCGTAGTATGATCTAAATATCTCAACCTATCTATTGTAACCGGACCAGTCTCGTAGTATGATCTAAATATCTCAACCTATCTATTGTAACCGGACCGGTCTCGTAGTATGATCTAAATATCTCAACCTATCTATTGTAACCGGACCGGTCTTTTAGTATGATCTAAGTGTCTCAACCCATCTATTATAACCAGACATATCTCTTAGTATATCCTAATGATCTCAACCTATCTCTTCTCGTAATGCACCCTAAGTATGACTTCTGTAGCGCCGTTACTTTAAATGCACAAGGCATCGGTCAATGATTGCTGTACACGAAACCGTAGTAGAAATTGTAATCGGTTGGAGAAAGGTCTAAACCCAAAGCGGATCAAAGATTTTCCTGTATGCAAGTGACTTTCTTATGACTTAACGGTTGAGAGGGGCTGGGGGGGCTGAAGGAATCGTGAGTTTGCAGTTACAAATCTAATTACTGGTAATTGGGAGGTTTCTGTTGCCTCATGATCATAATAATACAAGTGGATGGGCACTTCAGAATATTATGAACACACACACCGAATTGATCCTCTTAGAGACGACAAAATCCAATTATAATTCCCTTGCTATAGGAGACTTGATGTAAGTGTACAATGTGTGGATGCATTAATTTAGCGAGGACAATGGCCGGCTGTCTCTGTGACTGTCTCTGTGACTGTCTCTCTGGCTGGCTTTCTGGCTGTCTATCTGGCTGGCTCTCTGGCTGTCTCTCTGTCTCTCTGGCTGTCTCTGTCTCTCTGGCTGTCTCTCTGGCTGTCTCTCTGTCTCTCTGGCTGTCTGTCTCTCTGGCTGTCTCTCAAGCTACATTATTGTTTGATATAAATTAGTAAGTTCTGGCTGTCTCTTTGTCTGTCTCTCTCTCTTTGGCTGTCTCTCAAGCTGTCTCTCTGGCTGTCTCTCTGGCTGTATCTCTCTCTCTGGATGTCTTTCAGGCTCTCTCTCTCTCTCTCTCTCTCTCTCTCTCTCTCTCTCTCTCTCTCTCTCTCTCTCTCTCTCTCTCTCTCTCTCTCTCTCTCTCTGGATTTTTCTTTGGCTGTCTCTCTTTGGCTGTCTCTCAAGCTGTCTCTCTGGCTGTCTCTATCTCTATCTCTCTCTCTCTCTCTGGATGTCTTTCAGGCTCTCTCTCTCTCTGGCTTTTTCTTTGGCTCTCCCTCTCTGTCTCAACCGACTGATATTCTGAATGTTAACCTGATTACGGCTTGGCTTTGTTGTCATCGCCTGATGCCGGGTGTATTAGACGCTGGCGCTATAGCAGTTACTAATTAATATCAAATAAGAGAACGAAGCAAATGCTTTTGTAGACTAAATTTAAATGACAATAAAAAAACTATCGAGTCTTCGATTTACATGAGTTTTTTACCTGATTTTTGTGAAGGAAACTGAAACCAACAATTCACAATATCGGAGACGACAAAAGATGCGACGTACATTTGGCCGTTCTTGGAATACGAGAGGGAAAAGAGGGATGGTTTGACCTCTACTGCCCTGGTGGAATAGCCTGCGATGACGACAACCAGCTCTACTGTATCATGGTCAGCCAAACACGATACAATGCCATAGTATACATTCAGAATGATACAGCAATTGCACTGCAACTATAGGGATTGTTTGCTATCTATATCGGAAAAGTACAATGCAGTGCAATGAAGTGATTCAATACATGTAAAAATTCAATCAATAAGGTTATAATAAAATAGATTAATTAATAATAACAGAAGTTTTATTCTTATTATTGTACCTCTAATAAAATAAGACGATTACTGTGGGTATAATCCTGAAATAGTCAATATTTTGCACTGCAGTTCTTGTACGGCACATTAACCAATACATTGTGTTAAATCAGCAGCTTTAGGGGTCATAACAGCACTTTGCGTTAAGCAGAATGGCGTTTAAATGAGTCTACACTGTATCAGTGATAATGATAATAAAGTTATTATTGAATTGCTATTGAAGATGGCTATGATAAAAAGATGTCAGTGATCTAACAATGATGATTTTGATACTGGAAAAAGAAATTAAGATCAAGACTAAGAACAATTCTGAGAAGGCATATGAACATTCAGATGTCTGAATTGTGGTTTCTCTTTGCAGCTGAAGCGACTCATCGGTTGCTGTTGCAGACGAAAGAAGTTCCTCACCAACAACTTCAAGATGATTGGTCCTTGGCAGCTGCTTGCGCTGAGGGAAAACGAGACAGCGATGGATGTAAGATTTTTAAAAACCTCTGGCCAAGATTTGGATGCAATCAATACAATACGTGCTGTGGTTAGCATGCTGGACTGTCCAACCACAGCAAAGCTTCCAAACAATACTCATTTCTGATGCAGCTATTAATATCATTATTATTATTACCTTAGTTAAACTTGCTTAACAAGGCTTTTATTTACTCGAATAGCAATTCAGGGATAGTTAAAGACATCTTGCAATGACCACTTATCTCTTTCGCAGTTTCTTACCATACCTCATCGGATTCCCTTTATGTTTCAACATGTACTGGTTTTTAATAATATTAATATTATTATTATTATTATTATTATTATTATTATTATTATTACTATTGTATTGTTTATAAGTTCTAATTATTATTAGTTGTCCAAGAAATCTTGTTTAGACTGTTCAGTCAGAAAATCCAGTCAGAGAATCCAGTCAGAGAATCCAGTCAGAGAATCCAGTTTCCCACTGTTATTGTTCTTACTGTTGTTGTTATTATTATTATTTTGCATTTATTGAGCACCACTATATAATAACCAAGCATCCATCAATCGATGGTGCTGTGCAATTGCGAGTGAAGGACTTGCTTAAGGTCCCTACACAGTAACCATCTCTGAGGAGGCTCGAACCTGTACTCTCTGCATTACAAGGCGAGCGCTATAACCAGTAGGCTACTACATCCTACAAATGTGTCTCATAGCAGAGGTTGTCATATGGAAACCACCTTACAATGAAACCCTAAAAGTAGGTCTGACGTAACGTTATTCTGTCAACAGTTCCGGGAAGTGCAAACAAAGCATTTTCCGCCTGGAGAGGGAAGCCTGTGCTGCAACTCAAAGGCACGTGCCTCTGATCTGGGCTTCTTTGCTTTACAACTCCTCACATGCGTCACGTTGTAGAACTGTTTACTCTAGGCGTTGCTTATAGGATCACATATGCACGCAATTTATAACTAATGTTAGTTGTGTTCTTGAGAGAAGTTGCACTGTGATCTTTGTACCAACATTTTGTGCAACTTCATCAGTTTTATTGCGTTTTTAATTCCATGGTCCATTTTCATCTTTGTTATTGCAACTCGTCCATATAATCCTGCTGGTTGTTGTCTGTTTCAATTTATCAGCAATCTCAGAGAATATTTATTATTATTTTTTTCACCCAAGGGAGGATTAATTCCTCAGGATCTAAGGGAGCCTGAGACATTATTATTAGTAGTATTTTTTACCCATAGTCCCTCTGGTTGTCCAAAACTATATCCGGAGATAATACAATATTAATCGGGAGTGGACAATCACTCGAAAAGTTATGGCTGCATGAAAGTTATTATTATTATTATTATTATTATTATTATTATTATTATTATTATTATTATTATTATTATTATTATTATTATTATTATTATTATTATTATTATTATTATTACTACAACTACTACTATATTGTTATTGTTATTATTATTATTATTATAATTATAATTAGTGCCATTGTAGGGTACATAAAACGTCCTTATTGGCTGATCATCTGGATTGTGCATTGTTTTTTGGTGCACTGTCGGTTGTTGCCTTGCGCATTTACATTGGCTCTACATAAGTTGCTAATTTATTATAAAACACTATATTAATTGTCTTGACACACAATCATACCTATTTACCTGGATATTGACCTGATTGTGACTTGGTTTTGGTGTGCCATTGGTTGATGCCTTATGCATTAGAAACATTAACACTGGCACAATGAAAGTTACTAATTAATAATAATCAAACCTGCTATATTAATTTTCGTGATACGTACATATATGCATTCGCGTTGTTTAATCTGTGTTTGCTGTGCAGGTTCTGTGTGCCGTGTTGGAGTACGAGGTCTGTGACAGTGCTGACTTGAAGATGCAGATCATCACAACCCTTCAGAGCACTTCGAGAGGAAAGGGGATGTACAGCGCCCTCTGTGAACGACAAATCCAACTTAGAGAGCTGGTAACGTACTCGACAGAATGCTGTAATCTGTAACAACTTACTAATTAGTATTTAAGTCTCTCATAACCATACAAATATGTTGTATCTATCTGATGGATAGATAGATAGATAGATAGATAGATAGATATGTTTGAGTAATAAGTGTATGCATATGTTGTATATGTGTGAGTAATGAGTGTATGCATGTGGTGTATATTTTGTGAGTAATGAGTGTATGCATTGTTGTATATATTTGAGTAATGAGCGTATGTGCACATATGTCGTCTGTGTTTGAGTAATGGGTGTAATCAGTGTATGCATATGGTGTATATTAATTTTGTAAGCGATGAGTGTATGAATGTGTTGTGTGTTCTTGATACACCAGCAACAGAAGGGTGGGCCTCGGAAGCTGACGCTTCCATCCAAGTCAACTGATGCGGATGTCACCAAGATGCTGAGCTCCGGTTCCTTTGGCAATCTGGAGTGTCTCAGCCTGGCCTTTACCCAGGTAACAAGCGCCTGTGCCAAGGACCTCATCAAGCTCCCGTCTCTACGATATCTTAACCTTTGGTCAACCCAGGTACACAGAGCTTTGCTTATTTCATCTCTTATATTTGTAGAGTATCACGAGTAGAGTAATCGTAAGCTCCAGATTTATAAAGTGCTTCTTTTAAGCTTAGCACAGGGCACCAGTTTATTCAAGAGCGCTGTAAATACCTGATGGTGCAAGAAGGCAATATAACACTCGCTGGCAGTTTGTCTTTTTACAGACACTACACTGTCTCTATGTGCCATGTACACCCACATTACATCATTCGCTTTTGGAAAAGCCCCTACAAACAAGTTCAGCTTTAACTGGTGTCTTAATTGTTCTGTGTTGTTCGTCTATTGTAATGAGAACCAATTACAACATTGCGTTTTTATAACCGAATCATGTATTGCTTACTCTCATATTGCACTTTTGTGTTGTATTGTATTGTATTGATACTTGAGTTTGCACGTGGCTGATGCAGACTCACAGTTACCAATTCTTGTGACTAATAAGTGGTTGAAATAAATAGGTAAGTAGGATAACTAGTTGAGTGAATTCTTTCCAGTTTGGTGACCCTGGTCTTCAAGAATTGTCCGAACATCTGCACAAACTACAAGTGCTGAACTTGTGCGAAACACCGGTTACTGACAAAGGCCTCTGCTGCCTCTCGTGTACGTATAACATAATTTATGTATTTCATATGTTGTATGTGTAAGTGATGAGTCTATGCATTAGCCGTATATGTATACTATTCAGACATTTGCACATTTTTATAAATTAATGTCTTAGTCACGGCATCCACTTTGTAGGCTAAAGATGCCGTATTAGGTTAGGAATGGTCATATGCATGAACATCGATATAATTTATGCATTTATTAAGCACCGGTCAACCAAATGACCGAACAGTTTTCCACTATTGCTGTACTTACTTGCTTGCTTGCTTGCTTGCTTGCTTGCTTGCTTACTTACTTACTTACTTACTTACTTACTTACTTACTTACTTACTTACTTATTTACTTACTTACTTACTTACTTACTTACTTACTTACTTACTTACTTACTTACTTACTCACTTACTTGAACTGTGTGCATTACTTACTTACTCACTTGCTTGAACTGTGTACATTAGCCAACGAATTTTCAGCAGATGTAAACTATAGAGTCTGTCTCATTTATTTATTTAAGTACATTTCATTTTGTCTATCGTTCATTTAATGAATTTTGGCCGTTTCAGCGTTGAAAAATTTGCGGAAGTTGAACCTGAATAGCACACATCTGTCCGCCTTGACATTTGAAGGACTTAAGGTTTGTGCAATGTTGCTCCTGCTCTTAGTCTCTTTGTGTGTGTGTGTGTGCCTGTCTGTCCATGTGTATTGCTATCTGTCTGGCTCATTCTGTGTTAATTCAGTCTCTACTGTGTTTGCGTCGGCGGCGATTTCGGGGGGTCGATGGGGACAAGACCCCACCTTTAAGAGTGGGGCACACACCATACCTTCCCCCCACATTATGAAGAAACACCAAAAAGTCAACGGTTCTCACAAAAAAGTTTGATCTCTTTTTGAGCAGATCAGTTCAAAACTCTTTTTCGACCAGATCAGTTCTAAATTCCCCCCCCCACCTGTCAAACAAGATCGCCGCCAGTATGCGTTTGTGTTTACTGTGTGAGTATGTACAGTTTAGGAAATTCTGAAAGATGTTGTTGACAGAGGTAGGCCTACATATTACATATAAAACATGTTTTAACCCTAAACTCCGTTACCTATCTTTGACCAGGAAAACAACTGCTTTAGGACTTGAGGGATACTGTTGAACAATTGCAAGTAAAGGACTTGCTCAAGGTCCATGCACAGTAACCATCTCAGAGGAGACTCAAACCCGTACTCTACATGTTACAAACCAAGTATTTAACCAATCAGCCACCAGTAAACTTCTAAGTGGGTGCATAAAAATTTGTGATGAAGTTTTGTCGTATTATATATATCTATACATATATATATATATATATAAGTTTTGTGTTTGCTTTCCCGGTTTTTCCTTATTGTTGGCTTTGCCTAACTTGCCATTACATTCTATCTTATCTGTTCAGGAAAAGCTGCCAGCCTTGCAAGAGTGCGATGTGCGCTACACGGACGCTTGGTAGGACCGGAACATCGGTTTTGCCTTAAAAACTGTTGTCTCCAGCGTATCAATAACAGTTGATGTTGTAAACACATTCCATCGATGAAAACTTTGAGAAGAAAGAAGAAGGTGATTTCTCTGCTATGGATGGTTTTCAGACAGTGACTGTTGGATCAGTGTTAGGCAAGGTGGCAGCTGAGTGAAGTCGTTGAACTCGGCCGACGCTGGTAACAATCTGAAATTCCACGAGATATTATTGTTAAAGGGTTTATTTGGAGTTTTCTCTTGTTATGTTACTGGACTAGGTGTAACACGAATCATTGTTGTTGTAATATGCTAATGGTTTCGATGCGTATTTCATTTATTTGAATAGATATTGTTTGTTTGTATCTGTGTATGCATGTATGTGTGCTACAGCATGTGTATATGTGTATGTATGCATGGTTCCACGACAAATGGTTCACCGACAAATGGTTAATGGACAAAAAGTTCACAGACAAAAGGTTCACGATCTTCCAGCTTCTATTTTGAGCTGTTTTCATAGAGAATCCAGCTCCTAGTTTCACTAAAATATTCATCGCTCATCCAGCTTCTAGTTTGAGCTAAATTTTCATCGATCTTCCAGCTGTCTGAATTTTGATGAAAATACAGCTCACACTAGAAGCTGGATGAGCGATGAAAGTACAATGCAGCTCAACTAGTAGCCGGATAATCGTTGAATATTTTAGTGAAACTAGAAGCTGGATTCTTGATGAAAACAGCTCAAAATAGAAGCTGGGAGATCGTGAACCTTTTGTCCGTGAACCTTTTGTCCGTGAACCATTTGTCGGTGAACCATTTGTCGTGACACCGTATGCATACATGTACCGGTATGAATGTATGTATGTATGTATATGTATATTATGTATATATGTATGTGTATATGTGTATTGCAGTATGTGTATGACACTGTATGTATGTATGTGTATGCATAGATGTATGTTTGTGTTACGTATGTATGTATGTATTACAGTATGTATGCATAAGTGTATGTATGTATATTACAGTATGTATGTGTGTATGTATGTATGTATGTATGTATGTGTGTATGTATATATGTATGCATGTGTGTTACAGTATGTATGTGTGTTAAAGTGTATGTATGCATGTATGTATATATGTGTGTACGTATACTATAGCGCCTTTTAAGCACCTCGCATAAACGCTGTAAAAATTGTAAAGTAAGAAAGTGACAAGGCCAGAAGTTATTGGGAGGGTTTGAACTCCATAATCTTTTATGATGGTCTTTTTTAAGCTTTTGTTTAAGTAGGGGCCTACGTGTGGAAATTATCAATACGAATCGGGTATTTTGTGAATTTCAATTCCGTTCCACAAAGTCACCATCTGTGTTATGGGCAACTAACTTCCTGGTTTGGATGATCCTTCAGCTGAAGTTCAACTGAATTATCCTTATGAATTGCAAGGCTCAACATGATGCGGACAATGCCTCGTTGTAGGCCTACTCATCTGCCTGCCCTCACTTACTATAACCACGTGCTTTACGATCTAAGCTGGAAGACTGGGAAACGATTGAGCTATATAAGTAGATAAAGTCGACTTATGACTGTGTTGATGCTGAGCTAGAAAGAAGTCATAACAATTTGGTGGTTTACGGATTATCGCTCAAAGGACTATCGCTCATACTGACGATCGTTCATGGGGCCTCTCGCTCATAGGACTATCGCTCATATTGACGATCGTTCATGGGGCCTTTCGCTCATAGGACTATCGCTCATACGCCGCGAGCAGTTGTAGCAAATAGTAAAGTTGTTAATAAAAAACCTACACAAAGGTTTGCTTCATGGATCCTTTGTTATAAAAAGGCATAAAAACTTGAGTTTCATACTTCAGTTGAAGTCACTCCTTTGTTTCCTATATGATTGGTGCAATTTAATAATTATGTATAAGTCCGAAACGGTTGAATGTCCTGACTTTGATGTGCATATATATTTATAAAGTTATGTGAAGTAAATTGGAGCAGTTGATTAGTTGATTACTTTCATAATTGCTGGCTAATTGGAAGTTAATTGTGCACGTCTCTACTTTGATGTGCATATTATATTTAATAACATATCATATGAGCGATGGTCCATGTGAGCGATAGTCCTAGAATCCACTTTTGTACACTGCAGTCCGTGGTCGTCTCAGCCTCAGCTATTGCAGATATTATCAGTAATCTGAAGATAGAAATTGTAAAGAACCTGTTCTACTGTTTATTTGTTTTCGAAATCATTGATTTAAAATCAGAAAGAAACACTGCTATTTGTAGTGCGAGAACTGACTGAACGAATTGAATTTGTTGTGTTCTGTTTCTTGAACTTGTTACTGATTAAACTAATACTACAACAACACAATTGCTCACTCAAGTGACGAAAATGTTAATGTACACAGTTTCTATAGCGACCATCGTATGGGCTCGACCCTGCTCATTTTTCAATGAATTGGTTCGGGTGAGATCTTCATCAACGCTGTCCGTTTAAATGGGTGCCACACCATCTGAGCTCCCCGTGTACCTGTCTTTGAGCCATTTCAGCTGGCCATTCTAGTCGTCACGCTTCGACGACCACGTACAGCGGCACGATGGTGCTACATGGTGTCTTCGTTTACCTCGGCAGCCAGGCAAACCTACCGTTGGGATCAAATTAATCAGATATACTTCTCCAACGGATACTGAATCTACCATCGTAATTAATTTGTAATTAAATTTTTTTTTTATATAAAACTAATCTGTCACTTGGTGTTAGGCCTACATATAATTGAAACAGAAACTTCATCAGTAAGGACAACAATGCACAGGAGTTAGTAAAGTCACCAGCCCTGTCATTTCCATGGGCATTAGATCTGACCAATCTGGGCTCTACAGTCTAAACGGTTTCCATAATTATGGACGTGCTGGCAGGGTGTGGTGGGTTTAGGAACACAAGTGAAGCACAACCGTGGCTGACAACATCGTGTTCAGAGTTTCTGGACCAAGCTGTGTTGATTGTGTGGAGCGACAACATTGACAGATGTCTTTTAGGCCTGACACCCCCAACATCTTTTCAGTTACTTAGCTGAGGGGTTAGAAGAAGAGCTACGGCGTTGAACCCCCCCCCCCCACACACAAACACAACAACAACTAAAACGCTGGTTTTACGACGGCCTGTCTTCCTGTGGGTGGCAAAGGCTGTGTTTTATGGGCAGTAGCTGGTCTCTTAAAAGTCTGCATTTGACCCCACCTTCAGGCCTTTAGGCTTTCAACCAGGCCTATTGTTAGTTGTTGAAAGCCTAGAGGCCCGTAGGTGTGGCCGTGTGGGCTGCCGATTTCTAAGAAGTACACCCGAAATTAGTCGGCGGTTTTACTCAGGTCTGCATGGACGGTACGCGGGACAATCCTTTCACGCGTTTAGTGCATGCGTGGTTTTACTTTATTATTATAATCATTATTATTCATAGCCTTATTTATGTATGTATGTATGTGTGTGTATGTATGTATGTATGTATGTATGTATGTACGTCTGTATGTATGCATATAGTACATATGTATGTATGTACGTATGTACGATATGTTCATTCGGATTCCGTTTTGATATTCTTCGCGGCTATATACTCAGAGCTGAAACAGCAGATTCGCTGTTCGAGCGGAAAGAATGAAGGAATGAAGGAAACGGGAAGAAATAAAGGAAGAGGGAAGAAAGGAAGGAAGGGATGCAGGAATAAAAGAAGAAGGGGAGGAAGAAAAACAAGGAAGAAAGGATGGAAGGAAGGGAAAAGAAGGGCGGAATAAAGGAAGAAAGAAAATAAGAAATGAAGAAAGGAAGGAAAAGGTGAAGGAATTAATGAAGAAAGGAAGGAAGGAAGGCAGGAAGCAAAGAATATTATGATGACAAAGGAGCCGGATTGGATTATAAAGAGGCAGTCTTGTTGTCCTCGAGTGCACTCGAGTTCGTTTTTAAAAGTCTTGGTCTTGAGACCAAAAGTCTTGGTCATGGTCTTGAGGTTCAAATTCTTGGTCTTGGTCTTGAGGTTCAAAGTCTTGGCCTTGATCTTGAGGTTCAGAGTCTTGGTCTTGGTCTTGAGGTTTAAGGTCTTGACAACAAGACTGTAAAGAGGTAGGAGGTTAAAGCTACAGAACAGAACAGAACAGACTGAAGTCGTTTCAATTTTTGCCTAAAGCCCGACCATGGAGGCAGTGGCGGCGCCAGACATTCTTTGTAACAAGGGCATAGCCAGGGCAGTCACACAAATAGGCCTAACCAGTGCAGAGGGCGATTTATCGATTTATGGAGATCGCGGTAGCGCGAGTGTAAATGGTGACCATATACGATCGCGCTACCGCGCTTTCCATAAATCGCCCCCAGCACTGTTATATATAGTTGTATATAGTCAGGACTCAGGAGGTCAGCTGGGCGAAGCCCCCAGGAAGCTGAACGATTTTTGACAATAATTGTAAAGCAAATTTTAACATTTCAGTGAATTAAGTGAATCTTTATCTCAGGGTATAACAAATATACCCGAAAAAATTCTGGACAGGGCAAAAATTCTGACAGGGCATCGACCAAGGCAGACTATTTTACTAGGGCATTTGCCCTGGCGCGCCCTGGCGTAGCGCCGCCCCTGCGTGGAGGATGGCTCCAGACAACACAAAGCTCCAGAAAATACAATACAGCCTGCTGACACAGGGCCTACTGATTTATAATGTAATGCCGAAGCTTTACAGCGCAACGTTGACCTAACTTCAGTTGAAAAATTTTTCAGGGAAGGTTTGAAACATTTCGAAAATGAAAATTGTTTTGCCTTTCTTTGCATCGTATGCGTCACTTTATGAGGTATGTACGCCGCGTAGTGGGTGACTCACCTAACCATTCAGTACCAGCCATTACATGTAGATGCCTATTGGACCAATCTGTCGTTAGTTAGGCCGACGGCTTGTAATGATGCCATCTCTGCAGACTGGAAGAATTAGTATGTTGAAACAATTCAACGTAATTGTATGATCATTATTCTATACGGATGTTCGCCTTAATGTATCCGATGTCATCTCATAAATGAGGAAGTCGTGCAGGATTTTACTGAATTATTGCACCGCAGCTCTCCTCTTTTACAATCATTGTAGAATGTAGATTCTGCTTGTTAAGTGGATTACAGTAAAGCTTTGGTGAAAGTCCATACGACACTGTCCAGTGTAGGCCCCTACGGTCGAGTTAGGACTAGTATATGGTTCAATAAGAAGCAGAGTTAATTTAGTAAAACAGAAGTATTGTACACAGAGGTTAATAGTTGCGCAGTGATACGTACGATGTTTCCGCAGCCTTACATACGTGAACATCTAGAATGTACACCAGATCTTTTCGTCAGTGACTCCGAGAGACTTCAAGAAAGAGACAATTACGGTAATTCCCTACTTCACATCGCAGCAAGAATTGGTAATTCTCAAGCCGTTCAACACCTACTGGATTTCAAGGCTGATCCGAACGACAGAAACTTCTCAGGTGAAACTCCTCTCATTCTCGGCTCAGTTGAAAATCATTCGGAAGTTGTACGACGTCTTTTGAATACAGACTGCGATGTCAACAGCAGGAACAATCTCGGTTACTGTGCCCTCAGTTTGGCTGCGTTTTTCGGACGATTAGAAATAGTAAAACTGTTGCTGGACAATGGAGGAGATGTCAACGTGACGGACAGGCGAGGAAATTCGTGTCTACATGCGGCGTTACTGAAGAAATCGGAATCGGTCGTTGACGTTTTCAAAGTCCTGTTAGCAGCGGATACAGACAGCGTCAATTCGATGACGTTTGAAGGGAACACTCCGCTGCATCTGCTGGCAACGGGTTGCGGGTTTGAATGCCACACGGACGGACTTGAGATAGCGAATGTAAACGGATGTTGGAGATTCGTCGGTTTAGAGGAAACGACGAACGAGGATTCGCTGAGCTACCAGTGCAGCGTCATCCCGCATCTGACCATTCTTAACGCCCTGCTTGACAACAAAGCTGACGTCCTTCGACGAAACGCTAGAGGTGAAACCCCTCTGATAAGAGCCGCAGCGGCCGGTTGCTGTCATGTAATAGAAACACTGCTGGGCAGAATGAAACGGGAGCACGTTGACCTGAAGGACAACTACGGACAGACTGCTCTGATGAGAGCGGCGCAGAACCATCACCCGTACGTCGTGAAGCAACTGCTGGTAGCAGGCGCATCCGTCAACTGTCGGGACTATCGAGGGTACACTGCTCTGCACGCGGTGATCTGTGGACCTTTCGAGTGCCTCTTGACTCCTGTCTGGAACGTCTACTGTCTGAGCTTGAGCAATGAGGAGTTGCGATGGAGAGATCGAAAACAAATCGTAGTGAAGGTCCTTCTGGACGTTGGTCATGCCCAGATCGACGCAACAGATTGGAGAAACGAAACAGCTTTCGATCTGATAAACAAGGCTCCGGAATTGTACAGCAACGCAGTGATACAGATGCTCGCGACTAAAAGCGAACCGGGAGAACGACGCGGGAAGAGAGACCTTGACAAGATAGAAAGTTCTTGTGTAAGACTCGACAAAAGAGGAAGAACGCCGCTGCATTGTCTGACTGCGGAGTGGGAAGTTCTTGAATTTGTAATGGACGTCATCTTCGACGAGTTCGAGAATAATGCATCAGTTATCAAAGAAGCGATTAAAAAGGGGACCGAGTTCCATTTGGAATGGACGTCATCCGCTCGGTCAGTTGGCGTTATCTGTAGCAGTGCGACCGTGAAAGATGACAAAGGAAGAATTCCTTTACATTACCTGGCCATGAGTATGGGAATCATGTTGGGCAAAATTAAGTGGGATACAAATAGCGTTGCTTATTGTGTGCAGGTTATAAAAACAATGCTGGCCGATGGGGGTTCCAGTGCGAACGTAACTGACAGCTACGGCCGAACTCCACTGCATTACGCCGCCTCAGAGGAGTTACGGGCGCTGTTGGTAAGTTACGGGGCTCGTCAGGACGTACGGGACATGGATGGCATCACCCCTGAAGAAGTCCAAAGACAAATCGCAGCAGAAAAAAGCCTCGACAAATCTAAAATCAAAGCCATCCAAATAATCTATCATACCGAGGTAGCGCTCTATGCTGAAGAGATACTGAGAAACGCCAAACAATTTCCTAAACGCTGCAACCTCCTTAAAGCACTTCGTCCAGACTTTGACACGACGACAACTGCGTGGAGAATTTGGACAGAGCTTCATTACGCGTATCGTGCGGAAAATTCCCAAAACTACGACGAAGTGGATGCATTCATAAAGAGGCTTCTGACTGCTATGCAAACCATAGATCCTTTATTTGAGAGTCATCATATTTTGGTTGGAAGCACACGGGAAGGTACCGCGATCAATCGTCAAAATGAATTCGATATCGATGTCATTTTAACTGGAATCGGTGCATTGTGCGAAGTCGTTGAGTCGCCAGTCTCACCTAAAGGCTACGTTCTTCTGCGTAAAAGAGAAGAAAGAACACCTGTTGACACCGAATTCTTATTCAACGAAGAGGGGTATCTACTGACCGAACAACTCATTCTTAGATTCCAGCATGTGCTCGTCGAAGTCCTGAAAGACGGCGAATTCTGGAAAGACGAACCGGTTTTTGAGTTGGATCTGATCGAGGAAGTTAAGCTGCTTGCATTTCGGTTTTCTTCACCGCTCTGCAAAACACTTAAACTGACTCGAGTTCGACCAACGACGCGTACGAACACCCGTCTCAAAATATCAATAGATATCGTAACTTGCATCTGCGTAGATGGCTGGTGGCCCGATGGAGCCCTGACTACTGACGTCAGTGACGACTTAAAGTCTGACGGTTGCAAGCTGGTACTTGATCAACCCCAACGCAGATTTCCATGGGTACCATACTCCGATCCGTACGCCAGAATTTCCTTTGCACCGGCCGAAAGCGGATCTATTGCGAAGAGTTCGTCAGTCGCAAAAGCGGCATTCATGGTTTGCAAACACATGTTACACGAACAAAAGGGAAGTACGTATCTGCTTAAGATGTCGCTTCTCTACTGCATCGAAGCACTGGCAGAAAAAGCTCCTCACAGATCAAGCTTCGAAGAGGTGACGTCGCAAGAGCTGACTCTGTGGGTGAGAAAGATGCTGCAGTGCTACCTGTATTTCTGTATTTGGGATTTCGTTCCTTGTTACTTCATGCCAAGCTTTCTTCAACCGTTCGAAGGGTACTTCAGATCGAGACACATGAATCTCTACATGGATCACAAATTCAGGGAAAGGCAACATATTGCGGACGACTTCGGAAGCGAAGATTCGCTCATGCGAGCGTTTCGTCTCTACTGGAGCGTATGCGATGATGAGACCGAGGTGGACTTTGAGATTCCAACTCCTCAACCTCTGTTCGAAAATTTCAACCGGAAAGAACTCATCGAAAATTTATCTCGATTAACCAAAGATTAATCTCAAATTCTGTTATCTACTGTAGCGTTACTATTATAGGGCTAATACACAAGAAATCTAGCGTACTACGGCAGTGTCCTTAATCGTCAATTAAGGACGGTAAGTGTGCTTAGTAGTAGGGTGGAGTGAAAAAAATGAAGTCAACATTGCAGAATCGGCAGGGTGTGGAAAAGTTGTGTACTGTGCACAGTAGCCCGCATGTAAAATAATACTGGATTTGGTTACATTCTTGAGGTTCCCAAAGGCCACTAAAACACACGAATTGCGGAAATTTTGCATGGATGGCCTGAGTTTTTCTATACTCGTCTGGTGGAATGGTGAGAAATTAAAGGGACTGAATTAAAGTAGCTTTGCTGCTTTCTTTGTAGTAAATTCTCACAAGTTTGCACTGCCTCTCACATTCCGTTCACTTGACTCATTGGTCATATCATTTCTGGAAAAAAGTCAAACCCATTGTTTCATCGGAAAAGTACTATAAGTGATATTCTATGACTTTCCTTGCAGCAATGCTCATCTCTGAATCAATGTTCTGATACTATTCCAGTCACCCCACAGCGTCAAATCTTGTGCATCAGATGCAAGTGGAATTTCAGTCCATGACATGTCTTGGTGTACAGGAATGCGCCATACTTCATGAACCGATGGAGTTGAGTCTCTAACTTCTTTGTGACATTGAACACATCTCGTAGATCACAGAATAGGATCTTGCTTGCCTAAATTTACTTAGCCATCGGTCACACATGGTTCACGGATCCTGGTGCTCTCCAATGAAGCTTAATTCTAAGACAAATATTGTCAGCTCAACTAGCTCTTGATAATCGTCTCTGATCTGCCGTTCCCTTTCCGGTCACATTGTTGAGGAAGGCGATGGTCGATTCACGGATATTTTCCGTGTCAGCATTGGGCTCCACACCCCGACATTTGTCACGTGCCACATTTTCCCATTCAGTCTTAGATCTAATGAAGATTGGAATGTATGGGGAACTTGAAGGACCACAGCAACACAAGGTGAAAACATTGGCTAAGATCAGTTCCAACCACAGAAGAACTTGACCAATCATATTTTCCAGAATAACATATGCTCTATTGAAGCGACTGGTGTTCACAGTAGCGTCAAAGCTCGCAGTGTGAACTTTTTCAGCCAACCTCCATGCTTCCAGCAGATCATACACAGCCTTGGAAAGCCTATCAAGTATCAATGCCACCTCCAGAAACCAGCACTGGTAGGTGATCTTTCTCCGATTCCAAAAATCTCGGGAAAGATTTACCATCTTAGTGAACCATCAAGCGATAATCTGGTATAGATTCACCATTACTGACCCAACACGTTCCTTCATAGCTTTCTATGTATGTATGTATTTATGCATGTTTGTGTATTGTATTGTATCTAGAAATTTATAAAGTGCTTCTCGCAGAATAACTATTCAGAGACGCTCTCAGCACAGAAGCCCCAGAGAAACAGATATCCTTTAGGGAACGCGAGACCAATGAGGAAAAGCCAGTCATGTGTATGCATGTATGCTTGTATGTATGTTTATGTATGCATATATGTATATATGTATGCTTGAATGTATGTATGTATGTATGTATGCAAGCACGAAATGCAGTTGAAATGCAATCAAATATCTTAATTCTGTAACTGTGTATTGCTTTAACAGTAGATTTTGTAAATATATCAATGAAATTAAATTTCAACAAAATGTCTGCTAATGAACGGGAAGTAGAAACCAAGATCTGTAATAGAAACTGGTCACCACGTTACAAATACAAACAAGTAAATTCATGACTAACTAAGACAGTTACCCAGGTTACCACAATTTGTAAAACAATTTGCTTCTAAACGATTACCATCATATTGTAATGTATGTTTTATGTGTCATTGAGCACTACCTTCCAGTTGGAGTAGGAAGCTGAAATTTTTCCTGAATGATATAAATGTCAGGTCTAAAAATTTGAGGTGATGTCTTGGCCTCTAGCTTGACTTTTATTTTTGGACCACCCTACTAAGTAATCTATAGATCCAGTTAGTAGCATAGGCGCCGACTTTTAGTAAAAGGTACTGGGGCAAGAATTTCATTCACATGATCCCGTGATCGGATGATCCCATAGCCCATCCTGCCCTGCCTTTACTCTCCCCGAGTCCCCTCTTTCCTCAAGCCCTTTCCAGGGCCTACTATACCCCTGCAAGCTGGAATCAATCCCCTTACTGTAAACCCCTTCTCCTACCTCCCCTACCCGTACCCATCCCCTTCCCTTCCCCACCCCTTATTTCCTCCCCTCCCTTTTCGCCCATCTTTACCATTCCCTCCCCTCCCTTTGAAGCAGGGGTTCGGGTTCCTCCCACGGAAAAATTTTGGATTTCTACATTGCCGTAGGTGAATTTTAGCGCATTTTTGGAGAAATAAACCTGGTTTTGGAAAACTATACATTTTAGTTCAGCTGAACTGCTGAATTAATTTCTGCAGTGCTTCCAGTGCACTGCAAATATTTTATGGGACAGGGTGTATAAATATACATGTACGTAGGACAAAATTTGCAAAATATAGGACACATGTTAAAATATTGGGCAATATGGGACACTGTTCAACAAATATATGGGGATTTTAAAGATTGCATTATGAATGCATATTTCTGGTGTAATGCAGCGGTAACAGGCTTCATCCCTGCCTATTACAGTGTTATCTAGGCGACAATTGTTTTTGCAGGAATATTTCAAGACTTGCTAATCCCATTCTCACTGCACTACATGAAAATAATTGTAGCATTGACCAACTAGGGACTTGATTACAGTCCACAGCCGATACATTGCAACAGTTGAGTCAGTACTTTCAATTGAAGAGCAACATCCATTTCATTAGGGGGAACTTCCTCCCGGCACAAATTGGAAGCAGTTTGCTTCCTCCCCCCCCCCCCCAATCCCATGTAGCAGGCCCTGGCCCTTTCAACTGGGAAGAGACTAACTGTAATACTAGGGAACAGCACTACCTCTGCTCAATCGTACAGATCTCGACAAGTACACAACAACCACGAGTATTAGGCCCCTACTTACCAAACAAATTTCAGTTTTCTGTAACTACTAACTACTAACTATAGCTACTTTCACTAACAAATCTAATTTTGTAGCAGTTACAGACACACACATAAGGTTTGCTAGTTAGACAGACTTTAGTTACAGTCTTAACTTCTCAATTCATGGCGAATTTATTTTGTCGAACAGTGCATTTACTTAAGAATTCGTCAAGAACTGTGTCAATGTCCACTGCTTCCATGTAGGCCTACGCTCGATGACAGTTCAAAACTGCAATGGTGTTTAATCTTGTCTGTGTCATAGTGTTTCGCAGATACGTTTTCAGTTGCCCGAGACCAGAAAATGCCCTTATGTAAGATTTATTAAGCATTTTTAATTTTTGATATTTTGAATGGCCAAAAAAGTACTGGGGCGAAACTATACTTTACCCCAGAACCTTGGTGAGTACTGGGGCGAAAGTCCCTGTTGCCCCTGTGGAGTCGGCGCCTATGGTTAGTAGTTCTATTTGGATGGGTGATCGTCTGTTGACTACGTGGTCTTGTTTGACTTGAAGCAAAAGATCATTCGGTCTCGCTCGGTGCAACCACGCATCTGCAGAGTTTCCATTAAGCGTGCTTCCTTCTAACTTTTACTTTTATTTATTTATTATTAATTGGTGACTTCTGTAGCACCTGTGCATAATGCACAAGGCATCAACCGATGACGAACCAAAGCCAATCCGTAATTAGGTCAACTTAACGAAGATCAATCCGTCGAGACTTCTCTTTATCTTCAAAATGTAGGCTATATACGATGCATTCAGACCAATACAATAGATTGAATAGAGTACAACTAAACATTTATAGCACGCTTAACAAAACAAGTCTTGCACGAGAGCGCGTTACGCTACATTCCTAGTCATAGCACAATGTGAATAGATGAGTTTCTAATTTGGATTTAAACTGAGCAACAGATGTCCATTGACGGACTGTAGTTGGAACACTGTTCCATTCTACGGGTCCCGAGACCAAGAAAGCACGACTACCAAACTTCCTGTTGGTGCGAAGTATGGTATAATCGCCTCGTGCAGCCGATCAGAGTCCTCTGGAATTTGTAGCAGAATATGGTGTGACCACACTAAGTTATAGTTTTGCAATTGACAGCATTCTTCTGTTCCATACAGCCTTTTCTTTAATAGCTTCAGGTTGAACATGATATCCACAGCTTTAGGTGAAAGTTCAGATTAAGTACGTGATATTCTGATTAATACTATATTTAAAACAGTGATCCCAAACATTTATCTACTTGCACTGGCAAAGTTTGTACAGTGAACAGTCTTTACAGCACTATTAAGTTAGTCACTATTGTTTAGGGAATATCAAATCGCTTCACGGTGTTAAGCCTACATAAATGTTTTGCTATCCAGGATCAGGTTTAAACTTTCACTCACAAAATGGATGAAAGTTTGAAATTCTTCTCTAGCAATTGGTGATTACCATTTTTGTCGTTTTGACTCTGGAAGTTCCAACTGAATCTTTCTCTTAACATTAAGTGTTGGTTCGGATGATTCACATATCTGCCCAACTATAGTTTCTGGATTTGGAATCTTAGAAAGCTTTCTCATTAACTCATCTCTGTCAAACTTTTCAACCACAGGTTGAAGATCCGGCTCACGAAATGGTGTCTCAGGAATTCCTTCGCAGACACTATAATATAGCTTATAAGCCCACTTACAATCATAGCAATCACTGAGCCCCCGGTGATAGAATTTCATTTCACAATCTATGGGTGAACTAAAAGAGGGCATCATGTAACATGGACAAAAGTCTAGAAGGTAAAACTCAAAAAAACACAGCATCAGCTTTTCCACAAACGACCGGAGGTCTTCCGTACATATGTCCTCGTAATTCAAATTTTTATTCTTTTCGTCGTTCATCGCTTCGATACAATATAAAAGTGAAGTCTTGCAGACATGAGTCAACTTGTTCTTTCCCTCAGCACTCAACATCTGTTTGGCAACCATAAATGCTGCTTTTGCCAGGGTTGAGGATTGTTTAATGATTTGACTCTCTGCTGCCGCAAACGAAATCCTAACGTAGGGATCTGCTGAAACAGGAACCCATGGATACTTTTTCTGTGGTTGCTCAAAAACTAGATAGCAACCTTCAGCACGCAATTCATTCGGAATAGTTGATAACGTTCTGTCTGGCCACCAACCATGTACGTGTATACAAGGTACAATATCAACAGATATTTTCTTAAACAAGTACTGGCCATTCATGGGCTGATTCAACCGTAGTGCGATACTTGTACATAAATTCTTAGAAGCCTTCAAGTCCTCTTGTGACTTATACCTTTCTGAATCCAACCCTTCATCTGTAAGGGTAGTACCAAATTCGCTCCGCGCGTCCCATTCGAAAAATGGCTCCAATTCCCAAAAGCTTGGCTGCTTCATGACTTGAGAGTACAAGCTTCGAAAACGTGATGATACTTTGTTGGACATTAAGATGCCGTTGTTGTTGAAGAGTCTGTCTAGGTCTAGTTTCTTTTGGACATGTCCTTCTGCCGCCCACTTTCCGTTTAGATTTGATTTCCGTTGAAGGCGAACGAAACCCACTGGCGCCTCTGGTGCTGGAGAAATTTCGCAGTGTTCGCCAAATTTTGTGAGAACTAAGTTGAAGTCAAATTCGTCCATGAAACCAATCCTTGTTCCTTCATATGCACTCCCAACTAACACAGGCCGGCACTCAAAGCTCAGATCCTTCTTCTTAATTTCTTCAGCCAGTCTGTCGAGAAAGCGTTTCACATTTTGAAGCAGGCTTTCGGAAAGAGGATCACGGTATGTATATTTCCTTGTTGTCCAAATCTTCCAAGTGTCTACTTTTTTAAATTTCGATGTGTTCAGCAAACTAGTCTCGACGTCAAATTGTGAACTATCGCTGCTTTTGCGTTCGTTATCATCATCATCGTCATAATCATCATTATCTTCATCAAAAATAAACGTCTCAAATGCCTCGTTGGAAACATGTTCCTCGTTCTGTCGAAGCTGTCTCAAATCTGCAGGAGTCATTTCATCATGGTCCTTTATAGTTTCGTCAGCGTTATACTTTCTGAGTAAAAATCCATACACTTCTTTTGCATAGTGAAGTGGGGTCCTCCCATATACATCTATCTCATTTACACTGCAACCAAGCTTTATAAGTGGTTCAATCAGATCACAGTCGCACATAGGTCTCCACATTACTGCATAATGCAGAGGCGTCCTGCCTTTTTTGTCTTTTCTGCATGCCATAGTTTTGAAAGGCTCAAAATGTATTTCGTTAAGATTAAATGCTGTATTGACTATGTCCATAAGCGCACTAACCAGCAATGTGTCGTCAGCAAAAGCTAAGTACGGAAATACTGCCGACAGACGATGAAATGATGTTCTTCCCCATTCATCAACACTTGGAAGTTCTTCAGGGTTCGTCTGTTTTTCTGTATGTATGCCCTGTTTCAGTTTGCAGATCGTCAGCTCACAAATTCGTGTTGTTGACCTTACAGCCCAATCAACAACTGTTTTGCCTTCAAAATCTTCAGCAGTTAAACTTAATGGATATTTCTGAAGTAGTACATCAATTATTTTCACTATGTTTTCACGGTTTCCTGTGATTGATTTCAACATGCTGAAAACATATGAATGAGTAACATTGATTGACAGATGTTTCATATATGCCACCCAATCAAAGTCGCCTAAAAAGTCACAGACTATGCTTGTTTCGACATCATCGCAAGGTCCACAAACAGCAGCATGTAGAGCAGAAAATCCCAGATTATTACAACTGTCTAGAGCTCCTCGTTGTACCAGAAATTCTACTACTTCAACACGAGAGCGTAGCACTGCTTTAAATAAAGCAGTCTCTCCAAATATATCTTCTGCATTTAAATCAACTTTCGTGCCATCATATTCGTCTTCCCAGTCTGCCAAGACCTTGACAATATGAAGGCATCCGTTCTCGGCTGCCATCATGAGAGCTGTTCGACCATCGCGGTTCTTTGCATTTAAGATGCTTGTGTTCAATAGGATAAAAATCACAACGCTGTCAATGGTTTCCTTATATGCAACCTCTGAATCCTCTGCGCATTTACACGCACTCACAGCCGAATGCAGGATTGTCTCTGCTTCGTCGTTCAGCGTTTGCAGGCATGCATTAAATGTTTCAAAATCCAGCACAAAGTATCCATATTTGATGGAATTTTGTGTTTTACAAATCGCAGATTCCTTTTTTCTGAAGGCAGATGACTTTTGGCCTGCATTGGATCGTCCCAATCCAAACAGAAATTCTATCGTTTGAAGGAAATTTTCATATTCACGAATGCTTTGGTCTCTCGTTTCAAGGTAACGCATGGACATTGCAGCCATTTTCATAGGTAACAATAACATCATAGCCAGAGAGGAGTGGCCCCTGCCTTGTCTGATCTCACTTAGCAGTGTTTTTATCGCAGGGGTTAAGTGAACTATTTTATCCATAACTGCTGTGTTCACTGAACAGGCTGTAAAAATTGCAGGCCTCTGTTTCGTTTACATGTAGTTAACAAGAATAACTGTACTTATCATCTTTTGAAGTATAAATGGAGAAAAAATTATTGTCTTTGCTGATGAAATTACTATGAAGAGCTGACCTGAGCAAAGTTGAAAGCTGAAACATGTAGATATTAAAATATAAAAGATTGGTTTGCTTGCTATGCCATTAGCACTTGGATAGAAAAAAAGAAATAATAATAATAGAAGTTCTTATTAGAGTTAGGTTATATATAGCACTTCGTCATATCCCTACATTATATAATATAACAATTAATATTCATTGATATGATATGACATCAATATTGATATTAATATTACTATTGATATTGAGATCAATAATAATTATTCACATGACTATAAATTTTACTATATATTTATATTAATATC
Organism: Allolobophora icterica; assembly: GCA_963556255.1. NCBI lineage: Eukaryota > Metazoa > Annelida > Clitellata > Crassiclitellata > Lumbricidae > Allolobophora > Allolobophora icterica. The sequence continues at coordinate 92,211,093 of OY744603.1, forward strand.
ATTATTAATATTATCATGACTATCATTATTATTTCCTCAAGGTACATATAATCTTTCAGGATTACAGAAATTAAGGGAACGTTATTATTATTACTATTATTGAGAGATAGGCACAATTATTTAAATTGCTGTACCAATTCGACTAGAATTACAATTAGCAGCAGCTAATCAATTAGAATTATAATTAGATTTTGATAATTCATACCTATAATTATTTGCTTCATCATCATGAATTTGTCAAATTTTTATTAAAAAACTGCGGTATACAGACAGCACTGTTTGTTTGTGTTTATTATTCATCAAAGTTAAATATGACTCTTAAAAAATTCAAAACGCTCAGACCACTAGTGGTGAAACTTAATCCTATTAGGTCAATGGCGTCACAAGGGTTAGTATTACCCAATGCGGTAAAGTCGTGGTGTCACCCCTATGTACCTCCTTTAGTCCCTTACCAGACCATACAGTATCCTTAGTAGGGTCATTATCCGAAAAGTGCAGAATCGATGTCCCATGCTGGTTTTTTGAGTTTTTTCGATAATTTCTTCAAATTTTTTTGTCTATCCTTCAAAGAATGAGCAGATTAACATTTCCCATCATTGTTTAAGCTGCTAGAGTCTGGAAATTTTGACAAAAATTACTAAATGTATACAAAATATCATTACCATCCAATGTCCGAGACGGTGTACAATGCATTAAATTAAGCTTTTACGCAAATTTATTCCATTACAACCTGTAACAAAGGTATATTATTTTGATTAATTAGTAGCTAGCATATGCAATAATTAAACATTTAGACTCATTTTCATAATATTTATTTCTTTTTGACCTATTTAAACTTGTCCATAGAAATAAGCATCATAGCCATCCAAATTTTGGGAAGCCTATAACTTTTACAGAACGTGCTTACTTACTAAAAGAAAAACATCAAGAACGAGATATTGTCAACTATTAATGGAATCACACAGATTTGTGTTGAAATTCCTAATATTTTATTTTTAATTTAAGTTTGTGTGTTCCAAATTACAAGAAAAGTAAATTTCTGCTTCATTACCATCTAGTGTTGTATTTCCTGGTTTAGGTAGATTACAACATTGACAACTTGTTTTATTTGTCGCTTTTGTTGAACTGATTGAAATTACTTATATGATGGAGTAATTCACGTGAAAATGTTTGACGGCTGTCTCATTTTGTCATTACCATTCGCGGTTGTTTTTCATCATTACCATCCGTATTCATCAGATTTCTGCTATTTTCTCATGGCAGTCGCATCTTGTCTCGGATGGTAATGACGCATTGCTAAGAGTGAATTACATGTATTTTTTTTTAATTATTTGATATAAAAATAAATTGCAAGCAATTAGAATTTACTATCAACTCTTAAAATGTTGTTCAACTTGTATCTAATGCATATAACATACAGTTATAGCTAATGCTGCACAGATTTTTTTCTGCAGCTGAAAATTATATTTCTTTTTTTAAATAATTTAGAAAAATGTCTTAATTTCTTGACACCACACTAATATATTATGTGAAGGAAAGGCCTCTTGTACTCCTACTTAATGCTGGCATCATCTACTTTTAAGAAATTGCCATTTTTTAAGCACCAGAGGAATATTTCAGGTTCCCGTGATTAAATATGATTACACAAAAAGGGCGGATTTCAATGAAAAAATAGGAGTTTTGACTTTATAATTTCTGAAAAAAAATTAACTTATGATTAAAAATATAGTGGATTTCTTTCAAATTAGTTAAATTTAACTATGTACATGACTAAAAAAACACTTGCAACCAATTTTGGGGGGAAAATGTTTTTTGTTTTTCGGAGACGAAATTTGTAACATTTCGGATAATGACCCAGTAATGCTTTTGTACATTGATACTGATACAGTAAATGTAAGCTGGGCTTACGAAAATGTTTTTGTTGTTCTCTTATTGTTACTTTAAAAATAATAAATTTCTGCTGAAACTCTGCACAAAAGTTTGTTAGACAGTCATTTTCGTGTAACCCTCTGAAGGTGTCACCCGGTGCGGCCCGCACCCCCTAGTAGGCCTACTTCTTATGCAGTTTATCTGCATGAAGCGCTATAAAGTCGGTCCATAAGTTGTTTGTCACCTTGAAGTCTTGAACCCACCTTAACGTGACTGACGAAGTTTGACCAAGCTTCCAGTATTCGTCGATAATTTTACTGCGTCTTTTACACTTGCCGTCTGGTAAGAAAAAAATCGCTAATAACGACTTTTCGTTGCTAAAATACACAACAACAATTTTTCAGAATTCAAATGTTCTATAAATAGACACAGAAAATTTTATTTGTTTCAATTTTGCTATAAATAGACATGTGGGTACCAGTTTCGAAATCGTTTTACGCCAAAAATAAAAGGTAAGTAAGTATATTCTTTAATACAACCAACTGCCGCACTTTGATTTACATATAGTTTATACAAAATAAAGCATTCTTGTCAAAATTGTTTTCCTCATTAAATTGTCAGCCCTAGGCCTAGGTATTAATCGGTCGTGCAGCCTCGTGGAATAGTGCTGTGCCATCAGCGGTGGGAGATGATGGTTCAGCACATGGCCCTCGTCATGCAGACTGATGCGGTAGGCCTACCGCAGCGAAGATACTTGTCTGCAAGGCTACATAATTGCTCGAAGGTGGGGCTATCCGCAGGAAGATAATGCAGACGCAACAGACGGTCGAGCACGGATTGCAGTCTATCCCGCTCCTGTTGACCCGAGAAGCCCACCAAGTAGGCTTACATGTTCGAAATAAAATTTGCGCCTTCTGTGGTAAATATTATTTTCATTGTCGCAACGTTCGTGCTGTGCCTGAATAATCAACTTCTAATTCACGAACTTAAGCGTCTACAACTCATCCAGAACTCTATCATCTATTTTGTTATGTTCCCAATTGAATGAAGTGATGCCTCTGGCTAGGGTTGCCACTTGCCAGATACATGGGTAGTCAAAGGAGGACACAGAAAGCCGGAAAGGAGGATGAAGGAGGACGAATTGAATGTTTAGCTCCGGAGTCAGAGGGTCTCCAAAGTAACCAGGAAACGAAGTCACAAACCACAGACGCCGCTCTGCCACCAGAAATAAAATCAGTACTTTGACCATATAATTATAGATACATTGTAACATTACTCAGATGACCATAGATACATTGTAACATTACTCAGATGACCATAGATACATTGTAACATTACTCAGATGACCATAGATACATTGTAACATTACTCAGATCATGGACTGGACACGTCTGGAAAATAGAGCTGCAATGAAATAAATAAATAGGCCTAAGTACAGTGGTTAGGGAACTTAGGAACAAGAAACAGCGTGTAAAGTCGTTAAAAACGGCCACAAAATAATAGCCAATAGGGCCTAGCCAAATACAACAAACACACACAAATCCAGACATTTTCCAGGTTTTTAGCTTTGACTGCCGGACTGAGGACATGAGGCCAAAAATGACGCCTTCGGTGCCTACCACTCATAATAATGCCATGTTATACTGTTAAAGACACCAGCTGGAGTTTTCCAGTAGGGCCTACATTATAAAGACGCCTACATTACACCTCGTACTAAGAAGCTGACGCTCTCGCGTGCTGACCACTCGAGCTATCGACCGGTCTCGAACTTTCAACACTGTCAAGGCTACATGGTGGGGCTTCTCGGGTAGCGGGTGGTCAGTGGTCAGATCATGGCTCACTTGACGACGGCCGCTCTTCTACCCAGTTACCAATCAGCCTACCGGAAGTTCCACTCTACCGAGACTGTACTCCTAAACAGGGCTGTAGGCCCTAGTGGAAAAATTAGAGGTGAGTAGGCCTACACGCTACCGGTTAGTTTTCCTAAACAAATTAGAGGTGAGTATGCGCTACAGTATTTTGTGAGTATACATGTACTACAGTATTTTAATATAAATAAATATTAATTTTTGTGAGGTGAGTATACGGTCTCTACAGGTGAGTAAACGCTGTATACCCGCGTATACCCTTGACTACAGCCCTGCTCCTAAAGGTGTTCGCTGACTTGATTGAGGCTATGAAAGATTGAGGCTATGAAAGATTGAGGCTATCATGCGTTGCTTGACCTTCTAGATGTGTCTGCCGCGTTTGACACGGTGTATCAAGACATTCTCATCGAGCGCCTGTCCAACGGTGTTCGTTCCGTAGCGCTTTCAAGACTGGTTCGGCTCTTATAAATACCTCTGTGGTCGTAGGCAGTTGGTGTTTGATAGTGCTTCGTCTTCTGTTCGTCCTCTTTGTGCTTGGACCTTTGTTGTTTCTGCTGTATACTGCAGTCTTGGGTGAGCCTGCCTCGAGCGTGGGTCTGTCTTCGCACTTCGACGCTGACGACTCACAGCAATATACATCTGGCCCCTCGTCGACTGTGTCTCAACTGCGGCAGCGCATGGTGTCAGGTGTTGAACAGATGGCGGACTGGATCATGAGGTCTGATCGTCTGCTCCTAACTCAGGAAAAGACCGACTTCCTTTGGTGGCGTGGTCAGCTCAGTACTGCCCCTCTGAATGGAGATCTGGCCCTCAACGGTGGTGGGTGACCTTGGGGTTGAGTTCGAGTCGGACATGTCTATGACGCGTCATGTCGGAAGGTTGGCCGACCGATTCTTCCGTCACCTCTGTCTGATCAGAAGCTGCGTCAGGTCTCTGTCGTTTGAAGCTGCCAGAACAGCTGTGGTCTGTTCCGCCGTCCCACAGGTCGACCGCTGCAACAGTCTACCAGCCGGTGACCCAAAAATATCTACCCGTAGGCTAGTGTCGGTGCTGAACGCAGCTGCGATACTTATCTGCAACAAGCGCAGATTTGATCAAATCACACCGCTCCGACGTGATGCGTTGCGCTGGTTCCCTATGCCATGGCGCGTTCAATTCAAACTTTTGCTTACTTGCTTTCAAAGCTTTACATGGAGCGGCGCTGGACTACATCAGGATGTATTGCGTAGTGCTTCTAGTACTTGGCCTCGGCTGATATCTTGCGTCAAACAGTCACCTGTGTAGGCCCTACGCGATCACCAGTCGCTCAATTACTGTCAGTGAGACCTGTCTAGGCAAACATTTCACTTATCACAAACGCCAGGCTAAGCTCAAGGGCTGCGGCGGTTGGGAAACCCAAGTCGTCATTACGCAAGCGGAGTGGAAGTTCCAAAACTTTCTGTCTATCTTATCAGAGGGTTATCTTGCGTGGGTATACAAGTGACGCATGCATAGGTTATATTATGTAAGTATGCATATGTGTATGTAACTGAAAATTGTACTAGGGCATAACCGGGTAGACATTTTCCACCGAGTACCGAATCCAAATATTTGGATGTACTATTTGCCGGATCCGGGTACGATCCGAGTACCAATTGATCCATATATGCAAAGCTTCACATTTTCATGTAACACAAAATTATCGAAATATATTTTTGTACTTTAAGTAACTGACTAATACATGTTGAATTTTAGAAATAAATAATCAATTAAATGGACTTGACTTCCGTTGTGGACTTCCGGTGTTGGTGTTTTTTGTACTTTTCTTCTTCAAAATGAATATGCTAGAGGAAGCTCAAAGCTGATATGAGCCTACAAATTCGGTTACTTGAATAAGTTTAAACAAGTTTATTTGCAACTATTTGTGTGTACAGTATTTGCCGAGGCGAATACTTCCGACTAGTGCCGAAAAACCGGATATTCGGCCGAGGCGAATGTCCGAGGCGATTTCCGGTTATGCCCTAAATTGTACAGCACACTGTCAGTACCTGCCGATGGCGCTCCTCGCTGGCCTAAATGACGCTAAAGTTCATTAAGAACACGACCAAATACTAACGTAGACAATGGTAAGCAGAGTCGTACTAGGTTGATTACGACCTGAACATAATAACCATACAGGCCACTGATTCTTCAAACAGCGTGAGATTCTGGTTTACTGAGATATTACATTGCGCAACGAAATTTTGTGTACTCTGATTTCAGCATTTGTCATTATAACTAAGGCATTAGGCATCAATCGATGGAACTCCAAAATTGGTCGATTCTGAGAGTCAGTCCCCTATGGATAGGCAGACAATCTAAGGAGGATAATGAGGATAAGCACGCTGAAACAAATCGACAATGGAAAGAGAACAAAGTCACTAGAACAACTTCATTTCAATGAATACAGTTAAAATCATTTTAAGTACCATTATAAAAGAATTAACCCAACATCTAATGGAAATTATGCTGTTCTAGTTCTGATTAAATTCGATTATTAATTTCCATTAGTTAGTGAGGTCAATGAATTCTAGGGGTTCATTTCCCCCTTCACAGTGCAAGCATCATTAGATAACGAAGTTTTGCATTTGCAGTTCGATTCCGTAATCCTGTGTGTAAGCGAAAATTCGTTCTCAGACAATATGCAGCCTGCGAGAAAACGTTGCCAGTTGTGGAACAGTTGTACCACCGCCTTTGTCCATTGAGACAGAAAAAGATCAAATAACGTAAATCGCTGCAGTCAAATTTAAACCTGCGACTTATGGAGACGCTCGATAAAACGGGTTCTGCCATTAACTGGTGAAGCTTTCGTTCTGTCCATGGTCGCAGCTAGGTGTCAGTTTCTGCATTGAGGGTGGTGTCGAGTTGTAGAACTAAGGTGCTGCCGCTACTCCAAGCAACTGGTAGCGATATCCTGCGACGGCGGTGTCTTATTGCGGCTGTGCAGGACCAACATCTCATTGCCATCGCCTTCACCTCTTCTCGGAATCTGCTCAGTACTATGAAGCAGACGATGGCAAATGCGACCGGATGGAGGAGACAGACCGCGTAGGAGATAAAGTAGGCTCTGTAGTTGTGGAATACGTTGCTTTCGTCCAGCATGTGCATCAGATGAAACGGTGATCTCAGTACGTAGAGAACCAACGCCAGCCAGAGCGTCACCTTCCCCAGTTCTTCAGCGTCAACGTCGCAGCTCGACGTTCCTCCATCCATCATACGGGTGAAGCCGAACCCGAAGCGTCTGTTTCTCGAAATTACGATCATCACCCAAAGCACCGGCGTCAGGACGATCACCGGAATGTAGTTCACGAGACAGTTCAGAGCCAATTTAACATACCTGTTATTGGACGCAGTCACCTCCCCGGCGTAACAGAACCGCACCTCGCCGTCGAAATGATGCACGGTTGCATTCACAAAGTACCATAAGTTGACGACGGCAGATGCAACTAACAGCAGAGCAACTGAAATCAGAGCACCTCGCAACGTGCAGCATTTTCTGCAAAGGTTTGAACACGTGTTTCTGTGTTCGTTAGTTTCAAGGCGAAGATGTACGTAGACGCTACACAGCATGGCAATCTGAAACCAGCCGCTCGACTGAATGAGACGGGTCAGTAAAATCCAGAACTTGCAGACGACCTCAGATGTATAGGCGACATGGTAGGACTCGTGGAAGAGCGCCAGCCACCAGGGAACGTACACGGCCCCCAGTTGAATGGTGTTGTTGACGAGAATCGTAGCCAGGTAGACGTAGGCTTCGTGATGCAGCCAGAGTGACCGTCGAACGAGAATTACCAACGCGACGATGTTGAAGAACAGTCCGCTGACGATGAGGATCGGAAAGAGATACTTCTCAAACGAAGCCATGACTTCGTAATCGACGAATTCTTCCACATCATCCATCGCGTTATAGAACTCTTCCGCATCGAAGATCTCCCAAGTAAGATTCTCATCCATGGCTCTCCCGTACGGACTGGAGTAATCGATTACTTCTGCAGAGTCATGATCATAGCCAGTATAGCTTCATTTGATATCTACTGCAATCGTCCGATACCTGTCTGGCAACTTACCTACTTCTATTGCAAGCGCGCAATCAGACAACACAGAATCAGCACAAAAGTTTCTACATCAGGATAGACATGGATATTCTGTACTTTTAATTGAAACTACCTATTCACTTCTTCTGTCCCACACTCGATTATACCGAAGTCCACTGTGTTCCTTAATGTGCACTGCACCCTGAGCTCAGCTTCTATATATAGTTAGACACACTATTGATGTCTCAACCAGACAAACGTACTTTGAAACTGTTCTAACGATAGGCTATGACGTGGGCCACTAATTCGGTCCCAGTATGCGGCGTTTGCTGTTTTTTCCTCTGCAGACCAGATTCCATGCTTTCAAGCTCAGCTTTTAACCAATAAGCCGCCTAATTTAAACAAAATGGGAATGATGCAGTGACTGCCCGCGACAGAATGCGTGACCTCGGACTGTGCGACTGTTTTGCTACTTCCTGCAGACGCCACGAACCCCATGACCTTTTCTCTCTCTCTCTCTCTCTCTCTCTCTCTCTCTCTCTCTCTCTCTCTCTCTCTCTCTCTCTCTCTCTCTCTCTCTTCTCTCTCTCTCTATCTCTCTCTCTCTCTCTCTCTCTCTCTTTCTCTTTCTCTCTCTGTCTATGTCTCCGTCTGTCTGTCTCTCTCTCCGAAGGCAGCTGTATTCCCCCCTCGGCTTAAAAACAGCCAACAAACTAATCCAGTCCTGTGGAATGAAGTAAACTGCGTCTGGATGTATATGCGTCTCTTTGTCTCTCCCTATCCATATGTGTCTCTCTTTCTTTAATCTTACTGCGTGTTTATGTATGTATGTATGTATGTATGTATGTATGTATGTATGTATGTATGTATGTATGTATGTATGTATGTATGTATGTATGTATGTATGTATGTATGTATGTATGTATGTATGTATGTATTCATTCATTCATTCATTCATTCATTCATTCATTCATTCATTTATGTATGACCGCCTGATTGATTGATTGATTGATTGACTGACTGACTGACTGACTCACCGAAAGCCTAATTTACTGCCTGAGTGGCTGACCGACCGACCGAACGACTGGCTGACTCACTGACTACCTCTGATTGACTGGCCAACCGACCGACTGATTGACTGGTTGCCTGACTGGCTGACCGACCGACCGACCGACTGACTGTCTGACTCTTTCACGTACTTAATGTTTTGTTATACGCACACAGATCCGACGAGAGTAATGAAATTTTGCCTGAGGCCTTAGTAAAGATCTGTAATGCTTTTAATTAACAACGACGCCTAAGCAAGTGGAAGGATTTTTTCTGAAGCGGAAACATAAGGACTCCGTTGTAATTATCTTGGCTAGGACTGGATGCACTTTGAACTCACGGGTTAGGCCCAGCGCAGCAGGGAAACTCAGAAACACAATTGCATGGCCATGAGGGAATGGGAGGGGCTTCAATAACCTCCTTCAGTTTTGTTATAGCAGTGAGGGGTCCACATATCATGATGGAATGGGAGGGGCTTCAATACCCTCCAGTGTTTAATCTAGACGTCTTTGGGGGAAATGTCCCCCCAGGATTGATGTTTCCCCCAGAGGCCGGCAATATTACAATGTACAGACCTTTAGGGGAGGAAAATTCCCCCAGGATATTTGTGGATACATGCCCCCCCCCCAGAGAGAGGATTTCCTAAAAGAAGGTCATCAACTTTTTTGAAGATGAAAGTAGGAAAAGTCTGAAACTTTTTCAAGATGGATGAAATTATAGAAAAAAATCTGGTGTAAATTCGTTGGTTCCCCCAGAAACCTGTTTCCCCTCCCAGAAGAGGGGGGCTAGATTAAACACTGAATACCCTCCTTCAGTGTTTTATTAGAGCTGTGAACGCCCCACACGTTTCGTGGAAAATCACTTGGAATTCAGATAAATCAAATTCTCATTATTTACTTCTTGTCAACGTTAGGACCGCAGAGTGTATCTACGTAAAAGAATTTAATCTAATTTGCGTCGATCCGTTCAACCTTAATCACAAAAGGTGGAGCTTTGCACTGAAGCAAATGTCGAACTCCAGCTGAACGATATCAAACAGGTCCGCAGAGACCGATAAAATTACCGACACCTATTCATTCATTCAGTCAGACCAATAATATAGCGCCTCTATAAGATAACTACCCCTAGGCACTCCCACTCCAAACCCCGGCAGAAAATAACAGTTTTCTTTACATCATGTGACTCTGATGCAATAGGTAGGTTTAGTTTCTTAACCTCGTGGCGCTTTGAGATGTTCGCCATAGCGCTATATAAACTTATGACACAACTTCACAGTATAACAATTAAAGACAAGTACGTGCAGCGCAAAAAAACAAATAACAGAAATAATCAAAACAGATGCTACTGATCACTTACGAAAGGAAGGCGGTCTCTTCGGTCCGATTTGACACAGTGAAAATACAAAAACTTTGCTCTGGTTGACCCATCTGAGCTCCGCCACTACCCATAGTGCCTACACAGTGCCAGATAATGCCAGTCCCAATCCTGGAAAAAGGAGGAGTGCGAAACCTGTGAACGTGATCAATACGCCAGCCACAGCAACAGCGTCGGCTGGCCATCACAATGTCGACAATTCGGACGGCGAAACCTGTTCTGTCAATTTTTGGAAACCGACCTGTTTCAACACAAAGAGAATGTTGACTACATAGCCCACAACATATACATCAGAGCCTGCTTGATATGTCCATTTTGATAGAAGCCATGTGGACCGACCGCCCTTTACCTTTCCATCACCTATGTGGGCCCCTCTGCTTGGAACTGTCTCCCTTTGCCTCTCCGCCACAAGCTTCTTGCCCTCTCTCTTCTCCAGTTTCGTAGACGCCTGAAAACCTTCCTTTTTTACCAGTGCTGGCACTGACGCGGGTTGACAGCGCAGCTGATCTGAGTGGCGCTACATAAGTGTTCGGTTACAATTACAATTCAAGATGAATTACGGGCACCGCCTGTTGCCCCATAAGAACCGAGAAATGGGAAGTTTAAGATCTCCCAGCGATGATATTGATGTTAATTTCATTGTTGCAAACAGGAAAATACAGCACAGAGTGCAGTTTAACCCATCTTTGCAAACAAGATAACAATACCACACCATTCATTGAAAGGACTTCTATGGGCCAATAGCACCCCTCCAAGATACCTGTATCTAATCAGAGGCGCTGAAAACATCTATAATTTGCTAATGCAATCCCTATGAAGTTCAGAAGGGGACGTTGAAACCGGGCAAACGTTAACAGCCATGAGTAGACTGGAAGAGACAAGTTTTCAGTTTAGAGCGAAAGACAGTCTCGCTAAAAGACTTGCGAACATGAGTAGGTAAAGAGTTCCAGATGAATGAGGGACTGGCAACTGCGAATGGACACATCACAGATTGAAGCTATATATATACTCCATGGTTGCAAACAGGACTACTCAGCACAACCTCTGTTTGCTGACTGCAAACGGTTATAGTGCTGGATCAGATGAAAGCATTTCGCTGTGTGTCGCATTGCCTGTGATGTTTAGAAGTAGACCGTTTAGACGGTGGTTCTAATTATATCATTTAAAACCAGCATATGGTTAAATCCGCAGGGGCTGCAGGGCTTGACATTGATTTGAAACAGACATAGCCATAACTCAGAGTCGTAATTGATGTTTACCAAGCTGGTTACGCATTCATTCATTCATTCATTCGAGGATTTATATAGCACCCCTTCGAGGGAACTAATCAGAGGCGCACAACCCACTGGCCATAAAGCACAAATAGTTGCAAATACAACTATCAAGTAGCACATAACCATTATGTAAATGCAATCTTCGCCATTTTGAGGGCGTACATGTCATATCGGACATTAGAATTCAATATGTAAAATTCTAAGCATTGTAGATGCATCTCCTAAATCACTTCTCTCGAGCAGTGGAGCTTCATTCGCTTTTTCAGACGAAGCAGTCATTGTTGGTCTCGTTTTGTATCTAGAAATTGTATCTAGAAATTTATAAAGCGCCTCTCGCAGAATAACTATTCAGAGGCGCTCTCAGCACAGAAGCCCTGGGGAAACAGAAATGCCTTTAGGAAACGCGAGACCGATGAGGAAAAGCCAGTCATTAGTTTGGCCCTGAGCACAGGGGGAAGGTCATTCCAGATCGTGGGACCCACTACAGCAAACGCCCGATGCTGGGCCAAGGCAGTTTTAGCCACGGAAACAAAAGGATCAAGCCGATTTACAGAGCGCAATGAGCGAGAAGAAGATGCAGATAGCGGTTTTCGCAGATAGATGCAGATAGCGGTTTTCGCAGATAGTTCGAGAGGTATTTCAGGGCAGTAGGCTGCTGAGATTTAGAGACAAGGAAAAGGATCTTATATCGGATGCGCGCAGCAATAGGGAGCCAGTGAAGGATATCAAGCATGTAAGTAGAGATATGGGCATACCGGGGGAGTCGAGCGATGAGCCTAGCAGAAGCATTTAGAACAGATTGAAGGGGGGAAAGACCCTGCTTGGGGAGACCCATGAGGAGCGAGTTGCAGTAGTCCAAGCGTGAGCAGACAAATGTGTGAACTATGGTGGCAAAGACAGAAGGTGAGACCGAGCGTCTGATGGCCCTGAGACGCCTCAGTTGAAAGAAGCAGGAGCAAGTCATGTTGGAGATATGCTCTGTGAATGTGAGGGAGGAGTCAAGTGTGACACCCAAGTCGCGGACGGTGGAAGAGTAGGTGTAAGCAGGAAATTTCTAAGTCAGCAATGGAAAGTTGAGTTTAGCAAGCTGCTGTCTAGTCCCAAACCAGATTAATTGAGTCTTAGCGGTGTTTAGGCACAGACGGTTAGTCGACATCCAGTAGTGACGGTCAGAGACAAGATGGTCATTGGTCAATGGAGCAAACAAGGGAGAGTCAAGATGGTTTAGTTATCAAACATCAGACTTAAAAAGCTGTCACACTAGTCAGTGTGTCAGCTTTTTAAAGTTACTTAAATGGTGCAATTAATATGCTCCCATGCATGCATACATAGGCCCTACATACATATATTTACATACATAATATTTACATACATAATATTTACATAGCCTACATAAATACATTCCTACACGCACACATTCACGCATGCACGCATACACATATACACACCTAACTACATAAATACATGCATACACGCATACTTTCGCACATACACGTATATTTATACGAACGTGCATGGATAAATACGGGCATACATACGTACATACATGCAGGCATATGATATAAGATACACGCATACCTGAGTTTTCGCGAGTAAATGGCTTCAATCACGAACTGAAACTGGCGGAAATCGGATGTGCACTCAGCCAGAGAAAGACGGAAGAGTGAGAGAGTAGTTGGTGGCTTACGATGAAACCTAGAAAACATCGTTTCTTTCAAGTTTATGAGGTGTCCAGTATCACATTCAAACAGGCTTCATTGAGCAGAGTTGACTATACCACACGCGTACCAACGATTTCTCAAGTTACAACTCGTGCTAAATAACAAGGGCATTCTAATCGTTAGCTACACATATCAAAGCGTCACTCTAAGCTAAGCGAAGGGCACCAGCTTATTCATGAGCGCTGCGTCGTATCAGAGATAGATCGATGTCGAGTCCGTTTCCCAGAGAGACCAGGGAGAGTATACTATAGGCAGAGCGGTTCTTAAGGCGGGTTTTGTTGAGGACGAGATAGTTTCCTGGTGTCATTGTATTGTTTGAAGGCTCATGCCATCAAATTACTTGTGTGCATGACTGACTGTTGCAGGTAAAATCCTGAACTGTGGTTGATTTTTGATAAACGATTTAAGTCGTTAAAACTGGAGTTGAGATAGTGTAACATGATACTTGTTGAACCAATGCATCCAAATTCCGTTCCTCAACTTGGAAGTTTCGCTGACGCCTAAATATTTAAAAGGCCATGGAGCGGATACTTGACGACAACCACACGCCGCACGTGCTTTACGTGTAGCCTACTTTGAAGTCTGTTTAAGACTTACAGGACTTAAAGTAAGCCTCTGTGCTTCTAGCGACACAGTTAGTACAGATGCACCTCAGCACAGCTCGACCTGTAACGCGGAGAGTACGGGTTCCAATCTCCCATGGAACGGTTACCGTGTAAGGACCTTGTGCAAGTCCTTATACAGCCTTTTATTGTTGATCTAGCAATAATATACATTATATGAAATTATTACATGTTAGAGCATGGCTCTAAAAAATCAGCTTTTAAGTAAACTTGTCAAGATGTGACGTGTTTAAGACAAAAAGGGCCTAACCGTGGCGCCTGACAGCGCAACCTCGGAAACAATAGTCGACAAAGATGTTGAAATTCTGTCAAAAGAAGGTCATAATGACGTTTCTAAACTCTGACCTCTGTTTATTGTGCGATTGGAAGTGTACGTCATTAAACAAACAGTCATTGTACGGTATGTCTAAAAAAATGTAATCTGTAACATTTGGACGCCCTGTCGTCATTTGAAAGTTTTTATGCATCAGCGTAGGGCAAAGGTTTCACGTCATGAAGCACGAAGTTTGGAAATATCCACGGCGACGTTAACTCTACAAGACGCTTAGTCTACTGTGCCCTTTTCAGTTTATTTAACCCTTTAACGACGACAGGGATTAGTTTTGCCAGACATTGTACTACACGCTCGCCGTTAAAGTGATCAGAACCATAGGATTCATAGGTCAGTGCCTCAAAGTAGGCTAAATGTTTTTAAAGTTAACTGCTGTGCAGTTAATGGAGTCCAATAGAGCGCTTAGCCAATAAATACACAGTGTCTCTGAACAAAATAGCTACATACGTCCCAGTCGTGACGCCTGAGTGTTGCATAATATGAGCAATATTTAAAACATATAAGCAGCATCAGTGGGCTACTGTAACAGCGATGAAATTATAGACTTTAACTATTAAAGTTTGAAAACAGATCATATTCATTTAAGAAAGAAAAATATAAATGTGGATCAGCATTACACATCAGCGTTTGTGCAGGAGTGAAAAAGTCTGTTCTTAATTGACAGTTATTGTGCTTTCAGAGGTAACTATTGAATCAAAGTATCTTTAACGTGGGTTTAGCAACAACTCTTCATGCATAGTGCAAGACATTGAAGTACAATGTCTGAAAACGTAACTTTCGAAACTATCGTCGATGAAGCTGCAGAAATCCTTGGCGAAACGGATGATAATTTCTGGCGCAGTGATTATGAAAATATCAGGATTCAGATCGAGAGATGTTATTTTACATTTCTCGTCGTCACTGGAGTTCCGTGCAACATCCTGGCTTTGTTGATTCTGATACGACGTCGATTGTGGATCAATCACGAGGCATACATTTATCTAGCGGCAATTCTAATCGTCAGCGCCGCAACACTTGCATTTCTCTGTGGCGATCTCTGCCTACGACTGTTCAATCCCCTGCTTGATAGACTCTCAATATCTGCCGACATCTTTTGTAAACTCTGGTTTTATCTGCTTGTAGTGAGTCACAACATTGAATGGTTGCACGTTATAGCGCTGTTAAACGTTTATTTGCGCCTTCAGTTTGTCACGTCGAATGAGAGAAGAGGTTGTTGTGATAATCTTGCTGCGAAATTTTGCACGCTATTTGGAACGAAGGTCGTCATCAGTTCATTCTTCATCGTTTGTGCTGTTGCAAATTTCTGGGCTTTCTCGATCTTTTACCTGGAACAGTACATTGCCTACCGGCACTGTACTCCTTCAAGCCAGTACTTAACACAATACATACTGTTGACACACGTTTCTTTTGGGATTGGACACTTATCAAGCGTCCTTGGTATTCCGTTAATTTTCGTGGTTATGTGGAAGATAAAGAGAAGTTCCGGATTTGCCTTCAGCCAGATGAATGATACTTCACAGGATAATGGCGACGATAAAGTTATGACGAGAATAGTCGTCTATTCAACAGCCGTTATAATTGTTATCAGGGTTCCGTTATTTCTGAACTTCGTTTTTCATGCATTCAATTTATTCTCCTCTTTCTACCACAAAATGTACTGGGTTCACGACATACTCTTTCTGATAGGTCTCGCTTACCCGATGTCAACATCCATCGTCTGTTTCGCGGTGAAATCCAGGTTCCGAGATGATCTGAAAACGATGGTAGAAAGATGC
The DNA here is from genome assembly GCA_963556255.1 of Allolobophora icterica. NCBI lineage: Eukaryota > Metazoa > Annelida > Clitellata > Crassiclitellata > Lumbricidae > Allolobophora > Allolobophora icterica. The sequence continues at coordinate 92,227,027 of OY744603.1, forward strand.
TGCTCCCGATGTTGTCCTGGAACGAGGTGCCACAGAACTCTTCCTCCAGAATCTGACAACTATGCCAGTTCCGTTCTGCAAATGGATCCTATCGAAGAAGACTCAGCCGTCACAAGAAAAGAAGGAGACTCTGAGCCAATTATTCATCAGACGTAAATTTTCCTAAATTACGAAAATTAAGCATATTGCAATAATTGCATGCAAAACCCACAGCGTTGTGATTTGCGAAGCCCAATGTCAATTCGTTGAACTTGCTTATTTCTTGGTGGAAAAATAGTGTAAGCAAGCCTCAATGTTTAGGGACGAGTTTTGACGGCAATACAAAGTAGGCTAACAGACAAATGTAAAACAGAAAACATCGATCGCCAATGCTTTCTGTGTTCATCAAATGTACAATACAATACAACTGCAGTTTGAGAATGACGGCCTTACGAAGTTCAGAGGTGCACACTGAAGCCGGGCAACTATTAAGAGCCACAGGTAGACCGGAAAAGGTCCATTTGTAGAACATAAGAAGGTAGAGAATTCCTGTTGGAGCGACCGGCAACAGTGAATGAACGCCAGCCAAAGACAGGACGTGTTGTAGGAGTCCAAGAATATCTTATATTAGATATCCGCACACAATTGTCGTCGTTAAAATGTTCATACCTACCCTAACGCTATTGTAACATTTCACTAAAGTGTTCAAGATTTTACTGTAAAGCGTATATGCGATTTCTTATTTGCTGACAACGAACCATTGGTTTTCAGTTATTGATAAAATAGTACATCTAAGTGTGGGATTCACGCACATCTGTTCAGTCCATCCCAGAAATTTCGAAGAGTTACTATAAGCTAAGCGTAGGGCACCAGCCTATCCACGAGCGCTGCGTGGTATCAGAGCGTTTGTCCAGAGATCGATGTCCAGTGGAGGTCCGAGTGGGGCTGTCAGAGAGAGTCTATAGGCAGAGCTGTTGCTAAGGCAAGTTTTGTAGAGGGCGAGAAAGCTTCCTGGTGTCATTTAATCTTGTGCAAGCTCAGGCGGTCAAATTAATTACTTGTGTATATGTCTGTCTGTTGCAGGTAAAATCTTTAACTGTGGTTGATATTTTTGATAAACGACTTCAGTTGTTTAAGCTGAATTTGAGATATTGTAACATGATAGGGGCCTACTTGTTGTACCGATGAATGCAAATTCCTGTCCTCTACTTGGGAGTTTCGAAATCGTCTAAATATTTAGAAGGTCGTGCAGCGTATACGAACCGGCGTTATTCTTGACGACAACCACACGCCGCTAGTCCCGCTTTGAAAGGTTGAAGTCTGTTTTAAAAGCTGCAAGCACATGACAAAGCACTTAAAGTAAACCTCTGTGCATCTAGCGAAACACTTAGTACACATGCACCTCAGCACCGCCCGGTGTGGGGCACGGTGGCCGAAATGAGAAAAGAGAATGTTGACTACATTCCCCACAATGAATACATCAATACCTGCTCAGTGCGTCCATTTTGAAGACGGAGGGACCGCCTGCCCTGTACCCTTCCTCAAGAGGCTAGCGCCTCTGGATGGTCTATACCGCGAAAGGCGCTTTATAAATACCCATATACAATACAATAGTTGGGCATCACCCAACAATTTATTATCCACCAGCTAGCGAAAGGTTCAGGTCTCCCGGCGATCATTCTGATGTTTATTTCATGCTTGCAAACAGCACGGAGTGAAGTTTAACCCATCCATGCAAACAAGATCACAATACAATTCATTCATTCATTCAGAGAACTTTTATGGCATCCTTCCAAGCAGCCTAGTCAGAGACGCTCAATAGGCTTACATCTTTAATTTGATGATGCCATTCTTACTGAGTTCAGAAGTGGACTTTGAAATCGGACAAACGTTGAGAGTCACGATTAGACTGGAAGCTGTAAGTTTCAGTTTAGAGCGAAAGACAGTCTCGCTAAGAGACTTGCGAACATGAGGAGGTAAAGAGTTCCAGATGAAGGAGGGACCAGCAACTGTGTATGAACACAGCGCACATTGACGCTATACTTCATAGTTGCAAATAAGATTATTCAGCGCAACCTCTGTCTGCTGCCTGCAAACGGTTATAGCGTTGGATCAGATGAAAGCATTTCGCTGTGGACCGCATTGCCTGTGATGTTTAGAAGTAGAACGTTTGTGTATAGGATGGTTCTAACCATATCACTAAAACCAGTTTAGGTCAAAATCCACAGGAGCTAATCTCACCAGCGATTGAGAGTGATTTAAAACAGATACATAACCATTACTCATGCAGAGACATAGTTGATGTTAACCAATCTGCATACGCATCCCATCACAACCCGTTGGTTAAGAACTACTAATAGTTGCAAATACAAATATCAATTAGGACATAACCCCCATGTATTTGCAGTCTCCGCCATTTGAGGGCGTACATGTCATGTTTATAAATCAAGCTTCCGACTGACTGGCGTGAGAGCTCTTGACAGTTACTTATATGGCGCAATTAATATGTTCCCAGCTTCCCATACATGCACACATAGACCATACATAATATATATAATTATATATACATACATACGCACACAAGTGCATACATAAATACATTCATACACGAATACATTCACGCATGCACACATGCACACATACGCAGTCTATATATATCTCTCATGTTGGAACAATAAAATTTCAAGGTGTGACGTATTGAAGACAGGGTGAGAATTGTCGGGGGGGTTGGGGGTTCAACCCCCCTAGTCTTTCTTAGGGCCCCATAGTAAAGTCTTCATTGCACACCCCAACTCCACATAAACCAAAGTCTAACCCCCCCCCCAGTCTTTTTTCTACAATTCTCATACTGATTGAAGACAAATAGGGCGTATGACCTTGGAAACGATCGATAGTCGACAAAGATGTTGAAATTCTGTCGAAAGAAGGTCTCAGAGACATTAACTGTTGTATTGTGCGATTGGAAGTGTACGTCATTAAACAAACAATTATTGTATTCTTTAAAAATATTTTAATCTGAAACACTTGGACGCCCTGTAGTCGTTTGAAAGTTTTTATGCATCAGCGAAGGGCAAAGTTTTTAGGTCATGAAGCACGTAGGTTTTAAATATTCAGGTCGACTTCAACTAAACAAGACGCGTAGCCTACTGTGCTCCTATCAGATTTTTAAGGACCATGGGATCCATAGGTCAGTGCTCTAAAATAGGCTAATAATTTTTAAAGTAAACTAATGTGCAATTTAAGGAGTCCAATAGACGACTTAAGCCAATAAATACACACTGTCTCTGAATAGAATAACCTCATACGTCCCAGTCGTAGATACTTGAGCGTTGTACAAAGTGAGCAATATTGAAAACATATATAGGCAGCAATAGTAGGCCCTACTGTAATAGCGATGAAATTATAGTTTGAAAACAGCTCAAACTCTTATAGGTAAGACAAAGATAAAGTGGATCGGGGGTACACATTCGCGCTTTGTCAAATCAACGTGCAGGAGCGAAGAAGTCGACAATTGTGCTTTTCGAGGTAACGTTTGATTCACATTTGCTTTATCATCGGTTTAGTAACAACGCTTCATGCATAGTGTAAGATATTGAAGTACAATGTCTGAAAACGTAACATTCCAATGGTCGAAAGACTTTGTCAGGGCAGAATAATCCCTGTCCAGTCACCCACTTGGTGTGGTAGTCTATCCACACACAAGATGTGCATAATGGGACAACTCTGTTCATATAGTCGTTACAAATGTTCTTTAAAATGTTCTTTATAATCAAGGTGGGGAGGGAGGTAATAGCGCTATATAAATAGCTTGGCCACATAGGGAGATCTATGGAAAGATCTAGGAACAAGACTAGTTAGACTGACAGGGTGGAATGGTTGAACATTAAGACTGTGAAATAAACGTGATTCAAACTATTACAACACCATGTACAGCATACTCTGAATACGTGTCAACTCTCAAAAGTGGTCACGTGTATAGGAGATCAGTCGTTGAATGACCTCTGCTTATTTACTTCTTTTCGTCCTCAGCCACATTGAGCAAGTCCTTCAGGCACAGTTGCCCAGGGCCGTCGATGTACTCAATCAATCATGGAATTTATATAGGGCCTCTTCAAGGGTTCTACTCAGAGGCACTCCCAAGCCAGGTCTGATCAAAGAGAAAAGTCTTCAATAGAGCGTAAAAAAAGACGAGTGAGTACCGGGAGATAGGCGAAGGAGAGATGGTAAGTCATTCCACGCAGTTGGACCAGCGACAGAAAATGCCCGGCGCTGCATAGTAGCGGTGCGGGCATATGGGACTATAAAGTCACCCCGAAAAGAGGAACTGTCATGTGGTCGTTTCTGCACTTTTAAACTTTTGACGGAGGACAATAGAGTTGTATGGTATTATTACATTGCTCTTGATCAAATCAACCTATTAACTAAATAAGTATAATACATAAAGGTCTGTGCACGCGTCGGAGATGTTAACTACTATAAGCGACTCAAGTAAGTAAGTAAGTGAGTAAGTAAATTCTGCATTAAACCAGCTGCCAAACAGTACACCTGGTGAACAACAACTGGTAAAATAAATTTTATAAAGTAGATAAACAGACAAAATGTTATATCCTCGTATATATATATATATATATATATATATATATATATATAACTTTAACATATATATTACTATGTGGCATACAGAGCAAACTCGTGCCTGTAGCCACACGGCACCCATAAGACTTCTTCATATCCCTGTAGGCAGCAATCGCGCAAATCGCATGAGCGCAGGAAGACTTACAAATCACAAGGTTAGAACAGTTCATACATTCATAAATAACCTTTTAAAGATATTGCGTATCATCGCCTACCAATTTAAACGTTTACATTTGAAAAAGTATATTGTGCATGGATCGGTCCAGAGCATAACGACATCTTATAGCAAAAATACGTTGAAGTCGGCCGAAATTATTTAGCATAATAATGCCTTTTATTTGCTAGATTGTTGTTGCAATGATATATATATATATATATATATATATATATATATATATATATATATATATATATATATATATATATATATATAAACTACATGCTAGAACAGGGCTTTAAACTTTCAGCTGAAATCAAACTTTCAATGGATGACGTATTTAAGACAAATACCAGTGACGTCTGACAGCGTAAAACTGGAAAGAATCGTCGACGAAGATGTTGAATTTCTGTCGAAAGAAGGTCTCGATGACGTTTGTTAAATCTATTTATTGTGCGATTGGAAGTGTACGTCACTAAACAAACAATCACTAAAGTATTTTAATTTGAAACATATGGACGCCCAGTCGTCGTTTGAAAGCTTGTATGCATCAGCGCAATGCAACGTTTATAGGTCATGAAGCACGAAGTTTGGAAATATATTCCCGACGACGTTAACTAAACAAGACGCGTAGCCTACTGTGCTCGTTTCAGCTAATTTGAGGACCACAGAATAGGTATAATGTTGAAGAGATGTGCAGTTAAAGGAGTCCAATAGTGCTCTTAGCCAATATACACATGGTCTCTGATCAGTTTAGTCTCATACGTCCCAGTCGGGCACGCCCGAGTGTTGCATAATAACAATGAGCTAAATTGCAAATCTATTGGCAGGAATAGTACCGCAGTAGCGATGAAGATATAGCCCTTAAAACTTGAGGTGTGAAAACAATTCATACTCATTTAAGTAAGAAAAAATAAACGTGGACTGGCGTTACACATTAACACTTCGTCAAACACTTCGTCAAAGGAGCGAAGAAGTCTGTTCATAATTGACGTCTGCTTTTCGAAGTAACGTTTGATTCGAATCATATTTAACTTGGGCTTAGTAACAACGCTTCGTGCATAGTGCGAGATATTGAATAATAATAGTAACAATAATTTTTTCTTTATTAATTCAAACTGACAAACGCAGTAAGATTACATTGAAACATGAAAGTACAATCAAATCTTAATTAAACACACGGTTTGGCAGCCATGCAAGGCGCCGCCCTAGAGTGGGGTTACGGCAATCGATCCGCGAACCTAATGCTCTCCTGGCCATAAGTGTTACCATTACTCTATCCCCCTCCCACAATGTCTGAAAACGTAACTTTCGAAATTATAGTCGATGACGCTGAAGAAATCTTTGGCGAAACGGATGATTATTCCTGGCACAATGACTATGGAAATATCATATTTCAGATTGAGAAATGTTATATTCCATTTCTCGTCGTCATTGGAGTTCCGTGCAACATCCTGGCTTTGTTCATTCTGCTGTTGAAATGCAATCAAATATCTGAATTATGTAACTGCGTATTCCATTAACAGTACTTTTTGTAAAAATATCAATGAAATTAAATTTCAACAAAATGTCTGCTAATGAACAGGAAGTAGATACCAAGATCTGCAATAAAAACTATTCACCTGGTTACAAATAATAATAATAATAATAATAATAATAATAATAATAATAATAATAATAATAATAATAATAATAATAAAAATAATAATAATAATAATAATAAAAAAAAAAAAAACTGTGGCCGTTGAAGATTTGACATTGCTTGGAGCACCGCTACTTCCAGGCAGAGCTGTCGATACATCCATTCAGAAAAAGATTGAAGATCTGGAGAAAGTCATCACAAGACTTGAGATGTTACACCCACACGACTCATTCACCCTGTTAAGGTGCAGCTTAAGCATACCGAAGCTGCTATACATATTAAGAACCTCAGCCTGCTTCCTAAACAAAGGACTTCTATGCGACTTCGACGAAGTCTTGAGAACGGGACTCTGTAGCCTTCTTAACATTCACATGAGCGACGATCAATGGATCCAGGCGTCTTTGCCTGTGAGAAACGGTGGTCTTGGGATTCGTAGTGCCGATATGCTGGCAACTTCCGCCTTTTTGGCATCAGCCGCTGGCACGCGAAGCCTTCAAGACCAACTGCTGCACGATGTCGCCGTAACGGTCGCAGATCCATTGGTAGAGGAGGCTTCTAGATCGTGGTCTTTGAGTTCGAACGCGCCTACTCCCATCGAACAGAAGGCTCATGTACAAAGAGAATGGGACAGCGCACTGATATCGCGTGCACTTGAAGGCCTTTCAGAAAGAGCCACTGATTCTACTGCTAAAGCCAGACTGTTAGCTGCGCAATCACCACACTCAGGAGACTGGCTTCAAGCACTACCCATAACAATCGCAGGATTACGGATGCCAGGAGAAGTTCTGAGAATAGCAGCCGGCATCCGGCTGGGCACTGCGTTATGTGAAAAACACACATGTAAATGTGGGGCGATAGTAGAATCCAATGGCCATCACGGATTCTCTTGCATCAAGGGAACTGGAAGGCAACGACGACATGCCATGATCAACGACGTGATTTGGCGGGCCTTCATCAGAGCCAAAATACCGGCCATCAAAGAGCCCAATGGCCTCTCCAGAGCTGACGGCAAAAGGCCTGATGGAGTCACCATAATTCCTTGGGCCAGAGGTCGATGCTTAGCGTGGGATGTCACGGTGCCAGACACATTCGCAGCATCGTATCAGCATGTAACATCGCAAAACGCAGGTGCCGCAGCGGAAAAAGCAGCCCACAATAAGGAAAACAAATATGCTGTCATCTCGCAATCGCACCATTTCATACCTGTTGCAGTCGAAACCTCAGGAAGCTGGCACGCCGAGTCACTGGAATTTATCCAAGAACTTGGTTCCAAGATAAAAGCAGCTACAGGAGATCAGCGTGAGACCAGCCATCTGCTGCAGCGTCTATCAATTGCCCTGCAAACTGGAAACTCTCTATCTGTTCTAGGCACGTCGGACTCGAACAACAAGGAGACCGTGCAGCCAGGACTGAATGTCGGTCTATAGCCTAGAATCCCTAGATAGGCTACATTTAACAATTCGTCTGCATATGAGTTTGTTGGTTATAATAATAATAATAATAATAATAATAATAATAATAATAATAATAATAATAATAATATTTATTCTTTAATTAAGCGCCTGCAAACGTACTGCGTTGAAACATTTAAATATCTGGGATCGACCATGAATGCACAGGGTGGCTGCGAGCATGACATCAGGAACAGGATTAAGGTGGCTTGGCAGAAATGGAGAGAACTAACGGGAGTGTTGTGTGACGCCAAAATGCCAACTCAACTCTAGGGAAAGGTATACAAAACAATGGTAAGACCGGTGATGCTATATGGAGCAGAGGCCTGGGCGCTGACAAAAAGGGATGAAGGGTTACTGGAGAGAACAGAGATGAGAATGCTACGATGGATACTTGGGATCTCACTGAAGGACAGGAAAAGAAATGTGGACATCAGAAAGAAGCTCGGGGTGGCATGTATAACTGACAAAGTACGAGAGACCAGGCTGAGGTGGTATGGACATGTAATGAGAAAAGAGGATGATAGCTGTGTGAAAAGAATCATGAATGCAGAGGTATATGGACGCCGCAGTCGGGGACGACAGAGGAAGAGATGGGAAGACACGATACAACAAGACCTAAAACTCCTAAAACTGAAGAAAGAAGATGCTCAAGAAAGAAACAAGTGGAAGAGAAGGATCCGAGTGGCTGACCCCTCTCCAAAGAGGGATTAATTCGAGCCTGAAGGGAAAGAAGAAGAGAAGAAACGCACTGCGCTGTACATGTACAAGTTAGGCGATAAACCTTAACTACTAACAGAACAGATAGCCTGCAATACACGGCGCAAATTGCAGCCTACAAAGCATGTCCGCCTATGGGACTCGATCTCTGTACCTCTTGCACTCTACGCCAGATGTTATCCAATGCGCTATCGCCCCCCCCCCAAATACAAACAATACGAACAAGTAAATAGGTACATGACTAAATAAGAGAGTTACCAAGGTTACCACAATTTGTAAAACAATCTGCTTCTAAAAGATAACCACCATATTGTAATGTATGTGTTACGTGTCATGTTGCACAATCTTCCAGTTGGAGTAGGAAGCTGAAATTTTGCCATAATGATACATATGACAGGTCTACAAACTTAAGGGATGTCTTGGCCCCTGGCTTGACTTTCACTTTTTAGACCACCCTACCAAGTAGTCTCTATGGATCCAGTTAGTAGTCCTATTTGGATGGGTGATCATCTGTTGACTACGTGGATTAATGTGGTCTTATTTGACATGAAGCAAAAGATCCTTCGATCTCGTTCGGCGGAGCTACGCCTCTGTGGAGTTTCCATTAAGCGTGCTTCCTTCTAGCATTTACTTTCATTTATTTATTAATTATTATTAATTGGTGACTTGTATAGCACCTGTGTAAAATGCACAAGGCATCAACCGATGACGAACCAAAGGTCAACTTCATGAAGATCAATCCATCGAGACTAATCTTTATCTTCAAAATGTAGGCTATATATAGGCCTACGAACCATAAAGGCCACACTAAGTAAAGTTTGCAAAGGACAGCATTCTTCTGCTCCATACAGTCTTTTCTTCAATAGCTTCAGGTTGAGCATGACATCCACAACCATAGGTGAAAATTCAGATATCAGTATGTGATATTTTGAATTATGCTATATTTAAAAAAATGGTCCCAAACATTTATCTGCTTGCATTGGCACAGTCTGTACAGTGTACAGAACTACTCAGTTAGTCACATTATCGTTTAGGGAATATCAAATCGCTTCACGGCGTTATTTAGCCTACATAAATGTTTTGCTATCCAGTGTTAGTTTTACACTTTCAATCATAAATGGATGTTAGTTCAAAATTCTTCTCTGGCAATCACTGGTTACAGTTTTTGTCGTTTTGACTCTGGAAGTTCCAACTGAATCTTTCTCTTAACATTAAGTGTTGGTTCGGATGATTCACTTATCTGCCCAACGATGTTTTCCGGATTTGGAGTCTTAGAAAGCTTTCTCATTAGTTCATCTCTGTCAAACTTTTCAAAAAGTGGTTGAAGGACCGGCTCACGAAAGGGTGTCTCTGGAATTCCTTCGCAGACGCTATAATATAGCTTATAAGCCCACTTACAATTATAGCAATCACTGATTTCCCTGTGATAGCATTTCATTTCAAAATCTATCGGTAAACTGAAAGAGGGCATCATATAACATGGACAAAAGTCTAGAAGGTAAAACTCAAAAAAGCACAGCATCAGCTTTTCCACAAACAATCGGAGGTCTTCCCTACATATGTCCTCATAATTCATATTCTTCTTGCTTTCGTCGTTCATCGCTTCAATACAATATAAAAGCGAAGTTTTCCAGACATGAGTGAACATGTATTCTCCCTCAATACTCAAAATCTGTTTAGCAACCATATATGCTGCTTTTGCCAGGGCTGAGGATTCTTTAATGATTTGACTCTCTGCTGCCGCGAACGAAATCCTAACATAGGGATCTGCTGAAACAGGAACCCATGGATACTTTTTCTGTGGTTGCTCAAAAACTAGATAGCAACTTTCAGCACGCAATTTATTCGGAACAGTTGATAATGTCCCAGCTGGCCACCAACCGTCTACGTGTATACAAGGAACAATATCAACAGATATTTCCTTAAACATGTAATGGCCATTGATGGGCTGATTCAACCGTAGTACGATATTTGTACATAAATTCTTAGATGCCTTCAAGTCCTCTTGCGACTTATATCTTCCTAGATCCAACCAGTCATCTGTAAGGGGAGTACCAAATTCGCTCCGCCAGTCCCATTCAAAAAATGGCACCGATTTCCAAAAGCTCGGCTGCTTCATGACTTGAGAGTACAAACATCGAAAACGAGATGATACTTTGTTCAATCAATCAATCAATCAATCCGTTTATTATAACACAACTTGCAAAACATAGTTTACAGGCAGGTATTTTTAACAGGTAGTGTCATAAATGGAGACCCCAAAGGGACAAGTCCCGCTAACAGGGGCACCCAGGAAATGATCACTAGCATGACGGACGATTAACATTCAAAGTGTTCGATTTATTTATTCTTAACTAACGCCTAAACCAAATTCAATAACAGCAAAGTAAATGCATAACTCAAGTTATAGTTAAGTACATATTCAAGTAGCACATTTTTATGACCTTTGATTTATGATATAAGACCTTAACAATTTTTTAAAACGACCAATAGGCTGTACCGAAGTAATCACCACAGGTAAAACATTCCATAGCATAGGGCCATGACATTTAATGGAAAACCTCTTAGCATTGATCCGTGCAAATTCAGGACGATACATATTAGCATTACGTGTCTGATGAGAATGAATGGAAGCTCCCATCTTAAAGTAGCAGTTAAAGGACAGGGGCAACATGTTATACTGATACCTATACATAAACAGGCAAGTTTGAAACATATTTATTTGGCTTACTGTTAAGATTTGATAATCCTTAAATGTTTGTTTGGAGCTAACACTCCAACGGATGTGAAACACAGTACGTATGGCAGTTTTTTGTAGTGTGATTAGCGGGTGTAGGACAGTTGTATAATTTGCCCCCCAGTTAATGTTGCAGTATGAAATATAAGGAAAGATAAGTGTGTAGTACAAACTTAATAGATAGTTCGAGGGCAAACAATGTCTAATTCGTTTTAGAATTCCTATATTTCTTGCCATTTTCTTTGCTATTTGTAAAATATGTTGTTTCCAGCTTAGGCAGGAATCAATAGTTGTACCTAAAAACCTAGTTGATGTTACCTGGTCAATAGGAGAGTCATCAATAAGAATAGATAAGTTAGTGGGAGGCAGGGGTTTACGTTTAGAATGGAATATAATAACATTTGTCTTCTTAAGGTTTAGAGAGAGCTTATTTGCTTTAAACCAGTTTGCTATTAATACCAATTCACAATTTGCTCTGGAGAATAAGTTAGTAATGGATTTGTCGTTAAGGAATACATTGGTGTCATCTGCAAAAAGTACAAATCTGAAAACAGCAGAGGAGAAGGACAGATCATTAACATAGATTAGAAAGAGTAGAGGACCCAGTATGGAACCCTGAGGCACTCCACATGTAATAGTATTCGAGGAAGAAAGCATGTCCTTAAAGGTAACAAATTGAGATCTATCAGTTAAATAGTCGAGTAACCACCTGGCACCCACTCCCCTTATCCCATAGCTCTGAAGTTTTGCGGTTAAAATAGAATGGTTCACCGTATCAAAAGCCTTTGCTAGATCGAAAAATATTCCAATGGAGTAGTTATTGCTATTCATGGCCTCAGTTATATTATTTTGAATGTCCATTAATGCCATAAAAGTAGAGTGGTTCGATTTAAATCCATATTGATTGTTTGTAAGTAAATTGAATTTTTCCAAAAACTCAGTAAGTCTAATTTGCATTAATTTTTCGATAATTTTAGAGAAATAGGGGAGTATGGAGATGGGACGGTAATTAGTAACAATATTCTTTTCACCAGCTTTATAAACAGGTACAATTTTAGCAATTTTTAACTCAGTCGGTACTGTTCCACAGAGAAAGGAGGAATTAAATATAGCTGACAGGACATTTGCTATTGGTCCAATAGTTTGCTTAGCGATAGAGGGATTAATGTCGTCTGGGCCTGCGGAATCCGAGTTGTTGGACATCAAGATGCCGTTGTTGTTGAAATATCTGTCAAAGTCTAGTTTCTTTATGGAACATCCTTCTTCCGCTCTGTTTCCGGTCAGATTTGATTTCTTTTGAAGGCGAACGAAACCCACTGGTGCCTCTGGTGCTGGAGAAATTTCGCAGTATTCGCCAAACTTTGTGAGAACTAAGTCGAAGTCAAATTCGTCCATGAAACCAATTCTTGTTCCTTCGTATGCACTCCCAACTAATACAGGCCGGCACTCAAACCTCGGATCCTTCTTCCTAATTTCTTCAGCCAGTCTGTCGAAAAAGGTTTTTACATTTTGAAGTAGGCTTTCGAAAAGCGGATCATCGTGTGCATATTTCCTTGTTGTCCAGATCTTCCAAGTGTCTACCTTTTGACATTTCGATGTGTTCAGTAAACTAGTCACAGCGTTTAATTGTGAACTATTGTTGCTTTTGCATTCATTCTCATCATGATGATCATGATCATCATCATCATGATGATGATGATGATCATCATCATCATCATCAACTTTATAAAAAGTCAACGTCTCAAATGCCTTTTCGGAAGCACATTTCTCCTTCTGTCGCAGCTGTTTCAAATCTGCAGGAGTCTTTTCATCACGGTCCTTTATAGTTTCATCAGCGTTATGCTTTCTGAGTAAGAATTTATACGCTTCGTCTCTTGCATAATGAAGTGGCGTCCTCCCGTAAACATCGGTCTCGTTTACACTGCAACCAAGCTTCATAATAGTTTTAATCAGAAAACAGCATCTAGACGACATTACTGCATAATGCAGAGCCGTCCGGCCTTTTTTGTCTTTCCTGCATGCCATAGTTTTCAAAGGCTCGAAATATATTTCGCTAAGATCAGGCGCTGTATTTACTGTATCGATTAGCAATTTAGGAATCCAGGGTTCACCGCAAGGCCAGAGAGGGAAGGCCGCCAACAGACGGTGAAATGACGTTCTTGCCCATTCATCGACACCCAGTTCTTCAGGGTTCGACTGTTCTTTTGTATGTATGCACTGCTTCAGTTTGTTGATCGTCAGCTCACTAATTCGTGTTCTTGACCTTAAAGCCCAATCTAGAACTGAGTTGCCTTTAAAATCTTCAGCGGTTAAACTTAACGGATATCTCTGAAGCAGTACATCAATCATTTTCACTATGTTTTCACGGTTTGCTGTGATTGATTTCAACATGCTGGAAACAAATGGATCATTGAAACTGGTTGACGGATTAAACGGTTGTTTTATATATGCCATCCAATCAAAGTCCCCTATAAAGTCTATGTCTGTGCTTTTATCGATATCTTCCCAAGGCCCACAAACAGCAGCATGTAGAGCAGAAAATCCCCGATTATCGCAAATGTCTAGAGCCCCTCGCTGTCCCAGAAAGTCTACTACTTCAACACGAGAGCGTAGCACTGCTTTAAATAAAGCAGTCTCTCCATAGATATCTTGTGCGTTTAAATCAACTTTGGTGCCATCATATTCATATTCCCAATCTGCCAAGACCTTGACAATATGTAGGCATCCGTTCTCGGCTGCCATCATGAGAGCTGTTCGACCATCGCGGTTCTTTGCATTTAAGATGCTTGTGTTCAACAGGATAAAAATCACAACGTTGTCAATGATTTCCTTATATGCAACCTCTGAATCCTCTGCACATTGACAACCCCACACAGCCGAATGCAGGATTGTCTCTGCTTCGTCGTTCAGCGTTTGCAGGCATGCATTAAATGTTTCAAAATCCAGCACAAAGGCTCCATATTTAATGGAATTTTGTGTTTTACAAATTACAGATTCCGTTTTTGTGAAGGTAGAAAACGGCCAGAAGCCGTCTTCTTCCTCATTCTCCTCCTCCTTTTCAGCAACCGCAGAGGCAACGTTCATACAGCATATTTGTTGGCCTGCATTAGATTGCCCCCATCCTAACAGATGCTCCAACATTTGAAGGAATTTTTCATATTCACGATTGCTTTCATCTTTGGTTTCGAGGTAACGTATGGCCGTTCCAGCTATTTCAATTAGTGTCAATAGCTTCGTAGGCGAAATGAACTGGATTCTGCCTAGTCTGATCTTACTCAGCACTTCGTTTCTCACTGAGATTAAATTAGCTATTTTATCCATGATTGACATGCTCACTGAACAGGCTGTAAATTTGCAGTCCTCTATTTCGTTTGCAGGTAGTTAACATGAATAACTGTACAAATCGTCTTTTGAAGTAAAAATGGAGAAAATAAATTGTCCTTGCTGACAAAATGACTATGTAGAGCTGGCCAGAGCAACTTTGAAAGCTGAAACATGTAATTATTAGTTATTAAAATACAAAAGATTATTTTGCTTGCTATGCCATTAGAACTCACATAGAAAAAAAGAATACAAGCATTTAATAGATTTAGGTATTATATATAGCACTTCTTCACATCCCTTACATTTATAATACAACTATTAATATTCATTGATATAACATTAATATCAATATTATTATTGATATTGAGATCAATAAGAATAGTATTATTAACATGACTATTAATTTACTAATAATATTTATTTTAATAGGCCTATTAAGAGCAATAGGCCTAAAATTATGACTATAATTATTATTTTCCTCAAGGTACATATGATGCCTCGGGATGACCGAAATTAAGGGATCGTTACTATTAATATTTATTATTATTATTATTTATATCAATATTAATACTTATATTGATATTGATATTGATATCAACATTAGCATTAATAACATTATTAACGTCGATATTGATATTAATGATACTGATTTTGAGATTAATATGAAATATAATATTAAAATCAGCACAAAATTTCACCACAGAATCAGATAAATAAGACTGGTGGACCACACTGTAAATTCTGGATACGCCAGTCTATGCACACTAGTTCACTTAGACAGAGGATTGTAGCAGTCGAGCTTGGAAGACCAGCGACACTGTTAAGCTGGGGCCCTGTAGGAAGTGAACAAACTAAGATGTCTAAGTTCTTCAAGTCAGGCCTAGCTGGGCAGATCACATTGCATGCGCTAAATTCTAATGTTCAGCTTGAAGATGAGAGCAGCGAGAAAGACAGACATGTCTCAGACGTTTGACCTAAAGTTTCACCCTGTTCCTAATTATGTTAGCCAAATTGCGCCTTCGACCACTTCTGCTAACGCAAACCTTATAATGGTCTATCAACTCTAAGGGTTATAAGAGCGGATAAATATTAAGTTTGATGAACGGGTGGGCAACCCATGGGTGTGTCTTGAGGTCTTGATGGGGTGGTCGAGCTTCTATAACACTTCAAACACATGTTGCCTATCTCGCTAGCTTAGGGAGCTGTTTTTTTCTTCAGATGGTATTGCAAGGAGCGCCACTATTTAGTAGCCCTACTCCTAATTATCGTTCTGCACGCAACATTAAGCGTGAAAAAGAGCAACAGATGTCAGCGACCTTTCAAAATTAGAGTCGATTGAGCTTCGAATCGTGGACTCACCCGATTTGTAGTGTAGTGTTAAATCGGGAACACGCACAGTCTTCACAGCTTCCTTTGTATGTTAATTAAGCCAACAGTTCAAACACGACCATGCTTTTGTTACCAACATTAAAGTTTTACACTAGCAAAAATATTACAATCGTCGACAATAATCAACCACATATGTGCCTCAAATAATCACCTGGGTACACAATCACCTGTCGTTCAATTACTGTCAGAGAGACCTGTCTTGACAAGCGTGTGGCTTATCACCAACGACATACAAAGCTCAAGAGCTGTGGCGTTTGAGAAACCTACCCCGCCATTACGCAAGCGGGGTGGGATTTCCGAAACTTTCTGATTTGGTCAAACAGTATAATATATGCTTTGAATAGTTTCGGTTTTGTATTCAACCGGATACTGGAACTCCAGATCCCTCTTATAGTGTTCATGAATCTCTGACAATTGAAACTTGCCGCCGAATCTCAAGTCCACTGCCACCATTGGCCTGAACATGAGAACCGAGATGAAGTAGCTTAGCCCATGAACGACCTTCAGCTGGTTTCCTGCCACCTGTACAAGATCCATTGCTGGGTATGGATCCACTGTCGTCTGGCTTTTATCTTGACCCAGTTGATATTAAACACAGATTTATATGCCTTTTGATCCATTGTCTATACAGAAACGGACCTCCAGTATTTCGGCAAGGAGACGAGTGTTTTATCAGCAGAGTCCAGAAGAGTAAAATGCTCCAACTGAACACGCTTAAGCTTATGTTATGAAAAATTCCTTTACAGACACATATTTTGAACTTGTTGACTCATCAATAGAAATTTTCGCTAATAACAGAAAAACTAAGAACTGCCTGAACGAAGAACACTGTATGTTCAAGAATCTACTACTACTTCGAGCCAATCTATAGTTACTTCATCTACAGCTTTCTTCATCATTTGTAACATCGCTTCTTCTCTAGTGGGTTTCTCTTGTAATTCCTCATTTCTGCAATACAAATTAACCGCAAATTCGTGGTGATCCTCAGCGCATGTGGGATAAAGCTAAGAAAACTATTATAAAGCGAAGAGGAAATGAATAACACCAGCATAATTAAACCAGCGGAGTTCGATCACTGTTCGACCAGGACGAGGCATTCCTGAGAATTGTCAGCATCGTCATCCTCATAATTAAATTCATCCTCATCATCATCATCATCATCATCGTCATCATTTATCTGACGTATGCCTATATGTATGTAACTGAAAATTTTACAGCCCACTGTCAGTATCTGCCGATGACGCTTCTGGCTGACTGACCTAAATGACGCTAAAGTTCATTCAGAACACGACCAAAAACTAACGTAGACAAAGGTAAGCAAAGTCGTAGGGGGTTGATTACAATCTGAACGTAATGATCATACAAACCGCTGATTCTTCAAAGAGCGTGAGATTCGGGCTTACTGAGATATTACATTGCGCAAATAAATCTTGTGCACTCTGACCTTAGAATTTATGTAGTGCCATTATGACTAAGGCACTAGAAGCATCAATCGATGGAACTCCAAAACAGAATCCAAATGTGATCGATTCTGAGAGTCAGTCCTTTCGATAGAAAGGCAGTCTAGGGAGGATAAACAACTCAAGAACGGATATAACAAGGCCAATAGAACCACGTAATTTCAATGAATACAGCTAAAACCATTTTAAGAACTGTTATAAAAGAATTAACTCAGCCGCTAATGGAAATTATGTTGTTCTAGTTCTGATTAAATTCGAATAATAATTGCCATTAAATAGTGAGGCCAATGACTTCTAGGGGTTCATTTTCCCCTTGACAGTGCATGCATTATAGGATAACCATAACCATAACCATAAATTTTATTACTTCGCATAATATGCAGTAACAGAAATGATGTCATTCAGTGTAAAATTTTAACAGAAAACAGATCAATTAATTAGTTTTCAATGGAAGTAAAGGGAGAGAAACCCTTAAGGGACCTGGGTCCCGCTATCAGGGTTACCCTTGTACATAAAAAATAGTGGCAACTGGCTTAACATTGTAATATTAGACATTATGGACTTAACTAGTTAACTAAACATCGAAGTAATATAACAAGTAATATAACAAAGCTTTGCATTTGCAGTTCGATTCCGTAATCATGTGTGTAAGCGAAAATTCGTTCTCAGGCTATAATTATGCAGCCTGCGAGAAAACGTTTGCAGTTGCGGAACAATTGTAACCCCGCCTTTGTCCATTGAGACAGAAAAAGATCAAAGAACGTTAATCGCTGCAGTCCAATTAAAATCTGCGACTTAAAAAGAATCTCGATAATAACGAGTTATTACATTAACTGATGAAGCTTTCGTTCCGCCCATGGTCGCAGCTAGGCGTCAGTTTCTGCATCGTGGGTGGTGTCGAGTTGCAGAACTAAGGTGCTGCCGCTACTCCAGGCAACCGGTAGCGATATCCTGCGACGACGGTGTCTTATTGCGGCTGTGCAGGACCAACATCTCATTGCCAACGCCTTCACCTCATCTCGGAATCTGCTCAGTACAACGAAACAGACAATGGCAAATGCAACCGGATGGAGCAGACAGACCGCGTAGGATATAAAGTAGGCTCTGTAGTTGTGGAAGACGTTGCTTTCGTCCAGCATGTGCATCAGATGAAACGGTGATCTTAGTACGTAGAGAACCAACGACAGCCACAGCGTCACCTTCCCCAGTTCTTCAGCGTCAACGTCGCAGCTCGACGTTCCTCCATCCATCATACGGGTGAAGCCGAACCCGAAGCGTCTGTTTTTGGAAATCACGATCATCACCCAAAGCACCGGCGTCAGAACGATCACCGGAATGTAGTTCACGAGACAGTTCAGAGCCAACTTAACATACCTGTTATTGGACGCAGTCACCTCCCCGGCGTAACAGAACCGCACCTCGCCGTCGAAATGATGCACGGTTGCATTCACAAAGTACCATAAGTTGACGACGGCAGATGCGATTAACAGCAGAGCAACGGAAATCAGAGCTCCTCGCAACGTGCAACATTTTCTGCAGAGGTTTGAACACATGTTTCTGCGTTCGCTAATTTCAAGACGAAGATGTGCGTAAACGCTACACAGCATGGCGATCTGAAACCAGCCGCTCGACTGAATGAGACGGGTGAGTAAAATCCAGAACTTGCAGACGACCTCAGATGTATAGGCGACATGGTAAGACTCGTGGAAGAGAGCCAGCCACCAGGGAACGTACACGGCCCCCAGTTGAATGGTGTTGTTGACGAGAATCGTTGCCAGGTAGACGTACGCTTCGTGCTGTAGCCAAAGGGATCGTCGAACGAGAATTACCAACGCGACGATGTTGAAGAACAGTCCGCTGACGATGAGGATCGGAAAGAGATACTTCTCAAACGAAGCCATGACTTCGTAATCGACGAATTCTTCCACATCATCCATCGCGTTGTAGAACTCTTCCGCATCGAAGATCTCCCAAGTAAGATTCTCATCCATGGCTGTCCCGGACGGACTGGAGTAATCGATTACTTCTGCAGAGTCATGATCATAGCCAGTATAGCTTCATTTGATATCTACTGTTATCGTCCGATACCTGTCTGGCAACTTACTTACTTCTATTGCAAGCACGCAATCAGACAACACAGAATCAGCACAAAAGTTTCTACATCAGGATAGACATGGATATTCTGAACTTTTTATTGAGACTATCTATTCGGTCCTTCTGTTCCACACTCGATTTCGAAGTCTACTGTGTTCCTTAATGTGCACTGCACCCTGAGCTCAGCTTCTATATATAGTTAGACACACTATTGATGTCTCAACCAGACAAACGTACTTTGAAACTGTTCTAACGATAGACTATGACGTGGGCCACTAATTCGGTCCCAGTATGCGGCGTTTGCTGTTTTTTTCCTCTGCAGACCAGATTCCATGCTTTCAAGCTCAGCATTTAACCATTAAGCTGCCTAATTTAAACAAAATGGGAATGATGCAGTGACTGCCAGCGACAGAATGCGTGACCTCGGACTGTGCGACTGTTTTGCTACTTCCTGCAGACGCCACGAACCCCATGACCTTTTTTTCTTTCTCTTTCTCTCTCTATGTCTCCGTCTGTCTGTCTCTCTCTTCGAAGGCAGCTGTATTCCCCCTCGGCTTAAACACAGCCAACAAACTAATCCAGTCCTGTGGAATGAAGTAGACTGCATGTGGATGTATATGCGTCTCTTTGACTCTCCCTAGCCATATGTGTCTCTCTTTCTTTAATCTTACTGCGTGTTTATGAATCTATGTACTATATATGTACGTATGTACGTATGTGTGTATGTATGTATGTATGTGTGTATGTATGTATGTATGTATGTATGTATGTATGTATGTATGTATGTATGTATGTATGTATGTAGGTATGTATGTATGTATGTATGTATGTATGTATGTATGTATGTATGTATGTATGTATGTATGTATGTATGCATGCATGCATTTATTTGTGTATGTATGTATTTATGTATGTATGTATGTATTTATGTATGTATGTATGTATGTATGTATGTATGTATGTATGTATGCATGTATGCATGTATGTACGTATGTATGTATGTATGTATGTATGTATGTATGTATGTATGTATGTATGTATGAATGTATGTATTTATTTATTTATTCATTCATTCATTTATGTATGACCGCATGATTGATTGACTGAGTGACTGACTGAATCACTGAATGACCGAATGACTGGCTGATTCACTGACTACCTTTGATTGACTGACTGACCGACCGATTGACTGACTGCCTGACTGGCTGACCGACCGACCGACTGGCTGATTGACTGGTTGACTGACTGACTGACTGACTGACTGACTCTTTCACGTACTTAATGTTTTGTTACACGCACACAGATCCGACTAGGGTAATGAAATTGTGCCCGAAGCCTTAGTAAACATCTGTAATGCTTTTAATTAACAACGACGCCTAAGCAAGTGGAAAGTTTTTCTGAAACGGAAACATAAGGACTCCGTTGTAATTATCTTGGCTAGGACTGGATGCACTTTGAACTCACGGGTTAGCTCCAGCGAAGCAGGGAAACTCAGAAACACAATTGCATGGCCATGAGGGAAGGGGAGGGGCTTCAATGGCCTCCTTCAGTTTTGTTATAGCAGTGAGGGGTCCACATATCATGATGGAATGGGAGGGGCCTCAATACCCTCCTTCAGCTTTTTTATTAGAGCTGTGAACGCCCCACACGTTTCGTGGAAAATCACTTGGAATTCAGACAAGTAAAAAAAACTCTCCTTACTTATTTCGTGTCAACGTTAGGACCGCAGATTGTATCTGCGTCAAAGAACCTAATCTAATTTCCGTCGATCCGTTCAACCTTTATCATATCACAGAAGGTGGAGCTTTGCACCGAAGCAAATATCAAATCCAGCTGAACGATATCAAAAAAGGTCCGCAGAGACCGATAAAATTACCGCACCTATTCACTCATTCAGACCAATAATATAGCGCCTCTCTAAGATAACTACTTCGAGGCACACCCACTCCAAACCCCGGCGGAAAATAACAGTTTTCTTTACATCATGTGACTCTGATGCAATAGTAGGTCTAGTTTCTTTACCTCGTGGCGCTTTGAGATGTTCGCCATAGCGCTATATAAACTTATGACACAACTCACAGTTTAACAATGAAAGACAAGTACGTGCAGCACAAAAATACAAATAACAGAAATAATCATAACAGATGCTACTGATCACTTACGAAAGGAAGGCGGTCTCTTCGGTCCGATTTGACACAGTGAAAATACAAAAACCTTTGCTCTGGTTGAGCCATCTGAGCTCTGCCACTACCCATAGTGCCTACACAGTGCCAGATAGTGCCAGTCCAAATCTTGGAAAAAGGAGGAGTGCGAAACCTCTGAACGTGATCAATACGCCAGCCACAGCAACAGCGTCGGTT
Organism: Allolobophora icterica; assembly: GCA_963556255.1. Lineage (NCBI taxonomy): Eukaryota > Metazoa > Annelida > Clitellata > Crassiclitellata > Lumbricidae > Allolobophora > Allolobophora icterica. Next base: position 92,248,975 of record OY744603.1, read on the forward strand.
GGCCATCACAATGTCGACAATTCGGACGGCGATACCTGTTCCATAAATTCTTGGAAACCGACCTGTTTCAACACAAAGAGAATGTTGACTACATAGCCCACAATGAATACATCAAAGCCTGCTTGATATGTCCATTTTGATAAAAGCCATGTGAACCGACCGCCCTTTACCTTTCCTTCGCCTATGTGGGCCCCTCTGCTTGGAACTGTCTCCCTTTGCCTCTCCGCCACAAGCTTCTTGCCCTCTCTCTTCTCCAGTTTCGTAGACGCCTGAAAACCTTCCTTTTTTACCAGTGCTGGCACTGACGCGGGTTGACAGCGCAGCTGATCCGAGTGGCGCTATATAAGTGTTCGGTTACAATTACAATTACAATTCAAGAGGAATTACGGGCACCGCCTAATTACCCGTAAGAACCGAGAAAGCGGAAGTTTAAGATCTCCCAGCGATTATATTGATGTTTATTTAATTCTTGCAAACAGGAAAATACAGCACAGAGTGCAGTTTAACCATCTTTGCAAACAAGATAACAATACCATACCAATCATTCATTGAAAGGACTTCTAGGGGCCAATAGCACCCCTCCAAGATACCTGTGTCTAGGCGCTGAATACATCTATAATTTGCTAATGCCATCCTTCCGAAGTTCAGTGGTGGACGTTGAAACCGGGCAAACGTTAAGAGTCACGAGTAGACTGGAAGAGACAAATTTTCAGTCTAGAGCTAAAGACTATCTCGCTAAGAGACGCGAGCATGAGAAAGTAGAGTTCCAGAAGAAGGAGGGACTGGCAACTGCGAATGAACACATCACAGATTGAAACTATATATACTCCATGGTTGCAAACAGGACTACTCAGCACAACCTCTGTCTGCTGACTGCAAACGGTTATAGTGTTGGATCAGATGAAAGCATTTCGCTGTGTGTCGCATTGCTTGTGATGTTTAGAAGTAGACCGTTGTTAGGCGGTGGTTCTAATTATATCATTTAAAACCAGCATATGGTTAAATCCGCAGAGGCTGCAGAGCTTGAGATTGATTTGAAACAGACATAGCCATAGCTCAGAGTCGTTATTGATGTTTACCAAGCTGGTTACGCATTCATTCATTCATTCATTCATTCATTCATTCGAGGATTTATATAGCACCCCTTCAAAAGAACTAATCAGAGGCGCACATCCCGTTGGTCGATGAAGTACCAATAGTTGCAAATAGCAAGTAGCACATAACTATTATGTAAATGCAACCTTAGCCATTTTGAGGGCGTACATGTCATATCGGACATTATCATATCGAGATCAACAAGAATTCAATATGTAAAATTCTAAACATTGTAAATGCATCTCCTGAAACACATCTCTCGAGCAGTGGAGCTTCATTCGCTTTTTAAGACGAAGCAGTCATTGTTGGTCTCGTTTAGATATAAAACATCAGACTTACTGGTGTGACAGCTTTTTAAAGTTACTTAAATGGCGCAATTAATACGCTCCCTTGCATGCATACATAGACCCTACATACATAATATTTACATACATAATATTTACATACATTCGCACACAAGTAGGCCTACATACATAAATACATTCCTACACGCACACATGCACGCATGCACGCATACACATATACACACCTAATTACATAAATACATGCATACACGCATACTTTCGCACATACACGTATATTTATACGAACGTGCATGGATAAATACGCGCATACATCCGTACATACATACAGGATATAATATATGATACACGCATACCTGAGTTTTCGCGAGTAAATGGCTTCAATCACGAACTGGAATTGGCGGAAATCGGATGTGCAATCAGCCAGAGAAAGACGGAAGAGTGAGAGAGAAAGACGGAAGAGTGAGAGAGTAGTTGGTGGCTTACGATGAAACCTAGAAAACATCGTTTCTTTCAAGTTTAGGAGGTATCCAGTACCACATTCAAACAGGCTTCATTGAGCAGAGTTGACTATACCACACGCGTACCAACTCAAGTTACAACTCGTGCAAAATAACAAGGGCATCCTAATCGTAAATTTCAAATTTCAAAGCGTCACTCTAAGCTAAGCGAAGGGCACCAGCTTATTCATGAGCGCTGCGTCGTTTCACAGATAGATCGATGTCGAGTGGAGGTCCGAGTCCGTTTACAAGAGAGACCAGGGAGAGTATTCTATTGGCAGAGCGGTTGTTAAGGCGGGTTTTGTTGAGGACGAGAAAGTTTCCTGGTGTAATTGTATTGTTTGCAGGCTCATGCTATCAAATTACTTGTGTGCACGACTGACTGTTGTAGTTAAAATCCTTAACTGTGGTTGATTTTTGATAAACGATTTAAGTCGTTAAAACTGGAGTTGAGATAGTGTAACATGATACTTGTTGAACCAATGCATCCAAATTCCGTTGCTCAACTTGGAAGTTTCGCTGACGCCTAAATATTTAAAAGGCCATGGAGCGGATACTTGACGACAACCACACGCCGCACGTGCTTTCCTTGTACTTTGAAGTCTGTTTAAAAAGCTACAAGACTTGCAGGACTTAAAGTAAGCCTCTGTGCATCTAGCGATACAGTTAGTACAGATGCACCCAGCACAGCTCGACCTGTAACGCGGAGAACGGTTACCGCGTAAGGACCTTGAGCAAGTCCGTATACAGCCTTTTATTTTTGATCTAGCAATAATATGCATTATATATGCTATTATTACAGGTTAGAGCAGGGCTCTAGAAATTCTGCCTTTAAGTAAAATTGTCAAGATGTGACGTATTTAAGACAAATAGGGCCTAACCGTGACGCCTGACAGCGCAACCTTGGAAACAATAGTCGATAAAGATGTTGAAATTCTGTCAAAAGAAGGTCGTTTCATAATGACGTTTGTAAACTGTGACCTCTGTTTATTGTGCGATTGGAAGTGTAGGCCTACGTCATAAAACAAACAATTATTGTACGGAATGTCCCAAAAAAATTAATATGTAACATATGGACGCTCTGTCGTCGTTTGAAAGTTTTTATGCATCAGCGTAGGGCAAAGTTTTCACGTCATGAAGCACGAAGTTTGGAAATATCGACGGCGCCGTTAACTCTACAAGATGCTTAGTCTACTCGGCTCTTTTCAGTTTATTTAACCCTTTAACGACGACAGGGTTTAGTTTTGCCAGACATTGTACTACACGCTTGCCATTAAAGTGATCAGAACCATAGGATTCATAGGTCAGTGCTTCAAAGTAGGCTAAATGTTTTAAAAGTAAACTGCTGTGCAGTTAAAGGAGTCCAATAGAGCGCTTAGCCAATAAATACACAGTGTCTCCGAACAAAATAGCCTCATACGTCCCAGTCGTCACGCCTGAGTGATGCATAATATGAGCAGGATTTAAAACATATAAGCAGCAGTAGTAGGCTACTGTAATAGCGATGAAATTAGAGACCTTAACTATTAAAGTTTGAAAACAAATCATATTCATTTGAGTAAGTGGATCAGCGTTACGCATCAGCGTTTGTGCAGGAGTGAAAAAGTCTGTCCTTAATTGACAATTTAACTTTCGAGGTAACTATTGAATCAAAGTATCTTTAACGTGGGTTTAGCAACAACTCTTCATGCATAGTCCAAGAAATTGAAGTACAATGTCTGAAAACGTGACTTTCGAAACTTTCGTCGATGAAGCTGAAGAAATCCTTGGCGAAACGGATGACAATTCCTGGCGCAGTGATTATGGAAATATCAGGATTCAGATCGAGAGATGTTATTTCACACTTCTAATGGTCATTGGAGTTCCGTGCAACATCCTGGCTTTGTTGATTCTGATACGACGTCGTTTGTGGATTAATCACGAAGCATACATTTATCTAGCGGCAATTCTAATCGTCAGCGCCGCAACACTGGCATTCCTCTGTGGCGATCTGTGCCTACGACTATTGAACGACGAGCTAGTGAGATTCTCAATATCTGCCGACATCTTTTGTAAACTCTGGTTTTATCTGCTTGTAGTGAGTCACTACATTGAATGGTTGCACGTTCTGGCGTTGTTAAACGTTTATTTATGCCTTCAATTTGTCACGTCGAGTGACAGAAGAGGCTGTTGTAAGAATCTTGCTGCGAAATATTGCACGTTGTTTGGAACGAAGGTCGTCATTAGTTCGTTCTTCACCGTTTGTGCTGTTTCAAATTTCTGGGCCTTCTCGATCTTTTACCTGGAACAGTACAGTGACTACCGGTACTGTACTCCTTCAAGCCAGTACTTCACACAGTACAGACTGTTGTCACATGTATCCTTTGGGATTGGACACATCTCGAGCGTCCTTGGCATTCCGTTAATTTTCGTGGTTTTGTGGAAGATAAAGAGAAGTTCCGGATTTGCCTTCACCCAGATGAATGATGTTTCACAGGATAATGGCGACGCTAAAGTAATGACGAGAATAGTCGTCTATTCAACAGCTGTTATAATTGTTATCAGAGTTCCGTTAGCTCTGAACTTCATTTTTCAAGCATTCAATTTATTCTCCTCTTTCTACCACAAAATATACTGGATTCACGATCTACTCTATCTGATGGCTCTCGCTTACCCGATGTCAACGTCAATCGTCTGTTTCGCGGTGAAATCCAGGTTCCGAGATGATCTGAAAACGATAGTAGAAAGATGCTGCTCCCGATGTTGTCCTGGAACGAGGTGCCACAGAACTCTTCCTCCAGAACCTGACAGCCATGGCAGTTCCGTTCTGCAAATGGATCCTATCGAAGAAGACTCCCCCGTCACAAGAAGAGAAGAAGACTCTGAACCAATTATTCATTAGATATAAGTTTTCTAAAACTACGAAAATTAATGACTTTTTCTGCAAAGTCCCACGGCGTTGTGATTTGCGAAGCGTAACGTCAATTCGTTGAACTTACCTATTTCTTTGTGGAAAAATAGTGTAAGCATGCCTCAATGTTTACTGGCCAGTTTTAACGGCAATACAAAGTAGGCTGACAGACAAATGTAAGACAGAAAACATCGATCGCCAATGCTTTCTGTGTTCATCAAATATACAACACAATACAACTGCAATTTGAGAATGACGGCCTTACGAAGTTCAGAGGTGCACACTGAAGCCGGGCAACTATTAAGAGCCATAGGTAGACCGGAAGAGGTCAATTTTCAGCTTAGAGCGAAAGACCGTCTCGCCTAGATTTTGTAGAACATAAGAAGGTAGAGAGTTCCTTTTGGAGCGACCGGCAGCAGTGAATGAACGTCAGCGAAAGACAAGACGTGTACTAGGATATCTGTACACAATCGTATTGTGTGTGTGTGTGTGTGTGTGTGTGTGTGTGTGTGTGTGTGTGTCTGTATGCAACTGGACTGTCATGAAGCGCATTTTCATATCCCGTCAAAAGCCATCGATGTATTTTTAGTAGAAGCTAGGTAAATCAAAAATGATTCATACAGTCTTATTAAACTGGAACGAAGTAGGACAAGAGACAAATGTAACACATAAAAATATCGGTCGCCATTAGGCCTACTTTCAATGATCAGAAGTATTATATCGATCATGGAATACAACGAAAGAACATCTCATGAGATGTGATTCATACAATCTTTCTACACTCTGCTCTATCACTGATGTATGGTCATTGGTGTTTGAAACCAGCGCACTGATCCAAACCAGTGACTCAACTCTGAAATACAACACTCGTTTAAAGGTGTCCGAACACTTTAACACTCTAACGACGAGCTGTAGTACGCTATAGTCGTTAAAGTGTTCATACCTACACTAGGTCTTTTGCCTCCATTGGCCCTGCTCTTTGGAATGAGCTTCCCCCGTTCGTTCGTTCGTTCGTTCGTTCTTGTATTCTCTCAGGTAACGTCTCTTCCACTTTTACCTTTCTTAAAACTTGCCTTTTCTCTCGGGGTCTCTCGCACTGGGAGCGCTTCTGAATGGCCCTTCTGCTAGAAGCGTTTTATAAATATCCAAATACAATACAATACAATAACGTTACAGTAACATTTCACTTAAATGTTCAAGATTTGAATGTAAAGTGTTTTTGTGATTTCTTATTTGCTGACGAAAAACTATTGGTTTTAAGTTATTGATAGTACATCTACGTCGTTTCAGAGGGGTTGTCCAGAGGTCGTTTCAGAGGAGGTCCGAGACTCCGAGTGAGGTTGCTAGAGAGGGGAGGCAGAGCGGTTGCTAAGGCGGGTTTTGTAGAGGACGAGAAAGCTTCCTGGTGTCATTTTATTTTGTGCAAGCTCATGCGGTCAAATTAATTACTTGTGTGCATGTCTGTCTGTTGCAGGTAAATTCCTTAACTGTGGTTGATATTTTTGATAAACGACTTCAGTTATTTGAACTGAAGTTGAGATAGTGTAACATAATAGGGGTCTACTTGTTGTCCCTATGAATCCAAATTCCTTTACTCTACTTGGAAGTTTCGAAAACATCTAAATATTTAGAAGGTCGTTGACGACAACCACACGCCGCTCGTCCTACTTTGAAAGTTTGAAGTCTGTTTTAAAAGCTGCAAGTACAGGTCAAAGCACTTAAAGTAAGCCTCTGTGCATCTAGCGAAACAGTTAGTACACATGCACCTCAGCACAGTTCGTTGTCGGGAACGGTTGCCGAAATGATAAAGCACTCGACCTGTAACGCGGAGAGTACGGTTTCCCATGAGACGGTAACTGTATAGGGAACTTGAGGAAGTCCTTCAGACAGATATACACTGTGTCCCGATGAAAAGTAGACCCCAAGAAAAAGTGTCATAACTCGTTCAAAACCTTTAGCATTTGCCTGAAATTTCAAACACAGCAACACTAGCCATATTACCACCAAATCGTAACGCCGTTTGGAAATGTTAGTGAGTTTGTCAAGTTTATCACGTTTCAGATGCAGTAGGCCTACTGAAAAAGGGAAATTTCCAACAATACAATGCAATACAATAGTTGGGCATCACCCAATTACCCACCAGCTAGCGGAAGGTTCAGGTCTCCCGGCGATTATACTGATGCCGTAGAGTAATGGATAACACACTGGCGTGAAGAGCTGAAGGTACCAAGATCGAACCCCGTAGACATTCGTTAATTTAAGGTTAATTCTGCCTTCCACTCGCTAGGCGGCGGCGGTGGTTAAATGAATAGTACACCGTGATTTGGCGCCGTATGTGGTTGCCGCATAAGCAGTTATATTCGACTACTGTAAAACTGTTATCATGTGTGCTTCTACTTAATACATGTAGCCTATGTAAGGCGCCCTGCGTGGCTGCCGTTTCTACTATATGTATGTTCAATACACAGCGCAGTGCGTTTGCAGGCGCTTAATTAAAAAAAAGATTAGGCCCTATTATTATTATTATTATTATTATTATTATTATTATTATTATTATTATTATTATTATTATTATTATTATTTCATGCTTGCAAACAGGATCATACAGCGCAGAGTGAAGTTTAACTCATCCTTGCAAACTTCATTCATTAATTCAGAGAACTTTTATTGTACCCTTCCAAGGAGCCTAGTCAGAGACGCTCAATTATAGGCCTACATTTTTAATTTGATGATGCCATTCTTACTGAGTTCAGAAGTGGACGTTGAAATCGGGCAAAACGTTGAGAGCCACGAGTAGACTGAAAAAGGCGAGTTTCAGGCTAGAGCGAAAGACAGTCTCGCTAAAAGACTTGCGAACATGAGGAGGTAAAGAATTCCAAATGAAGGAGGGACCAGCAACTATGTATGAACACAGCGCATATTGACGCTATGCTTCATAGTTGCAAATAAGATCAGCGCAACCTCTGTCTGCTGCCTGCAAACGGTTATAGCGTTGGATCAGATGAAAGCATTTCGCTGTGTGCCGAATTGGCTGTGATGTTTAGAAGTAGGCCGCTTATGTCTATGATGGTTCTAACTATATCATTTAAACCAGTTTAGGTTTAAATCCGCAGGGGCTAATCAAGCTCACCAGGGCTTGAAATTGATTTAAAACAGATACGTAACCATTACTCATGCAGAGACATAGTTGATGTTTACCAATCTGCTTACGCATCCCATCACAACCCGGTGGTTAAGAACTACTAATAGTTGCAAATACAAATATCAATTAGGACAAAACCCCTATGCAAATGAAATCTTCGCCATTCTGAGGGCGTTCATGTCATGTTTATACATACGTGCATAATAGGGGCCTACAATGCCCTACATAGGTGTGCGCAAATGACCTCAATCACGAAACTGAAATTGGCGGCATTCCGATGTGCAGTCAGCCATAGAAAGACGGAAGATTGAGTGAGTTGTTGGTGGCTTACCATGAAACCGAGAAAACGTCAGTCCGTTCAAGTTTAGGAGGCATCCAGTACCACATTCAAACAGCCATCAATCATTGAGCAGAGTTGGCTATACCACACGGGTACCAACGATTTCTCAAGTTACATCTCGTGCAAAATAACAAAGGCATACTAATCGTAAAGTACAAATTTCAAAGCGTCACTTTAACCTATGCGAAGAGCACAACCTTATTCATGAGCGCTGCGTCGTATCAGAGGGGTTGTCCAGAGAACGATGTCGAGTGGAGGTCCAAGTCCTTTTTGCCAGAGACCAGACAGAGGAGGCACAGCGGTTGCTAAAGCAGGTTTTGTTGACGATGAGAAGGCTTCCTGGTGTCATTGTATTTTTGTGTTCAATCTCATGTTATCAAATTACTTGTGTGCTGACTGATTGTAGCAGGTAAAATCCTCAACAGTGGTTGATATTTTTGATTAACGACTTCAATCGTTAAAACTGGAGTTGAGAGTGTATAACATGGCAATTGTTGAACCAATGCGTCCAAATTCCTTCCGTTGCACCACTTGGAAATTTCGATGACGCCTAAATGTTCAAAAGGCCATGGAGCGGATACTTGACGACAACCACAAGCCGCACGTGCTTTTCTTGTACTTTGAAGTCTGTTTAAAAAGCAACAAGAATAACAGGACTTAAAGAAAGCCTCTGTTTATCTAGTGAGACAGTTAGTACACATGCACCTCAGCACAGCCCAAACTGATTGAGCGCTCGATCTGTAACGCGGAGAGTAGAGGTTTGAATCTCCCGTGAGACGGTTACCGTGTAGGGACCTAGAGCAAGTCCTTATACAGCCTTTAATTGTTAATCCAGCAATAATATAGGCCTATATCATGTTCAAACAATAACATTTTCAGGATGTGACGTATTAAGACAAATAGGGCATAACCGTGACGTCTGACAGCGTATAACCTTGGTGACGATCGAAAGTCGACAAAGATGTTGAAATTCTGTCGCAAGAAGGTCTCAGTGACGTTTGTTTATTGTGCGATTGTAAGTGTACGTCATTAAACAAACAATTATTGTATTCTTTAAAAATATTTTAATCTGAAACACTTGGACGCCCTGTAGTCGTTTGAAAGTTTTTATGCATCAGCGAAGGGCAAAGTTTTTAGGTCATGAAGCATATGTAGTCTTTAAATATTCAGGTCGACTTCAACTAAACAAGACGCGTAGCCTACTGTGCTCCTATCAGTTTTTTAAGGACCATGGGATCCATAGGTCAATGCTCTAAAATAGACTAATAATTTTTAAAGTAAACTAATGTGCAATTTAAGGAGTCCAATAGACCACTTTGCCAATAAATACACACTGTCTCTGAATAGATTAGCCTTATACGTGCCAGTCGGGGATGCTTGAGTGCTGAAAAATGTGAGCAATATTGAAAACATATAGGCAGCAATGGTACTGTAATAGCGATGAAATTATAGTTTGAAAACAGCTCAAACTCATGTAAGTAAGACAAAGATAAATGTGGATCGGGCCTACACATTCACGCTCTATCAAATCAACGTGCAGGAGCGAAGAAGTCGACAATTGTGCATTTCGAGGTAACGTTTGATTCACATTTGCTTTATCATCGGTTTAGTAACAACGCTTCAAGCATAGTGCAAGATATTGAAGTACAATGTCTGAAAACGTAACTTTCGAAACTATCGTCGATGACGCTGAAGAAATGATTGGCGAAACGGATAATTATTCGTGGCACGTTGATTACCAAAGTATCAGGATTCAGATCGAGAGATGTTATTTTACGTTTTGTCATCGTCACTGGAGTTCCGTGCAACATCCTGGCTTTGTTGATTCTGATACGACGTCGTTTGTGGATTAATCAAGAAGCATACATTTATCTAGCGGCAATTCTAATCGTCAGCGCCGCAACACTGGCATTCCTCTGTGGCGACCTGTGTATACGACTATTCAATCCCCAGCTCGTGAGACTCACAATTTCTGCCGACATTTTTTGCAAACTCTTGTGTTGGCTGCTTGTAGTGAGTTATTGCATTGAATGGTTGCACGTTCTGGCGTTGTTAAACGTCTATTTGCGCCTTCAATTTGTCACGTCGAGTGACAGAAGAGGTTGTTTTGAGAATCTTGCAGAGAAATATTGCACATTGTTTGGAACGAAGGTCGTCATCAGTTCATTCTTCATCGTTTGTGCTGTTGCAAATTTCTGGGCTTTCTCGATCTTTTACCTGGAACGTTACGGTGACTCCTGGTACTGCACTGCTTTAAGACCTTACTACACACAATACAGGCTGTTGTCACACGTATCCTTTGGGATTGGAAACATAGCGTGCATCTTGTCGCAATCGGAGGTCGCCCTGTCGTGTGTTTGCCGCGTGTTGATGTCGACCCTCGACTGCTTGTTCTTTTACTTGCACTTTTATTTAACGTGCCTAACTTTTCTATAGAAGATTCACGACGCACTTTGTTTAATTAATAAATGAATTTAATTAAAGAAACAAATATATATATATACACTAACTCTACGGGAACTTCCACGTAGTATTAAAGCGTTTAGATATTAAATCGGACTATCTCAAATGTTGCTTCGTACAGCCTAACTACAGATCGTTCTTTCGCGTCAGTCTCTGAATCTGACGGACTATACTCTGCCGCCGCCGCTGGTCGTTCCTCCCGATGTTTCTCGCTCGACCGATGTTCACACGTCGCGTTCGTCAGCAGTACAAGTCCCGTGTTCTCCTCTTCCTTCCGTTAAGTAGGAACTTCAGCGTGCACCGGTCAGCCCCCTCCCCAAGTCAAGCTATCGTCAATTAGTGTCAGATTGCTCCTCGAGACGCGGGTCGTCGCTCGCCTGCAGCGCGGGCGGTGTCTGGTTACATCATAGCCGCGAGGTGTCCTATTACACCTTGGCTGTGTGGTGTCCGATTACACCTCGGCCTAGCTGCCTTCATTGTTGACCCAGTGGAGACTGGCTTTTCGTCCGTCATCATCCTATCTCGACCGGCAACGACGCTTACATCATAATGATGATGCCATCTCGTCGTTGTTGTCGATCTCCTCACGCGACACATCTTTGCGATTCCGTTACTTTTGTTGGTTTTCTGGAAGATAAGGAGAAGTTCCGGTAATGCCTTCAGCCAGATGAATGATACTTCACAAGATAATGGCGACGCTGAAGTAATGGCGAGAATAGTGGTCTACTCAGCAGCTGTTATGATCGTTAGTAGGGCTCCGTTATTTCTGAACTTCGTTTTTCATGCATTCAATTTATTCTCCTCTTTCTACCACAAAATGTACTGGGTTCACGATCTACTCTTTCTGATGTATTTCGCTTATCCGCTGTCAACGTCAATCGTCTGTTTCGGTGTGAAATCCAGATTCCGAGATGATCTGAAAAAGATAGTAGAAAGATGCTGCTCCTGATGTTGTCCTGGAACGAGGTGCAACAGAACTCTTCCTCCAGAACCTGACAGCTATGGCAGCTCCGTTCTGCAAATGGATCCTATCGAAGAAGACACCTCCGTCAAAAGAAGTGAAGAAAACTCTGAACCAATTATTCATCAGATATAACTTTTCCTAAATTACGGAAATTAAAAACATTTCGTTGTAATTTGTAAAGCCCAATGTTAATTCATCGTCAACAAAGCGAAGAGAGGAATGGCGTCATTGGAAGTTGAAACCTGCCGAAGGGCAGAGAACTTAAAACAAGAAAAAGAATATCAATTCGTTGGACCTACTTATTTCCTTGTGGAAAAAAATGCAAGCAAACTTCAGGATCGAGTTTTAACGGCAATACAAAGCAGGCAGAAGTAAAGCAGAAAAAATTGGTTGCCAATACTTTCAATGTGTAGAGGAAGTCAACGGCAGACTGGTCGATCTTCTTATCCAACATACAATGCAATACCATGCAACAGAAATTTAGTAATGACCCCCTTACGAAGTTCAGAAGTGCAGATTGAAGCCGGACAACTATAAACACAGGTAGACTGTAAGAGGTAAATGTTGGCTTGGAGCGAAAGACAGCCTCGCCAAGTTTTGGCGAACATGAGGACGTATATAATTCCTGGTGGAGCTACCGGCAAGAGTGAATGAACGCCAGCCAAAGACAAGACGCGTACTAGGAATATCTTATATTAAATACCTGTAAACAATTGTATTGTGTGTGTATTTATGTATGTATGTATGCATGCATGCATGTATGTATGTATGTATGTATGTATGTATGTATGTATGTATGTATGTATGTATGTATGTATGTGTGTATGTATGTATGTAAGTGTGTATGTATGTATGTATGTATGTATGTATTGTATTGTATTGTATTTAAACATTTATAAAGCGCCTCTAGTAGGGTGAACCGTTCAGAGGCGCTCCCAGTGCGCAAGGCCGAGAGAAAAGAAATAAGTCTTGAGGAAAGTAAAAGAAGATGAGGGGTTACCTATTAAAATTTGAGAGCGGGTAGAAGGACAGAGTGTATTCCAGAGAGAGGGACCAATTGAGGCAAAAGATCGGGACTGAGCCATAGCTGTTCTAGTACGAGGAACTGAGAGATCAAATCTGTTTGAGGAGCGAAGTGGACGATGCGAAGAGACAGACAGAGGCCGGTGAATTACATCAATTAAATATTTGGGGGCGAGACCCCGCTGTGTCTTTGACACCAGAATAAGGATTTTGAACTTAATACGTGCAGAGAGAGGAAGCCAGTGCAGTTTCTCAAACATGAAGGATGAAATGCGTGAGTAGCGTGGCAGACGGGCAATTAATCTCGCAGCTGCATTTAGGACTGACTGCAGAGGCATGAGACGGACCTTAGGAAGACCGATTAGAAGCGAATTGCAGTAGTCAATTCTGGAGCAAATGAAAGCATGGACCAGCGTTGTGAAAACAGAGGAAGAGACAGATCGTCGAACAGCCCTGAGACGCCTTAAGTGGAAGTAGGAAACACGTGTGAGGTTAGAGATGTGATCTTTGAAGGAGAGAGAGCTATCAAGCGTAACACCTAGGTCACGTACACTTGATGAAAAGGAGTAGTGAGGGAAGATTTCCAAGAGGAGGGCGAAATCAATCTTAAGCAACTGTTGAGGGGAGCCAAACCAAATGAACTGGGTTTTGGAGGCATTAAGACAGAGACGATTTGAGGACATCCAGGAATGGAGAGACTTAGATAGAGACTCGATACGCTCAACTAAGTGCAATTGAGATAAAGGAGACCCATGGACAAAAGCTTGCACATCATCAGCAAAGATATGACCAGTAGCTCCCGAGAGTGGGAAAAGAGAAGATATGTCAGCCGTGTAAAGAATAAAGAGTAAAGGACCAAGTACAGAGCCTTGAGGAACGCCCAGCTTAATGTGAATCCATTTTGTTCTAGAGTCGCCCGATATAATCATTTGGGTTCGTTCAGACAGATATGATCGAAACCAGCAAAGAGGAAGGCCCTGTAACCCATATGAAGTCTCAAGACGCTGAAGGAGAATACTATGATCTACCATATCAAAGGCTGCAGAAACATCGAAAAGAGCCAAGAGGCTAAGTTCAGCCCTGTCAACAGCAGAGTAGATTTCAGAGAGGAGAGAGAGGAGAGCAGTCTCAGTAGAATGATGAGCCCTAAAGCCTGATTGATTAGCAGGAAGGAGTCCAGATTGCTCAAGATAAGGGAGGAGCTGAAGAGAGACAAGACGTTCAAGAGTCTTGGATAGGAAAGATAAATTGAAGATGGGACGGTAATTATTGCAGAGATTAGTATCAAGATTAGGCTTTTTAGCGAAGGAAAGACCAGAGCACGCTTCTGCGATGGAGGAATACACCCTTCGGAAAGCGATCTATTAAATAGATAAACAAGAAAGTATGTATGTATGTATGTATGTATGTATGTATGTATGTATGTATGTGTGTGTGTATGTATGTATGTATGTATGTATGTATGTATGTATGTATGTATGTATGTATGTATGTATGTATGTATGTATGTATGTATGTATGTATGTATATGTATGTATGGATGTATGGATGTATGTATGTATGTATGTATTTATGTATGTATGTATGTATGTATGTATGTATGTATGTATGTATGTATGTATGTATGTATGTATGTACCGTATGTATGTATGTACCGTATGTATGGATGTATGTATGTATGGATGTATGTATGTATGTATGTATGTATGTATGTATGTATGTATGTATGTATGTATGTATGTATGTATGTATGTATGTATGTATGTATGTATGTATGTATGTATGTATGTATGTATGTATGTATCCTGTATGTACCTGGAAAGCGCATCTGGATGATCAGAAACGTAGATTGACCAGATTCGTCCACTTTCTACATTGGATTCCTACCTCACACACTACAGTGTTTGGTAAATTCCAATCCAAAACCGTTTTTGCGATTAAAATTTAATCGCCATAAATTTTTTAATTGCGTTAATCGTTTCGAAAATTTAACGCGTTAACTGCGAGTAATCAACAGCCCTTGAAAAATGTGATTCAGGACGGCGCCATTTATTGTAACGTGTTTAAATGTAAATCTTTCTAATGTACTCAAATGCAATAGAATGCTAAACTAATGTGAAGTATAGACAATAATAGCAAGATGTAGGCAAATTTCGTGCGGTGTAGTTATGGATAAACGTTCTGATTGTAATGTGGTGCAAATCCAGTATAGTATAGTGTTGTATAGTAGACCATTTGTAAGGTCATATATAGGCGTGTGTGCGTGCGTGCGTGCGTGCGTGCGTGCGTGCGTGCGTGCGTGCGTGCGTGCGTGTGTGTGTGTGTGTGTGTGTGTGTGTGTGTGTGTGTGTGTGTGTGTGTGTTGGCCTACAGATAATGATGAGGTTGAAAGGTTTACGAGAACAGCTAAACATGTGATGAAGACAGCCTACATGGAGGAAAAGAACTGGAAACAAGAACTATACTGCTTCCTTCGCAATTATCGGGCCACCCCGCATTCAGCGACTGGGGTCGAACCAGCAACGTTGTTGTTTGGCCGTCTCATGGCTGTGAAACTGCCACAGCTGATGGCGGAGGAAAATGATGATGACCTTCATTACCACGGCACTCATCAGAAAGCTGCAGTGAAGGTGAATACTGATTGCGAATCTCACTCTGAATTTTCAACCATGGCTGTTGATGATTCGGCTCTGATGAAACCACCACACACACACTCCAAGAGCAACACTCCTTTCGAACCACTGCCATCTGAAGTGAGTAGAAAAGGCTGAATGTTCACGGCGAGGAGGAGACAGAGACAAGTAAATCGCAACTCTGCCGAGACGATCCAGCCGTAAGAAGAAAGACTTTGTCAGGGCAGAATAATCCCTGTCCAGTCACCCACTTGGTGTGGTAGTCCATCCACACACAAGATGTGCATAATGGGACAACTATGTTCATATAGTCGTTAAAAATGTTCTTTAAAATGTTCTTTATGATCAAGGTGGGAAGGAATGTAATAGCGCTATATTAGTAGCTTGGCCACATAGGGAGATCTATGGAAAGATCTAGGAACAAGACTAGTTCGATTCGGACTGGCAGGGTGGAATGGTTGAACATTAAGACCGTGAAATAAAAGTGATTCAAACTATTACAACACCATGTACAGCATACTCTGAATACGTGTCAACTCTCAAACGTGGTCCGGTGTATAATAGGGGATCAGTCGTTGAACGACCTCTGCTTATTTACTTCTTTTCGTCCTCAGCCACGTTGAGCAAGTCCTTCAGACACAGTTACTCAGGGCCGTCGATGTACTGTCATGTGGTCGTGTCTGCACTTCTAAACTTTTGATGGAGGACAATAGAGTTGTATGGTATTATTACATTGGTTTGTCAAATCAACATATTATCTAAATAAGTATAATACATAAAGGTCTGTTCACGCGTCGGAAATGTTAACTAGGCCTACTATAAGCGACTCAAGTAAGTAAGTAAGTGAGTAAGTAAATTCTGCATTAACCAGCTGCCAAACAGCACACCTGGAACAACATCTGGTAAAATAAATCTTATAAAGTAAATAAACAGACAAAATGTTATATCCCTATATATATATTTATAACTTTAACATATATATTACTGTGTGGCATACATATAGCATACATAAAATTGGTAAATTAGCATACAGCTTTAAATAATAATAATGTCGCTTTGAAACTGGTATGATAACAAAAACGGAGTAAACTCGTGCTGGTAGCCACACGGCACCCATAAGACTTCTTCATATCCCTGTAGGCAGCAATAGCATGAGCGCAGGAAGACTTACAAATCACAAGGTTAGAACAGTTCATACATTCATAAATAACCTTTTAAAGATATTGCGTCTCATCGCCTACCAATTTAAACGTTTACATTTGAAAAAATATATTGTGCATGGATCGGTCCAGAGCATAACGACATCTTATGGCAAAAACACGTTGACGTCGGCAGAAATTATTTAGCATAATACTGCCTTTTTTGCTAGATTGTTGTTGCAATGATATATATAATATATATATTATAGGGGGTTCTGACTTTCATGGAAAAAATTAAAACAGTTTTCTTGACTTTCCACTTTTAGTTGTGTTCCAATGAATATAAAAGAGATATGTACAAAGTTATTGGACAATATCTTGTCAGTTAGGGGTAGCTCAATAGCATTTAAATTTGACATACTGGAATTTTAAAAGAAATTTTTCCATTATCCATTAATATTTTCCTTGACTAATGAAACAACAATGTTTAATTGTTGTTATTATTCGGTGAACAAACTGTTAAAGTAGTAGTTCTAAATAATTTCAATTAATTAGTATGACTTTATGTTATTATGTAATAATAATATGTGACTCACAAATCATTTGCTGAAGTTTATTTTGATATAAGCATTTCTTTCTTGCATTCTGGAAAGTTGCGTTTATAATCATGCACTACTTGAAACAGATATTGTTTCTGGTTTTCTTTCTCTGTAATTATGGAACTCTACTCTCCAATCAAAGCAACTCCTCTTTCAGCATTGTCATTTACAACTTGTAGATGATGAACGATTTCTGAGGCAACTTTATAATCATCTCTAAGTTCCCATATTTCAGGAGTGCTTTTCAGGAATTCGCTAGAGATTCTTAGCCGGTCAAAAAACAGCATGGAGTTCATTGTAACAAAGTCCTCTATGTTCATGACCACAAATTTCTGAACATTTACCTGTATCCTCTTAGGAGGATCATCTTGGCCTGATCGCTCGTGTAAAGCTCTCACCATTGCTCGTTTGGACTTGGCTGTCAATGCCGAATTTAAAAAAATGCCAAAGCCACGAGCTCCTCGCTAAGGTACCACAGATGACCTGCAAATTAATTGCTGGCTACTTTGGAGAGAGCAGGATTTTCTTTTTGATAGCTAACCAGAGTTTTCAGTAAACATAAATCATTTTTAGGAGAAGAAGAAGGAATAGGAGCTATAAACCATGCTTTTATGTATACAGATTAAAGATGCAACAAAAATACATAATGAACGTAATCCAAATTTCTCGCGTTTAGTCAATTTAACTTTTGTCCTCTGAACATCCAGATCTCGAAAGTGCACAGATGCTTTAGCCATCCACCTGGCATGGTGTATGGCCCCAGGTGCCAAAAACTTCACTCCGCGGGGAGGAGTGCCTCCGAGAAATATAATGGCAAGTTCTAGAAATTCACGATGATCATCTCTAGGCTGACAGTTTTCAAGTTGATTCGTGGCAAATGATATAATGTCATCATTGAAGTCCTTTATGGATTCAGCAACCTCTTCATGGACATATCCAGTTTCATAGTTCGTTTGATCTACAGATGTCCAGAATTGTTGAAAGCGTTTAAAGATTGCTACATGTGGACCAGAGGTGGTGAGTGACATGCTCTCATTGAAAACACTAGCCAAGACTAGTTCGAGTCTGTGATGGCGGCATGCTAGGTGAAGTAGATCTTTTTCAAGGTTTTGTTCTAACAACACACAGGTTCTATTTCTGCTGGCAGTGGTATCAAAACACAATGACACATGGCATTCACGTGATCTACCACTCCCCCATTCCAGCAACAATTTAGTAACAGCGGCTGCTTGTGCTTCTTCTGTGCCAGAATGTAGCTTGGGAACTCCAAGAAGTTGGCTTTCCCCAACGCCAGATAAAATGACAGGTAGACGGTCAACCAAATCTTTGCCTGTCAGATTCGGAGGGAGTTTACCATCCCAGTGCACAACCAGTATAGATGATGTAGTTGTTTTAAATATATCTTTTAATTTCTTAGCAGGTTCTTCTCGATATTGTTCTCGTTCTCTGTGTATTGAAGAACGGTATATTTTCAACTCGTCTACATTGTGGCCTAGACTCTGAGCTGCAGCCGCCAACACTTATGTTGCCTTCCTGTCACTTAACTTTGTCCTGTCCAAAAGCTGCTATATATATTGTCATCATTTAAAAACCAATGCGTATATCTATAGTATTTACCTAACTGATCAATATAAATAATTACTAATCGTAACTGTGATCGTAAAACTGAAACTCTATCTCTTGGATGCAGAGTAGTTAGGCTATATGAGACAAGCTCTGAAAACTTCAACTTCATCGAGCTACCTCTAAATTGCTCAAATCAGCTCGTATTTGGCCAGATTTATATAAGATAATAAGGGGAAACAATCACAATTAAAAATTTCAGATTTCAGAACCACCCTAATATATAATATTATAATAAGGGGAAGAAACAATCACAATTAAAAATTTCAGATTTCAGAACCACCCTAATATATATATATATATATATATATATATATATATATATATATATATATCACTACATGTTATAACAGGGATTAAAACCTTCAGCTGAATTAAAACTTTCAATGGATGACGTATTTAAGACAAATACCAGTGACGTCTGACAGGGTAAAATTGGAAAGAATCGTTGACGAAGATGTTGAAATTCTGTCAAAGGAAGGTCTCAGTGACGTTTGTTAAATGCGACGCCTGTTTATTGTGCGACTGGAAGTGTACGTCATAAAACATACCATCATCGTATGATAAAAATATTTCAATCTGACACATATAGACGCCCTGTCGTCGTTTGAAAGCTTTTATGCATCAGCGCAATGCAAGGATTAGCCTATAGGTCATGAAGCACGAAGTTTGGAAATATATTCCCGACGACGTTAACTAAACAAGACTCGTAGCCGACTGTGCTCGCTTCAGCTAATTTAAGGCCCACAGGATTCATAGGTCAAGGCTTAAAATAGGTATAATGTTGAACAGATGTGCAGTTAAGTCCAATAGTGCTCTTAGCCAATAGGCTATACACATGGTCTCTGATCAGTTTAGTCTCATACGTCCCAGTCGGGCACGCCCGAGTGTTGCATAATAATAAAGAGCTAAATGCAAATCTATCGGCAGGAGTAGTACCGCAGTACGATGAAGATATAGCCCTTAAAACTTGAGGTGTTAAAACAGTTCATACTCATTTAAGTAAGAAAAAGAGAAACGTGGTATGACGTTACGCATTAACACATCGTCAAAGGAGTGAAGAAGTCTGTTTATTGACGTCTGCTTTTCGAAGTAACGTTTGATTCGAAACATCTTTAACTTGGGTTTAGTAACAACGCTTCATGCATAGTGCAAGATATTGAAGTACAATGTCTGAAAACGTAACTTTCGAAACTATCTTCGATGAAGCTGCAGAAATCCTTGGCGAAATGGATGATTATTCATGGCACGGTGATTTTGAAAGTATTATATTTCAGATCGAGAAATGCTATCTTCCATTTCTAGTCTTCATTGGAATTCCGTGCAACATCCTGGCTTTGTTGATTCTGATACGACGTCGATTGTGGATTAATCACGAAGCATACATTTATCTAGCGGCAATTCTATTCGTCAGCGCCACAACACTCGCATTTGTCTATGGCGATCTGTGTCTGCAATTATTCGACAACCAGCTCGTGAGACTCTCAATATCATCCGACATAATTTGTAAACTCTGGTATTATCTGGTTGTAGTGACGTATAACATTGAATGGTTGCACGTTCTGGCGTTGTTGAATATTTATTTACATCAACAACTTATAACGTCGTGTGACAGAAGAAATTGTTGTAAGGATCTGGCTACGAAATTTTGCTCGCTACTTGGAACGAAGGTCGTCATCTTTTCGTTCATCGTCGTTTCTGCTGTTGCAAATTTCTGGGCCTTCTCAATCTCTGGCCCGGAACATTACGGTGACTCCTGGTACTGTACTCCTTTAAGCCATTACTTCACACAAAACACGCTGTTGTCTCATGTATTGGACACATATCGGGTGTCTTTGGGATTCCGTTACTTTTGTTGTTCGTCTGGAAGATAAAGAGAAGTTCCGGATTTGTCTTCAGTCAAATGAATGATGTTTCACAGGATAATGGCGACGCTGAAGCAATGGCGAGAATAGTGGTCTACTCAGCAGCTGCCATGATTGTTATTAGGGTGCCATTAGCTGTAAGCTTCCTTTTATATACATTGGATTTGTATCCCTCTTTCTACAACAAAATACACCGGGTTCTACACGTATTTCGACTGATAGCTCTCGCTTATCCGCTGTCAACGCCAATCGTCTGTTTCGGTGTGAAATCCAGATTCCGAGATGATCTGAAAACGATGGTAGAAAGATGCTGCTACCGATGTTGTCCTGGAACGAGGTGCCGCAGAACTCTTCCTCCAGAACCTGACAGCCATGGCAGTTCCGTTCTGCAAATGGATCCTATCGAAGAAGACTCCACCATCGGAAGAAGAGAAGACTCTGAGCCAATTATTCATCAGACATAAATTTTCCTAAATTACGGAAATTACGGACATTTCATGGAAAATCCCACGGCGTTGTGATTTGTAAAGCCTAATGTCAATTCGTTGAACTTACTTATTTCTTGATGGAAGAATTATTTAAGCAAACTTCAATGTTCAGGAACGAGTTTTGACGGCAATACAAAGTAGTCTAAGAGACATAAGTAAAACAGAAAAAATCGGTCGCCAATACTTTCTGCGTTCAGAGGGATTGTCCCATCATGGAAGTCAACGACGGAATGGTCGATCTTCTTATCAAATATACAATACAGTATAACTGTAATTTGATAATGCCCTCCTTACGACATTCAGAAGTGCACATTGAAGCCGAGCAACTATTAAGAGCCCCAGATAGACTGAAAGAGGTCAGTTTATACAGTTTAGAACTAAAGACACCCTCGCTAAGAGAGTTGCGAACATGAGGAGATATATAGATTTCCGGAAGAAGGGACAAGGAACAATAAATGAACGCCGACCAAAGACATGAAATGTACCAGGAATAACTGATATTATATATCTGCGCACAGCTCTATTGTCTTTCTGCGCGCATCCAATTCAAGATCCTCATCCTTGTCTCTAAAGTTCAACATGGTTTTGCTCCAAAATATTTATGTGACCTATTTCTTCGTCCTCACCCTGCTGCTTCTCTCCGTCCTCTTCGTTCCTCTGACCGTTTGGACCTCCTTGTTCCCCGTAACAGGACTTCACTGGCTCAATCTAGATATTTGCTTCCATTGGCCCATGGCGTCCGCAGGAATTTTTCCAGGGGGAAAATTTTTCTATGGAGCAAAATTTTTCCAGGGCCGCAAAATGTCGTTTTTCATAGCTATTCACGAACACAGAAAACGTGACAAGCTTAAAAATCCGGGTGAAGCCCTTTGCCCTCCTCCGGACCAGTGGCGTAGCAATGTGTTGTGCAGGTTGTGCAATGCACAAGGGCCCCCGGCGGTCAGAAGGGCCCCTGACGGTCAAAAAGGGCCCCTGGCAGCGAATAGTCATTCTTAGCCTAAAAGTAAATCTACAATGTACAGCAAGTTAGCCACAGCGTTCACAGTACTACACACTCAAATGACTCGACTCATTTTCGAAATTGAAGCTAATCAAAAACTATCTACGAAGCAGGCCTACAATATCAGAAGAGCGGCTGAGCGACTTGGCAATGTTGTCAATAGAAAATGAACATTCCAGAAAGCTTGACACTTCAAAAGTGGTAGATTTTTTGCGCAAGAGAAGGCGCGCAAACGAGTGTTTTTACTTTTCGGAATTTTCGGAATCTTCTTTTTAGACAATCGTAGACTAAACACTTGTATAATTTGTTAAATTGTTTCGTTATTTTTATCAACCAACCCAAATGTTTCACAATTTGACAGAATTTAAGTGTGGGATAATTCATATTTTAGCAGTCATAGCAGATGGAACAATGTTTTTCCATTAATTATCTCTAGTTCAATTTTTATGCTAGCCTAGAGAAATAAAAAAATGTTTTATAAAACTAAATCGGAGAAAATAATGAAAATGTAATTATTTAATTATTATTTATTTCAGGTGCAATCTATGATATTCGCATATTTCTCACGATGCGAAATACAAATATCGCAAAAGCGCCAAGCGCTTTTTGCACAGCGTTTTATTTTTTGCTTCAAATCGAAGGGGGTTCAAAAGGCCCATCATCGAAGCTCTGCACAAGGGCCCCAAAAAACCTTTCTACGCCACTGCTCTGGACGTCCATGATTGGCCCTGCCCTTTGGAATGAGTTTTCTCGGCCGTTCTTTCTTTTATTCTCTCAAGTAACGTCTCTTCATCTTATACCTTTCTTTAAACTTGCTTTTTCTCTCGGGGTCTCACACTGGGAGCGCTTCTGAATGGCTCTCCCGCTAGAAGCGCTTTATAAATGCCCGAATACAATACAATACAATACTGCCGTGAAAAGCCAAAACACAGTAACTATGACTATGACTTACTAGTTACTGTGTTTTGGCTTTTCACGGCAGAATACATGAATGTATTTACCTGGATTTTGTAAAGCGCATGGAAAACTCAAAAGCTCGTTTGAATGTTAATTTCGTTTCCGCCAGCAATCGTTATCTGGTCGCTTCGTCTCGGACTCCACACACTCACCGATCCCGTAACATTTCGTCGAGAGCAGTCTCTTTATACTCTCATACTCACAGAATTCCGACAGTCTTCACAATTTGGCCGCGAAAGCTGAATGGACTCATGCGGTGGTCTGTCCCTTGAATTAAATTTAAACCTCTGCACTACAACACATGGCTTTGGCAATAAGTGTTGTACGCACTATTTCAGTTTTTCAACAGTTGGTTAATCTGGCGTCACTAAATTGCGCATCAATGTATACGTCTTACTGCCACAAACAATGAGAAGAATGGCTGTTTGTTTATAGCCGTCCTCAACTTTGTTAACGTAAAAATGCTGTTCCATACATTCAATGTATCCATTCAAATCTTCCGCTAATTCCTCAAAACTTTCGATTTTATCATACATTGACAATCTGGTTGCCAATTTTAAGTTTACTTAAGAATAAACTTAAACTATAATTGTTTAATTCAAAGTGTTGTTACCATGATTTCATCTCAGTACAGTTCTACTTCTGCCCACCAACACATCCAAGGTGGTATCTCCAATCTATAGGTGTGGTGGAACATATACTACAATTATTATGGTAAGTATTGTTATAATCTATATATATAAAGAAGAAACTCTGTCTGTCTGTCACAGATCTTTGACCGCGATGCATTTCTACAGCTTTCGAGCTTTTCACTCCAAACCTTCACTGCTGTCTCGGGGTGGGCATTACACACCCAGTGTGAAGCTTCGCGTCCCCCGTTTTCACCGCTTCCATGGTGAAAAGGGGCGAAAACCTCCCAAACCCCCACTTCTTAAAAATTCGAGTCGACCTATTTTCATTCGCCAGATGGCGCCACCCGAGAAGATTCTGTGTGTTTCACCGAAAATTCTCTGTCACCGGCACGCATTTCTAAAGATTCGCCGTAGAGATTTCACTTCACATTAATTGGTGGTGGTGGTGGTGGTGGCGGCGGCGGCGGCGGCAGCAGCGGTGGTGGTGGTTGCGGCGGCGGCGGCGGCGGCGGCGGTGGCGGTGGCGGTGGCGGTGGCGGCGGCGGCGGCGGCGGCGGCGGCGGTGGTGGTGGTGGTTGTGGCTTATAACCCCGGGCAACGCCGGGTAAACCTGCTAGATGTAAATACGAGAGCCCGCCTAGAGGTCATTGTCTGTATTTCCAATTGATGTTCCAGCCTGGTTTTCGTAGTCAGGTTCCAGGAAAACCGTTGCACCGTCTCACCATTTCTTCAATTATTGAAAACTGCTCCTGTTCGCATGTCTGGGTGGAAAGCGCTTTTGGGTAGGCATGTTGTAAAAGTGCTATATAAATGTTATTTAAGAATCAACCAAGAAATTAATGAATGAATGAGCGAAAAAATTAACGAACGAAAAAGTGAATAAGCGACAGAATGAACGAATGAACAAATGAACGGATAAACATGAAACGCGTTTTATAGCCCTAACCATAAATTTTATTGGTCCCGTCAAAAAACAACAACAAACAAGACATATTTCAACTGTGCTACAACAACTGTATAAATTGAGATACTCCGAGAACAGTCTTGAAAGAAAACCCTAAAAGGACCAAGGTCCCCTTCGCAGGGTCACCCTTACATTTATTGACGATACCGCGGCTGGTTTGGTTAATTTGCACATGGAATCAAAATCACTGGATATATAAGAAAGCGCTATATAAAGGATATGGATGAATGAACGAACGATTAAATGAAGAAACAATAAACGAACGAGTGACCGAAAGAGCGAATGAATGAATGAACGAACGAACGAATGAACCTGGATAAAAGTAAATTTTAATTCTGCAGTCTCCAAATTAAGTCTACAAGGAGAATTGCACTTGATGGGTAATCACAAACTTTAAATTTCTAAAGCAGTATACTGAAGCCAAACGCAGGGCACCAGCTTAATCGCTAGCGCTGAAAAACCTGAGACACCACCGACGCACAGAAATCTAAAAGATGGGTTACACCTGATGGCGAAAGTCTGTGCACGTGATCAATACTGCAGCCACAGCACCAGCGTCTGCTGGCCTTCACAATGTCGAGACATAGGACAATTCGGATGGCAATACCTGTTGCATTAATTCTTGGAAAACTATATGTTTAGATACAAAGAGAATGTTGACTACATCGCCCACAATGCATACACACAGCAATGCCTGCATACTACATGTATGTCCATTTTAATAGAAGCCATATGGACCGCCCGCCCTTTACCTTTCCTCAAGAGACCAGAATGACATCACCTAATTACCCATAAGGACCGAGATAGTGGAAGGTTCAGATCTCCCAGTGATGATAATGATGTTTATTTCATGCTTGCAAACAGGATAATACAACATAGAGTGAAGTTTAACCCATCCTCACAAACAAGATAATAGTACAATACAATTCAATCAATCAATCATTCATTCATTCATTTATTCAGAGGACTTATATAGCGCCCCATCAACATAGGCTACCTACTCAAAGGCGCTCAATACATCTGTAAGTTGATAATTATAATTAGCACAACAGAATAACAGAGGAACCATAAAAAGTGAAACAAAATTTTGTTACATTACGTCATCATCGCCATTATTATTACCGTCGTCATCAGCAGCAGTATCTTTGTCGTCATCATGATCATGATCATCGTCGTCGTCTTCATTATAATTATCATCATCCTCATCCTAATCTTCATTATCATCGCATCATCAAAATTATTCTCATCTTTATTTGATCATGATCATCGTCATCATCATCATCATCATCATCATCATCATCATCATCATCATCATCATCATCATCATCATCATCATCATCCTAATCTTCATTATCATCGCATCATCAAAATTATTCTCATCTTTATTTGATCATGATCATCGTCATCATCATCATCATCATCATCATCATCATCATCATCATCATCATCATCATCATCATCATCATCATCATCATCATCTTCATTATCATCGCATCATCAAAATTATTCTCATCTTTATTTGATCATGATCATCGTCATCATCATCATCATCATCATCATCATCATCATCATCATCATCATCATCATCATCATCATCATCATCAGTTTTGTTACATTGCGTCATCATCACCATTATTATTATCGTCGTCATCTGCAGCAGTATCTTTGTCGTCATCATGATCATGATCATCGTCGTCGTCGTCGTCTTCATTATAATTATCATCACCTCACCCTAATCTTCATTATCATCGCATCATCAAAATTATTATCATCTTTATTTGATCATGATCATCGTCAGCAGCATCATCATCATCATCATCATCATCATCATCATCATCATCATCATCATCATCATCATCAACAACAACAACAACAACAACATCATTATCATCTTTATTATCATTATCATCATCATCACCAACATCGTCATCTGTAATTACCTTCCCTTCTAAATTAGAATTGCATCCATCGCAAATCATGCTGTACAGTAGCGCAAACATTTTACTGACGTTTCCGCATCTTAGACAACTAATCACATGCAACGAATCACACGCAATGCCAAATCTAAAAGATCTAAGGAGCGCTGTCTGCAGTAGGAACCTTGAGCATGTCCCCACTCACAGTTGTTAAGAGACATCGATTGAAGCTTCAATATTAAACAATGACACTTAATAAATGCGTAATGAATAATAATAATAATAATAATAATAATAATAATAATAATAATAATAATAATAATAATAATAATAATAATAATAATAATAATAATAATAATAATAATAATAATAATAATAATAATAATAATGATGATGATGATGATAATAATAATAATAATAATAATAATAATAATAATAATAATAATAATAATAATAATAATAATAATAATAATAATAATGATAATAATAATAATAACGTCGACATACTTTTTCATACCCGTGGCTTTTGAAACCCTTGGTCCGATCAACAACGAAGGCTTAGCTTTCCTTTCGGACCTGGGACAAAAGCTCTGTTCCGTCACCGGAGACCCACGGGAAACTACGTTTCTTTTCCAACGCCTCTCTCTGACAATACAACGTTTTAATGCGATAGCGTTCAGAGGCACTTTCCCCAGCCAGGAGTTAGAATAGGGCCATTCCGGACTTTTTATAAGTTACATTAATTAATATTGAAGTCCCTGAGGGATCCTGTATACCTCGGGGCAATAAAAAAAAAAAAAAAAAATAATAATAATAATAATAATAATAATAATAATAATAATAATAATAATAATAACAATAATAATAAATAATAATAATAATAAATAAAAATGATGATGATAATAATAATAATAATTATTATAATAACAATAGTATAAGAAATAAAAAAATTTCCGTCAGCAAAGAGCCAAGTGCTTATATACCTAAAGCTAACATTATACTCGCCAGATTACAGACTCATCGAAAGAAAGAGATATCATCAGAGGAGTATCGCATGGAATAGAAGGACTGTGGTATAGTTTAATATAGTATAGCATAGTAGTGATATATATATATATATATGTATATATATATATATATATATATATATATATATATCACTACATGTTAGAACATGGCGTTAAACTTTCAGCCGAAATAAAACATTGAGGATGTGAGTCAAGTGACGTATTTAAGACAAATACCAGTGACGTCTGACAGCGTTAAATTAGAAAGAATCGTTGACGAAGATGTTGAAATTCTATCAAAAGAAGGTCTCAGTGGTGTTTGTTAAATGCAACGTCTATTTATTGCGGGACAAGAAGTGTACGTCACTAAACAAACAATCACTACGGTATATGCTAAAAATATATTAATTTGAAACATATGAACGCCCAGTCGTCGTTTGAAAGTTTTTATGCATCATTCCTGGGCAAAGTATTTAGGTCATGAAGAGCGAAGTTTGGAAATATTCACCACGAAGTTAACTAAACAAGAGAGACGCACAGCCTACTGTTCTCCCTTCTGCTTATTTAAGCAACCTAGAATTCATAGGTCAAAGCTTAAATTACGTATAATGTTGAACAGATCTGCAGTTACGGAGTCGGACGAGCCTGAGTGTTGCACAATATGAGCTGTATTGCAAACCTATCGGCAGAAATAGTACTGTAATGGTGATGAAAGTATAGCCCTTAAAACTTGAAGTGTGAAAACAGTTCATGCTCATTAAAGTAAAAAAAGATAAATGTCAGCGTTTTGTGCAGGAATAAAAAGTCGGTTCTTGACCCACAATTGTGCTTATCGAGGTAACTTTTGAATCAAATTTGCTTTAGCGTGGGTGTACCAACAACTCATAGTGCAAGATATTGAAACACAATGTCTGAAAACGTAACTTTCGAAAATATCGTCGATGATGCTGAAGAAACCCTTGGCGAAACGGATAATAATGCCTGGCGCAGTGGTTTTGGAAATATCATACTTCAGATCGAGAAATGTTATATTCCATTTCTAGTGGTCACTGGAGTTCCGTGCAACATCCTGGCTTTGTTGATTCTGATACGACGTCGTTTGTGGATTAATCACGAAGCATACATTTATCTAGCGGCAATTCTAACTGTCAGCGCCACATCACTGGCAATTCTCCATGGCGATCTGTGCCTGCGACTATTGAACGACGAGCTCGTGAGATTCGCAACATCTTCTGACATATTTTGTAAACTCTGGTTTTATCTGGCTGTAGTGAGTAATCACATTGAATGGTTGCACGTTTTGGCGTTGTTAAACGTTTATTTGCGCCAACAACTCGTCACATCGAGTGACAGAAGAGGTTGTTGTGCGAATCTTGCTGCGAAATTCTGCACGTTATTTGGAACGAAGGTCGTCATCAGTTCGTTCTTCGTTGTTTGTGCTGTTGAAAATTTCTGGGCCTTCTCAGTCGTTGGCCTGGAAAGTAAAGGTGACAACCGGCACTGCATTAGTTCAAGCCAGTATTTCACACAATACAGGCTATTGGTACGTTCATTCTGGGGGGTTGGAAACATATTATCGGGTGTCTTTGTGATTCCGTTAGTTTTGCTGGTTGTCTGGAAGATAAAGAGAAGTTCCCGTTTTGTCTTCAGCCATACAAATGATGTTTCACAAAATAACGGCGACGCTGAAATAATGGCAAGAATAGTCGTTTGTTCAGCAGCTATTGCAGTCGTTATTAGGATTCCGTTAATTCTATTCCTTGTTTTTCATGCATTCAATTTGTTCCCAATTTTCAACCCCAAAGTGTATCAGGCTCTCTCTGCACTACAACTGATATCTTCGGCTAATCCGCTGTCAACGCCAATCGTCTGCTTCGCTGTGAAATCCAGATTCCGAGATGATCTGAAAACGATGGTAGAAAGATGCTGCTCCCGATGTTGTCCTGGAACGAGGTGCCACAGAACTCTTCCTCCAGAACCTGACAACTATGCCAGTTCCGTTTTGCAAATGGATCCTATCGAAGAAGACTCTTCCGTCACAATAAACGAAGAAGACTCTGAACCAATTATTCATCAGACATAAGTTTTCCTAAATTATGGAAATTAAGGACATTTCATGCAAAATCCAACGGCGTTGTGTTTCGATGGCTTAGGTTTATGAGCTGTTATGAGATCTATAGCCTAATGTCAATTTGTTAAACAATGCAAGCAAACTTCAATGTTCAGGAACGAGTTTTGACGGCAATATAGAGTAGGCTAAGAGAGAAATGTAAAACACAAACCTGTCGCCTATACTTTCTGCGTTCAGAGGGATTATCCATCATGTAAGTCGTCGACCTGCTTATCAGATATACATGTACAATACAATACAACTGCAATTTGATAATGACCTCGTTACGAAGTCAGAAGTGCACATTAAATCCAGGCAACCATTAAGAGCCACAGATATGCTGGAAGATGTAAGTTTTCAGCTAAGAGCTAGACCATTCTAGTTAAGAGAATTGCGAACATGAGGAGTATAGAGTTCAATGGAGGGACAGGGAACAGTAAATGAACACTGACCAAAGACTTGATATAAGCCAGAAATATCTTTATTTGAAATATCTGTGCACACTTCTATGGTGTGAGTATGTAGGCCTACATGTATTAGCTGGATTTTTATGAAACGCATTTTCGTAACCCTCAAAAGCGATCGATGTGTGTTTAATTGAAGCTTCGCAAATCATGTCTGATTAAACTGGAACGAAGTAGGATAGCAGACAAATGTAAAACAGCAAACATCGGTCGCCATGACTTTTTATGATCAAAAGTGTTATCCATATTTGAGTTTCATGATCGGTTGGTATGTAGGGCGACTGATCAGGTCTCTCCCCTATCCGTGGTTCAGATTTAGCCGAGATCGAGTCCCGTTGCCCGGAGGAGACGACGCGGACGTACTGAACTTCCTCCTCTCAAAAGTATTATATCTTCATAGAATTCAACGAAAGAACATCTCATCAGATGTGATTCATACAATCTTTTTACACTCTGCTCTATCACTGATGTTTGGTTATACTGTGAGGATTTGTCAATTTTTGCCAGTTTATTTGAAAACAACGAACTGATCCAAATCAATGAGTCAACTCTGAGATGTAACTACTCGTTTAAAGATGTCCGAATCAGCACTTTAAAGACAAGCTGCATTGGTTTTCAGTCGCTTTTAGTACATTCTTGTCGTTAGCGTGTTAATGCCTACAATAACGTTACAGTAACATTTCACTAAAATGTTCAAGATTTGAATGTGAAGAGTATTTGCTGACGAAAAACTGTTGGTTTTCAGTTATTGATAAAATAGTATACCTAATTGTGGGATTAACGCACCTCTGTTCAGTCCATCCCGAAAATTTCAAAGCGTTACTCTAAGCTAAGCGTATGGCACCGGCATATTCACGAATGCTACGTCGTTTCAAAGGGGTTGTCCAGAGATCGATGTCCAGTAGAGGTCCGAGTCCGGTTGCCAAAAGAGGGGAGGAAGAGCGGTTGCTAAGGCGGGTTTCTGGAGGACGAGAAAACTTCCTGGTGTCATTATACTTTGTGCAGGCTCATGTGGTCAAATTAATTATTTGTGTGCATGACTGTCAGTTGCAGGTAAAATCCTTAACTGTGGTTAAGGATACTTTTAAGGATACTTAACTGTGGTTAAGGATACTGTGGTTGATATTTTCATAAATGACTTCAATTGTTTGAACTGAATTTGAGATAGTATAAAATGGTAGGGGCCTGCTTGTTAAACAGATGCATCCAAATTCTGTTCTTCTACTTGGAAGTTTCGCTGACGCCTAAGTATTTAGAAAATCGTGGAGCCATTGGTGGCGATCCCGGGGGGGATCGTGGGAACAAGACCCTCCACCTTTAGGAGTGGGGGACACCCCATACATCTGCCCCCCTCACATTTTGAAGAAACACCAAAAACGTCAACCGTTTTTAACCAGATCAGTTCAAAACTCTTTTTTAACAGATAAGTTCTAAATTGACTCCCCCACGTGTCAAACAAGATCGCCGACAGTGCGTGGAGCATACGCACACTTGACGACAACCACACGCCGCACGTACTACTTTGAAAGTTTGAAGTCTGTTTCAACAGCTGTAAGTATCACAGGACAACGCGCTTAAAATAAGCCTCTGCATCTAGCAAAAGAGTTAGTACACGTGCACCTCAGCACAGTCCGTTGTGGAGAACGATAGCCGAAATGATAAAGCACTCGACCTGCAACGCGGAGAGTACGGTATCTCGTGAGACGGTTCCTGTGTAGGGAACTTGAGGAAGTCCTTCAGACACAGTTGCTCAGCGCCATCGATGTTCTGTCGTGTGTTCGTGTGTGTGCACTACTGAAGTCTAGAAGGAGGGCAATATCGAGTACACTTATATAGTATTATAGCACGGGCTAGTAATCTATACATATAATATCCATAGAGCGTGTGTCTGTCGATAAACGCTCTGGAATCTATGGTGAAACAGAAACCGTTTATGACGTCAGTACTGCGGTCTTGACGACGGTGATCAGAGCATTTTAACCAACGACACTTATAGGCCTATATACACTGCCGTCATAATATGACTCGTAAATACTCTAGTATCAACATAATATCTAAATAAATCTAATAGGTTAAAATCTGCCGAAGCGTCGTAAATGTTAACTAGTAGGCCTAAAAGCAACTTAAGTAAGTAAGTAAGTATATTCTTTATTAAACCAGTTGCCAAAGAGCACACCTGGTGAACAACATCTGGTAAAATAAATCTTATGAAGTAAATAAACAGACATATATTCCCATATATATAACTTTAACATATATATTACTATGTAGCATGCATTTCATACATTTATTGGTCAGTAAGTATACAACTTTAAATAATAATAATGTCGCTTTAGTATAATAACAAAAACGAAGGAAACTCGTGCTGGTAGTCACACGGCCCCCATACCACTTCTTCCTGTCCCTGTCGGCAGCAATCGCAAGAGCGCAGAAACCCTTACAAAATCACGAGGTTAAGGCAGTTCATACATCTGCAAATAACCTGTAGAAGATGTTGCGTCTATAATTGCCTAGCAAACTAAACGTTTACATTTGCAAAAGACTCTACTGTACATGGATCGGTCCACAGCAAAACGACATCTTTTGGCAAAAATAAGTTGAAGTCGGCATAAATTATTAGGCATAGGCCTACAACTGCCCATTTATCGACTATCGGTTTTCGTCTGTCCCGCTGCCTCTACGCTCCGCCCACAGAGGCTAATTTACTGCTCGTGAGGCCATACCCCCTGCAGCTTTTTCTAATTGTGTTCTGTCAGCTAGGATGTTCAAAAAACGAGTATTCATTAATGACTTAATGCCATTAATTAATAATTGTTAATCTTGCAATAATATATATACATATATATATATTCATATGTAAATATATCACTACATGTTAGAATAGGGCTTTAGAAATTTAGCTGAAATAAAAAATTCAAGACGTGACGTATTTAGGACAAATATCAGTGACGTCTGACAAGGTGACCTCAGAAGCAATCGCCGACGAAGATGTTGATTTCTGTCAAAGGAAGGTCTCAGTGACGTTTGTTGAAGGGGACATTTGTTTAAATTGTGCGATTGGAAGTGTAGGCCTACGTCATTAAACAAGCAATCATTGTATGCTAAAAATATTTTAATCTGAAACATAAAAAATCATGTACGCCCTGTCGTCGTTTCAAAGTTTTTATGCATCATCATCAGGCAAGGTATTTAGGTCATGAGGCACAAAGTTTGGAAATATCCACGACGACGTTAACTAAACAAGACGTGTAGCCAGGCTGTAGCCTGCTGTGCTCTTTTCTGCTTATTTAAGAAACCTAGAATCCATAGGTCAAGGCTTAAAATAGGTGTAATGTTGAACTGGTGTTCGGTTAAGGAGTCCAATAGTGCTCTTAGCCAATAAATACACATGGTCTCTAACCAGTTTAGACTCGTACGTTCAAGTTGGGCACGTCTGAGTATTACATACTATGAGCTATATTGCAAACCTATCGTCAGGAATAGTACTGTAATAGCGATGAAAGTATAGCCTTTAAGACTTGACGTGTGAAAACAATTCATACTCATTTGAGTAAGAAAAGGATACATGTGGATCGGCGTTACACATTAACGTTTCGTCAAACCAATGTTCAGGATCGGAAAATTTGTTGCTTAATTGACGATAATGTGCTTTTCGAGGTAACGTTTGATTTAATAACAGCGCTTCATGCATAGTCCAAGATATTGAAGTACAATGTCTGAAAACGTAACTTTAGAAATTATCGTCGACGAGGATGCAGAAATCCTTGCCGAATCGGATGATAATTCCTGGCGCAGTGATTATGGAAATATCATGATTCAGATCAAGAAATGTTATGTTCCATTTCTTGTTGTCACTGGAGTTCCGTGCAACATCCTGGCTTTGTTGATTCTGATACGACGTCGTTTGTGGATTAACCATGAAGCATATATTTATCTAGCGGCAATTCTAATCGTCAGCGCCGCAACACTGGCAGTTCTCCATGGCGATCTGTGCCTACGACTATTGAACGACGAGCTCGTGAGATTCGCAATATCTTCTGACATTTTCTGTAAACTCTGGTTTTATCTGGCTGTAGTGAGTAATCACGTTGAATGGTTGTACGTTCTGGCGTTGTTGAACGTTTATTTCCGACAACTACGTGTGTCGTCAAGTGACACAAGAGGTTGGTTTGAGAATGTTGTTGGACAATATTGCACATTGTTTGGAACGAAGGTCGTCATCAGTTCGTTCTTCACCGTTTGTGCTGTTGAAAATTTCTGGGCCTTCTCGGTCGTTGGCCTGGAAAGCATCGGTGACGCTCGGCATTGCTTTAGCCAGTTTTTCACACAATATAGTCTGTTGTGGCGCGTATCCTGGGGGGTTGGACACATATCGTGTGTCTTTGTGATTCCGTTACTTTTGCTGGTTGTCTGGAAGATAAAGAGAAGTTCTGCATTTGCCTTCAGCCAGTTGAATAATGTTTCACAAGATAATGGCGACGCTGAAGTATTGGCGGGACTACTGGTCTGCTCATCAGCAGTTATAATCGTTATAATGGCTCCGTTACTGCTGCACTTTGTTTTTCATGCATTCAATTTGTACCACATTGTCAATCACAAATTATACTTGGTTCTCGATGCACTACTACTGATATCCTGGGCC
Organism: Allolobophora icterica; assembly: GCA_963556255.1. Taxonomy (NCBI): domain Eukaryota; kingdom Metazoa; phylum Annelida; class Clitellata; order Crassiclitellata; family Lumbricidae; genus Allolobophora; species Allolobophora icterica. The sequence goes on from OY744603.1 coordinate 92,283,733, forward strand.
TATCCGCTGTCATTGGCAATCATCTGTTTCGCTATGAAATCCAGATTCAGAGATGATCTGAAAACGATAGTAGAAAGATGCTGCTACCGATATTGTCCTGGAGCGATGTGCCACAGATCTCTTCCTTCCGAAACTGACAACTATGGCAGTTCCGTTCTCCAAATGGATCGTATCGCAGAAGACTCAGCCGTCACGAGAGGAGAAGACTCTGAACCAATTATTCATGAGATATAAGTTTTCCTTAATTACGGAAATTAAGGACATTTTAATGCAAACTCCCACGGCGTTGTGATTTGTAAAGCCTAATGTCAATTCGTTGAACAATGCAAACTTCAGTGTTCAGGAACGAGTTTTGACGGCAACGCAAAGTACATAGGCTAACAGACAATTCTAAAAATTACAGAAAAAACGGTCGCCAAAACTTTCTGTTTTCAGAGGGATTATCCATCATGAAAGTCAACGACAGACTGGTTAATCTTCTTATCAGATATATACAATACAACTGTAATTTGATAATGACCTCCTTACAAAGTTCAGAAGTGCACATTGATGTGTTCCGAGCTATCATTTACAGCCATAGATAGACTGGAAGATGTAGGTTTTCAGCTGAGAGCTAGAGCTGTCTCGCTAATACAGTTGCGAACACGAGGAAGTATAGAGTTTGATGGAAGGACCGGGAACAGTGGGCCTAAACGAAAACCGACGAAGGACATGACATGTGCCAGAACTATCTTGTATTAAAATATCTGCGTACACCTCTATGGTGTGTGTATGTGTATGTATGTACCTGGACTTTATGTAGCGCATTTTCGTAACCCCTCAAAAGCGTGCGATGTGCGTTTATGTGACTCTAGGCAAATCAGATATTATTCATGCAGTATTGCTAAAGTCGAACAAAGTATAGACTAACAAATAATTTGTTTGATCAGAATGATTATCGATCATATCGAAGTCAACGAAAGACTGTCCGATCATCTTATCATATGTGATTCATACAATCTTATTATAGGGCCTACTCAGGTTATGCGGTGATGGTGTGTCTAATTGTGCTGTCAGTCTATTAAAATCAACTAATTGATCCAAATCAGTGAGTGAACTTTAACTGTTAGTATCGTTTAAACGTTTCGCAATTAGTACTTTAACGAAGAGCTGCATTGGTTTTCCAGTCGCTTATAATAGTACACTCTCGTCGTTAAAGTGTTCATGCCTACAGTAACGTTCATGAGCGCCCGAACTTTGGAGCAAGGAGCACTCCCCCCGGATTTAATATACAATTAAAATAATAGTTTAAATAATGAAAATAAGTTACTAGTAGCCTAAGTGTTAGGGAATCCGACCAAGTAAAACACCTATAATTGAAAAGTATTATATGGTTGAAATTAACTCTGTTGAGAAGAGAAATGCCGTTAGAGGGCTCTGGTTCTTGGCTTATCAAATGAACTTATTGCAGGCTGAGGGCATAATGTAGACCACAGTTGAGAGTGTTTTTCTATCGCGGTCGTACGGGCCAATTAGTGAGGAGGAGGTGATTTCTGATGGACGATAGATGTTTCAACCGACAGACTGGCACCAGAGAACACTATCCTTCACTTGCTCGATAGATTATAACAGTAACAAAAATTCATCATTATTTTTATACTAGCTGGTTTACCCGGCGTTGCCCTGGATTATAAGTTTCAATCCACACCACCACCACCACCACCACCACCACCACCACCACCACCACCACCACCACCACCACCACCACCACCACCACCACCACCACCACCACCACCACCACCACCACCACCACCACCACCACCACCACCACCACCACCACCACCACCACCACCACCACCACCACCACCACCACCACCACCACCACCCACCACCACCCACCACCACCACTGTCATCATCGTCATCATCATCACCATTGTCAAAGTTTCAATCCCTCTAGCGAATCTGTACTGTAGCTGCATCATCACCATTGTCAAAGTTTCAATCCCTCTAGCGAATCCGTACTGTAGCTGCTTAACCCGGCAGCGCCATCTGGCGAGTTAAAATAGGTTGAGTCTAAGGTTTTGTTATCAGCTAAAAATGCATGGCGAGGGTAGGTTTTTTGCCCGGGAGACCATGGTAGCGGTGAAAACGGAAGAATCGAAACCTCACACTGGCTGTGTAATGCCCACCCCGAGAGAGTAGTGAAGGTTTGGAGTGAAAAGCTCGAAAGCTGTGGAAATGTATTCCGGTCTAAGATCTGTGACAGACAGACAGACAGACAGACAGACAGACAGACAGACAGACAGACAGACAGACAGAGTTTGTCCTTTATATATATAGATAAGAAAATTAAGTGTAAGATCGAAAAATATGAGAACGTGAAAATGCTCTGCAACTAACTGCTTATATTCGCCCCGGATTTTGAATGTGTGAATTAACCCAGTGGTAGTGGCACGTTTTATTAAATTTAGTCTTAATATGCACGGCTGCTGTGTCTGTAGGCAATTTCGCTCAGCCTTATTGTAACTAAGTACTAACTAAAATAAAAATCCAGAAACTATAACAATAACTGAAAAATAATACTAACTACAACTGTAACTGTAACTAAAATAAAATTTTTTAACGAGAATCACACTGCTACGCACATACATATATGCATGCATAGATTCATACATACATGCATACATACATACATACATACTGTTACACACTTGCTCTCTTGGTTATATTTAGATATGAGGGCAGATGTTTCGCTTGACCAGACCCTTAGGGGGAGCGGTGTTACCTCGGTTACTATAGGCATATAGGCAGGATTAGTTAAGAAGGGAAGAGCTTGGCTTTTGTTATTCCGACCCGTGTGGGTCTTCGGGTATTTAAGAGTCCCGAGTTATATCGAGAATTTCTGTAGGAGAGCCGCATAAGGTTGTCGTAAAGCTCGTTGTCTCGTGTCCGCTGAGGCCGACAGCGCTGCTATTTTCAGAGGCGTATGTTAAGAGTACTCTTCGCCAGTGCAGAAGATCTTGTGCTGTCTTCTCTGCGGTTTTTTCCCAAACTTTTCAACTGACGAAGAAGTTATTTGTTGATGTCTACCGATAGTGCAACTATAGGCCTACTGGAATATGTTTGGACGCTTTGAAAGGTAGATTCTGTAAATAGTTGTGAATGTTAATAAAAGCATTTGAAAATCATACTCGTAGTCGAGCCATTACTTAATAATTATAAGGGGACCTTGTACCAATACATACATACATACATACATACATACATACATGCATGCATGCATGCATGCATGCATGCATACATACATACATACATACATACATACATACATACATACATACATACATACATACATACATACATACATACATACATACATACATACATACATACATACATACATACATACATACATACATACATACATACATACATACATACATACATACATACATACATACATACATACATACATACATACATACATACATACATGCATACATGCATGCATACATACATACATACATACATACATTATACATACATACATACATACATACTGTCGTGGTCTACGCGGGTGCATGCATCAAGGGAAGAAAACCGACGCGTCAACAAGCTTGTTTACAACGCACGGAAAATTCTGCAGCAAGCTGTCAACATTAGTTCGGTGCATGCAACAAGGATATACGTGTTCAGTAGGACTTTCCAGGGAAAAGTACAGTGACGTCACAGAACGTTCTGGAATCCAGGAGAACTCTATATAAGATAGACCTGCTGTACATTAAGGGCCTTTTGACGAAGATTTGTAAACGTTGAAACATTGATCGTATGACGTTCAATCGAGACCAGCCAACCTGTGTGCTGTCTACGATTGTGATATTTGATAGACGAGTTGACTTACTTTACACTTAATCGACTTTATTTTTAATTAAAGATCTTTTAATAGTTCCTTCGTTGGTTCGTCGTTGCGATCGAAGGAGTCGACCGCGACATTATTGGTGTCAGAAGTGGGATCATCGGTGTTGGATCCGGTGAAGAAGACGCGAGCCGGCGGAGGAAGGAGTCAACCCGGAGGATCAAGAGACGGTCTGTTCCAGACAGCGAGCGGATCGAGACGCCTTTCTACCGTGGGAGACGGGTGAATCGGCATACGACAGTCGGACGGACGAAGTGCGTCGTTCGGCTGAGACAGCAGAAGACAGCAGTCAACATACGGGTAAGATCCTAGGTGTTGTCGTGGCTGAGAAGGAGAAAAGAGAGTGGAGTTGCAGCCGAGTGGGAGGCAGCCATTATTTCTCTTTCAATATCTGCTGATTATTTCTTTGAAATTTGATCCATTGTTGTGATCGAGGCCAGACTTGCGTGAGCTTGTATAGTTTTTGCGTACTTGGCGAGTGTACTTCTTTGGATACTGAATAGTTGCACTTTGGGTTGTGGAATTTTCCTTTTGTGTGGCGGGTTTGCCGCGTGGTGTCTGTTTTTTTTTTGTTGATTGTTGTTGACTGACTGTTTGTAAAAATGGAAGCGTTGACAACAGAGATGCAAGCGAATATTCGCAAAATGTCGTCTGAGCGCCTTAGGGTGTATCTTATGAAGGCAGGAAGGGACGAAGATGATGTTATGTCATGGGATCGAAGTCAATTAATGGAAGAATGGGCCATGGAGATTGGAAAAGAGGAAGAGGAATTTAAGGGTAGTCCAATATCTCCAACAGGAGTGGATTACGAGCTGCAGAAGCGCCGTCTGGAGTTCGAAATCCGTAAATATGAAGAACAAAGGGAGGAACGGAAGGAAGAAAAGAAGGAACGGAAAGAGAAGGAAGAAAGAGAAAGGGAGGAACGGAAGGAGAAGGAAGAAAGAGAAAGGGAGGAACGGAAGGAGAAGGAAGAAAGGGAGGAAAAGAGGAGAGAGGAAGAAAAGAAGGAACGGAAAGAGAAAGAAGAAAGAGAAAAGAAGGAACGGAAAGAGAAAGAAGAAAGGGAGAGGAAGGAAAAGCAGGAAGAACGAAATGTTAGAGATTCTTTAGCAAGTCGTACTAAGCGTTATAGTGATGCCCTTAAGAATATTCTTTGGAAATTTCCTTCCGACCCTATAGAAATTCCAGGTTTCTTTGATCACTTGGATGGTTTGTTTAATGTGTATGAGGTGGATGAAGATGTTAGAGCAAAATTATTGCTAGCCATTTTAAGTGAAAGAGCTAAGGCATTAACCATGCGCCTTACTGAGGCACAGCTCCATGACTACAAATTCCTGAAGGAGTTTTTGCTAAGGGAGTTTAAGATAAGCCCTTCAAATCTTAGAGCCCGATTTTGGTCGTTGCACAAAGCATCGGACGAATCATTTACGATCTATTCATCCAAATTGCGTGTGGCTCTTATGTATTATTTGAAAAGTAGAAAGATAACTGATGAGTTTGATAAACTTGTAAGTTTATTGGTTGCGGATCGGCTTAAGGAGTCCTTGTCGAAGGCTTGTTTAGATTATATCTTGGCCCAAGAAAAAGAGGAGTGGTTGAGCTGTGAAGACATAGCTAATGCGGCTGACATTTATGTAGCGTCGCATGATGGTGGGAATGACTTAGTGTGCCGTAGTCATCCGACACCGAAGTATAACAATTGGACGAAAGGTCAACCACATGTTCAAGTCAATAACCAGACAGCTCAACCCAAGTCTCCCAAACCGGAAATAAGGGGTGAAGCCAAGATAGGTGCGAGGGTGTCTCAGGAGGAGGCCAAGGTAAAGGGTCTCTGTTTCCTATGTCATCAGAAGGGTCATATGGCAAGGGAGTGCCAGACCAAACCAAGTTCTAAAAAGGTGAGTACTTGTATATCTGGGAACCCAACTGAAGAAGTGACCGACTTATTTGTTGAGAAGGTCAACGTGTTGCATGAGATACCTGAACAGGTAAAGCAAGGGAATTTATTGGATAATTCTAAACCAATAGGGTTGGAAACTGCTGTAAGGGTATACGAGAATAGTATTGATGGATTACACGAGAGGTCGTATATCAATGTACAGATTGAAGATCTCCCTTCTCAGCCAGCATTATCTGATTCAGGAGCAGAAATTTGTTGTATTGATAAGAAATTAATTGAGTCACTAAACTTACCCGTGATTAAACGGATTAATATAATTGGTTTTCAGGGAGAAGGATGTAAGGCAGATGTAGTATACCTACAAATGAAATTAGCTAATTCAATGGAAGGAACGACAAACATTGCGCCATCTTTGTGCGTCATGTTCGCTGCAGTCCCTGAACTAAATGAACGGGTTATTTTGACACCCCATGTTGTGGACCTATTAAGGGATAGTTCGCAATATGTAGTGATGGTAGCTGGCGTAGATCGATGTGTTCAAATAAATAAAGGGGCAGAAGAAGATAACTTAGAAGTTAATATCGAGAAAAGTAACAGCAACGAATCCTTGCCGTCAGAAGTGAATGAATATTCTCAGGAGCAACTAGTTGATGATTCAGATAATTTTCTTGATGTTGAGTCAACAGAGTTCAAGTCTGATGAGGGAGTAGCGAATAATGATACTTTATTGCGTGAGCAACAGAATTGTCACAATCTTATATCTTGCTGGCAACAAGCGAGACAGAATAAAAATAATTTCTTTATAGATAATAACCTCCTGTACCACAAAGGGGAAATTATGGGACATAAGGTTAATCAATTATGTTTACCGGAAGATAGAATCGAGGTTGTCTTGCGAGTAGCACACGATGCCCCATGTGCTGGGCACATGGCTTTTAAGGCAACGAGAGCCAGGATCAAATTAAACTTTTGGTTTCCAAGAATGGATGAGAGGATTCGCGAATATTGTGCGTCTTGTCAAATTTGTCAACTAAGAACTCCAGTTAAAGTGGCAGATCGAGTCCCGATCACTCCTATTCCGAGGGCGGATGAACTCTGTTTTAACCATCTAAATATGGATTGTATTGGCCCTATGGTAGTGACTGGAGAATCCAACAAATCGAAACCCCAGTACAATTATGCTTTGGTTCTGGTGGACAAATTTTCTCGTTGGCCGATGGCGTATCCTCTTAGATCGCTGAATGCAAAGGGAGTTTGTGAAGCTCTGTTGCAAGTTTTTACAACTTTTTCTATTCCAAGGATCATCAGTTCTGATTGTGGTACCAACTTTACCAGTCGTTTGACGAAAGAATTCTTGCGGCGAATGGGTTGTAGTCCCAGATTTAATACCCCTGGACATCCTGAGGCAGCTGGATTGGTTGAAAGATGCAACCAAAGCTTGAAAACCATGATCTTTAAGCTTGCTCAATCTGATCCTCGTGGATGGCACCAATTGTTACCGTTTGTTCTGTGGAGCCTTAGAGAAAAACCTTCAGGCACGACTCATATTTCGCCATTCACTATGGTTTATGGAACTCTTCCTCGGGGTCCACTTAGTGTGTTGAAGGAATCGTGGGCTGGCGAACGAAAAGTACCTCTTAACTTAGGTAAATCACCCGAAGAGTATCTCCAATCACTGAAGGAAAACCTCGAATTCGCGAAAGTTTATGCAGATTACTATAGTGATATAGAAACAAAGCGGTATGCAGATTATTATAACTTGCGTAGTACTGACAGAAAATACGAAGTTGGAGATAAAGTAGCAGTATTAGCACCAGATTTTGGTAGTTCTAAATTTTATAGTCGATGGCAAGGACCTGCTACCGTAGTCAAGGTTAAATCCCCATATTCTTATATAGTAGAAATAGAGGGAAAACAAAGACATTTACACGCAAATAAGATCAAGCGATACCATGAACGACTCGAACAAGCGATGATCAATAGCTGTTCAGTAATTGTTGATCAAGATGAAGAATTTGGTATAGTAGAGGTTGTAGATCAGGAAGAACGTGAACAAATAAGCCCGAGTAAGCGAATTGATCCTCTGATTGTAGCGCATCTTTCGCAAGAGGAACAGAAGCAACTTTTTGAAATTTTGGATCGGCACACGGCAGTATTTGTGGATAAACCTGGGTATTGTCCAGTATTAGAACATGAAATTAAGATAACTCATGATTTCACTCCTAAGCGTTTAAGGGCATATAAGGTACCTGAGCTACTTAAACCTGAAGTACAACGCCAGATAGAAGAAATGTTGGCATTAGACATCATTCGACCATCGAAAAGTGAAATGGCCAGTCCGGTAGTTTGCGTTTTAAAGGGACCCAAAGGTCAAAATGGCGTTCGATTGGCAATTGATTATCGCCATGTTAACAAATATTCTCTAGGTGATTGTTACCCGACCCCAGACATTGCTGACGTCTTACAAAAGGTGGGACGGGCAAAGTTTATTAGTGTTTTCGACGCGAAATCGGGGTATTGGCAAATTCCAGTGCGGAAAGAACATCGATGGCTTACGGCATTCGTATGTGATGCAGGACTTTTTGAGTTCACAAGAATGCCGTTTGGACTCAAGTCCGCTAGCAATACCTTTATTCGTGCTATGACCCAAGTTTTACATCCAGTGCGAAGTTTTACCGAACCATTCGTCGATGATATGGCAGTGGTTTCAATGAATTGGAATGACCATTTAGAACATCTAGAGAAATTCTTGCAAACTATTGAGGAAGCAGGACTCACTTTGAATTTAAGAAAATGTAATTTTGCACAAAACAAAATAAAGTTTGTTGGCCATATAGTAGGGTCAGGTTGTATTGAACCTGATCCAGGTAAGATCGCTACGATCAATGATATCCATCCTCCAACAACAAAGAAAGAAGTTAGAAAGGTTATGGGTTTTTTCAGTTACTTTCGAAATTTTATACCTGCTTTAGCTGAAAAAGCACGGGTAATAACTGATTTGACACGAGATAACATACCTACGAAGGTGCCTTGGGAGCAAAAGCATCAAGAAGCACTAGATAAGTTAAAGGATGATCTCAGTAAAGCTACACAGTTGCATACCATTGATTTCACTAAGGAATTTGGTTTAAGTGTTGACGCAAGTGCCACCGCGGTCGGGTGTTGCTTGTTTCAGTGGACCGAAGAAGGTCAAGAAAAACCAATTGCTTTTGCTAGCCTTAAACTTACAGATACACAGATGCATTGGTCTACAATTGAGAGAGAGGCTTTCGCAGTAATTTGGGCACTTAAACGATTCAAGTCATGGATATTCTTATCAAAGATAATCATTTATTCAGATCATAATCCTTTGTCTTATCTCACAGATGCAAGCCCTAAGAGTGCGAAACTGACTCGTTGGGCGTTAGCATTGCAAGAGTTTAACGTGGACTTTCGATATCGTCCTGGACGTCAGAACACGGTGGCTGATTTCCTCTCTCGGTTGTGACTCGGATGGTGAAGGGGGGAGGTGGCCCGACACACGGGGATCAAGCCCGCAAATTGTATAGATAAATTGACTAACTGATGTGTTTTGTCTTGTTTGTATATGCTGTGTCGAGATGGAGTCTGGAGGCCCGGCTTGATCGTGATGACCCGTTCGGGATGGTGCTGAAGACGTGTCATCATCTGAGGGCGGAGGGAATGTCGTGGTCTACGCGGGTGCATGCATCAAGGGAAGAAAACCGACGCGTCAACAAGCTTGTTTACAACGCACGGAAAATTCTGCAGCAAGCTGTCAACATTAGTTCGGTGCATGCAACAAGGATATACGTGTTCAGTAGGACTTTCCAGGGAAAAGTACAGTGACGTCACAGAACGTTCTGGAATCCAGGAGAACTCTATATAAGATAGACCTGCTGTACATTAAGGGCCTTTTGACGAAGATTTGTAAACGTTGAAACATTGATCGTATGACGTTCAATCGAGACCAGCCAACCTGTGTGCTGTCTACGATTGTGATATTTGATAGACGAGTTGACTTACTTTACACTTAATCGACTTTATTTTTAATTAAAGATCTTTTAATAGTTCCTTCGTTGGTTCGTCGTTGCGATCGAAGGAGTCGACCGCGACACATACATACATACATACATACATACATACATACATACATACATACATACATACATACATACATACATACATACATACATACATGCATACATGCATGCATACATACATACATACATACATACATACATTATACATACATACATACATACATACATACATACATACATACATACATACATACATACATACATACATACATACATACATACATCCATACATACATACATCCATACATACGGTACATACATACATACGGTACATACATACATACATACATACATACATACATACATACATACATACATACATACATACATACATACATACATACATACATACATACATACATACATACATACATACATACATACATACATACATACATACATACATACATACATACATACATACATACATACATACATGCATACATGCATGCATACATACATACATACATACATACATTATACATACATACATACATACATACATACATACATACATACATACATACATACATACATACATACATACATACATACATACATACATACATACATACATACATACATACATACATACATACATGCATACATGCATGCATACATACATACATACATACATACATTATACATACATACATACATACATACATACATACATACATACATACATACATACATACATACATACATACATACATACATACATCCATACATACATACATCCATACATACGGTACATACATACATACGGTACATACATACATACATACATACATACATACATACATACATACATACATACATACATACATACATACATACATACATACATACATACATACATACATACATACATACATACATACATACATACATACATACATACATACATACATACATACATACATACATACATACATACATACATACATACATACATACATACATACATACATACATACATACATACATACATACATACATACATACATACATACATCCATACATACATACATCCATACATACGGTACATACATACATACGGTACATACATACATACATACATACATACATACATACATACATACATACATACATACATACATACATACATACATACATACATACATACATACATACATACATACATACATATACATACATACATACATACATACATACATACATACATACATACATCCATACATACATACATCCATACATACGGTACATACATACATACGGTACATACATACATACATACATACATACATACATACATACATACATACATACATACATACATACATACATACATACATACATACATACATACATACATACATACATACATACATACATACATACATACATACATACATACATACATTATACATACATACATACATACATACATACATACATACATACATACATACATACATACATACATACATACATACATACATACATACATACATACATACATACATACATACATACATGCATACATGCATGCATACATACATACATACATACATACATTATACATACATACATACATACATACATACATACATACATACATACATACATACATACATACATACATACATACATACATACATACATCCATACATACATACATCCATACATACGGTACATACATACATACGGTACATACATACATACATACATACATACATACATACATACATACATACATACATACATACATACATACATACATACATACATGCATACATACATACATACATACATACATACATACATACATACATACATACATGCATACATGCATGCATACATACATACATACATACATACATTATACATACATACATACATACATACATACATACATACATACATACATACATACATACATACATACATACATACATACATACATACATACATACATACATACATACATACATACATACATACATACATACATACATACATACATACATACATACATACATACATACATACATACATACATCCATACATACATACATCCATACATACGGTACATACATACATACGGTACATACATACATACATACATACATACATACATACATACATACATACATACATACATACATACATACATACATACATACATACATACATACATACATACATACATATACATACATACATACATACATACATACATACATACATACATACATCCATACATACATACATCCATACATACGGTACATACATACATACGGTACATACATACATACATACATACATACATACATACATACATACATACATACATACATACATACATACATACATACATACATACATACATACATACATACATACATACATACATACATACATACATACATACATACATACATACATTATACATACATACATACATACATACATACATACATACATACATACATACATACATACATACATACATACATACATACATACATACATACATACATGCATACATGCATACATGCATGCATACATACATACATACATACATACATTATACATACATACATACATACATACATACATACATACATACATACATACATACATACATACATACATACATACATACATACATACATACATACATCCATACATACATACATCCATACATACGGTACATACATACATACGGTACATACATACATACATACATACATACATACATACATACATACATACATACATACATACATACATACATACATACATACATACATACATACATACATACATACATACATACATACATACATACATACATACATACCAGTGATATTATCGTTAACGAAAACGAAATAGAAACGAAAAAGAAAAGCCAATCGTTAACGAAAACGAAAACTAAAACGAAAAAGATTTTAGAAATGGAAACGAAATAAAAACGAAAACGAAAAAGATTTTGGAAACGAAAACGAAATAAAAACGAAAAAGAATGGATGTAAAACTAATAAAAACTAGAACGAAAATGATTTTTGGAACGAAAACTATTGAAAATCCAACCATGTATATTATAAGAAACGAGATTCGAAAATCAAAATCCAACCAAGGATTAAAATTTTGGCGCCGCAGTTGAACGGCGCCGCAGTTGAAAAGCGCTCGTGTATAAATTTTTGTCAGAATACAATTTCCTGTTTCCGGTCAACAATCTCTACGAAAGTGTGGTCACAGTGGGTGCATATTTTACAAAAAAACAATTTAATTATAAACAATGAGTCTAGTCAAGCTTTTATCCGGTAGGAGACGCGAAAGTATTGTATGGGAATACTTTGTATATGAAGACGATAACGATAACAGCCGATGTACAGTTCTGAATGATAAAGGAGAGCCGTGTGATGTTCGCATAGCTGGTACGTAACTGCGCAATTTACGCATCATACTCGCTACTTTTTCCGCATCCTTCTTTTAACTACACATGCACTGTTATTTCTTTCATCTCGTACTACAGATTTATACTGATTTAATTATGCGTAGTATACCGTTGTCACCAATTGCACGATAATATGATTGTATGTATTAATTTAATAAATGTAATTAGGGTGACCCTGATAGCGAAGCCTTATGTTCCTTATGGGTTTACCTATTGGCGCCATTGCATGTGATTGTCTGTAAATGTATTTTGTTACATGGTGATCAATAAAATCTGAATGAATCTTAAATCTGATATTACACATACTTATTCTAGTATGTGAAAATACAGTAATCACAATAAGACAAATGTTTTGCAATTTTTTTGTTGCAGGTAAAAATCCAACAAATCTTAAAACACACATAAGTCATAACCATGCCGAGGTTCACATTCAATTAAATGCAAAGGAAGATAAAAACAAGAAAACACAGTCTCAAACACAGTCTAAGCGTAAAGTAGAGGACATGGACAGCCCGTCAATACAGACCCTGGATGCCTGTATTTCAAGAAAAAGAACCTCATACTCAACCGATTCTACAGAATATATTAAGCGACTGGAGTCTATAACAAACTTTATCATAGAAACTGGGTATCCTGCAGCAATGGTGGATCACCAATCTTTCAAGACGATGCAGCGGACATTTGATCCAATGTTTCAGCCTCCATGTTCTGCAACGGTTAAAAAGTCAATAATGTCCCGATTTACTGCAGGCAAAGAAGAATTAAACAAGAAAATTGAAAACTGTAGAAAGTTAACGATATGTTTGGATGGCTGGTCAAAGAAGGGTTTAGCCTGTTCTTTCCTCGGAATATCAGCCTGTTTCTTTGATATCTCCACCGAGAAGGCAATTCATGTCACGCTTGCCATCGACAAAATCCAACATCCTCACACAGGCAAGATGTTGTCAGATTCTTTGTTCACTACACTCAACACCTGGAATATTTCAACCGATAAAATATTATTGATTGTCACAGACAATGGGGCAAACATGGTTAAAGCAGTGAAGTTGTTGCAAGAATTGGTTGAAGAGAATGCTAATGATCATGGAAAAGAAGAGACAGAAACGGACAAAGAAGCTGATGATGAAGAAGCTGCTGAAGAAGTTGATGAGGATGACGAGATGGACATGTCTCTGCCAAATGAAGTTCCGTGCAGGCGAATGCCTTGCTTAGCGCATTCCCTGCAATTAGTTATTAAAGATGTGTATAAATCTGATGAATATCATCGAATTCTTGGCAAAACAAGACATATAGTAAAAACAATAAAGCACTCGTCAGTGGCGATGGAAAAGATTGAAATTCGAAGTGGAAAGACGATTATATCTGACTGTACAACAAGGTGGAATAGTACATACCAGATGCTTAAGCGGTTAATTCTTCTGAAAAAGGTAATCACCGAAGTTATGTCGGAATTGAACCAAGACACGTTAATGGCCAGTGAGTGGTTGAAGATAGAAACACTTGTGGAATTGTTGGAACCGTTTGCTGTTCAAACTGATATCCTCCAGACAGATGCTTCTTCTCTTTCCAATGTAATCCCGTCATTGTTGGATTTACAATGCCATTTAACTCAGTTCCAGAAGGCGGATGCACTGACACAGATGATGCTTGCAAAATTTAATAAGCGTTTTGAAATATTACTAAACCCACACTGCGTTGATTTTAATCCAACACCTGCAGCTTCCTGTGTTTTGGATCCAACTGTTGCGGTTTGTCTTTTAAATTCAGAAATGGCAGGCCTGCTGCAAGCAGGGAAATCGTTTGTCATTTTACAGGCAACCAAACTTTGTGCCTTATCTACATCAACTGTTTCAGTGGCAACCAATTCAGATCCAATTCAAAATGAAACATCAGATTCTTCAGCATTAAAGAAGTTCAGATTTTTGGCAGCAAAGTTAAACCAACGAGATATGACTGGACAAGATGGTGAAGTCTCCAGTGGAAAAAATATCCAAGAAGAAATGGACAGATATCTTTCAGAGATGACAAAATATAGGGGAGACAATGCCTACAAGTTCTGGTCTGAGAGAAGGATAGTTTATCCAGCATTAGCTCCTGTAGCTGAAGATCTTCTTTCAGCTCCTGCTTCCCAGGCTTACGTTGAAAGAATCTTTTCTTTATGTGGACTTCTAACAGCAGGCAGACGCAACAGGATGTCAAAATCTTTGGAAATGCGAGCCTTTCTGAAGTTAAATGGTAACATTTTATAAGACTGCTTAATAAACAACCTTCCTTAATCAGTACCACTGATGGACAACTATTCTAGCAACGACTACAGCAATTTCTTCTTCATTAAAGGTATGCTAACCTACTTTTTCATAACTTTCATTCAAAGTAAAATGATGTGAAAAACTAAAACTAAAACTAAAATGATTTGAAAAACTAAAACTAAAATGATTTGGTTTTGAGAAACTGAAACTAAACTAAAACTAAAATGATTTGAGGAATAGAAACGAAATAGAAACGAAAATGATTGAAAAATGAAAAACTAAAACTGAAACTAAATAGAAATGATTGATACCTGACAGAAATAGAAACTAAAACTAAAATGATTTTAGGAACGAAAATAACACTGATACATACATACATACATACATACATACATACATACATACATATATACATACATACATACATACATACATACATACATTCACACAGTCACAAAAATGCATATATACACGTAAATACATAAATACAAGCATAAACACGTAATATATGATACATACATGCATTCATGTAATATATGATACATACCAGGTAGGTAAAGGTATGGCTGCCGAGTGAGTGTCGAAAACATCACGTCAGTCCTGAGGAAATTATCGGAAATTCGCCGGCTACTAAATGATTCCAGTTCTAAAAAAGCGGTGGGAGTTACAAGCAACTGTTACAGGATCGATACGTAATGAAAGTTTTTTCTAGAATTTATTCGAACTGGTAACATTATCGTGAAAAATGAAAATAAAGAAGAATGGGTCAAATAAAAAGGATGGGCAGTGTACTACAGGTTGCGTAGGGTCGAATAAGTAGGTCGAGGCAGAACTGTACACAAAACTATGGCGGTAGAATAAACAGAGGAAACTGAAGAAAAGTACAACTCTACCCTCGGTCGTCCCTTGTAAGTCAACGGATATATTCGTTAACCAATGCGGTCCATACTCGTTAAACAATACGATTCATAAAACAATCGCTAAGCGGAGATTTGTTGCCTACGAAACTCTAACGAACCGCTGGACTTACCTGTGCAAGAGACCCAGAAACAACGTGGGCAGACTGTAATCTTGAGGGTTTCAACAGTTACTGGCGCTTATATACCCCCAGTCATGGCAAAAAGAGAAAAAAAAGTGGAAGAGTTGCTAGACCTTATGGAAGACGAGAGGGTAACGGAGCTGATGGTTGACAGACTGGTCTCACTTTCACCAGCAATAGAAGAAATCCTGGAGAGGAAGATCGATAAAATCATCGACAAAGTCCTCGCCAAGATTAATCCAGTCATAAAGGAGACCATTGATGACCAGATCACTACACGCTTCGAAATACAACAGGCCAAACAAGTCCTCCTCGAGAAGGAAAACGACCGGCTGCGGATCCAATTAGATCACATGGAGACAGAAGCAAGACAACCCAACTTAGTTATCTATGGGCTTCCGGAGACAGAAATATCTCACGGATCAAAGGGGTCAGCAGAGCGCGAGGCTACTGAGGCGGTATTGTCGCTATGCAACGAAACTTTGGGCCTATCGATCAAAGAGATGGACATTTCATCGGCTTACAGGCTCCCGAAGAAGGGGCAAGATAAGCATCGCACATTGATTGTCAAATTCGTGGGGATGAAGCCTAGAAATCTTGTCTTCGGTGCCCGCTTCCTCCTCAAGAAAACTCGGATCTTTATCAATGAACATCTGTCCTCCTGCACAGCCCAGACTTACGCGAAGGCAAGAGGCCTTGTAAAAGAAGGGAAGGCGGCATCGGTCTGGACTGCCGGAGGTGCGGTGTATCTACGAGCATCTGACAAACCGGGTTGCAAGCCGTTAAAGATCCCCAATATGAAGACGCTTGAGAAGTTTCTACATGAGGAGGATTTGTCTCTCACCAGCCTGAAAGAGCTGGAGAAGCCGCTACCCACATCCAGCGCACTGCACGCTGAGTCAGCACCATTGAAACTTCACTAAGGCACAGTACCTCGTTTTTCTTTTTTTGACTCGTTTGTTTCTGCTTCGACTGGAACCCATCACTGTTATGATTTTATGGTTAAACATTCCCACATCTTCGATAAGATGTGAATCCGCAATTTCTAACGCTTTGACGCACCTTCTATAACCTGCCTACTTTAGGATTTTGCTAGGATTTTGTTAGAAAGGTTACCTGCATGGATTACCTGCACTGTTAATTTCTTACCAGATGTAGTCGGAGTGAAGGCTGCTTCTGTTTATTTTGATTTCCTATGTTAAAATAGCTAAGATCCAGCGTCCTAACTAGCTGATTATCATCGGACACCCTGCTGTACGATTAACTGAGTAACTCTGTTAAAACAACAATTAGATCTACAGTTACTGTTATAACTCAAGAAGTTTAATATTGTTCAGAGGCACGCTATCTTCGTGTATTACGCTTTCTTGAACTGAGTTTGCGAATTGTTATAGAATACTATATAGTCTGTTATCGTCTACTGATGACCTAACCTTTGTAGTCTGTACTTACCATTCAGACGAGCTAATTGTAAACTGCTAGCACTGGACTACTTGCTTAACCGGAATAGCTCTTTATAACTAAAGGATACATTGTTTAGGGTTATAAGTCCAATTTACTTCATTCATTAGCCTATTGCCGCCGAGCATCAGCACAGTAGCCAGCATCACAGCCGGGAGGTTATGTTAGATCGGTTGTTTTGACATGTTAATTTCTATGACAGGGGTATTGGCAATTGCATGCTTGAATGGGTCGGCTGGTCGATGAATAACTTCGATTGCAAGGGAGGAATCGAAGAATCAGATGAATGAACTCGGCTCAGGACTGGCGATGCGTTGAGACTAGCTCAACTGGCTACCAATCCACTTAGGCTGGGCCTACGGTGCGGCACATGCAACCAGTTAATGCAACTAGACCGGGAGGGGCCTGCAGACAGCGTATGTGAGGCTAGCCATTATACGGGGAGTGCGGGCAGTATAAGTGTAGACTGTAGGGCTAAAGACTCAGTAATTTGCCCCAGCTGCGATAGCCCTCTTCCGTATTCAGCGGAAGATAGTGATGAGAGCATGAATGAAACCAACACAATTGACAAAGTTAAAATAAACTTAGAAGAGATTGAAATTGAGGAAGAACTAGAGGTATTCCCGAACGAGGATGAGGAAAATTTTTTGGATGGTTTGAATATGGACCCCGACGTTAACTACTTTAGGAACATAAGCTGATCAAGCAATTATATATCCCCAGCCTCATTGGCTGATCAGAGAAAAGAAAATGACCGGGGAGAAACTAGCTTGACAGTCCTACACATAAACTGTAGAAGTGTAATGCACAAGTTAAATGCGATCAATGAATTAGTAGAAACACTTCAAACATCAATCATTGCACTATCTGAAACGTGGTTGGATGCCGACCTCGATGAGTCTATTCAAATCCCTGGCTACAACTTCATAGGAAGAGCAAGACCTGGCGAAAGGGGAGGCGGAGTGGGTATACTGATCAAAAAGAATTTAAAATTTCAACACTACGAACTTAAAGAAGATACAAAAAACCATAAAACCTATGAAAGTCTTTTCATTAAACTGATATTAAAAAACACGACCCCTATTATCGGGGTAATCTATAGAGCTCCAGGCCAGCAGCTGAAGGACTTCAACATGGAATTTGACCAGCTCGTTTCGGGGATCCAAAATAATTCTAAGGATATAATATTGTTGGGAGATTTTAACATAGATCTACTGAAATTGAGCGAACATAAGGAATCTAACATATTTTATAACTCTGTAATAGCCCACCACTGTTTACCTGTTATAACTAAGCCAACTAGAATTACCTCTTCCTCTCGAACTTTAATAGATAATATTTACTGCAGTTCATGGTCAAAATTACTGTGCTCCTATATAGTTGTATCCGATTTGTCCGATCATCTCCCAATATATGCAAAATTTTCCCTAGAAAGTGTCCCCAAAAGAAACAGAGTAAATGAACCACATAGAGTAATAACCGAGGCTGGCAAAACTCAATTCAATACAGCATTAGCAAAGATGAACTGGGATACGGTCAGAAACTTATGCGAGCAAGGGAAAGCTAATGAAGCCTACGAATCATTTATTAATGGTTATAGTCAGGCCTACAATGAAGCTTTTCCATATAGCGAACCAGTAAAAAAACAAAAGGTTAAATTCAAGCAACCCTGGATGACTGGAGGGTTACTCAAATCCTGTAAGAGGAAAAACCTCCTATATATAAAATATATGAAAACCCCTAGTCAACTCAATAAATCAAAATTTGTTGAGTTTAGGAATAAATTTAAAATCATTCGGAATATTGCTGAAAAGAATTACTACACAGCAGAATTTTTTAAGTACCATAATGACTTAAAGATGACATGGAAGACGATTAGAACAGCGATGCACCTAGAAGACAAAAAGGAGAAAATAGAGTCACTAACAATAAATGGAGATAAAGTAGATAATCCAGAGCAAATAGCAAATGCCTTTAATAAATATTTCACGAGTATAGCAAGTACCCTAGCGAGTAAAATTCAGGATTCAACTTGTTCGTTCGAGGATTACTTGCCTCCCTCCCGCCTTAATTCAATGGGACTGATCTTAACCTCCCCCGAAGAGGTTACAAAAATTGGGCAGACCTTAAAAAAAACTCACTCCAAGGGATTGGATGACATCGATCCTTATATTGCTACCCAAAATTTACCTCTGGTAGTATACCCCCTAACCGACATAATTAATTGCTCCCTCCGAAATGGAATAGTTCCTGAATCACTAAAAATTGCAAAAATAACACCAATCTTTAAAAAAGGCGATAAAGAAGATCTTACAAATTACAGGCCAATATCAGTACTTCCGTACTTTGCTAAATATTTTGAGAAAATTATGTATGATAGGATTAGTAATTATATAAATAAAGCTAATATAATACATTGCTCGCAACACGGATTTAGACAGGGACACTCCACTTCTATGGCACTACTGGAAATGGAAGAAAGGATTTCAAAAGCCATAGATAACAATGAATATTCAGTAGGAATATTTATAGACTTAGCGAAAGCATTTGATACGGTGGATCATAGCATACTTTTGAAAAAATTAGCAATCTATGGCATAAGGGGGATGCAACTAAAATGGTTCCATAGTTATTTCCAAAATAGAGCTCAAAAAGTTATGTGTAATGGCGTAATGTCAGATAGTAGAGGCATTACCTATGGCGTCCCTCAGGGCTCAAACCTTGGACCGCTCTTATTTCTTTTATATATTAACGATTTAGCAAACGTCTCTAATACTATGTACCTTATTTTGTTTGCGGACGATACCAATATTTTCTATTCAAACAGCTCTTGGGTATCCCTCATGGAAATTATAAACCAGGAACTAATAAGTATCAGTAGATGGTTTGCAGCGAATAGACTAACGCTTAACATCGAGAAGACCAATCTTATACTATTTAAATCACATAGGAAAATTAGTCCAGTAGATATAGAATTGAAAATTGATGGAGCCCCTATTACACAAGTTGATTCCACAAAATTTTTGGGTGTATTTGTGGACCAACATCTGAATTGGAAAGAACATATCAATTACACCTCACGTAAAATTGCTAAAAGTATAGGGGTTCTATCTAGAATATCCTACTTACTACCCAAGGACATTAGATTAAACCTATACTATTCCCTAATATATCCTTACCTAAACTATTGCAACATGATATGGGCATCTACCTATGAGTCCAGGCTATACAAGTTAACGATTTTGCAAAAAAAGGCGGTGAGAATAATAAACGGATCTCCTCGAAACACAAGCTCTGGTCCAATATACAAAGATCTAAACATATTGAAAATCAACCAAATTAGAATGATGCAAATAGCGGATTTTATATACCAATATGAGCAGAACCTACTCCCTGTTTCATTTAAGGGATACTTTACCTTAGGATCCCATATACATGCACATAATACTAGGAGTGCTACTGAGTACCGTCCAATAAGAACCCGTACCAACACAAGGGAATTTTGTATCAAATCTTCGGGACCGCAGTTATGGAATGAAATACCACTTGCAATCAGACTCTCGAAAAGTAGATCTGAGTTCAAAGCCAGTTTACGAAGACACCTGGGAAAAACGCAACCACTCCCCTAGCAACGCCACCGGGCCACTCCTGAAGGGTCCAGATCATTGGAGTGTGTACGCACCGGGGCCGGGCCAGGAGGCATTAGTTAAGGAATTTAGTTAAGAATAGTTAAGATTTTCCTAGAATTAATCCAAGGAAACTCGGCCATACATCTAGAAGCTGTTACCTGGATACTGGGGTGACCCCGCTTAGCGGGATTGTATCCCTTTGGGGCCGCCCATTGCTACCAATAGCTAGTATAAGTCTAATTGTGTTTAAAAGTTGGAATTGTGATTTTGTTGTTATTGGTCGCAATAAACTATTTTGAATTTTGAATTTGAAAAAAGAATACATACGTGTGTGCAAATGGCTTCATTCACGAAAGTGAAATTGGCGACAATCGGATGTGCAGTCAGCGAGACGATCCTGAACAGTAGCGCAGTTCTTGGCGGCTTACAAAGAAAACTTGGAAAATGTCAGTCCATTCAAGTTTAGGAGGCATCCAGTAACACACTCAAACAGCCTTCATTGAACAGAGTTGACTATTTCAGGCGTAGCAAAGATTTCTGAAGTAACGGACTCAGTGCCAATATTCTGACTTCTGTTTTTATCCACGAAGCCCAGCAGACACTTCAAATCATCGGCCACAGCAGATTCAAAAATTCCTATTTCGTCAGTTACAAGCCTCTAACGTGCATAATAATATTATGCTCTATGCGAACGGTAGATATTTGTTGGACTGTTGATGGCTATTATAATAGTAGATGAGCGTCATCGATGAATTTCCTCAAGGCATTACAGCCCTAAAATATTCAAACACACTGCATGGATTACATTGCAATGACATTAAAGGTTTTCTTTTGGCTACCAGTGGAACCACTCCTACACAGGTCTTTCTAATGTTTAGTTAGTTTATGATCTTCTTGAAGTTGACCTGATTACGGTTTGACTTTGGAGCTTCGTCGGTTGAAGCCTTGTGCTTTACCCACCGACGCTATAGAAGTTACTGATTAATTATTAATAATGAAGTTATGAAAAGTACAATTACGTCTAGATCCATGATGCAAAGTGCCCGAACCTATCGGCTGGGGGGAGAGGTGTCTGGTGGAGCATCCGAATCTACTCTAGCTGCGAACCCCCCCCCCCCATCCTTTTCCTCTGGACAGTTTCCGCCAGCTTATAATTTCCTCCTGTTGTCACTTGATTGTATGCATGTTCATATTATCAAATCACTTGTGTGCACGATTGTCTGTTTCAGATAAAATCCTTAACAGTGGTCTATATATATTATCAGAAAAACGACTTCAATTGTTTGAACTGAAGTTGAGATAGAGCAACATGATACTTGTTGAAATAATGCATCCAGATTCTGTTTACTACTTGGAAGTTCGCTGACGCCTAAATATTTTAGAAGCTCGTTGATCGTACATTCCTGTGTTATTCTTGACGACAACCATACACCACACGTACTTTCCTCGTACTTTGAACCTGTTAAAAAATCTGCAAGAATTACAGGACAAAGCAGTTAAAGTAAGACTCTGTGCACCTAGCGAAGCACTTAGTACACATGTACCTAAGCACAGTACGATGTGGGGCACGGTGGACGAACTGATAGAGCACCCGACCTGTTGTGATCCGTACTGGGTTCGAGCCTCCCGTGAGTCGGTTACTGTGTAGAGACCCTGAGCATGTAACTTTAGATACAGTTGCTCAGCGCCATCCATGTTGTTTCGTGTGGGCGTTTGTGCACTTCTGAACTCTAGAAGGAGGGCAATATCGAATTGAGTTGCATAGTGTTATTACATTACTTAGTCAAATCAACATATTATCTAAATTAGTCTGTTACACTGAAAGCGGCGCACGCGTCCTAAAATGTTAACTAACATATGTTCACTCTAAACAGCTTCATTGAGCAAAGTTGACTACACTTAATGCGTGGCACGCGATTCCTCAGGTTACGACTCAGTGGCAAGTAAACAAAGTCATCTTCGTCTTCATAATCGTAATCCTCATATTTCTAGGGTGTTACCCTGAAGCTAAGCGCAAGTTATTTGGTGCTAGGAAAAATCAACTCCACTAGTTGTAGAAACAGTAAACTCCCCCATTCCATTTGTCCTAGGGAGAATCCACTCCACCTGTTATTTGGTCCTAGGAAGAATCAACTCCACCAGTCATTTGATCCTAAGGGGAATCGACTCCATCAGTCGTAAAAACAATAAACGCCTCCCATTCAATTTGTGCCATGAAGAATCAACTCCACAAGTCATTTTAAATACAGGCGTGTATGATTGATTCAAAATATTTTGAACGCGGGTTTAGTAAACACGCTTCATGCATAGTGCAAGATGTTTCAGGAGGTGAAGTATTTAAGACAAATACCAGTCAATATATCCTGAGATAAATGTATGCTTATCCTGAGATAAATGCATGTATTACGTCTGACAACGTAACGTTGTAAACAATTGTCGACGAAGTACGTTGAATTTCTGTCAAAGGAAGGTCTCAGTGACATTTATTTTGTTAACGGCGACGTTTGTTTATTGTGCGAATGGAAGTGTACGTAATTAAACAAACAATCACTGTATGCTAAAAATAATTTAATCTGCAACGTATGAACGCCGTGTCGCCGTTTAAAAGTTCTCATACATCAACGTACACAGGGCAAAGTTTTGAGGTCAAGAAGCACGAAGTTTGGAAAATTCACGACGACGTTTTACTAAACAAACGCCTAGCCTACTCTGCTCCTCTCTGCCTACTTAAAGATCCATAGGTCAATGCTCTAAAATAGATTTAATGCTTTTAAAGCAAACTGATGTGCAGTTAGAGAAATCCGGTCAGCGCTTAGCCAATAAACACACACGGTCTCTGAACAGTTTAGCCTTAAACTTCCCAATCGGGCACGCCTGAGTGTTACATTGTATAACCAATTTGCAAATCTAGCTGCAAGAATAGCACTATAATGCGGATGAAAGCCTTTAAAACTTTGAATGCGACAGCAGTTCATGCTCATTTAAGTAAGAGAAAAAGAAACTTGGATCTGCGTTGCAACTTAGCGCTCTGATAAATCAATGTGCAGTAGTGAAGAAGTCTGTTTTTAATTTTTCGAGCTAACGTTTGATTCAAAGTATCTTTAGCATAGTTTCAGTAACAACTTTCTTTAATGGTGCGTGATATATCGGAGTACAATGTATGAAAATGTAACTTTTGAAACTATCGTCGATGAAGCTGCAGAAATCCTTGGCGAAACGGATGATTATTCGTGGCGCAGTGATCATGAAAATATCATGTTTCAGATCGAGAGATGTTATTTTCCATTTCTAGTCGTCATTGGAGTTCCGTGTAACATCCTGGCTTTGTTGATTCTGATACGACGTCGTTTGTGGATTAATCACGAAGCATACATTTATCTAGCGGCAATTCTAATCGTCAGCGCCGCATCACTGGCAATTCTCCATGGCGATCTGTGCCTGCGACTATTGAACGACGAGCTCGTGAGATTCGCAATATCTTCTGACATATTTTGTAAACTCTGGTTTTGGCTGCTTGTAGTGAGTAATAACATTGAATGGTTGTACGTTCTGGCGTTGTTAAACGTTTATTTGTGGAAACAACTCATCACGTCGAGTGACAGAAGAAGTTGTTGTGGAAATCTTGCAGCGAAATTTTGCTCGTTGTTTGGAACGAAGGTCGTCATCAGTTCGTTCTTCATCGTTTGTGCTGTTGCAAGTTTCTGGGCCTTCTCAATCTCTGGCACGGAACAGTACGGTGACTCCTGGTACTGTACTCCTTCAAGCCATTACTTCAGACAAGACAGGCTGTTGTCAAACGTATTCTGGGGGATGGGACACATATCGTGTGTCTTTGGGATTCCGTTACTTGTGTTGGTCGCCCGGAAAATAAAGAGAAGTTCTGGATTTGTCTTCAGTCAGATGAATGATGTTTCACAGGATAATGGCGACGCTGAAGCAATGGCGAGAATAGTGGTCTACTCAGCAGCTGCTATGATCGTTATTAGGGCGCCGTTAGTTATAAACTTTGTTTTATATACATTCAGCTTGTACTCGTCTTTCAACTACAGAATGTATCAGGTCTTCCGCGTACTACAACTGATTGGTCTCGCTTATCCGTTGACAACGCCAATCGTCTGCTTCGCGGTGAAATCCAGATTCCGAGATGATCTGAAAACGATAGTAGACAGATGTTGCTACCGATGTTGTCCTGGGACCAGATGTCACAGAACTCTTCCTCCAGAACCTGACAACCATGGCAGTTCCGTTCTGCAAATGGATCCTATCGAAGAAGACTCCCCGGTCACAAGAAGAGACGAAGACACGGAACAAATTATTCATGAGACATAAGTTTTCCTAACTTGCGAAAATTAAGCATTTTGCATGCAAAATCCCAGGGTGTTGTAAAGCCTTATGTGAATTTCTTGAACTCATTTACTTCTTGGTTATGGAACGCACCCAACATGGCGGGTAGTTAAAACGGAATTAGGCTGATCGACTAACTAAACTTGGTAAATTAGGATAGATGTAAAAGTCATATGGCGAACAAAATCGAACAAATGACCTAACTTCAACATAGAATACTCGAAATGTGTATTTTATTCGTTCAATATTGTTGAACTCTTGTGAATCGAAGAAGCGAAGAATCGAATGTTCTGAGCTGCGTAGAGGGTGGGTCGTGGCGCGAACGATCATGCGAGAAAGGATTGGCTTCTGGCTCACAACGCAAAAGTCTTGAACTAAAGTTGTCTACAGCGGAACCGAATAAACTAATTACTTAAGATATCACATAATATGGCAGAGAGTAAGACAAATCCTGAGGATCTGCTAGAGAACTTACTAGACAGTAAACTCATGGATTCATTACAACAAAAAATCATGGAAGCAATCAGACCAACTTTGGTGCTGATTGTGAAATCGCTAATAGCTCCACTCAGGGATGAGTTAATACAATCGGCTAAAGATGCATCAACTGCAGTGGCAAACGAAAAAATGGAAGCCGTGTCTCTAACTGTGAAGAAACTAACCCAGGAAAATAACATACTGAAGTTGAGGGTTGAAGCATCTGAATGCGTGGCGAACAGAAGCTCTTTGATCTTTGCAGGCCTTAATGAGAGCAGTAATCTGGGTATGCAACGGGATCAACAACAAATCGATGGCGAAATAGTTGCACGCTTCCTAAGTGAAAACTTAGGAATAAGCATCACTGAAACTGACATTTCAAACTCATACAGAATTACAAACAAGAAGGCAGGAGTTTGTCGTGCCTTGGTGGTTAGCTTCACGTCGAGGAGAATCCGAGACCGCATATACAGAGCCAGGAAACAACTTCGAAATGGAAGCTCCTTGGTATACGTAAATGAACTCCTTACCAAACAGAGTGCAAGGCTGTTTGCATTAGCAAGACAGCTAGTAAAGAGGAAACTTATCTTCCGCACTTGGACGATGGACGGTGCGGTGATGGTGAGAGTAAATGACGAAATAACGATCAAACCGATACGCATCCAGGATGTCAGCGCCCTTAGGATTTACGATCCTGATATTGGGTGAACTTGCAAGTTACTGAACTTCTCCTCTGAAAGGGTATGACAATTTTGAACTGTGAAGACTTCAGTATGACCTACACCTAAGGGTGTGTCTCTATAGTATTTTTCTTTAAAGTGTAAGCCTTAAGAGACTCATTAGGTCTACACGTTAGCTACCATTTTTGTATTATGCTCTAATACAAAAGACTTGGTTAAGTAACAGTCTCCAGAGAACGATTATAGGCTGAAAAATGAGAGATATATTACCTTAAAAAGAAATAATCATTAACTTCTCTGGATTGTGTAAATGATTGTAATCGATTTGACTTGGTTAGATTATGCTCATTACCTGGCTAGACTAAGCCTGAGGGTTACATTGAACTGTTAACCTGAATCGTTCTACTACACGTTCTACTACACTATCAACTGAATTGCTGCCGCTTGTTTTCTCAGATGGCTTTAGTAGCAGACTTTTATGCTACTGAATTGTTGACAGTTGTCGGTTGGTTGTGTGTAACAGGGCGTTTGCTCTACAGAACTAGTCATTATCTTTAATGGTCTCTTTAAAGGCAGTGATTCGATCGGAGTGATTAAGTCTGATTATTTTCATTACCTGTTTAGACATGGTCTGGCTGTGTGTTACTAGCTACAGAATAGAGTCGTTGTTGCACTATTAGCAGGATTCACACTGGCTACTTTTGCAGGTTGCTTTCTTAAATAGCTCTGAGGAGTAGAGTTTTTTGTTATTAAGTTGTGGCTTATTGGTTGTTGGCAGTCTGTCCTCTTTGCATCGGGCCACAGCCGAATTATGTCATGAACTGCCTACTGCTTAATTTGACTAGTGAAAATAAGATTACAACACTCGGTTACTTGTTGAAAGCTTGCTGTGTTTACATGGTGGATCGCTTTGCGGTACTTGTCATTATCTCTGCTCGTTGGCACAGGGGTAGTGATTTTGACTGGATTGTTCTGGTCGGATTAGGAGCATTACCTGAACATTGCCTGATTGGTCATGTCCTGGATGAGGGGTTGAACTGCAAGGCAGAGTCTTTACTTTGTCAGATGGAGTCCTTCTGATTGCTTTTACATGTTGCTTTTTTGAAATGGCTTGAAAGAGGAGAGTTTCACTGGTTGTTTGACAGGCTGTCTTCTTTGCACCAAGACACAGCCAAATTTTTTTATCATGAACTGCCATGTGTATGATCCAACTAAAGTAAATAAAAACTTAAAACCCAACTGCAGCTCTTGCATGGTCAAGCCATGTTAAGAGTGTATAACAAATTGACACAGAGCTTTAATTAGAGGTTTTTATCTCTAACAAGCGAAAAACGTTATTCTGTTTCTATTCAAGTGAAAAACTGTCTAAATATTGAATAATCAACAAGCTGGTAGAGGCAAAATGAGTGTGAAATTGTGAATGGTTGATTGGCTAGTTATTGCGAATTATAGTAATACTAGTGCCTGAGGTGTGTTGAACCGATAGGGCTCGTATCAGAGGGTATCTCTGATACTGTTGGATTTATTTTTTCTTATTCATTAATCTTTTAGTTAATTAGTTAAGGTTTCTGCACTCTGGGTATTCTGGTTACAGTGGGAGGATACCCATTGTGATTGGTACTACTATAGTGGCTAATTTTTGATTGTTCCTCTTGTGAACCATTTCTCGAGGTTTCGAGTTTGTGTTTGGTCTGATTGTCTATTGTTGTATTCATTTTGAGTTTTTTATCTCGTGATTACGAGCCTGGACTTGATCTGATTGTATATTGTTTGGCTTAAGTTACTCAAGAATGAGTGTCCTAAAGCTTGTTAGTGATATAAGTGATGATGAAGATATAAGTGATGATGATGATGAACTGTTGACCTCAAAGTTCGATCCAGTAGACCTGAGTAGTTGGGCAGCTAAAATATGTGACAAGCACTTGAAAGACAGCTGCATTCAAACTAATGTGGCCCTTATGAACTCAAATAGTCCCCATTTAGAATTATTTAATAAAGAAGAACCAGGAAAACCTTTGCTATGTAACGATGAAATAGACCCTGATGAAAACTTATTTGTAACAAGGCCCTTGAACCATGGCTATGGCACTCCTTCACAAATAGCATCCAGAATGAACAAGGGTTTAAAGCAGTCCTCCTATATGCACGTGAATTGTAGAAGTCTAAAGAATAAGACAGATGAACTGCAAATACTACTACGGCAATTACCTGTAGACATACTGGCTATTACCGAAACTTGGCTGACTAATGATGATTTGATCCAAATTCCTGAATATAACTGGGTGCATAAGCCTAGAGACTCTAGTGGTGGAGGAGGAGTGGGCTTTTTTGTTAATCAAGCTCTGGCCTTCCAGCTCATTGAATGGAAAACCCCACTTACATCATTTGAATCTCTGTTTATAAGGGTACCACAATCTAAATTTGGCCATCTCACATTTGGGGCAATTTACAGATCCCCGGGTCAACCTATGCAAAAATTTAATGAAGAATTTGAGCAGCTATTGGCGGAAATTACGCTGTCTAATAAGGAAATAATATTATTAGGAGACTTTAACATTGACTTGCTGAAAGCCAGTCAACATCCACAAACTAGCTTATTTCTTGATACCTTATCTTCCTATAACTTTTTACCGGCTATAGACAGGCCAACTAGAATCACTGACCACAGCTATTCGTTAATAGATAATATAATAACCAACTTCTGGCCTAGAATGGTCAATTCTTCCATAATAGTTAATGATATATCGGATCACCTACCTGTTATAATTTGGACTGAAGATAGACCTCTTTATGCTGGGCAAACAAAAAATGTCACTAGAAGAGTGTTTAACGATGAGAATAAAGAAGTTTTCTCGGGGTTGCTGTCTCAAATTGATTTCACTCCATTAATAGATCACTGCAATGACAAAAATCCAGGTGCTGCATATGACTTTTACTTAGAAAAAATTAAGGAAGCATACAACAAAGCTTTTCCAGAGACTTTAATAAAACCTCGTAGCCATAAAATAAACCATAAACCCTGGATGACTAGAGGATTATTGAGATCATGTAGTAAGAAAAACAAAATATATCTAAAATATATTAAGAACCCAACAATGAGCAATAAATCAAAATTTATAACATATAGAAATGCTTTCAAAAGTGTTAAAGTGAAAGCTATGCAGGCCTACTACAATACAGAGTTTCTTAAATATGGAGCCGACTTAAAAAAGACCTGGTCTACGATAAGAATGGTCCTGAACCAAAATCCACCAGTATCTAATATAAATTCGATAACGAAGGATGGGCTGACTATAACTGATAGTGCAGTAATAGCTGACAGTCTAAACTTATACTTTACTCAAATAGCAAAAAAGCTTAATGACAATATTGCAGATACCATGTCAACATACACAGACTACCTCCCACCATCATCTCCTTCCTCATTTGCCTTATACCCCACTTCCTCGGAAGAGGTTCTATCAATATATACTACTATGAAAATCTCACATAGCATAGGCCCTGACCTCCTTGACCCCAGCATTATTGGCCCAAACTTATCTCTTATCACTGAACCTCTTGCACTCATATACAATTGCTCAATGGAGAATGGAATCGTCCCTAAGAAAATGAAAATGTGTACAGTTACTCCGATATTCAAGCAAGGCGATAGAGAGGATTTAAACAACTACCGGCCAATATCTATTTTATCTATATTTGCTAAAATTCTTGAAAAGATAGTCTACCAGAGACTAAATGATTTTGTAGTTAAATATAACATACTTTATCCATTCCAACACGGTTTTAGAACTGGGCACTCGACAACTCTTCCATTAGTAAATATCCATGATAAAATATCTCAAGCAATTGACAACAGTAAATTTTCAATAGGAATTTTTCTAGATCTGTCGAAGGCCTTCGACACTGTGGACCATAATATACTAATTAGGAAACTATTTAACTATGGAGTTAGAGGACTTCCCCTGGCCTGGTTTAAGGACTATCTATCAAATCGTCAACAGCAAGTGAAATGTAACCATAGTCGTTCATCCTTTAGGTTGCTGGATTTTGGTGTTCCTCAAGGGTCGATACTGGGTCCGCTATTATTCCTAATTTATATTAACGACCTTCCCAATGCAGCTCCATTATTAGACTTTGTTCTTTTTGCCGACGATTCCAACATTTTCTTCTCCCATGCATCTTATCAGGAGCTGTTTTCAACAGTAAACAAAGAATTAGTACAAGTAGCCAATTGGTGCAGAGCCAACAAACTATCTCTTAATCTAAACAAAACAAATTATATTTTATTTACTGCCCCAGGTAAATTAATACCACAGCCGCAGGAAAAGATAAAAATTTATCAAACTGAAATACCCCAGGTTGTTTCAGTTAAATTTCTAGGGGTGTATCTTGATCAACACTTAAACTGGAAGGAGCATATTGAACACATATCCCACAAAATAGCCAAGAACATTGGTATAATAAAAAGAATTTCCTACCTACTGCTACCCGACATATTAAAAACTTTATACTATACCATGATACACCCCTACTTAAACTATTGCAATATAGTGTGGGCATCTAATTATAACTCCAGACTCTGTAAACTGAAAATACTCTCTAAAAGGATTATAAGGATAATAACAAAGTCTCACTACCTAGCACATACTGATGAGCTGTATAAAAATGTGGGGATACTGAACCTAGATAAACTACTGGAGTATCAAATAGGAAACTTTATGTACTCTTCTGCCAATAAATTGTTTCCACACGAATACTCGAGTCTATTTACTAAGAACTCACAAGTACACCAGTATGCTACAAGGAGAGCCGGTAATTTAAGAGTTGCATTTGCAAGAACTAATATACGGAAGTTCTCTATAGCATGTGTAGGGCCAACCATATGGAACTTAATACCTAAGCATATAAAAGACAGTCCTAGCATTAATATTTTCAAGCGCCTGCTAAAAAACTGGTTGTTGGCTGACAAGAATGAACAGTGATATGAACTCTAAAGATGTCACAGATAGTACATAAGCTAGAACATAGATTACTATAGATTAAAGTATGCTAATGTTACTTAATATCTTTTACTTTTGCTTGATCGCCACCTGTCCTAATTGGGATTGCAGTGGAATTTACCTTACTACCCTTTACTGCCGCCATGTAATGTACTAATAGCAAAATGGGGGACCCTTCCTAGCGGGATCTTATCCCTTCTGGGTTCCCTTTTGCGTCCAAATGAATCCCTCTGTTAAATGAATCCCACCATTGGACCATAAGTCACTGTATATCTCATATGTACAACTAAGAAAAGCCAAAAGCTTTAGTATGGGACATGACTTTGGCCAAGTGGCTTACTATGTCACATGCGAACTGAAGTGATGATTGTTTGATCAGTATGGTTCTGTTCTGTTTATTTTTCTTCTACTTTGGTTTAAAACATGACTGAGGTCAGATGTAAACAAAATAATCGATATGTACAATTGTTGTTTTGGAACAATAAAACGCTATGTTATGTTATGTTATGTTGGTGGAAAAATAATGCAATGAAACTCCAATATTCAGGAAGGAGTTTAAAAAGTAGGCTAACAGACAAATGTGTAAAACAGTTATCATTGGTCGCCAATACTTTCTGTGTTCAGAGGGATTATCCATCATGTAAGTCAAGGACAGAATGGTCGATCTTCCTATCAGATATACAATACAATACAACTGTAGTTTGATAATGACCTCATTACGAAGTTCAGAAGTGCACAAATGATGAGGTGAAGGGACTGGGAACAGTGCATGAACATCGACCAAAGATAAGACGTGTGCCAGAAATATCTTATATTAAATATCTGCGCACGACACTATAGTTTATGTATGTATGAATCTACCTGGATTTATTTAATAAGGCGCATTTTTGCTTTAGCAGAAGCGATCGATTAGTTGATTTGATTCATAAAATATATAGTCTTATTGAATTCGAACAAGTATGCTAATAGACAAATGTAAAACAGAAAGCTCACTCGTCTGTTAACCTATGGAAATAGAAGATCCATGCGTGAATATAACTTTCATCCATTAGCAGCTTTGCTAGAGAAAGTCTGTAGTGGTATTTGAGGTTCTTTGGTAGTGAAATAAAAATTTGGATAGGCCTACTCGTGCTTCCACAGTGCCTTCAGTAATTTCTTCATACCAGTTTTAACTATATCTGAACGGCATTCTCTGCCTGCCTATTTGAAGAAGGATGATAAGGAGTTACTTGACTGTGTTTAACGCCGCAGCTTTCCACAAAGTCTCGAAACTCCACACTGCTGAAGCAGGGCCCATTATCTGTGACAGGTTGTTCTGGAAGCCCACGTGTTGCATCATTGTTTGAAATGGTTACTTTAGCCGTCGAGCTATTGAAAGGACAAACTTCCAACCATTTTGAATATGCATTATCCAAACGAACGATGACCTTCGGAATACTTTGAAGAAGGCTCTCTAACATCCTTTGAAAAATATCAGGAGCTGATGATACTCCATATGGGAGTCTGTTGTAACGATAAAACCTCTTTGTGTGTTTATCGTAACATGCTCTTTACTCTTTTCGTCCAGTAGCAATTCTTGGTAAGTTTGCCTCCTGTCCAGTTTTGTGAATCTTAACCCACCACCCACGACAGACAACAAGTCTTCTGTTTTGGGAATCCGATAATTATCCAACTTTTAAACTTTATTAACAGTCATTTTACGGTCTCCACAAATTCGGAGTGACCCATCTGGTTTTGCCCATTCAGAAGATTCTAATTCTAATCCTCTATTAATTCTTTGTCAGTCTTGTCTTTCTTTGCATATGGAGTCGG
The DNA here is from genome assembly GCA_963556255.1 of Allolobophora icterica. Lineage (NCBI taxonomy): Eukaryota > Metazoa > Annelida > Clitellata > Crassiclitellata > Lumbricidae > Allolobophora > Allolobophora icterica. The sequence goes on from OY744603.1 coordinate 92,317,768, forward strand.
TCTCAGAGGTGCGTTTACACGTAGGCACACTAGGCGCGCGCCTAGGGCCCCCAAACTCGGAGGGCCCCAAACGAATGAAAATATTTTTTCAATTATAAAAAATTAAATTTTTCAATTCTTAATTATTTTAAATATGACATATTTTCTATTTTATATACGTTTAGCATTCCCATAATAGTAGGCCCTATATCATTGTAATTTATAGTTGTTTTATTCATTTGGGCTAATACAAGTTCAGAAGGGCCCCTTAAAATGTTTGCGCCTTGGGCCCCGCAAAATGTTTGCGCCTAGGGCCCGTTTTCTGTAAACGCGCCACTGGTCGGTCTTGGTTTACAAAAAGCGGAGTTGCCTCAGGATTAATGTAAATCCTGGCTTTGAAACTTTTCATCGTACCTAACTCCTCTCCAAAGACCTTCCGGTAACTACACCGTTTCACCATTTCTTTTACTATTGAAAACTGTTCCAATTCGCCGGACTGGATTGAAAGCGCTTCTCGGTAGGCATGTTGAGAAAGTCCAATATAAATGTTTTTAAAGAATCAATAAACCAATGAATGAGCGAGAAATGAACGAGTGAATAAGTGAATAAGCGAAAGAATGAACGAATGAACAAGTGAATTAATTAACGCGAAGTATATATAAGAATGCGCTACGTAAATGATATGGATGAATGAATGAATAAATGAACGAACGAACGAATGAACAAACAAAGAACGAACCAGTGACCAAGGAACGAATGAACGAATGAATGAATGAACGAATGAATGAATGAACGAATGAATGAACGAACGAACGAACCAGTGTAAAAGTAAATTTTAATTGTGCAGTTTTCATTGCACGTGATGGGAAATCGTAATTGTAATCGCAAACTTCAAAATTCCTAAAGCGCTATTCTATAGCTAAACGCAGGGCACCAGCTTATTCACGAGCGCTGAAAACCTGGGAAATCACCAATGCAGAAGAGTGAAAGGGATGGGATGCGTCTAATAGCGAAAGTGTGCGCTCTTGATCACGCAGCCTCAGCAACAGCGTATGCTGGCCTTCACAGTGTCGACACATAAGAAAATTCGGACGGCGATACCTGTTGCATTACCGAACTGTTTCAAGAGAACGTTGACTACATCGCCCACATTGTTTACATCTATGCCTTCATAGTACGTTTCTTTTGATAGAAGCCATGTGGACCGACCGCCCTTTACCCTTCCTTAAAAGGCTAGCTGGGCATCGCCCAATTACCCACCAGCTAGCGGAAGGTTCAGATCTCCCAGAGATGACAGTGATGTTTATTTTATGCTTGCAAGCAGGATCAAACAGCACAGAGTGAAGCTTAACCCATCCGTGCAAACAAGATAACAACAGAATTCATTCACTCAGAGAACTTTTATAGCACCCTTCCTAGGAGCCTAGTCAGAGACGCTCAATGCATCTAGAAGTTAATAATGCCATCCCTACGAAGTTCAGAAGTGGACGTTGAAATCGGGCAAACGTTAGGAGTCACGAGTAGACTGGAAGCTGTAAGTTTTCAGTTTAGCGCGAAAGACAGTTTCGTTTAGAGACTTGCGAACATGAGCAGGTAGAGAGTTCCAGATGAAGGAGGGACCGATAACTGTGAATGAATAGCATACATCCAATTGGTCAGTAAGTATACAGCATTAAATAGTAATAATGTCGATTGTAACTGGTATAATAACAAAAAGAAAACGATCTCTTTTATTGCTAGATTGTTGAACTTGCCATCATATACAGGGTGGGCCAGTAGGAATGCACCAACTTTGATTGGATATAACTTGAACAATTGTTATCCGAACATCGTGCCCAATATACTAAATTGAAAGTAATCATCCACTCTACTACCGTGTCAAATCTTGCACTGACATACGGCACCGTTGTTATAAAATTTCGGTGCGGCGCACACCTCTCAATTTTGAATGTAAATATTGAACATCATGACGCCGCTCGCGGAAGAGGATAGAATTTTAATCCGAATTTTAAGAGCAGAAAAAGGATACAATGCACATCAGATGATGATAGAATTCCCTTCTAGAAAATGGAATAAATATGCTCTAGATCGATTGATTAAACAAATTGATGCTACGGGAACGTCTAACAGCCGCAACTGTGGTCGCAAACGTTCTGCGCGCACAGCAGCGAACATTGCACAAGTCCAAGAGTTAATTTCCAGCCAAGACAACAATCCAGGGACGAGTAAGAGTCCGAGCACGTGGTGGACATTATTGAGTATTTGTTTGACTGATGGTAAATTCACTCAAGATATTAATTGTTAGTACTAAGTGACTGTTTAGAACTGACGTCTTCAGTTTCAGACTTTTGTTTTTTCTTGCAGTTTTATGGCCAGAAAATGGCACATCGAATATTAATAGCATTATCTCATAAAGTCGTAACAATATCTCGTAGATATTTTGCAGAATCAAAAAATGGATAATTATCTTCAATCTGATATATTGGACAAGACGCTCAGATAAAAATTATTCAAGTTATAAGGCGTCAAAGTTGGTGCATTCCTACTGGCCCACCCTGTATATATATAAAATGTAGTGATATATATTGATATATATCACTACATGTTAGAACAGGGCTTTAGAAATTCAGTTAAAATAAAATTTTCAAGAGATGACGTATTTAAGACAAATATCAGTGACGTCTGACGTCGTAACCTTGGAAACAATCGTGGACGAAAATGTTGAAATTCTGACGAAGGAAGGTCATTATGACGTTTTTTAACTGTGACGTTTCTTATTTGTGCGATTGGAAGTGTACGTCATTATATACACAATCATTGTATGATAAAATATTTTCTCTGAAACATGTGGACGGCTTGTCGTAGTTTGAAAGTTTTTATGCAACAGCGTAGGGTAAAGTTTATAGGTCAGGAAGCACGAAGTTTGGAAATGTTCAGGTCGACTTAAACTAAACAAGACGCGCAGCCTATTGTAGGCCTACTCCTTTCAGCTTCTTTATGTACCATAAGATCCACAGGTTAATGCTTTAAAAATTAGTTCAATGTTGTTAAAGTAAACTGATGTGCAGTAAAGGAGTCCAATAGAGCGCTTAGCTAATAAATACACAAGGTCTTTGAACAGTTTAGTCTCGTACTTCCGAGTCGGAAACGCCTGAGAGTTACATAATATGAGCTATATTGCAAACCTATCGGAAGGAATAGTATTGCACTAGCGATGAAAGCATAGTCCTTAGAAATGAGAATGTGAAAACACTTCCGATCATTTAAGTAAGAGAAACGTGGGTCGGCGTTACAACTTAACGATTTAACATACCAATGTGCAGAAGTGAAGAAGTCTTTTCTTAACTGACAATGTGCTTTTCGAGTTAACGTTTGATTCGAAGTATCTTTAGCGTGGGTTCAGTTACAACGCTTCATGCATAGTGCAAGAAATTGAAGTACAATGTATGAAAATGTAACTTTCGAAATTAACGACGATGAACTTGCAGAAACCCTTGGCGAAACGGATGATTATTCTTGGCACAGTGATTTTAGTGATATCATATTTCAGATCGAAAGATGTTATTTTCCATTTCTAGTCGTCGTTGGAGTTCCGTGCAACATCCTGGCTTTGTTGATTCTGATACGACGTCGTTTGTGGATTAACCACGAAGCATACATTTATCTAGCGGCAATTCTAATCGTCAGCGCCGCAACACTCGCAGTTGTCTACGGCGATCTATGTCTACAACTAATCGACAACCAGCTCGTGAGACTCTCAATATCATCCGACATAATTTGTAAACTCTGGTTTTATCTGGCTGTAGTGACTTATAACATTGAATGGTTGCACGTTCTGGCGTTGTTAAATATTTATTTACACCAACAACTTATAACGTTGAGTGACAGAAGAGGTTGTTGCGGACATCTTGCAGCGCAATTTTGCTCGCTTCTTGGAACGAAGGTCGTCATCTTTTCGTTCTTCGCCGTTTCTGCTGTTGCAAATTTCTGGGCCTTCTCAGCCTCTGGCACGGAACATTTCGGTGACTCCTGGCACTGTGCTCCTTCAAGCCATTACTTTACACAAGGCAAGCTTTTGTCTCATGTATCCTGGGGGATTGGACAAATATCGGTTGTCTTTGGGATTCCGTTACTTTTATTGTTTGTCTGGAAGATAAAGAGAAGTTCGGGATTTGTCTTCAGCCAAATGAATGATGTTTCACAAGAAAATGGCGACGCTGAAGTAATGGCGAGAATAGTGGTCTACTCAACAGCTGCCATGATTGTTACTAGGGTGCCATTAGCTGTGAGCTTTGTTTTATATACTTTCGATTTGTTCCCCTCTTTCTACCACAAAATGCACCAGGTTTTACACGTACTCTATCTGATAGCTCTCGCTTATCCGCTGTCAACGCCAATCGTCTGCTTCGCTGTGAAATCCAGATTCCGAGATGATCTGAAAACGGTAGTAGAAAGATGCTGCTTCCGATGTTGTCCTGGAACGAGGTGCCACCGATCTCTTCCTCCAGAACCTGACAGTTCCGTTCTGCAAATGGATCCTATCGAAGAAGACTGAATCGTAACTAGAAGAGAATGAGGTTCAGAACCAATTAATTACCAAATATAAGTTTTCCTAAATTACGAATATTGTGGACAATGCTTGCCAAGTCCCACGGCATTGTGGTCTGTAAAGCCAATGTGAGTTGGTTGAAGATATGCATTTCTTGGAGGAAAAATGATGCAATGAAACTTCAATGTTCAGGAATGAGTTTTGACGGCAACAGAAAGTGTGGGCTAACAGGAAAATATATGTAAGCTTAAAACAGAAAATATCGGTCGTCGTTGTTCAACGTGATTATCCGTCATAAAAGTAAACGACATACTAGTCGACCTTCTTCTCAGATATACAATACAACACAACTGTAATTTTGATAATGACCTTCTTACGAAGTTCAGAAGTGCACAAATGAGGAAGTACGGAGCTCTAGATGGAGGGACCTTGAACAGTAAATGAACACCGATCAAGGACAAGACGTGTACCAGGAAATTCTGATATTAGCTATCTGCGCACACTTCTATGGGATGTGTATTTATGTATGTACCTGGACGTTTATAAAGCGCATTTTCCTAACTCCTCAAAAGCGATAGATGTGTGTTTAGTCGAGCGGAGTAGGCTAGCACATAAATGTAAAGCAGAAAACGTCGATAGTCAATACTTTCTATGATCAGAAGGATTATCGATCATAGAAGTCAACGGAGGACTGTCCGATCATCTTGGATATGATTCATACTCTGCTCAATCATTGATGTCTGGTTTTACAGTAAGGATGTGTCCTATTGTTTTTCCTGTTTTTTTTAATGAACGAATTGATCCAAATTAATGAGTCAACATTGAAATGTTAGTAGGCCTACTCGTCCGAATTAGCACTTTAGCGGCGAGCTGCATTACTTTCCCAGTCGCTTTTGGTACACTCTTGTAGCTAAAGTGTTCATACCCACAATAACGTTATAGTAGCATTTCATTAAAATGTTCAGGATTTAAATGTAAAGTGGATCTAGCAATTCTTGTTTGCTGATGAAGAATCATGGGTTTTGAGTTATTGATAAAATAATATATCGAAGGGTGGGATTCACACACATCTGTTTCGTCTATCCCAGAAAGATTAAATGCAGTAATAGCAACTTCACGCAAATTACCAAAATCTTAAGTTATTTAACCTTGTGTGCAGAGACATTGACCACCAAGCCAGCCTCCTCACTAAGTTGAAGTGGACTGAAACCTACCACTGTGTCCTATGTAGACTAAATAAACGAACTAAAGGTTATAAAAAATTTTCTCAGTGTAACTAAACAATACGCATACGGTATGCACCATAAAATTTAAAATAGGCCTACCGGTTAAGGAATGTAGGCTATTGTGAAAGACGAGTCTTGTAACCTATCGTAATGTTATATAAGTATGTACGTAGGTGTCAAGAAACTTAATACTGAACGGTTGTTAAGGCGGGCTGTGTTGAGAACGAGAAAGATTTCTGTTGTCATTTTATTTTGTGTAGGCTCATGCGATCAAATTATTTACTTGTGTTTTAGATAAACGACTTCAGTTGTTTGAACTGAAGTTGAGATAGTGTAACTGTAACATAATAGGGGTCTCCTTGTTGAACCGATGAATGCAAATTCCGTTACTCTACTTGGAAGTTTCGAAGACGTTTAACTATTTAGAAGGTCATGCAGGGTACATTCTTTACGACTACCACACGCCGCTCGTACTACTTTAAAAGTTTGAAGTCTGCTTTTAATGCTGTAAGTATCACAGGACAAAGCGCTTAAAGTGAGCCTCTGTGCATTTAGCGAAAAACTTAGTACACATGCACCTCAGCACCGCCCAGTTCAGGCAGGACAGGGTAGCCGAACTGATAGAGCGCCTGACTTGTGACCCCTACTGGGTTCGAACCTACCGTGAGACGGTAACTGTGTAGGGACCCTGTGCACGTCCTTCTTATACAGTTGCTCAGCGCCATCTATAAACTGTCGTGTGGTCGTGTCTGCACTTGTAAACATTCGACGGAAGGCAATATAAATACAGTTGTAAAGTATTATTACATTGGTTCGTCAAATAAACATAATATCTAACTAAGTCTAATACATTAAGATCAGTGCCCGCGTCGCAAATGTTAACTACGGTAATATCAGCGACTTAAATAGGTAAGTAACTTAAGTAAGTAAGCAAGTACTTTCTCAGTTAAACTAGCTTCCAAACAGCACTCTCGTGACAACGTCTGGTGAAATAAATCTTCTAAGGTAAATGAACAAACATATACCCATATATACAGCATTATGGTGGTAAGTTCGGCGCCTTGTGACCGGAGGGTTGCAGGTTCGAATCCAACTCTAGCCGCTGCGTACGGACCTTGGGCAAGCCTTCACTCGCAATTGCTCGTGGCGCTTCGGCGTGAAAATTCCGGCAGAGTATCAAATGCTGTAGTCGGGAGCGCCTCTGAGTAGTAGTAGACTTCGTGAGGCGCTATAGAAATATCCGGAATAAAATTAACATATATATTACGATGTAACATAATATATAGCATACATCCAATTGGCCAGTAAGTATACAGCATTAAATAGAAATAATGTCGATTTGAAACTGGTATAATAACAAAAAGAAAACTATCTCTTTTATTGCTAGATTGTTGAACTAGCCACTATATATATCATGTAGTTATAGATATATATATATACATATATATATATATATATATATATATATAAAGGAATGAGACCATATTACATTGGTGGTGTCTATCATCCCCCAGACCAACATACAGTACCGACCTCCTCATTAGCAGTATCGACTCTACTCTTGAGGAGATCTACGCTAAACCGGAGGACATGACCATCATACTTGCTGGGGACTTCAATCAGCTCCCATCATCGAGTTTTCAACAAATGGGACTGTCCGTTGAGTTTGATGGACCTTCACACGAAGGGTATTCTCTCGACCGGATATATGCTTCGGTTCAACACCTGTTCAACACCTGTATTGGAGTCAGATCAACCATAAAAACGAAGCACTTGGCAATCTTGGCAGATCCTTCATTTTCGGAGACCCAGGGACTTGGGTTACGGGATCATGATGGGCGGAGGGTGAAGTACTATCAGCCACGGACGCCAAACCAGAACGCATCCTTTCAGTCTCACCTCGAGGTGCAGGATTGGACGTTCATCAATGAGTACCAATCACCAGAAAAGGCCTTCGAGGCCTTCTACGAATACATCAATATGGCCATCGACCTCTACTTTCCAATCCGCAGTATTACAGTTAAGCAGAGAGATCCTCCATTCATGACGCCGTTTGTCAAGCACCTGTTGAGGAAGCGAAGCAAGCTGCTTTAGGAAAACATGCAGAGTGGATGCAGCGTCGAGTTTATCAGAGAGGATAAACCGACTTATCACCAAGACAAGTGGTAACACCTTTGACAGAGCCAAACGAGGGTCACGGGAGATGTGGAGGGAGGTCAATCGGCTGCGAGGAGGTGACCGAGGGGGCGCCCCCCATTTGGGATGTACGGTCACAGCTGAGTCATTGAACCGGCACTTCTGCGCCATATCAACTTATGACCACTACGACATCCCCAAACTTAAAACAACGGTTATGAACGAACCGATGGAGTATGTAGATGCTTATACTGCCTACCGATTGATGGCATCGACTGGTATCACATCTACCGGTCCGGATGGTTTGATGGCATGGTTGCTCAAGGGAGCAGAGCACCTACTAGCAGAGCCCGTTGCAGCGCTATACAACTTGTCCATCCATCTTGAATTCGTCCCTCCGCAATGGAAGACTAGCACAGTAACGCCGGTGCCAAAGATCCCTCATCCTATGGAAGCTGCAGACTTTCGACCAGTTTCGGTTACGTCCATACTCTGCAGGCTCCTAGAGAAGATCATAGCACGCCGCTTCTTTTATCCTTTCTTGATGACACCATGCACAAACCAGCAATTCTCGGACCAGTACGCGTTCCGCCCCACAGGATCGACCACCGCTGCCATCGTCCCTCTGACCCAGGGCCTGGTGGAACTCCTCAGCGAGGACCATTATGTGCACTTGACAGCACTCGACTTTTCTAAGGCTTTTGATACGATCCGACATGCATATCTTATGGAGCAACTGGCAGAGCTGCCTATTCCGAACTGTGTGCATAACTGGATTGTAAGTTTCCTGACAAACCGAAACCATAGGACAAAATACAACTGAATGGTCTCGGACATTACTTACATCAGCGGCAGCATTGTTCAGGGGTCCGGTCTGGGCCTTTTGTACTTCATCGTCGCCATATCAAAGCTCAAAAGAGTCTATTCTCACAATCGTATGAATAAATATGCCGATGATACTTACCTGTTAGTACCAGCCAAAAACAGTAACACAGTCAGGGAAGAGTTGGACCATGTAGCAGAGTGGGCCAAGATCTGCAATCTAAGCCTTAACTAAAGCAAGACACAGGAGATGATAGTTCGTCGTCCAGGGAGGGGGCAGGAGAACGCACCTGCAGAGATGCCAAGACTTCGGCGGGTCCAGAGTATGAAGATTCTGGGAGTCGTAATGACTGAAAAACTAGGTTTCGAAGCGCATATAAGGAGCGCTTGCGTCCAAGCAAGACAGTCGATGTATGCTCTGCGAATCTTGACAGCGCACGGCCTGCGATTCCCAAGTTTGCATGACGTGGTAAAAATGACTACGTTAGCCCGTATGTTATACGCGTCCCCGGCATGGTGGGACTCCGCGGGTCAACAGGAGCGGGACAGACTGCAGTCCGTGTTAGACCGTCTGGTGCGTCTGCATTATCTCCCTGCAGATAGCCCCACCTTTGAGCAATTATGTAGCCTTGCAGACGGGGGCCTCTTCGCAGCGGTACTGCATGACGAGGGCCATGCAGTGAACCATCATCTCCCACCGCTGAGGCCACAGCACTATTCCATGAGGCCAGGACTGCATGACCGATTAATACCTAGAGGCTAGAGCGGACAATTTAATGAGGAAAACATTTCTGACAAGAATGCTATATTTTGTATAAACTATAAACCAAAGTGCGGTATAAGCAGTTGGTATAAATAAAGAATATATTTACTTTATATATATATATATATATACATATATATATATATATATATATATAACACTTCATGTTAGAACATGGCTTAAGAAATTCAGCTAAAATTAAATTTTCAACAGATGACGTATGTAAGACAAATATCAGTGACGTCTGACGTCGTAACCTTGGAAACAATCGTAGACGAAAATGTTGAAATTCTGTCAAATGAAAGTCATTATGGGGTTTTTTTAAACTGTGACGTTTCTTTATTGTGCGATTGGAAGTGTAGGCCCTACGTCATTATATGCACAATCATTGTATGTTAAAATATTTTAATCTGAAACATATGGACGGCCTGTCGTAGTTTGAAAGTTTTTATGCATCAGCGTTGGGCAAAGTTTACAGGTCATGAAGCACGAAGTTTGGAAATATTCAGCTCGACTTTAACTAAACAAGACTCGCAGCCTAGTGTAGGTCGCAGCCCAGTGTAGGCCTACTCCTTTCAGCTTCTTTGTGGAACATAAGGTCCACAGGTTAATGCCTTACAATATGTTCAATGTTACTAAAGTAAACTAATGTGCAGTTAAGGAGTCCAATAGAGCGCTTAGCCAATAAATGCACAAGGTCTTTGAATAGTTTAGTCTCATACCGTCCGAGTCGGGGACGCCTGAGTGTTAGGCCTACATAATATGAGCTATATTGCAAACCTATCGGAAGGAATAGTATTGCACTAGCGATGAAAGCATAGCCCTTAGAAATAAGAATGTGAAAACAGTTCAGATCATTTAAGTAGGCCTAAGAGAAAGAGAAACAAGGGTCGGCGTTACAACTTAACGATTTAACAAACCAATGTGCAGAAGTGAAGAAGTCTGTTCTTAACTGGCAATGTGCTTTTCGAGTTAACGTTTGATTCGAAGCATCTTTAACTTGGTTTTAGTAACAACGCTTCGTGCACAGTGCAAGATATTGAAGTACAATGTCTGAAAACGTTACTTTCGAAATTAACGACGATGAAGTTGCAGAAATACTTGGCGAAACGGATGATTATTCTTGGCACAGATATTTTAGTGATATCATATTTCAAATCGAGAGATGTTATTTTCCATTTCTAGTCGTCGTTGGAGTTCCGTGCAACATCCTGGCCTTGTTGATTCTGATACGACGTCGTTTATGGATTAATCACGAAGCATACATTTATCTAGCGGCAATTCTAATCGTCAGCGCCGCAACACTGGCAGTTGTCTATGGCGATCTGTGCCTACGACTATTGAACGACGAGCTCGTGAGACTCTCAACATCATCCGACGTAATTTGTAACCTCTGGTTTTATCTGGTTGTAGTCACTTTTAACATTGAATGGCTGCACGTTCTGGCGTTGTTGAATATTTATTTACATCAACAACTTATGACGTCGAGTGACAGAAGAAATTGTTGTAAGAATCTTGCAGCGAAATTTTGCTCGGTATTTGGAACGAAGGTCGTCATCTTTTCGTTCTTCGTCGTTTCTGCTGTTGCAAATTTCTGGGCCTTCTCAGTCTCTGGCCTGGAACATTTCGGTGACTCTTGGTACTGCACTCCTTCAAGCCATTACTTCAAACAAGAGAGGCTGTTGTCTCATGTAACCTGGGGGATTAGGCACATATCGTGTGTCTTTGGGATTCCGTTACTTTTGTTGGTTGTTTGGAAGATAAAAAGAAGTTCCGGATTTGCTTTCAACCAGATGAATGATACTTCACAGGATAATGGCGACGCTGAAGTAATGGCGAGAATAGTCGTCTACTCAGCAGCTGCTATGATCGTTATCAGGATTCCGTTTGTTCTACAATTTGTTTTATATACATTGGATTTGTATCCCTCTTTCTACCACAAAATGTCTCAGGTTCTACATGTACTTCGACTGATATCTTTCGCTTATCCGTTGACAACGCCAATCGTCTGTTTCGCGGTGAAATCCATATTCCGAGATGATCTAAAAACGATAGTAGAAAGATGCTGCTACCGATGTTGTCCTGGAACGAGTTGCCACAGAACTCTTCCTCCAGAAACTGACAACTATGGCAGCTCCGTTCTGCAAAAGAAGACTCAGGCGTCACAAGAAGAGAAGATTCCTCAGATCACCAAATATAAGTTTTCCTAATTTACGAAAATTAAGGACATTGCATGCCAAGTCCCACAGCACTGTGGTTTGTAAAGCTGTATGTCATTTCGTTGAACTTACGCATTTCTTGGTGGAGAAAATGATGCAATGAATCTTCAGTGTTCAGGAATGAGTTTTGACGGCAATACCTAGTAGGCTAGACAAAAGTGAAACAGAAAACATTGGTCGCCAATACATTCTGTGTTCAGAGGTTTAATTATCAATCATAGAAGTCAACGACAGACTGATCGATCTGTTTACTTATCAGATGTACAATACAATAAAACTGTAACTTGATAATGATCGCCGTACGAAGTTCAGAAGTGCACAAATGAGGAGGTAGGGAGCTCCAGATGGAGGGACTGGGAACAGCGCGTGAACATCGGCCAAAGACAAGACGTGCACCAGGAATTTCTTATATTAGATATCTGCGCACACCTCTATGGTGTGTGTGTGTGTACCCGGACTTTTATAAAGCGCATTTTCATAACCCCTTAAGTGTGAAAAAAGCACTGATTCTAATACATTAAAATATGCGCATGCGTCGTAAATGTTAACTAAAAGACCTGAAGGCATCCTCATGGCCTTGAGGGCAGGAATCGCGATAACGCAGGAAGACATACAAAATCACGAGATTAAGATCATTCATACATTTATAAATAACTTTTAAAGGTGTTGCATCCTACCGCCTAACAATATAAACGTTTGTAATTGAAAAATATGAGCTAATTGTGGATCGGTCCAGAACTTAACGACATCTTACGGCAAAAAGGCCGTTGACGCCGGGATAAATATTTTTGGCATATGCCTACTACAGCGTTGATCTAGCAATAGAACAGGGCTTTAGAAATTCAGCTACAATAAAATTTATTTTGTAGATGTGACGTATTTAAGGCAAGTCGGTCTTGACAGTGACGTCTGACAGCGTAACTATGGAAGCAATTTTGAGGAAGGTGTTGAAATTCTGGCGAAAGAACAGTGACGTTTGTTTATTGTGACGTTTGTTTATTATGTGACTGGAAATGTAGGCCCTATGTCATCAAACAAACAATCATTACAATACAATAAAACTTAAATTTTTTTATTTGTAACGCGCTTTTAATAAAACAGAGTCTTACTCAAAGGACTCCTTAGTATGCAGCGGTTTGCACCTAGAGAATAAATGAGTTTTGAATTTAGTTTTAAAAGTATTTATCGATGTGGATCCTCGAACTGACTCTGGCAGAGAGTTCCATTCGGCTGGACCACTCAACTCAAACATTCTATTTCCAAAATACATTCGACCGTTTGACTGCAAAATCTCCTGTTGACACTAAACGTACACTCTGCCTTCAGGAAACCCACTCCACCCGATCATCCTCCTATCTCAGTCTTTCTCGACCTTCATGCAGTCACTACTTATGTTCTCCAACCGAGCCATCCCCCACACAGCACCACGCCTCTCGAATGATCTCCCCTCTGAATTCCGCAGATTCGCCTTTCCGCCATCATCGTGGCAACCTAAAATCCATCCTCCTTCTCATGTTCCTCTATCTATCACCCCCGGGGCCTTCCACTCAAAATTGAAGTCTCGCCTTTTCAGGTACTCTTACCATGACTCACCTGATCCTCCGCCTTCGAATTATTTCTGAACTTCGTTTTTCATGCATTCAATTTATTCTCCTCTTTCTACCACAAGATGTACTGGGTTCACGATCTACTCTATCTGATGGCTCTCGCTTACCCGCTGTCAACGTCAATCGTCTGTTTCGCTGTGAAATCCAAATTCCGAGATGATCTGAAAACGATAGTAGAAAGATGCTGCTACCGATGTTGTCCTGGAACGAGGTGCCACAGAACTCTTCCTCCAGAACCTGACAGCCATAGCAGTTCCGTTCTGCAAAGGCCGTTTATGTCTATGATGGTTCTAACTATATCATTTAAACCAGTTTAGGTTTAAATCCGCAAGGGCTAATCAAGCTCACCAGGTCTTGAAATTGATTTGAAACAGATACTGCCATAACTCAGAGTCGTAGTTGATATTTATCAATCTCCTTACGCATCCCATCTCAAACCTTTGGCCATCCAACATCCACAGAGAGCGTGAATTAGTCTTTTATGTCAGTCATCAGGTAACCTCTATTTTCTTCTCTGGAACCAAAGTGACACAACTAGCAAGGATAACCTAATCATTTCTATCATCGTCATCATCATCATTATCATAATCATCATCTTTATTATTATCATCGTCGTAATCAGCAGCAGCTGCATCGTCGTCATCAGCTTTTATCATCAAAGTCGTCGTCATCATCATCGTTATCATTGGCAGCATCATCGTCGTCATCGTGGCCATGATCATCATCACCATGGTCATCATCGTCATCGTCTTCATTAAAGAGTTGGCACTTAATAACTAAGCGATGAATATTAATGAGTAAAAAGAATAATAATAATAATAATAATAATAATAATAATAATAATAATAATAATAATAATAATAATAATAATAATAATAATCCAACGCTTCAATGCAGTAGCTTTCCGCAGCACTTTCCCTCTCTCGAATCCTGAGGAATAGAGGCCGTTCCAGATTATTTGCTTATTTTAATTAATATTTAAGTCCCCAAGGGATCATATGTACCTTGGGGCAAAAAAAAATAATAATAATAATAATAATAATAATAATAATAGTAATAAGATGATGATGATAAAATAAAAGTAGTAATAATAAAAACGCTAATGATAATAACAATTGTAATATTAGAAATAATTAAATAGCAATAATAAAAATAATATAAAATAATGATAATATAAAGAATAAAAAGTGTTTCATCTAGTGCTTTTTTCCTAGGAAAAAAGGTTTCGGAACTGAACAATAGGTTCCGGAACTGAACAATTATGGAAGGGCTAGAATTCCGAGAAAAACGGGATTGGAGTTCTCAATAAACACTGAAAGCAGTTCACAGCACTGAAATTAAATTAAAATAAATAAATTATTGTTTTTATCATTAAAATAAATAAATTATTCTTAGTAGCTGAAAAAAGGTGCCGGAACGCCGTTCCGGCGCGTTCCGGCTAAAAAAAGCACTGGTTTCATCAGCAGATGGCCAGATGATAACAGAGCTATAGCTAACATCATACTCGCCAGATGACAGACTCATCGCAAGAAAGAGCTACGTATCATCAGAGGCGGTTCGTATAGTATTGTATGACTTACGATGAAACCTAGAAAACGTTAATCCGTTCAAGTTTAGGAGTTATCCAGTAAAACTCTCAAACAGCTTTCATTTAGCAGAGCTGACTATGCTTCACGCGTAGCGACGATTCCTTAATAATATTTTATGTCATGACTCAGTTGGCAAATAACAAAGACATCTTCGTAATCGTACACTGAAATTTCAGAGCGTTACTCTGAAGTTAGTCGCAGGACACCAGTTTATTCACGAGTGCTACGTCGTATCAGAGGGTTTGTCCAGATAGATCAATGTCCAGAGGAAGTCCGAGTCCGGTTGCCAGAGAGAGGAGGCAGAACGGTTGTTAAGGCGGGTTTTGTTGAGAACGAGAAAGATTCCTGGTGTCACTGTATTATGTGCAGGTTCATGCTATCAATTCACTTGGGTGCATGACTGTCTGCTGCAGGTCAAAAATAAAATCCTTACTATGTGACTGATATTTCTGATGAACGATTTGTTTGAACTGAAGTTGAGATAGTGTAACGTGATAGGGACCTACTTGTTGAACAGATGCATCCAAATTCCATTTCTCTACTTGGAATTTTCGAAAACGTCTAAATATTTAGACGGTCGTGGAGTGGATACTTGACGACAACCACACGCCGCTCGTCCTACTTTGAAAGTTTGAAGTCTGTTTTAAAAGCTGCAAGTATACAGGACAAAGCAGTTAAAGTAAGCCTCTGTGCACCTAGCGAAGCACTTAGTACGAATGTACCTAAGCACAGCCCGACGTCGGGCACGGTGGAGGAACTGATAGAGCACCCGACCTGTTGTGACCCGTACTGTGTTCGAGCCTACCGTGAAACGGTTACTGTGTAGGGACCCTGAGCATGTAACTTCAGAGACAGTTGCTCAGCGCCATCGATGTTCTGTTGTGTGGTCGTGTATGCACTTCTAAACACTAGAAGGAGAGCGATATCGAATTCAGTTGCATAGTATTATTACATTGGTTGTATAGTATTATTACATTACAACTAGTCAAACCAACTTAATACACTGCGAGCGGCGCTGTACAATCTCCAAATACGACACGATATGATAACACCTAACTAAGTCTTATATATTAAGATCTGTGCACGCGTCGCAAATGTAACTAATATGAGTAACTTAGCCTAAGTAAGTAAGCAAGCAAGTATTTTCTTTATTAAACCAGCCGAGAAACAGCACTTTGGTAAACAACATCTGGTGAAATAAATCTTCTATGGAAAATAAACAAACCCTTTTCCACAAATATAGCATTAACATATATATTACAACTAGCTGGTTTACCCGGCGTTGCCCGGGGTTATAAGCTTCAATCCACACCGCCGCCGCCGCCGCCGCCGCCGCCGCCACCACCACCACCACCACGTCGTAACCTTGGAAACAATCGTCGACAAAAATATTGAAATTCTGTCAAAAGAAGGTCATAATGACGTTTGTTAACTGTGACGTTTCTTTGTTGTGCGATTGGAAGTGTACGTCATAAAATATACAATCATTGCATGCCAAAAATATTTTAATCTGAAACATAAGGACGCCCTGTGGTAGTTTGAAAGTTTTATGCATCAGCGTAGGGCAAAGTTCATATGGCATGAAGCACGTAGTTTGGAAATATTCAGGTCGACTTTAACTAAACAAGACGCGCAGCCTAGTGTAAGTCGCCCCCTAGTGTAGGTCTACTCCTTTCAGCTTCTTTATGGGCCATTAGATCCACAGGTCAGTGCTTTAAAATATGTTCGATGTTGTTAAAGTAAACTGTTGTGCAGTTAAAGAGTCCAATAGAGCGCTTAGCCAATAAATACACACGGTCTCTGATCAGTTTAGTCTCATACGTCCGAGTCGGGCACGCCTGGGTACATAATATAAGCTATGTTGCAAACCTAGCTGTAGCAATAGTACTGTAGTAGCGATGAAAGCATAGTCCTTAGAAATAAGAAGGTGAAAACTGTTCAGATCATTTAAGTAGGTGAAAGAGAAACATGGTCGGCGTTACAACTTAACGTTTTAACAAACCAATGTGCAGATGCGAAGAAGTCTGTTCTTAACTGACAATGTGCTTTTAGAGTTAACGTTTGATTCGAAGCATCTTTAACTTGGTTTTAGTAACAATGCTTCATGCACAGTGCTAGATATTAAAGTACAATGTCTGAAAACGTAACTTTCGAAACTATCGTTGATGAAGCTCGAGAAATCCTTGGCGAAACCGATCATTACAATTGGCACGGTGATTTTGAAAAAATCATGTTTCAGATCGAGAGATGCTATTTTTCATTTCTTGTCGTCATTGGAGTTCCATTCAACATCCTGGCTTTGTTGATTCTGATACGACGTCGTCTGTGGATTAACCACGAAGCATACATTTATCTAGCGGCAATTCTAATCGTCAGCGCCGCAACACTGGCAGTTGTCTATGGCGATGTGTGTATAGAACTTTTCAATTCCCAGCTCTTGAGACTCTCAGGATCTTCCGACATAATTTGTAAACTCTGGTTTTATCTGGTTGTGGTTAGTTATAACATTGAATGGATGCACGTTCTGGCGTTGTTAAACGTTTATTTGCGCCTTCAATTTGTCACGTCGAGTGACAGAGGAGGTTGTTGTGCGAATCTTGCTGCGAAATTTTGCTCGCTATTTGGAACGAAGGTCGTCATCAGTTCGTTGTTCATCGTTTCTGCTGTTGCATATTTCTGGGCTTTCTCAGTCTTTTACCTGGAACATTACGGTGAGTACCGGTACTGTACTCCTTCAAGCCAGTACTTCACACAATACAATCTGTTGTCACACGTATCCTGGGGGTTTGGACACATATCTTGTGTCTTTGGGATTCCGTTACTTTTTTTGGTTGTCTGGAAGATAAAGAGAAGTTCGGGATTTGCCTTCAGCCAGATGAATGATACTTCACAAGATAATACCGACGATAAAGTAATGACGAGAATAGTGGTCTACTCAGCAGCTGCTATGATCGTCATTAGGGCTCCGTTAACTGTGAACTTTGTTTTGTATGCATTCGATTTGTTCTCCTCTTTCTACCACAAACTGTATCAGGTCTTCCACGTACTACGACTGATAGGTCTCGCTTATCCGCTGTCAACGCCGATCGTCTGCTTCGCGGTGAAATCCAGATTCAGAGATGATCTGAAAACGATAATAAAAAGATGCTGCTACCGATGTTGTCCTGGGACCAGATGCCACAGAACTCTTCCTCCAGAACCTGACAGCCATGGCAGTTCCGTTCTGCAAATGGATCCTATCGAAGAGGACTCCACCGTCAGAAGAAGAGAAGACTCTGAGCCAATTATTCATCAGACATAAATTTTCCTAAATTACAGAATTAAGGACATGTCATGGAAAATCCCACGGCGTTGTGATTTGTAAAGCATAATGTCAATTTGTTGAAGTTACTTATTTCTTGATGGAAAAATTATTTAAGCAAACTTCAATGTTCAGGAACGAGTTTTGACGGCAATACAAAGTATGGGCTAACAGACAAAAGTAAAACAGAACATATCGGTCAGATGAATGATACTTCAGCCGTGTTCACCGGGATTATCCATCATAAAAGTCAACGACAGATTGGTCGATTTTCTAATCAGACATACAATACAATTCAACTGTTATTTCATAATGACCTCATTACGAAGTTCAGAAACGCACAAATGAGGAGGCAGGGAGCTCCAGATGGAGGAACCTTAAACAGTGCACGAATATTGAACAAAAACAAGACGTGCACCAGAAAAGTCATATTAGATATCTCCGCACACCTCTATGGGGTGTGTATGTATGCATGTACTTGGAGTTTAATAAAGCGCATTTTCCTAACCCCTCAAAATCGAAAGATATGTGTTTAGTTTAAGCTTGTCAAATCAGATATGATTGACACAGTCCTATTAATCTCGAGCGCACTAGGCTAACGCATAAATGTAAAGCAGTATCATCGGTTGTCAATAGTTTCTGTGATCAGAAGGGTTATCGATCATAGAGGTCAACAAAAGACTGCCCGATCATCTTATCGGATATGATTCATACAAACTTATTATAATCGGTTCTATCATTGATTTCTGTTTTTGTCTTATCGTTTTTCCTGTTTATTAAAAAGAACAATTGATCCAAATCAGTGGGTCAACTTTGAAATGTAAGTACTCGATCAAACGTGTCCGAATTAGTACTTTAAGGACGAGCTGCGTCGGCTTTAAGTTATTGATAAAATAATATATGAGAGGGTGGGATTCACGCACATCTGTTCAGCCCATCTCAGAAAGCTTAAATGCAGTTAGCTACTTCACGCAAAGTAACGAAACCTTACTTTATTTAACCGTGTATGCAGATACATTAACCACTAAGCCACCCGCCTCACTGAGTTGAAAAGGTACTGTGTTCTATGTAAGTAAAAAACCGATCTAAAGGTAATAAACATTTACTCAGTGTAACTTAACAATACCTGCGGTGTTTGCATAAAATTTAAAACACCGTCTAATGAATGTGTGGTGAAACTGGCCTTGTAATGTAACGTATTGTAATGTTATATAAGCATGTACCTATGTATCAAGAAACTTTATACTGCACCTTTATAGGTACCTCTGAAAATAGTTACCTATGCTAGCTGAAATGTTGTTTAATGTCATTGCAAACAAGTATATATATATATATATATATATATATATTACATCTAGAACAGGGCTTTAGAAATTCAGTTAATATAACATTTTTATGACGTGTTTAAGACAAGTAGGGCCTAACAGTGACGTCGAAAGAAGGTCTCAGTGACGTTTGTTTATTGTGACGTATGTTTATTATGCGATTGGAAGTGTACGTCATCAAACAAACAATACAATACAATAAAACATATTTATAACGCGCCTTAATAAAACGGAGTCTTACTCAAAGGACGCCTTAGAATGCATTAGTTAATTATAGTACTTAGAGCAGCGGTTCTCAACCTTTTGAGATTCAAGGACCACTTGAAAATTTTGTGTCTCGGTCGCGGACCACCACTAAAAATTGTGCCAAAAACCGAATTAATACAAAAGAAATTTTTTGCCATAAATCCGTGTATTATTAGTTTCCTGCTGCTACTAGCCGATTCTGGCGATTGAAATAAAACAAGAATTTAAAAAATTTACAAAAGTTGTCTTTTTGCATGTTTTAAATTGTAAAAATTTAAATTGTAGGCCTTGCTCGCGGACCACCAGACAGATGGCCGCGGACCACCAGTGGTCCGCGGACCACAGGTTGAGAACCGTTGACTTAGAGAATAACTGAGTTTTGAATTTAGTTTTAAAAGTATTTATCGATGTGGATCCTCGATCTCATCCTGGCAACTTAAATATCCTATTTCCATGTGATGTGGTCTCTGGGGTCGAGGTTCTTGAGTAGACGAGCAGCAAGGAGAATACCAGAAGCAAGCGGTGCAAGGGCAGATTTTGAAAGACTAGAAAGCACAGAATTACAGTCCGAGACATAACAAGTGAATGGACCGGAACACGACATCGGTGTTCTTTTAAACAGCGCTTTTGTATGCTAAACATAAATATAGGGACGCCACGTCGTCGTTGGAGTTTTTGTGCATCAGGGTACGGCAAAAGTTTTAAGGCCATGGAGCACGAAATTTTTAATAATTCACGACGACGTTAACTAAACAAGATGCGTAGGCTACAGTCTGTGATCCTTTCAGCTTACTTAAAGGACCAAGAGATCCATAGGTCAATGCTCTAAAATAGATTTAATGTTTTTAAAGTAAACTGCTGCGCAGTTAGAGGAGCCTGTGGAGTGCCTATAGCCAATAAATACGCAAGGTTTCTGAACAGTTTAGCCTCATACATTCCGGTCAGGCACGCCTGAGTGATACACAATATGAGCTATAATATTGCAAACCTATCGGAAGGAATAGAACAGTAATAGTGATCAAAGTATAGCCCTTAAGAATTAGAATGTGGAAACAGCTCATACTCATTCAAGTCAGAGAAAGATAAATTTGGATCGGCGTTACACAATAGCGTTTTGCCAAATCGATGTGAAAGAGCGAAGAAGTCTGTTCTTAATTGAAAATTGTGCTCTCTGAGGTACATTTGATTCACAGTGTGTTTAAGGTGGGATTAGTAACAACGCTTCATACATAGTACAAGGTATTAAAGAACAATGTACGGAAACGTTACTTTCGAAACTATCGTCGATGAAGCTGCAGAAATCCTTGGCGAAGCGGATATTTATGCCGAGTACAGTGATTTCGTATATATCAAGACTCAGATCAAGAAATTTTATTTTCCATTTCTTGTCGTCACTGGAGTTCCGTGCAACATCCTGGCTTTGTTGATTCTGATACGACGTCGTTTGTGGATTAACCACGAAGCATACATTTATCTAGCGGCAATTCTAACCTACAACGCCGCAATACTGGCGTTTCTCCATGGCGATCTGTGCCTAGGACTATTCGACCACCAGATCGTGACACTCTCAACATCTTCCGACATTATTTGTAAACTCTGGTTTTATCTGACTGAAGTGAGTTCTTACATTGAATGGTTGCACGTTCTGGCATTGCTTAACGTTTATTTGCGCCAACAACTTGTCACGTCGAGTGACAGAAGAAATTGTTGTAAGGATCTGGCAACGAAATTTTGCTCGCTATTTGGAACGAAGGTCGTCATCAGTTCGTTGTTCACCGTTTGCGCTGTTGCGAATTTCTGGGCCTTCTCGATATCTGGCCTGCAACGTTCCCGTGGCCTCTGGTGCTTTACTTCAAGCCTTTACTTCACACAATACAAGGTTTTCACAGACGTATCCTCGTGTATTGGAATAGCATTATTCCTCATTGTGATTCCGTTAGTCTTTTTGGTTGTCCGGAAGATAAAGATAAGTTCTAGATTTGACATCAGCCAAATGAATGGGGTTTCGCAAGATAATGGCGACTCTGAAGTATTAGCAAGAATATTCGTCTGCTGCGCAGCTGTTATGGTCGTACTTAGTGTTCCGTTCATTTTGAGGTTTGCTTTTCGTGTCTTTAAGTTGGACCCCTTTTTAAACCCCAAAATGCACAAGGTTCTCGACGTACTACTTCTGATAGCGTTAGCTTATCCGCTGTCAACGCCAATCGTCTGCTTCGCGGTGAAATCCAGATTCCGAGATGATCTGAAAACGATGGTAGAAAGATGCTGCCACCGATGTTGTCCAGGACCCAGATGCCACATAACTCTTCCTCCAGAGCATGACAGCCATGGCAGTTCCGTTCTGCAAATGGATCCTATCGAAGAAGACTCGCTCGTGGCAAGAACAGAAGAAGACTCTGAACCCATTATTCATCAGATATAAGTTTTCCTAACTTACGAAAATTAAGAACATTGCATGCAAAATTCCATGGCGTTGTGATTCGCAAAGCCTAATGTCAGTTCGTTGAATTTACTTATTTTATAAATTGGTAGAACAATGCAAGCAAACTTGAATGTTCAAGAACGTGTTTTGACGGCAATACAAAGTGGGCTATCACACAAATTTAAAAAGAGAAAATCGATCGGCAATACTTTCTGTGTTCAGAGGGATTATCAGTCATGGAAGTCAACGACAGAATAGTCGATCTTCTTATCAAATATACAATACAATACATATGCAATTTGATAATGACCTCCTAATGACGTTCAACAGTAGGCTACACATTGAAGCCGGGCAGCTGCGTGTCGTATCCCGCTCTCTTTCATTCTCTGCGGCTTCCACTCTGGTACATGCATTTATTGTTAATCGTTTGGATTATTGCTCTTCTCTCTTTGTTGGACTTCTTCAGACTCGCATTGTTTGTCTAGAGAGGGTTTTGCGGTCGGCTGCACGCTTGGTTGGCGGTATCTCCAGGTTTGACCACGTCTCTGAATTTATGCGAGACGTTCTCCGTTGGCTTCCTGTCCAACATCGCATTCATTACAGGGTCTCCACCATGGCGTGGCATTGTGTCCTAGGGCGGCTTCCACTCTGGTACATGCATTTATTGTTAATCGTTTGGATTATTGCTCTTCTCTCTTTGTTGGACTTCTTCAGACTCGCATTGTTTGTCTAGAGAGGGTTTTGCGGTCGGCTGCACGCTTGGTTGGCGGTATCTCCAGGTTTGACCACGTCTCTGAATTTATGCGAGACGTTCTCCATTGGCTTCCTGTCCAACATCGCATTCATTACAGGGTCTCCACCATGGCGTGGCATTGTGTCCTAGGGCGGGCCCCGGCCTACCTCTGCGAGCTCTTTACTTTAACTTCCGCTTGTGCGGGGCGTCGTGCCTTGCGCTCGGCCTCCCGGGGTGATTTTGCTGTCCCCTATGCGCGTACGGCTATGGAGCGCCACTGAGTAGATTTCTTGAAGGGGCGCTATAGAAGTTCATTATAGATAGATAGATAGATAGATAGATAGATAGATAGATAGATAGATAGATAGATAGATAGATAGATAGATAGATAGATAGATAGATAGATAGATAGATAGATAGATAGATAGATAGATAGATAGATAGATAGATAGATAGATAGATAGATAGATAGATAGATAGATAGATAGATAGATAGATAGATAGATAGATAGATAGATAGATAGATAGATAGATAGATAGATAGATAGATAGATAGATAGATAGATAGATAGATAGATAGATAGATAGATAGATAGATAGATAGATAGATAGATAGATAGATAGATAGATAGATAGATAGATAGATAGATAGATAGATAGATAGATAGATAGATAGATAGATAGATAGATAAGAGCCACAAGTAGACTGGAATAGGTAAGTTTTTACCATTGAGAGCGAAAGACAGTATCGTTAAGACAGTTGCGAAGTGATAATCCCCTCCAAGGACAGGATGTGTACTAGAAATATCTTATGTCAGATATCTGCGCAGATCTGTATGGTGTGTATATATAATGTATATTGGCTATAATATTTACGTTATAGTAACATTTCATTAAAAAGTTCAAGATTTGAATGTAAAGTGGGTCTACGATTTCTTGTTTGCTGATGAAGAACCATCGTTTTGAGTTATTGATAAAAGAATGGTGGAATTCAGGCTGTTCAGCCCATCCCAGAAAGTTTTAATGCAGTTAGCTACCTCACGCAAAGTAACAAAACCTTAAGTTATTTAACCGTGTTTGCAGAAACTTTAGCCACCATGCTACCCTCCTCAGTCTGTTGAAGTGGGTAGAAACCTACCATTGTGTCCCATAGGTAAATCAAACGTCAAACCAAAGGTTATAAAAAATTTCCTCAGCGTAACTTAACAATACCAAAAGTGTGCGCCATAGAATTGAATATGCCGGTAAGGAATGCGTTGTGAAACGCGTCTCTGTAACGTGTTGTAATGTTATATAAATATGTAGGGCCTACGTATGTGTCAAGAAACTTTACACGGCACCTTTACAGTTGGCTCAGAAAAACGTTGCATACTGTAACTGTAGGTGTAATGGTGTTTAATGTCACTTCTTTGACACTCTTTTGGCACCACCGCCCTGTTTCCCCACAACAGACTTGAACCGATAATTCTAACTTCCGTCGAACACACGGAGCGATCGCTGGTGTTCCTTGTCATTCTGCAGGCCACTCCCCATACTTCACCCACTCCAGCACTCGCATCAACACCGGATCCTTGGCCGTCCACTTTGTATCTTTGGGTAATTTACGATCTTCCTGAAGTTGACCTGATTACGGATTGGCTTTGGAGCTTCATCGGTTGAAGCCTTGTGCTTTACACAGAGGTGCTATAGAAGTTGCTAATTAATAATCAATAATGAAGTTATGACAAATACAATACGGCCAGGTCGATGGTGTAAAGTGCCTGAACCTTTCCAATTAGGGGTCTAGTGGGGTGTCGTGAGCTACACCAGCTGTATGTGCCTCCCCCACTACCGTCCTTTTCTCCGCCTCAGTATCCGCCAGCTTGTAATCTCTACCTGTTGTCATTTTATTTTGTGCAGGCTCATGCTATCAAATTATTTGTGTGCATGAATGTCTGTTTCAGGTAAAATGTTAACTGTCGTTGATATTGCTGAGATAGTGTAACACGGTGCTTGTTGAATCGACGCGTGGGGATTCTGTTCCTCTAGTTAGTGGAAAGCTTCGCTGACGTCTAAGTATTTAGTAGCTCATGGACCGTACACGGCGTATAGACGACTAAATATTTGGTAGATCAGGGATCGTACAGTCCTGCGTTTACGACGACCACACGCCGCACGTACTTTGCTTGTACTTTGAAGTCTGTTTAAAAATCTGCAACAATTACAGGACAAAGCTCTTAAAGTAAGCATCTGCGAATCAAGGGAACATTTAGTACACATGCACCACAGCACCGCCCGCTGTGGGACACGGTGGCTGAACTGATAGAGCGCTCGACCTGTAATGCTGATTATCGGGTTCGAGCCTTACGTGAGACGGTAGCTACTTAGGGACCTTGAGTAAGTCGTTCAGTCGCAATTGCTCAGTGCCATCGAATACAGTTGTATAATAATTATTAGATTGGTTAGTCAAATCTAATATCTAAATAATTCAAATACATTAACACTTTGACGACGAGAGTAGCCTATACTAACAGTGATTGGGAGACCAACGCAGCCCGTCGTAGAAAGTGTTAAAAGCTGCTTACACTTCGTAAATGTTAATTAATAGAAGCATCTTCAAGATTTGAAGGTCTTACCTCAATGTGGCTACGTCTATGATTGTATGTTAAAAATATCTTAATCTGAAACATATGGACGCCCTGTTGTCGTTTGAAAGTTTTTATGCATCAGTGTAGGGTAAAAATTTGTTAGGTCATGGTGCACGAAGTTTGGAACCTTATTAAAAAACAAGACGCGCAGCCTACTGTGTTCCTTTCAGCTTATTTAAGGACCATAAGAACCATACTTTGGTCAAGGTTTCAAGTAGGTATAATGTTGTTAAATTGAACTGATGTGCCGTGAAGGAACCCTGTAGAGCGGTTAGCCAATGAATACACACGGTTTCTGAACAGTTTAGACTTCCACGGCCAAGACGGGCACGTCTGAGTTGTACATTATATAAGCTTTAATGTAAACCGTTGCAAGAATAGTAATGTAATAGCGGTGAAGTTATAGCTCCTAAAAATTAAAATGCAGCTCACATATTTTGGTACGTGAAAGAGAAACGAGGGTCGGCGTTACGTCTTCGGGTACAGGAGTGAAAAAGTCTGTCCTAAATTTACAAATGTGCTCTTCGAGATAATGTTTGATTCACAGTGTTTCTAACATAGGTTCAGTAATAACTCTTCATGCATAGTGCAAGATATTGAAGTACAATGTCTGAAAACGTAACTTTCGAAACAATCGTCGACGAAGCTGCAGAAATCCTTGGCGAAACCGATGATTATTCCTGGTTCAATGATCATGCAAAAATCATGATTCAGATCAAGAAATGTTATCTTACATTTCTAGTCGTCTTTGGAGTTCCGTGCAACATCCTGGCCTTATATATTCTGATACGACGTCGTTTGTGGATTAGCCTAATCACGAAGCATACATTTATCTAGCGGCAATTCTAATCGTCAGTGCCGCATCACTGGCAATTCTCCATGGCGATCTGTTCCTACTACTATTCGACTACGAGCTCGTAAGGCTCTCAACATCTTCCGACATTTTTTGTAAACTCTGGCATTGGCTGGCTGTAATGAGTAATAAGGTTGATTGGTTGTACGTTCTGGCGTTGTTAAACGTTTATTTGCGCCAACAACTTGTCACGTCGAGCGACAGAAGAGGTTGTTGTGCGAACCTTGCTGCGAAATTTTGTTCGCTGTTTGGAACGAAGGTCGTCATCAGTTTGTTCTTCATCGTTTGTGCTGTAGCACATTTCTGGGCCTTCTCGATCGTTAGCCTGGGACGTAACCGTGACGATCGCTACTGCTTTACTTCAAGCCTATAACACACACAACACAGGCTGTTGGCACGCGTATCCGGGGGGATTGGACACTTATCGTGTGTCTTTGAGATTCCGTTACTTCTGTTGGTTGTCTGGATGATAAAAAGAAGTTCCAGATTTGCCTTCAGTCAGATGAATGATGTTTCACAAGATAATATCGACGCAGAAGTAATGGCGAGAATAATCGTCTACTCAGCAGCTGCTATGATCGTCATTAGGGCTCCGATAGCTCTTCATTATTACGCATTCAATTTATTCCCCATTTTGAACTCTTTCTTCCACAAAATATACTGGGTTCACGACGTACTGCAACTGATGGCTTGGGCTTATCCGCTGTCAACGTCAATCGTCTGTTTCGCTGTGAAATCCAGATTCCGAGATGATCTGAAAACGACAGTAGAAAGATGCTGCTGCCGATGTTGTCCTGGAACGAGGTGCCACAGAACTCTTTCTCCGGAACCTGACAACTATGGCAGTTCTGTTCTTCAAATGGATCCTATCGAAGAAGACTCAACCGTCACAAGAAAAGAAGAAGACTCTGAACCAATTATTCATCAGATATAATTTTTCCTAAATTATGGAAACTATGGACATTGCATGCCAAGTCCCACAGCGATGTGGTTTGTAAAGCTTTATTTCAATTCGTTGAACTGGCGTATTTCTTGGTGGAAACATAATGCAATGTAACTTCCAGGTTCAGCAATGAGTTTTGACGGCAATACAAAAAGTAGGCTGACAGACAAATGTAAAACAGAAAACATCGGTCGCTAATACTTTCTGTGTTCAGATGTTTAATTATCAATCATGGAAGTCAACGACAGAATGGTTGGTATTCTTATCAGGTATACAATACAATAGAACTGTAATTTGAAAATGACCTCCTTATGACGTTCAAATGTGCACATTGAAGCCGTGCAACTATTAAGAGCCATAAGTAGACTGGAAGAGGTAAGTTTTTACAATTTAGAGTGAAAGACAGTCTCGCTTTTATAAAGCGATCGATGTGTATTTGATTTAAGCTCGGCTAATCAGATAAGATTCATACGGTCTTATTACGCTGGAACAAAGTAGGGTAATAGACAAATGTAAAACATAAAACGTCGATTGTCAATACTTTCTGTGGTTCGAAGGATTATCGATCTATTAGAAGTCGCCAAAAGACTGGCCGATCATCTACATAGATTTCTTATAAGATATTTTACTATCTATCTTATCAAATATCCTCTCAGATATGTTATCAGACATTTTATCGAATATCTTATCGGAAGTCTTAATGTTATACTCGGTTGTATCTTGATGTCAGATTACGGCGAGGACGAATCTACTGTTTTTTTCTGTTTACTAAAACGAACAAACCTACTTTGAAATGTTAGTACTAATTTCAACGGGGCCCAATTAATACCACAATAACTTTATAGTAATATAATAACAGTAAAGTATACGGTTATAGTAATAAACGCTATTTCAATAAAAAAAGTTCAAGATTTGAAAGTAGGCTAAGTTTGATCTAGGATTTCTTGTTCGCTGATGAAGAACCATCGGTTTTGAATCATTGATAAAATAATATATCGAAGGGTGGGTCCGTTAAGCCCGTCCCAGAAAGATGTAATGCACTTCACACAAGTTACAAAGTTATTCAACCTTGTATGCCGAGACTTTAGCCATCAAGCGAACCTCCTCGCTCTGTTGAAGTGGATAGAAACCTCCATTGTGTCCTATTTAGGTAAAAAAAACGATCCAAAGGTTGTAAAAATTTACCCAGCGTAACTAAGCAATGCCTACGATGTGCGCCATTAAATCGAAGACACCGGTAAGGAATGTGTGGTGAAACGCGTCTTGTAACGAATTGTAATGTCATATAAGTATGTACGTATGTATCAAGAAACTTTATACGGCATCTTTAAAGGTACCTCAGAATAACGTTGCCTACTCTAGCTGTAGGTGAAATGGTGTTAATGTCATTGCGAACAATTATTCCGTCACTTAGGGAGCAGTGCTCAGATCACTAGAAATGTCAACAGTAATGGACTTGCGCGTGGACTGCGTGTGTGTGTGTGTGTGTGTGTGTGTGTGTGTGTGCGTGCGAGCGTGCGTGCGCGCGTGCGTGCGTGCGTGCGTGCGTGCGTGCGTGTGTGTGTGTGTGTGTGTGAGTTGATTGATGATAATCGCGTGTGCAGAGTTGCTGGACCGAAGACTGTCGAAGACGAGGACCACGACGAGAGCGATAACGTCCACAACAAACAACACCATAGTGCAGCGAGTGGTACCCGTAGGTAGTAACAATCCGACTACCAGGTGGTCTAGAACTGTGAAAGAGCATTGAATAAAAGTAAATTAAGGTAGATATGGACGCTTCCATGACACGAGGCGTCACGAGCAGGAAAAGCCGTCTAAACACTCAAAATCCACATTAAACTCGAGTAAATAACTCCTAAAAGCCACAACGAAAGGAGCAGTAATCCGAATAGGAAAGACTGAAAGACAAGTACGTGCAGCGCAAAAACAGGTAACAGAAACTCAAAGCATATACTTATGGAAAGAAAGCTGTCTCTTCGGTCCAATTTTTGACGGTGTAAATTAATGTCGTGAAACTGAGCGCTTGATAAGTCAAATGAAGCGATAAGGATTTATAGCAGTATCCGATCTTACGGCGGCTACGGCCAACCAGTTGGCCGAAACTGCTGTTGCTTGGCTCTTTCAGGCAGTAGCAGAAAACGAGAATCATGACTGAGACACTTATTCCCAGTGTGAGAACTGTAGAAAAAAGACTGGGAGGTTAGACCTTGATACATGTGGAGTTGAATATTTAATTCGTATTTTGCAAGCTGATGTCAGCGATATTTGAAAGCAGCAGATTTCAACGCTAGCAGTTTTGCAAGTCAAACTCAATCAAAATAAATTCCTTTATTGAGAAAATAAAAAAAAACAAGCAAAATATTAACCGAACAAAGTCGCTAGCAGTCGATAGCTTAACGACTGGTTTCGACTTGAGGGCTTAGCGGCGGCGGCGGCGGATGGCGGAGGCGCCGAGGACTAGCTGTGTCCACCCCACTACGATCCTTTTCTCCGCCTCAGTGTCATTTTACTTTGTGCAGGTTCATGCTATCAAATTACTTGTGTGCATGAATGTCTGATACAAGTAAAATCCTTATCTCTGGTTGATATTATTTTTTTGAAACGATTTCAATTGTCTGAACTGAAGGTGAGATAGTGTAACACGATCCTTGTTTAACTGATGCATCCATATACTGTTGCTCCAGTTGTAAGCTTTGCTGACGCCTAAATATTTAGTAGCAGTTCTTCTAACGCTGTTCTTGACGACAACCACCCGCCGCATGTGCTTTCCTTGTACTTTGAAGTATGTTAAAAATCTGCAAGAATTACAGGACAAAGCACTTAAAATAAGCCTCTGTGCATCTAGCGAAACACCTAGTACACATGCACCTCAGCACCGCCCGCTGTGGTACACACGGTGGCCAAATTGATAGAGAGCTCCGCCTGTAACGCGGAGAGTACGGGTTCGAGCCGCCCGTGAGACGATCGTCTGAATTCCAACAGATTATTATTATTATTTTACTTGAGGTAGCGAGGTAATTTATTATTAATATTACTACTATTTTATAATTCCTATTACGAACATTGTAACGCGCGCAGAGTCGCACAGAAAGGCGAATCTTAAGTGATAGGCCTACATGCTATAACAGGCAGTGGCGTCACTAGGGGAGTGCGGGGGGTGCCGACCGTACCGGGTGACACCCTCAGAGGGGGGTGACACCCAACATGAGAAAAAAAATTAGTTAAAGACTTTTTGGGGAGACGAATTCCTAAAAAAAAGTAAAAACCAAGCGAATGACTAAAAAAAAGTCATCAACTTTTTTGGGAGATGAAATCGTAATCGTTGGAGACGAATTCCCAAAAAAAGTTAAAAAGTACGAATTCCTAAAAAAAGGTCATCACTTTTTTTAGGGTGACACCTTGACTTACCGCACCGGGTGACACCAGCCCTAGTGACGCCACTGATAACAGGGCTTTAGAAATTCAGCTAAAATAAAAATATTCCAGAGGTGACGTATTTAAGACAAATACCAGTGACGTCTTACAGCGTAACCTTGGAAACAAATGTCAGCATATAAGTTGAAATTCTGTCGAAAGAAGGTCTGAGTGACGTTTGTTTATTGTGATCTTTGTTTATTATGCGATTGGAAGCGTACGTCAGTAAACAAACAATCAGTGTATCCCAAAAATATATTAATCTGAAACACATTAAGGACTCCCTGTCGTCGTTTAAAAGTTTTTATGCATCTGTGTAAGGCAAATTTTTTAGATCATGGTGCAAGCAGCTTGCAAAAATTAACGACGACGTTAACTAAAGAAGACGCGCAGCCTAAGGACAATAAGATCCATAGGTCAAGGCTTTAATTAGGTATAAGGTTCTTAAAATTAATTGAACTGATGTGACGTTAAGGAGCTCGGTAAAACGCATAGCCAATGAATACACAAGGTTTCTGAACAGTTTAGGCTTCTACGACCAAGTTGGGCACGTCTGAGTTGTACGTTATAATTATAAGCAATACTGCGACCGTTGGAGGAATAGTAACGTAATAGGGCTGAAATTATAGCTCTTAAAAATTAGAATGTGAAAACAGTTCATAATTATTTGGGTACGAGAAAGAGAAACGAGGGTCGGCGTAACACCTTAGGGTACAGGAATGAAAGAGTGTCCTTAATTTACAAATGTGCTCTTCGAGTTAACGTTTGAT
Source organism: Allolobophora icterica (assembly GCA_963556255.1). Lineage (NCBI taxonomy): Eukaryota > Metazoa > Annelida > Clitellata > Crassiclitellata > Lumbricidae > Allolobophora > Allolobophora icterica. The sequence goes on from OY744603.1 coordinate 92,349,295, forward strand.
TCACAGTGTTTCTAACATAGGTTCAGTAACAACGCTTCATATATTGCGCAAGATATTGAAGCACAATGTCTGAAAACGTAACTTTCGAAACTATCGTCGATGAAGCTGCAGAAATCCTTGGCGAAACCGATGATTATTCCTGGTTCAATGATTATGCAAAAATCATGTTTCAGCTCGAGAGATGTTATTTTCCATTTCTAGTCGTCATTGGAGTTCCTTGCAACATCCTGGCTTTATTTGTTCTGATACGTCACCGTTTGTGGAATAATCACGAGGCATACATTTATCTAGCGGCAATTCTAATCGTCAGCGCCGCAACACTGGCATTCCTCTGTGGCGATCTGTGCCTAGAACTATTCAACCCTCTGCTTGTGAGACTCTCAAAATCTGCCGACATTTTTTGTAAACTCTGGTTTTGGCTGGTTGTAGTGAGTGATAACATTGTATGGTTGCACGTTCTGGCGTTGTTAAACGTTTATTTGCGCCAACAACTTGTCACGTCGAGCGACAGAAGAGGTTGTTGTGCGAAACTTGCTGCGAAATTTTGTTCGCTGTTTGGAACGAAGGTCGTCATCAGTTCGTTCTTCATCGTTTGTGCTCTTGCAAATTTCTGGGCCTTCTCGATCTTTACCCTGGAACGTGACTACCGGCACTGCTTAAGCTCACACCATTACTTCACACAATACAGGCTGTTGTCACACGTATCCTTTGGGATTGGACATATATCGTGTGTCTTTGTGATTCTGTTACTTGTGTTGGTTGTCTGGAAGATAAAGAGAAGTTCCAGATTTGCCTTCAGCCAGATGAATGATACTTCACAAGACAATGGCGACGCTGAAGTAATGGCCAGATTAGTCGTCTACTCAGCAGCTGCTATGATCGTTATTAGGGCGCCTTTTGCTCTGAACTTTGTTTTCCATGTATTCAAGTTGTACCCCTATTTCTACCACAAAATGTACCTGATTCTCGACGTACTACAACTTGTATCTTACGCTTATCCGCTGTCAACGCCAATCGTCTGCTTCGCTGTGAAATCCAAAATCAGAGATGACCTGAAAACGATAGTAGACAGATGTTGCTCCCGATGTTGTCTTGGAACGAAGTGCCACAGATCTCTTCCTCCAGAACCTGAGAGTTCCGTTCTGCAAATGGATCCTATCGAAGAAGACTCAGCCGTCACAAGAAGAGAAGGAGGCTCAGAATCAATTAATCACCAAACATAAGTTTTCCTAAATTACCAATATTGAGGACATTGCATGCCAAGTCCCACGGCATTGTGGTTTGTATAAAGCCTTATGTTAATTGGTTGAACTTACGTATTTCTAGGTGGAAAAATTATGCAATGAAACGTCAATGTTCAGGAATGAGTTTTGACAACAATAGGGCCTACAAAGTAGGCTAACGGACAAATGTAAAACAGAAACAAAATAGTCGCCAATACTTTCTGTGTTCGAAGAGATTATGCATCATGTAAGTCAAGGACAGACTGGTCGATCTTCTTAACAGATATATACAATACAATACAACTGTAATTTGATAATGACCTCCTTACGAAGTTCAGAAGTGCACTTTGAAGCCGGGCAACCATTAAGAGCCATAGGTAGACTGTCTCTTTTAGGACCCCCAGTTAAGACTTCTTTGCACACCCCAGGAGGTCGCTTCCAACTCCCTCAGTTGTGCTAGTGTGATTATATTGTGCATATATTTTAGCATTTTCTTTCACAATTCACTTTGTGAGTTACTAATACATTACGTGGGAATACATAAGCATTACGCTCTGGTTTATTGTGAGATGTGTGACTTTGTGAATTTATCCTAATAAATTTACAAAATACGGATAAAATATTCAACTCCACATCGATCAAATTCTTCAAAGTCTTACCCCACCCAGTCTTTTTTCTACAATTCTCATCCTGATTCTGCCTGTCAAAGATTATTACAAGTTCTCCCTGGAAAAACATCCTGTGTTTAAATATCATACCTTCCCATTGATGGGCACTGAACTATTTTTTTAGTTAAACTAAAACTATTTTCCAACTACAAAAAATAGTATAACTAAAGTTGTCAACTGATTTTGAAAATTAGTTAACTAAACTAAAAAAAGTAGTTAAACTGTTTCCAACTTTTTTCCAACTTTTTACGACAAACATTTTCACAATAACAGAGGTTAAGTGAACTATAATAATGCAGAGCGTCGATGACAATTTCACCTTCAAACTATGCAATGTGTACTGTTCTGGCATACAGTAGTGTATAGATTTGAAAACACAGGCTGCTTATGCTAAAACCATGCAGTGCTAAAATGTTTTTTGTTGACAGTGTTCAATGTTCATTGTGGAAAATAGTTGCATATTGCTGATTTTTTTAGTTGAACCTTTTAGCTAGCAACTAAATTTTTTTTAGTTTAACTATGGTTTTAACTAAACTATTTTTTACTAAAACTTCATCCTTAACTAAATTTTTTTAGTTAAACTAAAGTTAGCAACTTTTTAGTTAACTATTGCCCATCTCTGTTCCTGCCACTTCAACCTCTACATCAAATGCATATCTGCGCATTAGTACATTTTTTTTATTATTCATCCATATGATCGTACGTCGGGAAAACACTCCGTCTTTTTGACATTTTTCTATTATTTAGCACCGTGACAATTTCACCATTTTTATTTATTTTTACACCGAAACGTCGTCAAACCAAATGCCATCTGATCAGACGTCGTGTGATTAAACGTCGTCATACCAAATACCAAATGGTCTGACGTCGCATAATAAAACGTACAATCATCCTCTAAAACGCTTTTATAGACCTACATCTAGGTAAAGGTATCACCATTTTATTCAAGTATAATTATGGTCATATTTTGTTTCTTGGATTACTTTGTGGTCAGTATGGTTAGATCAATATTTTAGATGGTAATCGATTAAAATATGAAGCATTGGCTTTAAACACGTTTTGGTCATGTAGGTCTAGATTCGTTAAAGTTTTATCTGGCAACATCAGACTTTGATATGACTACAGTGATGTGCTTAAAAAATTTGTAATTCCCTGCCGATGCAGGGAATCTGTTCTGGTTCAGAGTTAATTTTCTGGCTGTCGTAATAATGTTTGGCTAAACTTTGATGCTTGACATCGAATGCAGTTAGCAAATTAACGCGAAGTTACATAGGCCTAACCTTGAAAGCAGAGGCCTTTACAAGGCTACCAAAAAAGCAGCCCTCCTGCCTGAGTTGAAAGAGACGGGCATAAAAATTTATCCCTATGTCATATACAAATCGCAAAACGACGAAAGGTTACAAAAATTAACTCAGTCTAACTAAATACTGCCAAGCCCTCTGGAGTATCTTGAAGCCTACCGTGTGCACCATAAACAGGCAACAACGAAAACCCCGCCTATAAGGGGTGATTTACGAGATCGTGAGACAGTTACAATGTTAAACAAGTGTGTAGTTATAATATATGCCCCCTTATGGCTTATGTAGATAAAGTAGGATCTCGACGGAGTCATCATCATCATCATAATCATCAGTTCCTGATGCCAGCCATTTGGCTGCGATGGGTACGAAGAAATTATATCCATTGTCCTCGGTCATTTATCAAGTCCACTGCCCCCTGGGCCCTTAGTGTTAGTTAAAGTGATGTTATGAGGACATAACATCACAAGTTAGTTCGAGTGATGTTATTGTATTGTATTGTATTGTATCTAGAAATTTATAAAGCGCCTCTCGCCGAATAACTACTATTCAGAGGCGCTCTCAGCACATATATAGTTATGAGGACATAACATCACTTGAACTAACACTAAGGGGGCAGTGGACTTGACAAAATGACCGAGGACAATGGATATCATTTCTTCGTTTCTATATTACCTATCCAGCGTAATCTTCGTCTTCCTTTGTTTCTTTTTCCTTCAAATCTTGCATGGAGTACGGGATGAAAATAAACATCAAAAAGACAAAGGTTATGAGTATAAGTAAAGAAAAGGAAACGGCAGCTAACAAATAGGCCTACAGGTTATAGCAATTCATGTTATACTGTGGTAGCATCAAATTTCTGGAATAGCCGATATTTTTGGAATTTTGAAAGTGTAGTTGTACTGCAAATATTTCTGAGGTCGTGGAGAGTGAAAGGCGGATTAATTAAAGACATAATCAAACGAGTTGTGGAACGCGCACAATGAAGCTTACACTTAAAAACCTTAAGCTTTAGCGGACGTATACATGTCATTGTCAAGGAGTCGCCACAGGAGTCTGTAGACCGTCTAGCCAGTAAAAGAGGCCAACTCTTAGAACACTTAGCCATAGGCCTTTACATCCCGGCTGTTCTCATGTGAGTGTCAATTAATGCAAGCTTATATTAAAATCCTATTCGCAGGGATGATATCGTAATAGAGCTGACAGTTTAGGCCAAACAAAATTACAATTTGAAAATGGTTCATGGTCGATTAACTAAGTAAGAGAAAGACGTGAACTTCGATGTTACACTTTTAAGCGTGTAACCAAAATTTAGCCTACGCGAAGCAGTGGAAAGGTTTCACTTCCATAAGATACGTGCTTTGGAGTTAACGTTTGATTGATATATTTGACACATAACGTTCTAATTTATTTCTTGAAAAGCCCAAGAATACATAACAAATTACTGATAAATTCAGTATGAGAATTGTAGAAAAAAGACTGGGGGGTTAGACCTTGATTCATATGGAGTTTGGGTGTGCACTGAAGACTTTACTATGGGGTCCTAAGAAAGACTAGGGGGGTTGAACCCCCCCAACCCCCCCCGACAATTCTCACCCTGGATAAATTTATCTTAGTTTCATCCTGACGCATGTGTGCTGATTTTCTGTCGTAGCACCATAATGGAAATGCCGGATAGCCACATTCATCTAGCTCACATCTGGTCCCACTGGCGACTGGTCGCAATTACGACCTTAGGCCTCTATATTCCAATGTGGGCGTTACCGAATGACTGTTAGAGCAAGGTTTCAATTACTTTTGGATATTATGTTAGGCCTATATATAATATAGGACCTGCGTTACAAAATAAACAATCACTGTAGGAAATAAAGAGTTACATTGAAATTGAGAAACCTCGTGACCATTGGCGGTTTTACTAACGTATGGGTAGCCTACAGTATACGAGGCCACATTTGAGACTGCGACAAAAATTTAAGAATCGAAAAAATCAGATATAAAAAATGAACATTAGATTTAATAATACATAGGCAGCGAGACGAAATTGTATAAATATAATAATACCAATATCAGCTAAAGTTAAAACTTTGGAATAATGAAAAATAATGTAGGCTCTATACTTGAACCCCTATACTTGTATGCCTACCTATACTTATACAAAACAACTTGCCCTAGGGCGGCTGATTTTTAAATCCACCCCTGGTTTAAAATTTATGGCAAGAACTATTTTTGTTCATCTTTCAGACACCGTTGTACGGTGAATATTTTTGCGTTCATAGGACGCGAAGTTCGGAGAAACTCATGACTTTTCCAATAAGGTCGTGGTAAGGCGGAGCCTACTATAGGCCTAATAGACCTTGAAGCTTATTTAAAAACCATAGCCTAAGAGTAAAAAATGACACGACGTGAACCACAGATGCGGCGTGCTCTGAATCTTAATGATTTGTTATTTAAACCGTAAGATACATATGTCAATGGTTTAAAATGGGTGCTCTGTTGTTATGGTAGGCCTAAACTGCTTTTGTGCCGTTCAGCGGCGACCTAATAAATACACCAAGTGTCTAAACCATTTAGAATAGGTATACATACCAGCCGCCCGTCCTCTCGTCCGGGATAGTGCGCGTTGTAATGGCGACGACAGCATACGTAGCCATTAAAAGCATTACAGTCACAGTTCATAATCATTTAAGTTAGAGAAGGACACGTCCGTTAATGCCACACCTCGGCGTTTAGCATAATTTACGTGCGGTAGTACAAAGGTCTGTTTACAGTGGAAAAAATACTTATCGAGTTACTGGTTGATTTGACATATATTTGTTCAGCAACAACTCTTCGTGCGTTGGTAGACTTGATTTCTGTGTCTGTGGAACACGTTACTCAAGAACGATGTCTGAAAACGTTACTTTCGATGAAGCTACTGACATCATCGATGAAGATTATGATTATTCAGCGATCGTTCCTTTTTACACTATCAAGTATTATTTAGTCGTATGTTACGTTACACTACTTATCGTCATTGGACTTCCGAGCAACATGCTGGCCTTGTTTATTCTTATAAGGCGTCGTTTGTGGGATCACCACGAAGCATACATCTACTTGGCTGCAATTCTAATCATCGACATAGTTAGATTGGTTGTGTTCCATTGCAATAAGTGGGTGGGTATGGTCAACAACCACTTCACGAGACTCTGGATCACGGCCGACATTTTGTGTAAATTCTATGAATGGACTATGTGTGTGAGCTCTTGCATTGACTGGCTGCATGTTCTGGCGTTGTTAAACGTTTATTTGCGCCAACAACTTGTCACGTCGAATGACAGAAGAGGTTGTTGTGCGAATCTTGCTGCGAAATTTTGTTCGTTGTTTGGAACGAAGGTCATCATCAGTTCGTTCTTCACCGTTTCTGCTCTGTCACAATTCTGGGCCTTCTCGATCGCAACTCTGCACCGTTACAGAGATGTCTGGTACTGTCATTTTTCGTTGGATTATTACATAGAATACATAAAGTTGTCACGTGTTTCCTGGTGGCTGGAACTCAATATCGCATTACTTGTTATGATACCGTTACTTCTGCTGGTTGTCTGGAAGATAAAGAGAAGTTCCGGATTTGCCTTCAGCCAGAGGAATGATGTTTCACAGAATAATGGCGACCATAAAGTAATGGCGAGAATAGTCATCTGTTCAGCAGCTGTTTGTTTCGCTTTGATTGCACCACAATGTATCGTCCTTGTTTTGGTTCATTACGACGCTGTACACCCCAGGAACATCGAGAAAGTTCACGATGTGTTGCATCTGATATCTTGGGCTTATCCGCTAACAACACCAATCGTCTGCTTCGCTGTGAAATCCAGATTCCGAGATGATCTGAAAACGCTAGTGGAAAGATGCTGCTGCCGATGTTGTCCTGGAACGAGGCGCCACAGAACTCATCCTCCAGAAGCCGCCAGCAACAGCAGTTCACTTGTGCAAATGGATCGTAGCGAAGACAACTCAGCCGTCACAAGAAGAGAAGAAGACTCTCAAGCATTTTTATCATCAGATATAATTTCTCCTTAACCGCAAAAATAAGGACATTGCTTGCATAATACTCCATCGTTATTATTCGCGAAGCCTAGTATATATATCCTTTCAACTTAGTTACAGATGGAGGAGGTCTCCGTGACGTTATCATTATCTTGACATTTAAAGTCAAACGTTTCGAAAGTTTTCGAATTTAAGAAGGATCACAGAATCCGTTTCCTCAGTCGATCCGTATACCGGTGCTGTTGAAATTAGACTGCATTTGCCCCGTGGATTCTGAAAATATTTTACACAAATAAAATCTTTTGATTATTATCAGCCCCCAACGCGTTTTTCAATGCTAAAAAATGCTTAATTATTAAGTCAGCTATGCTATGCAAAAAACGTCATTTTTCTCCCCCTACAAATATTTAGCCCCCTAGAAAATGTTGCCCCTAGACATTTTTGCCACCACCCTAGAAAAATTCCTGCGGACGCCAATGCCTGTGGCACCTTCCGTCCGCAGTCTTTAAATAAAGGTTTCTTGAAAGCGTAGAAATGCTTAATAAATAATGATCGCATTAGCTTACTGTGTTTCATACCATATTGCGTGTTGACATATTTCCCGTAACGCGCCATAAAGGAAACGTTGGACAGTCAAAAGTCAGCCATGTTCAGATAGCTTAGAGTTCATTCGTTCATGTGGAGAAGCTATATAGCGCCTCTTCAAGGTTATCTACTCAGAGCCACCCAATCCCTGCTGAAAAGTACATTCTTGAGATTTGAGTAAAATGTGGTTGTATGTGTACTTGGGGCCAAGCGAAACGCCACAGGGAGCCCATTCCAGATTGCAGGGCCAGCGATGGAAAAAAACACGGCGCTGCCTAAGGGCGGTCCGCGAGGGGAAACCAGAAGCTCAGTCTGCTTAGAAGAGGGAACCACGGCGCTAGAGCGGCAATAATCTCGAACGTACACAGGGGCCTCTCCCATAAGGCAGCGCCACACTAGGGCAGAGAACCGAAAGGCAATACGCTGCGGTATAGGAAGCCAATGCAAAACTTCCCGCACGTAGGCCTACTCAGTGACATAGAAAAATCTCGGGATCCGAACAATAAGGTGTGCCGATGAGCGCAGGACACGATCCAAGCACCCAATCCGAGCCGCTGGGAGACCAAGGTAGAGAGCACTGCAATAGTCAAGGCGAGAGACGACAAATGAGTGGACAAGCATGGAAGCGGTGGTGGAGGTATGTGCAGTGGCAGATTGTTTCAGAGAGACAGACCCAGAGAAGAAGAAGTTCGTCCAGCTCACGACGACGTGCGGGAGCGCGAGACCATGAACTGACCATGGGAAGCCGAACGCAGCCGGCGGCGACCGGGAAAGCTTGAGACCGGTGTAGGCAATGAAAATTCAATGTAGGCAATGAAAATTTATATCGCAATTGAAGTCAGTGGCGGATGTATTGTAATGTATTTGTATTGTATCTGAAAACGATAGTAGAAAGATGTTGCTGCCGATGTTGTCCTGGAGCAAGATGCCACAGAACTCTTCCGCAAGAAGCTGACAACAATCGCAGTTCCGTTCTGCAAATGGATCCTATCGAAGATGACTCGCACATCACAAGAGAAGAAGAATCCAACTTGCTTAATCAAAGAAACATGAGTCTTCCTTAGCTACGAAAATTATGCTGACATCCACCTCTTTGAGGCTGTTCTAACGGACATTGCACCAACTGCTAACTCCAACCAAACTCACCTACTATTTACTCCCTCTATCCTCGTGCATCTGATCGCATAGTCCCCCGAACCAACAGCCTGATGCGCAAAACATTTATTGTTAAACTGTGTCTGCACACCAAAGTGCGATTAACAATTGGTTAATAAAGAATATACTTACTTACTTACTTATTCAACTTAGTAACTTTTGGACGGAGAGCTCTGTGACATAGGCCCTAATCATTATCTTCTTAGAAGTCAGTCGTTTGAAGAGTTAACGATTTATAAAGGATCAAAGACCTTGTTTCCTATAATATTCAGCCTTTATGTTCCATAGCTGAAATAGGCTGCAATATAATTGTGGCAGACTCTCATTCTTTGTCTCAACTCTCTTGCAAAACATGATGAAAGGTCACCGCCCGCTTCTACGTCTGCACCACGTTCTATAGATTGCCTTTTTTTAGCATCAAGAACATATCGCCAGCGAATAATATTTTATAGGTTGTATTTTGTTTTATAGGTGTATTTGCATTTAAAAGAACGTATGCATCATTCTAATGGATGTTGTTGAATCATGCAGTCCGTTTAAAATGTATCTGAGATGGTGATACGTGATATTAATAAATGTATTTTTTATTTCCCTGACATTCTAACACATGATTCTTGATAACGCATATTGCACGTAACTAGACCTTAAGTTAGTAAACCTTCAACTCGGACTCTTTTAAAACACTACCAAGCAGCCCTCCTGTCGGAGTTGAAAAATACACGAATAAAAATCTATCATTGTGTCATAAATAGGTCACGAACTCACGAAGCGAACCAAAGGTTACAAAACTTTTACACAATCTACTGTAAAAAAAATGCCTATAGCCCACTAGAGTAGCCTAGCTAGGCGCCTACCATGTGCACCATAAAATGTAATACTGAAAACAGAGGCTAAGGAGCGATTTGTGACATTGCGAGAAGGCTCTTGCAGTGTATTGTAATGTAGTATAGCCTAAATAAGTATACTGTATACATGTAAGAAGATACCCAATGGCGCTTTTATGCACGTCACAGTGACAAAACCGTCTACGCTAGAAATTTAGCGAGCAGTTGGTGTTCAGATACTAGAAAGGTCACCAATATAGCAGACTCACGCGCATACGCTAAATCCAACGAACGGGTCTCCATGCAGAGTCGACCGATGACAACGTGTTCAGAGCAGGCCCGCATTACGAGGGGGCTAAGGGTGCTGCAGCACCCGGGCCCGCACTAGCCTTAATGCGACCCTGGTTCAGAGAACACGCCCAGCGTCGAAGACGTATACACCCCGCCGATGGGCGTGATGGTCCAAGACAAAAGATGATACGACCTCCCAACGCAACCCTTCGTAAACGTAATTTCCAAACTTCTAAAGCGTCACTCGAAAGCCAAGCACAGGGCACCAGCTTATTTACGAGCGTGGGCGGTAGAAGAGGCGGCATCCGGACATAGCTCAAGCCACCAGGTGGATCTATGACGGGCACCCATCGGAGTGATTGTAGAACCCCTTCTGGCAGACAGTCGATGCCATTTCATAGCCTCTGCTCTTCGTCTTTCAACGGCATTGATAGGTCAGCATATGTAAGCCACGACCACCCTTCAGGAACGTACGTGTCATTTATGGCCGTCTAAGTGCCAAATGTGGGCGCTACTGAACGACTGTGAGAGGATCTTAGGAACATTCAACTGTATATATATATATATATATATATATATGTATATATATATATATATATATATATAAATTTTGTAGCTTAAATTGACTGTATATTTTATAGCGAACACTTCCTATCTCATATATGAGATAGGAAGTGTTCGCTATAAAATATACAGTCAATTTAAGCTACAAAATTTATTTTGAAATCGGGACACCCTGTCGTAGCGTCAGTGGCGGCGATCTTGTTTGGCAGGTGGGGAAGAGACACTTTTGAAATGATCTGGTCAAAAAAGAGTTTAGAACTGATCTGGTCAAAAAAGGGGTCAAAAATTTTTCACTCGCGATAAAATTTGTTGATTTTTTTCGTGTTTCTTCAAAATGTGGGGGAGACAGATGTATGGTGTGTCCTCCCACTCTTAAAGGTGGGGAGTCTTGTCCCCCTCGGAACCCCGGGATCGCCGCTCATGCGTATACCGTACCGGTAGTTTGGAAGTTGCGGAAATACCGATTTCTTGTTCAATTATTAGGCATCAACGGAGAGCAAATATTTTTGAGGTCAGAGAGCATGAAGTTCGGAGTTATTCTTGACATAAACCAAACAAGTCGTGCACTATGCACCTTGAAGTGCATGTAAAATCCACGAGAGTTACATAGGCCCTATTAAAGCCTTGAAATCGGCATAGGCCTATAGTGCTGCTCTCAGAGGAGCCTATAAAGCGGCTAGCCAACAGATACACCAAATGTAAAACAATTTAGGCTTATACATCCCAGCCGTGCCCGCGTGAGTATCCGTTAACGTAGGCATATATTGCAACCCTCTCTGTAGGGATAGTACTACAGTAGGGCTGACAGTTTTAACCTTACAAAGCTTCAGTTTGAAAAGAGTTCATAATCGAAGGACATAACTGCGTCGACCTTGCACCATTATAGTGTCTAGCCGAATTTACATGCAGCAGTGAAAAGGTCTGTTCTCAACTGAGAAATAGTAATACCTTTGAGTTAAATGGTTGTTTCCAGTTTCATTGATAGTTTCTTTGCGTTGTCTTCGGTAACAACTCTTCATACGTTGATAGACTTGAAGTTGGTGCTCATGATGCAAGGTATCGAATAAAAATGTCTGAAAACGTAACTTTTATCAACGAAACTGCAGAAATCCTTGAGGAGGAGGAGGATTATTCAGAGTTCGATTTTTACAATATCAGGAATCAGAGCAAGATATATTACATTTCCTTTCTGATCGTCATTGGAGTTCCGTGCTTCATTCTGTCCTTATTCATTCTAATACGACGTCGTTTGTGGCATCACCATGAAGCGTACATCTACTTAGCAGCAATTCTAATCATAAACACCGTAGAAGTTACAGTTGTCTACTCGGAGTGGATCCTGGTACTAGTCAATTACAGACCCTTGAGACTCTCGATCACCGCCGACGTTGTATGTAAATTGTGGGAGTGGTTATTTAATGTGATTTATTACAGTAATTGGTTGTATGTTCTCATGTTGCTAAACGTTTATTTGCGCCAACAACTTGTCACGTTGAGTGACAGAAGAGGTTGTTGTGCGAATCTTGCTGCAAAATATTGCACTCTGCTTGGAACGAAGGTCATCATCTGTTCGTTCTTCACCGTTTGTGCTGTTGCAAATTTTTGGTCCTTTATGGTCTCAAGCCTGCAACGTTACGGTGACTTCTGGATCTGTCTACCTTCAAAACGTTATATTGCACAACAAAGACTGTTGGCACAAGTTTCCTGGTGGCTGGGAGACAATATTTCGTCATTTGTTATGACAGCGCTACTAGTGTTGATTGTCTGGAAGATAAAGAGAAGTTCCGGCTCTGTCTTCGGCCACGCTAATGGTGTCTCTGAAGATAATGGCGACGTGGAAGTAATGGTGAGAATAGTGATCTGCAGTTCAGCTGTTCGCATCGTCCTCAAGACTCCGATATTTATATTCCATCTTCTCTTTGTATTCAACGTGGTCTTCTTACATCACCAGCACGCATACACGGTTTTCCAAGCACTACTCCTTATATCTTACGCTTATCCGCTGTCAACGCCAATCGTCTGCTTCGCTCTGAAATCCAGTTTCAGAGATGATCTGAAAGCGATGGTAGAAAGATGCTGCTACCGATGTTGTCCAGGACCAAGATGCCACAGAACTCTTTCTCCAGGTGCCGACAGCAGTGACAGTGACGTCATTCTGGGAATGGTTCATATCGAAGAAGACTCGCCAGTCGCATAAGACTAGAAGTCTCCGAAACATCTGATCGTCATATTATAAGTATCATGGACGGATCCAGAAGGTTCATCAAGGGGGGGGGGCAAAAATTATACATTCGTTTCTCATTTCCTCCCCCAAATTTTTATATTCATCTGCCAAAAAACTGATTACCTTTTTTTAGTCCTTAACCTCCAGATAGAAAAATAAGTCGTTTATATTATATGCCCGTCAAATGGGGCTATTCTTCATGGCCACCTCCTGTATAAATTTCAAATGGGGGAGGCCATGGCCGGATTGCCCCCCCTGGATACGCCCTTAATAAGTATAAACTGCGAAAATGTCGTGCATAATCTTACAGTGTAATCATGCATAGGCCTAATCTTCAAATTTGATGAAATTCGTTTCAAGAGCTTTCGCATTTACGTTCTCTGTATTTAACTCCATCTGGCTACTAATGAAATTAGAGTGTACCGCGGCAGTCTATGTAGGCCTATGTATTTATTTATGTATGTGTGTGTATTTATGTATGTATGTACACGCTTATACAACATAGATAGGCCTAGGTTACTAATATTTCTGCTCAGTAATAAGTATAATACAATACAATATTCATTTATTAAACATACAATGTTGTCATAGACGCAACATGTGACAAATGATGAGAGAAGTATAGGCCCTAATCATCGTCTAAGCTGTTGGAGAAAGAATGCATTTTGACAAAACGTGAGCGAGCAGAAGGCCCAAAAGATTTATTGGACTTCAATTTAATATGCATTTCTAAACAGTAATGACTGAATGACTTCAGTAATAAGTGAATGACTTAAGCGGTAAGATTTCCATTTCCAACTGGACGTTGAGATCCGAAATTCCAAACCCTGGAAGCAGTGGCAAAAGACCAACATTTAGGCTTTTAAAAGACGATCAAACAACTGACTCAATACCAGATCTGCGACCTTAAGAATCGAACAGAACAAGTCAAAGGTGAGACAATAATGACTTAAGTCAACAATTGAAGTACTGGAGCACTGACGCCTGATGGTCTGACGTTTAACACGTGGCCAAAAAAACTAACAATGAACAAAAATGTCAAAGCAGTAAAACGCGAAAACGCTCGTTATAATGTGATGTATACAGGCTTAATGTGAAGTAGGCCTAAGTTCAGATTAAGTAGCTATAGTGCAGTGTTTAATCTAGACGTCTTTGGGGGGAAATGTCCCCCCAGGATTATGTTTCCCCCAGAGGCCAGCAATATTACAATGTAGAGACTTCTTTAGGGGGGAAATCCCCCCAGGATACATGTGGATACATGTTCCACCCAGAGAGATGACTAAAAAACAAGTCATCAACTTTTTGAAGATGAAATTAGGAAACGTCTGAAACTTTTTAAGATGGATGAAATGACAGAAAAAATCTTGCGTAAATTCGTTGGTCCCCCCAGAAACCTTGTTTCCCCTCCCAGAAGAGGGGGACTAGATTAAACACTGACTATAGTGTATATAGTGTACTAAGTAGCTATAGTGTATCTGAACCCAGCTAAGACGCAGCTTATATGGTTTGGTACTCGTCAGCAGTGCTGGGGAGTATTTGAAATACAAAGTATTTGAAATAGTATTTGAAATACATTTGAGTATTTTTGTATTTGTATTTGAAATACATTTAAAATGAAGTATTTTGTATTTGTATTTGAAATACTTTTCAGAGTATTTTGTATTTGAAATATCAAATACTTCGTTAGAAATACTATTTATTACCTACTTACTCTCATAATTTCACGCAACATGTTTTTTCTCGGTAATAATAACTCAGTGGTCTTCTAACTTCAGATCTTTGGTGAACTTTGTATAGTTACAAGTGTTGATCACTATATCTTGGCTGCTGTAACCCATCCACTCTTCAAACTATTTTGGGTGCCTAATTCCCAGAGGGACAGATTTTTGCAGCATGATGACTATTAATGGAGCATGTATCCTACTATAGAATAAAATGTATTTTGTATTTCAAAATACAAAATACAACAATGTATTTGTATGTTGTATTTGAAATACATTTTGAAAAATGTATTTTGTATTTGTATTTCAAATACTTTTTGAAAAATGTATTTGTATTTAGTATTTGAAATACATTTATACAGTATTTTACCCAGCACTGCTCGTCAGCAGCTCCTCAAACTAGACTTCCCACTTCTTGCTGAGAAATTCCCGTCAATCACTTCTCTCTCTAGTGTCCGTGACCTTGGTGTTGTCCTTTCTGAACACATTGCTAATCTTACCCGTTCTTCTTACTTTCACCTGAGACGGCTTACAACAATCCAACGCTCTGTCTCCTCCGTTTTATAACTATCATCCACGCCTTCACCTGCTCCAGAATTGACTACTGTAATTCTCTTTGATTGGGCTGCCAAAAGTCCGTCTTTCCCCTCCAGACTGTTTTAAATGCTAGATTAATCGCCCGACGCCCGTATTTAGTGCACAAGGCATCACCCGGTTGCGCCTATGATGGAAGGCGTTAGGGTACGGACGGATTATACCCATTGGCCGCATTAGTTAAGAGGAACTCCATGATTTGGCTCGGCGATTCCCAGATAGCCGTGTCGGAGCATCCTTGTGAATAACCTAAATGGCGCTATACAAGTACTCTAATACATACATACATACATACAATGTCATACATACATACATACATACATACATACATACATACATACATACATACATACATACATACATACATAATACATACATACATACATATATACATACATACATACATAAACACATACATACATAAACACATACATACATACACACATACATACATACACACATACATACATACATAAACACATACATACATAAACACATACATACATAAACACATACATACATACATAAACACATGCATACATACATACATACATAGATAAATACATACACACTTACATAATTACATATATGCATAGGCCTAATACATAAATACATACACATTTGCATACATACATTCACGTCGATGCACCATATTTCATTGTAACTGTAGCCTAATTGTACTTGAGCATTTATATAACGCCACTCAAAGATCAACAAATCACAGAACAAGGCTATTGCATGCATCAGTTAGCAAAACAATGCACAGTAAATTAGAAGAGTCCCCAGCGGCGTGCCCACGCACACACGTAGAGCCCAACCAACGGATTCCCATCCACCGTCGACAGATGGCAGCATATTCACGGTCTGTGGACCAAGCTGCGTCGACAGGTTGGAGCGACAACAGATGAGGGCGCTCAGTACATGACGGGGGCGGCGTGAGCATACATCCCTGGCAGCATACCCACATGGAGCCCATAAAGGACAAATATTCCCATGTGGGACCCGTATAGAGCCATATGGGTTCCATCTATACCTAGGGAAATGCTGAGAGATGCTGCATATAATATACTTATACAGGACTGCTAATATATTAAGTAGTAAATATCTGAGTAGAGACCTTGAAGAGGCAGTATAAATTTCGATTGATCTGCGTAACGGCAACGTGAGGCAACGCTGATGTTGACGATGCTGATAGGAAAGCAGGCATTAGTAGATATTATAATTCACCGACGTCGCATTACATCTTATCACATACAGCCCCTACAGATTAACGATTTCCACACAACGTAGAAATTGTTTCTTCAATTTACATCTCCTCTAGGCCTACCTATGACAGTGTATAGGCTTACGCAGCGCTCCTGAATAAGCTCGTGCTCTGCGCTTAGCTTCAGAGTCGCGCTTTTGAATCTGAAGTTTACGATTTTTGTAGCATTCATTCCAAGGTTGGTTCTATAATGGTTAAACTGTAGGCTAGATCAACTGCATAAGCTATGCTATCTGCCTCTGTGACCCAGCCCAATCCGGCCGGATGGAGCCCCCGATTGAATAAACACACTCCTCATCCTAATCGAACTATACATGGATGATGACGATACTTGGGCTGGAAATATTACAAGGAGTTATGGTCAAGGAAACTGTAGGACATCGAAGTGGATCGCTGTGGGATTTTCAGCCAATGGATTGCATCTATATTCGTTTATTAGGCAAAACTGGTTGGCACATCACAACCAGGAACCAGAGAATAGGTAAAAGAAATAATAAAAATAAATAAAGGTTATGGGTAATTATTGTAGAGTGTAAGATTTTCTTATACAGAATACGTGAGATATAGTTTTTGTCGTCTTTGTCCAGAGTGATTTAAGGATGAGAGCGATAGGCAGGAGCGTCTACTCACTCCCTCCCCCCGAGTCATTGCAGCAACTTTCCCTCCCCTCCCCTCCTTTTCCCCGTCTTTCTCCCCCACATTAATGATGGCACATACACTGACAGATATTCCCCTATTGTTTGGATGGAGCATTTGCTCCAAGGTTGCTATAGAGTAGACGCCTCTGGCGATAGGGTCATCATACCTCCATGTCCTGGTGACACCTAGCGAGTTTTAGACGAGTTGCACACTTAATTTGGGTGGATAAGAGGGACGTTAAGTCCTTCAAACACAGTTGCTGAGCACCATCGATGACGTGTTGCATGGTCATGTTTGCACTTTTGAACTTTGATAGAAGGGTGCAATATCAAATGCAGTTGTATAGCATTGTGTAAGTATTCAGTTACACTAAATATTTAATGAATTAAAAACGCGCATTTTACATTAACCATGAATCAGCATTTTGACCAGTAAAAAAGTCAAACATATGCATTGGTTTCTAAGCAATATTGGTCAGTATCAGACATTATTACTGTGGCCAGAAAGCTCCCAATATTCTGCCTGTCAATATACAGCTCATATAGGTTACTGCAGCATAAACCCAGTCAAGTTTCTATGGCCATCATAAAATTATGTTTGGCTATGGACTACAGATATGTGTATTATGGCCAGACAAATAAGACCAGGTGCATTCAGGCCACAATAATGTCCGGTATTACCATACATAACACAGGAAAAGTAACAGGGCTTTTCCGAACCCATAATCAAGTCACGCAATTCACTTTTTATAAGCCACATTACACTCATGTGAATAGTGTCTGTAGAAGTGTTCACATAATTATATATGGCTAGAATGTTCAGAGACAATTCATGGTTGCAGCCGCTGTAAATGCATCAGCTTTGTTAGTTCTGGGACCCGGATGTTGTCTAGTTGTATATCCACATTCTTTGCCAAAACCATCGTACTTCTCGAGCTTGTTTACACTATACATGTACATGTTTATCTTTCTTTACATAATCTGTTAATGTGATAGTTTACAGCAATCTCGCTCTTAATAACCAAACAATATCTTTGAGCATTCTGATTAAATGATTTAAGAAGGGTAGTACACGTTACTGGACAAATGTGCTTAATATTAAGTTACGTGTCTTGCTACCGGCCACAACACACCTGCTCTCTTTTCCAACAATTCTGCCCAATTCGTTATACCAAGGCGTTCAACAGGTTCACACATGTCCCATCCGGTACAAGCTACGGTACATCATCACCGCTGCAACCGTAGAAGCTACATTCGACAGCTTTGCATCCGACTTCCATCACATACTGCGCAAGACTTTGTTTCAAAATTCTATCGACGACCTTAAGTGCTTGCCCAACAAAACTTAGCGAAAAATAACAAACTCAAAAACAGCAAGCACATAATCCGAAAGCAAGCAACATCCATCTCCTAAAACTCTCACATTAATCCATGTTCAATCCGTTTTCCGTCACTCCTAGTGTTCAAATTAATAACCAAAATCATCCATACTTTTCATTCCACAACTTATTCATTAAGGCAAAATATGCTCCCACCCACGTACTTGAAAACGCGTGGATACAGCGCTCGTGACTAAGTTCAGCTTTCGTGAATAAGCTGTGCTCTGCATTTAGCTTTAGAGTAGCACTCTAGAAGTTTGGAGTTTACGATTACAGTTACAACTGCAGTCAGAATACTTTGGTAATGCAACATAAATATATTGGTTTATTCTGACATTTCAAAATAAAAAAGAAACCATGGCTTTAAGCCATTCCTTATCATTACACACACATACACTACCAAATGTTCCAGCCATGTAACGTGCATATGTATTGACACATAGTCATTGGCTGTGCTTTGAAAGAGGGTTCTTGCTTCTGTTTACTCGAAACCAAAATTTGAGAGAAACACAGAAAGCAACAATGCTTGTGGAGGTTATTTGACTGGCAGAAACACGACGTAAACCGCCAACGGACAGAAAATAATTGATGGCAAACTGGAGGAGGTGGTTGCAGACGTGGCGTGCTTCGTCGGGGTGAAATGGCCGAGACATCAGTCGAGGGCTGCTGAAGCGGCAGCCGCATATTTATAGTATTTCTTCAGGATGACAAGCATACTGGAAAAATAAAACATCCCAAGCAATTAGTTTGCATTGAACTATCAATCAATCACTGTTTATTGATCAAAGAATCCAGCATTAGTATAAAACAATGACAATGTGAAGTCATACAAGAATGCATTCTTTAGGTTAGGTATATCTGGAGTAGTGGTTCAAAAGGAGACCTTAAAGGAACCTAAGTTCCGCTAAGAAAGGCCCTATGTTTTGAAAAAGTTAAGTCGATGGTAGAGCTGACCAGAAGGATTTGAGAATATTCCTACTCCATAATATCATGAGAATACTAAATCCATTGACAGTAAGAATAAGCAGCAGACAAGTTAACTCCGTAACAGCGGATCTAATTGATAGACGACGAATGATAAGATGACAAGCCTAAGACAAGTTACTAACATACACAAAACATACTTAACTAAAACATTAATAACACAGGAAAGGATCACGGCTACTTGGTGTTAAGTAGAATGCACACAGGCATTTTTGGAAAACATAGAAGTTGGAGATATGGCATAATTCATGAGGAAGGTTGTTCCATGTATTGAGGCACATAGCAACAAATGAGAATTTATGTAAGTTCGTACGTGAAAATCCAATCAAGTAAGTATTACTTTTATTTCGTGTAAAATGAGAATGAAAGTCAGAGATACTTTTATAATAGTTAGAGAATGCATTAGGCAAAAGGTTAAAGGTATAACAATGCATAAACTCAGTGACTTAATAATCCTGATTTGATCTAGAGTCAGTATTCCCAATTGCCGAAAAAGATGGTTGGTGTGTGAATTAATTGGAGACCAAGTGATAACCCAAATGAAGCGCTTCTAGAGTACATGAAGTCTTTGTATTTCTTCTTATAATTGGATGCCCAAACTAAGTTACCACATGACAGGTAAGGGTATAGAAGTTAATACAGTAAGATTTAGCTTGGGACAATTGAGGAGATGCATGTCATTATATCTACGGATTTGGCCATTTTGTCTGAAGTCACCTTGTCACCTTGTGCTGTCAACTCCTGGAGCTCTAGCAATCGCCATGACACACATTCTCCATTGCTTCCTATTCGAAGTCAGGTCCCTTAGTGCTTCCAGATTCATGCCAGTTACATCGTGAATCTCATCCATCCATTTCTTCCTTGGTCGACCCCGTCTTTTTTTCCCCTCACCACAAGCCAACATCATTTCCTTTTCTAGCCCATCAGATCGCATAACATGACCAAAGAATCCAAGCTTCAATCTTGTCGCTTTTTGTTTTAATGACTCTTCATTCTCGACACCAATCTCCACTCGTATTGATTCAGTCGTCCTTTTCTCTGTCCATGATATTCTCAACATCTTTCTCCATATCCACATTTCACATGCGTTGACCTTTTTCTCCATGTTCTTTGTCATTGTCCACGACTCACACCCATACAGAACCGTTGGAAAGACTAGGGCTCTCACGAGCCTTTTTTTTGTATCTATGCTCACATGCTTGTCCTTCCATATCTTTTCCAGTCCAATCATTGCAGCTTTCCCAATCGCAATCCTTCTTTTTATTTCTGTATCACATTTTCCTTCTTTTTCGACCAATGATCCCAGGAAAGTGAAGCTTTCTACCACCTCTATTTCTTCTCCGTCAATCTCAAAAGTATCCCATTCTGCTGTTGTCATGACCTTTGTCTTCTTTATGTTGAAGTATAAGCCAGCTTTTTCACCTTCTCTCCTTACCCTTCTTATTAATTCTATCAGCTCATCTTTTCTTTTTGCCATTAGTGTTGTATCATCCGCATATCTAAGATTGTTCAATGTCCTTCCTGTCTGAAGTCACACCAATTAATATGTTGGTCAACGTAAATTCTTAAGAATTTTACAGAGTTGACCTGTGGGATCCTTATATTGTCAATTTGAATTATTTCCTTATGTTGTGGTAGTTTACGACTTGAGACGAATAAGATATAATGGATTTATCCATGTTACGGGATAATTTGTTCGCTTTGAACCAGTCAGAGACACACATTAACTCCATACAAGTGAATAGTATGAAGACTAAAATAAACTTGTAGCCAGGGGCAGCCAGTTGATGGGTGTAACCATAGTTTGACAATTCGTGACTTTCGGTTTAAAAATTCATAAAAATTCGTGAATTTTTGGCCTATTTTAAAATTCATAAAAATTTATGGGGCCATTGTTAGGCTTTTTTACATTGACAGTGGCGTTTGCAGAAAAGCAGCGTAAGCAACAACAAATGTGATGACGTCATGATTTGTTGTGATAAGCTTCTGCTTACAATTTAATGTAAAATTCAATATAAAAGTTTATTATGTAACGAGTTCATTTAGTTAAAACCTAATTTCTCAAAGATGAAAGAACATGGACCAGAGTGAAAGTATGTAGTGATTTTGGAGGAAAAGGAAAAGGGTAATTCAAAAATACAGCGCTGTTTTTGTGAAACGGAATTTGTTGGTCGTTCTGCCCGAATTCGGGAGCATTTGCATGGCGAAAATACAGAAACCAGAGTCGAGTGAGAGCAATGGGCTGTTCCTGACTCTGAATCAGAGGATGATGAAGAAGACACAGCTCAATGAACGTTGCCAACCCTTAACCATGTTTGGTTGCAAGCTGTCAGTTACTGACTGGTCACACTGGAGCTGGGGCACTGGTGGTTTTTCGTTCTGCCAACTGACACTCATAGTCACACACCCCAACTATGATAGAATTTGAAGTTCAAGACTTAAAGTAGAACAGTAACTGAATATCAGTACTGTTGTATTGCTAGTCAGCTATCTTTTACGGCTTATTGATTGGTTGCCCATGACATTGACATTTACTTGCTTAAAAAGTAGAAAAGTAAACAAATAATAAAATTCATTGCCAGTTTTAAAATTTGTTAAAATTCGTGAAATATTAAAATTCGTAAAATTCGTAAAATGCAAATTCTCGAACTATGGGTGTAACCATGCGCTGAATGCTTTATTCGGTTTTCATCGCTCTTCACTTAATACAATGACGATGAGCTTTGTTTAATTGCATGCTTGTACTCCTACTACTCTGTAATATAATATGAACAGGTACCAAGTATCTACATACGAAGCCTGTAGATAACGTTAGCCAACAGCAGATGGGATCTTACTCAGTAAAACAATTCGTTTTATTTAAACCAACTATGTACCTATAACGGTTATGCACTTCGGTGGTCAGAGATTGGCTTACCCTGATCCCAGTGACATGGAAGTTTACCAAACAGCTGATTTAGAGACTTACGTAGCGGCTCCAAGGATGAACGTGCAGGCATGAGTGATGATCAGCAACGGCAGGTTCTCCAGAGAAACCATTAGGCTCTGCATCAGACGACTGTTACGAATGCTGTATGTCCGTCGACGAGATACAGGATGCTTAAATGGCTGCAAGTTGTGCTGTAATCATATCATAATTATTATTACAACAGTCATAATTACACTCAGTCACAGGTGGTAATTCACCTTTAGAAATTAAAATATTTTCAGAATATAAATAACTACTTTTAACGGTAATGCCAACCAGTTATCCCCAAACAATAAGCATTACTTAGCTATGTGCATTCATTATTCAATCTATTTGTGTCGTCAGAAATGTACAGAACTATTTGAAAGCAGTTCTTTTATGCAATTGTTCAGATTGTTAAAACACAATTGATGGAAAGTTCCAACAAAGAAAACTTTTCCTGTGACATTTGGCTTGAATCGAAACAATTGAACTATGACTCTCGACCATTGTAATCTTGGGCACGATGTTGATAAGCAAGTGTAATTACCAGCACAGCAACTCAAAAGAACAGCCGCTTAAGCTAACCTCGAGAGGTATCAATGGATGAAGTGTTGGCGACTTCATTTGTCTTATCCTCAGCATATGAGGGCTGGTGGCCAATCCTCTCCCTCTTCGTCTTATGCCCACTGACAGTGTACGGTCAGTATACTCATTACAGCCGAGATGGGAAGGGGGGCACAGGTGGAGCAGATATATCGAAACAAATTTCTGCCCTGGTGGGAATTTGAACCCCGACCAATCGGTACACAGTCTAACACGCTAATCACCAGACTACTCCACACAAGCTCCAAAGCTACATGATGTATAAGAATAACACAAGAAGGTGGTACTTACTGAACTGGCCCAAGGTGGCACAATTTCTGGTCTACTTGACCAGTCCCAGACCCAGTCGTTGGTCGGTTCACAGGGTGGCGTTCCAAATGTACCCTAAAACATCAGATATCGGTCCTAAATGCAATTCAGTGTAGCAGAGGACAGAGTACGCACTCTTTCAATTCATAAATTGGAAACATGATTCACTGCGTTAAGTTCTTCATGCATAATTACTCAGTGACTTTGACATTCTGTGTGTACGGTCATGCGTGCACTTCTGAACTTTGCAAGGAGGGCAGTATCGGACAGAGTTGTATTGTATTGTCTTATTGTATTGCATCTCTTGAAAAACCCAGTTCTACCGTTTTCAGAGACGGTGTGCTGGAGTTGAATGTTCGCCATTGGAGTTGAGTCACCATTAAACTACAAGATAAACTTTCAACTTGGGTTACACAGTGAGACAACACTAATCTACTTAACTCACAAGTTCTCTGAACACACGGTCAAAAGATCCGAATCGTTATACCAAATAATTAAATGTTGTATGAAAGGCCAGCAAAATATCACCATCAGGACACAATAGCAGACATTTACACACCAATGGTTTACATCGTAATCTCCAAATCTCTATTAAAGTGCAACTATGAAGTTAAGCACAGGGCTGAACTTATTCACGAGAGCTGGGGTTATTCACGAGCGCTGAGCTTAGCGACGAGCACTTTTCTTATACACGAGTGCTGGGTTTATTCCCGAGCGCTGATGCCATTTTGCTTAACGTTAAGTGGTGCTATGTCCCTCAAAGCTGCTTGCCGTATTGGTCAACATGTCATACAAGAACGGCAGTGTAGTGCTAAACACCGACAATGTCAGCATTATCCTTTTTAACGCATGGCCTGGTTTATATGCTGAATCATAAGGCAACCCCCCCGATGACTTCACATTAATGAATCTACACTGTCCTATCATACCCTAGAGCGAACATTATCAAGAAGAAAACAGATAACAAGTCTATTTTGAAACTATGTGACTCAATCAATAGATTGCTTTCGTGCAGCAGTCTTTACGAATCGATCGTCTTGATATTAACATACTGATGGCTTTTGGATGCATTATCCTTTTTAACACATGGCGCATTAGACACTGGCACAATAGAAGTTATAATTACAATTTTCTGCTATAGACTCACTTACCTGCATCATGCTGACTTCAAAAGTGTCTGGTGGCAAATCAGTGCTGAGGCTTTGACCACTTCGAGGACTACAATTTAAAGTCGTCGTTTTCTTCAAATTATATTCAACTTGATGTTTTACGTCACAACATCATTTGAAGGTCCTAAGCAATTCTGTATACGAATTCATTTAACATTTCCACAAAAAATTGACTACCTACTAGGGTGGCCAATTTTTGTATTGGAAAAATTTTTCCCTGGAATTTTTCATCGCACACCCTCTAATTTGATGCGAATTGATGTAAAATGTACACAGTAAAAATTTTAGGGCAATCCAATAAGGGGAAGTGGTCTCCCACAGCCCATTAAAAAACACATTCCCGTACGATCAGAATCGGCAAAATTTTGGCAAAATTTCTAGTGTTCCTAACTTCTTTACTCTCAACCGACCTCTAATTCCTCTATGTGGAATCATACATTAATGCACAGTTGCTAGATGACTAATATTACTAATTGACTAAGCTTATAAGGTAAGAATTTTTATATTAATTTTTATTTTTGAATTTTTTTATTTTAATTTGTATTTTTTACATATTTCTCGATATTTTAGAATATGCTATTTTCATTTTAGCATTTATATCTAATTGTCTTTAAACACCTTTTTGTGTGTACAAATATGTATTATAGCATTTGAGCTTAATAATAAATTAATACAGATAATAATAGTCTAAATTTCTGCAGTGTTTTATGTGAGCGATGTATGGACTGAAACCTGCCTTTAAAAGTTTTTCAGTTTAAGTTTGACGTTTGTTTCGTAAAAAAATTAATTTAAAGATGGCTAGTGCAGTGAGTTGTGCAAAAACTGCTGAGGATCCTCCCAATGATGAACCCTCGACTTCATCATATCATCCACCTGGTCATTGGGTTCAACAATCGAACCATAAAACTCAAAATCGGCTTATGTCGGAACCATTACCAAAGCGCTGCATTATCGACAACCCACTGTTCAACGCGGCATTGGATAGGACCCGAATATCGACTCATCAGGCAATGATGATTGTTACGCCCGCTCTTGCTGCAGTAGGAATTGATGTCACTCAGTTGTCTTTGTCGAGCACCTCTCTGATGGAAGCTCGCAATGTTTCACGTGAAACACTTGCAGCAACGGTACGACTCAACTTCCAGCCAACAGTACCACTCATTGCACACTTTGATGGCAAACTGCTGCCAGATTTGGACGGAACCAAGCGTGACTGTCTACCAATCGTCGTGTCTGGTTTGGATGTTGAGAAACTGCTTGGAATCGCAAGGCTTCCAGCTGGAACTGGAGTTCTCATGGGTCAGAAGATTGTGGAATTCTTACGTGAGTGGCCAGGCGTCGAAGAGCATCTGGCAGGCCTTTGCTTTGACACGACTTCAAGCAACACCAGAATCCACACTGGAGAGAAGTCACTATTGTGCAGCAATCGTTCATTTGGCGCCTCCTTTTTCTCACGATCCCACACCATATTCTCGAGATAACTGCAACCGCCATGTTTGAAACTTTCTCTATCTCAAAAAGACCAGAGATAGCTCTAGTTTTTGGTCGACTGAAGTCCCAGTGGGAATTCATCGATATTAAAGTCAAAGTTTGATACGCTAGATAGAGACAAGGCTGGTGAAAGTTGTCTGAGTACATCAGAGAAAACATGGCTTGCATCTCGCCGTGCTCCCATTGCAGCGGCGTAACCAGGGCTTCAAAATAATTACGCATCTTGTAACACTGAGGGGAGGGGTCTGGGGAGGGGGCTGAGCCCCTTCCCCAGGGTAAGAAAATTTTTTATTTAGAGGTTTGTAATGGTGCATTTTGGAGACCATCTTTTTGGTTAAAGTAATAACATTTTACATAAGTTCTTTGGCCCAGGGTAAGAAAATTTTTTATTTAGAGGTTTGTAATGGCCGGTGCATTTTGGAGACCATCTTTTTGGTTAAAAGTAATAAAATTTTACATAAGTTCTATATATAGAGGTTTTTTATCATATCATATATAATTATATATACTTTATTTCGCTCAAAGCAGAAACACGAAGATTACAAAATATCGCAAAATGAAAAGCAATAGTGCGATAACACAAAAAACCTATGGAGCCCTCAATTTACAATGTCCAAAAACAAAAAACCGTAAAAATCTTTACGCAGTTGCGTAATTGCGTAATGCTAGTTACGCGCCTGCCCCATTGTCAGCAACCTGTGACGGCATCTTGAAGATGTTCAACCACGTGAGGATTATCGAGAGTTTGCCAGACTAGCACTTAGACTGTTGGGTGAAGATGCAGATACTGGATTTTCAGCTCCAGGTGCGTACCACCATGCTCGCTGGATGGCAAAAGGCATATACTGCCTAAAAATCTTTGGATTCCGTCATCAATTCCAACTGAGCAAGCGCAAGTTGGCATCTCTTGGGCGTATCTGTTTGTTTGTATCCACAATCTACGCAGGCTTCTGGTTTTCTGCACCTCTTACGACAGATGCTCCTACAAATGACTTGTTGATGTTGCAGTTGATTGAAGACTTCAGACAAGTTGACAGTAAAATCGCTGGAGTTGCAGAAAGGAAACTGCGGCTCCACTTGTGGCACCTAAGTGAGACCTTGCTCCATTGTCTTTATTCAGTGATGACATTTGTGATGAAGACAAGCAGGATATTGTCAATGCCCTGCAGAGGGAGCCAAATCCAGAAGATGTTCACCGTCTTGCACCAAACAAGATTCCTGAGTTCAGGATCCTCTCTGTGGCACACTTTGTCACCAAACGATCGCTTAACTTGTTCGAGTCCCTTCATCTGCCACAAGACTTCCTCTCTACACCAGCTAGTATGTAGTCAGAGCGTGACGACTACATTGCAGCGCGAAAGATGGTTCGCGCGCTGAAGGTGGTTAATGACTTGCAGAACGTGCAGTCAAATTGGCTGCTGACTTCAATGAAGTTCTTACCAAGAATGACATGCAGAGTCAGCTTCTCTACCAGGTTGTTGAGCACCACCGAAAGCTTCTACCGACAAATGCAACCAAGAAGCAACTAGTCGATAAGTCAGACTTGCTTGACAATTAGCCTGGGTCAACGGTCACTGGGTATTTATGACCCAGTTTTCTTGTTCATATGTTCACAATTGTTCAGTTTTTGCTAACGGATGGTAAATTAGTCGAAAATACGGTTTTTCAATTTTTTTTATATTTCTGTTGAATAAGGAACACTAGAAAGACTTACTAGCTCAAACAATGACAAGCATTAATGTTTATTTTACAGTAAGCTGTTCTTAGCATACAGTTTTGTGCAAATATGAACAAAAACTGTTGGATAAGAAAAAAGTTATGAACCTTAAAAGATAGTAGAAATTTTTGCCAAATCTGTTCTTGTGCATTTTTTAATGGGCTGTGGGAGACCACTTCCTCTTATCAGAATGACATAAAATTTTTACTGTGTACTCTTTACATCAATTCTCATCAAATTAGAGGGTGTGCGATTCAAAATATAATAAAAAAATTTTCCTGGCCACCCTACTACCTACCTGATCTACAAGGTGTGATAACGAGGTTTAAAAAGTTTTCTGAGCCGTCTCTATCAGAGACATTCGTATTATTCCGGAAGGTCGTTTAGTGCAATACTGTTTGAATATTTAGTGATCGATGATACATCAATGACTAACTGATTGATCAATACCTTAATTCACTGAATGACTGATCGATTAATTAAATGACTATAATCATAAAAAGTGAATGACTGACAAACCACACCATTGATTACACATTGTGCCTCTGAGTAGGTCTCTTGAACAGGCGCTATATAAATTTCCAGAATGAATGAATGAATGAATGAATACAACTGTGACTTTTAAGTACCTCACGAAAGCACTGACTGCACCAGTTTAAGCAACTTGCTTTGATGGACTGATCGATGGAATGATCGGTGGACTGATTGATCGAATGATCGGTGGACTGATCGATGGAATGATCGGTGGACTGATTGATCGAATGATCGGTGGACTGATCGATGGAATGATCGGTGGACTGATCGATGGAATGATCGGTGGACTGATCGATGGAATGATCGGTGGACTGATCGATGGAATGATCGGTGGACTGATCGATGGAATGATCGGTGGACTGATCGATGGAATGATCGGTGGACTGATCGATGGACTTGCGTCATTAGTTAACTGGTCAGTCGACTCGACTAATTGATTGATTAGATACCTGGCAGAGCATGAACAAACGCTCCCAACGTTTGAGGATGTGGAGTGTGACGATTCTCTCTGCGCATCTCGAAGCAGCCGTTCGATCACGGAACTGCTCTGTGAGGGAGCATTTGGGGGCGAAGGTGAAACGCTCGTCTGACTCTTATAGGTCAACTCCTCCCATGAATCTACAACACACAGCACGGTTCAATGAAGGTCAAACCAGTTCAGATAATAACAAAAACAATATTAGAGGTAGTAACAATCTTCAAATAATAATAATAATAATAATATTCTGATTGATAAACACCTCAGATGAATTTATGCCACAGGGCCTGGTATAACAATGTTTACAACAACAATAACAATCAATCAATCAATCAATTTCGTTTATTCTATCAAGCTGACATGTGCGCAACTTCTTACAGCATTAAAGTAGTCACAATAATACACTGTCATAAAAAATGAGCCCGGCCTATGCAAATAATAATTATGCAAATATGCCATGACACAGTGGCGTCACTAGGGCTGGTGTCACCCGGTGCGGTAAGTCAAGGTGTCACCCTAAAAAATGTGATGACCTTTTTTTAGGAATTCGTCTCCCAAAAAAAGTGATGACCTTTTTTACGAATTCGTCTTGGAAAAAAAAGTGATGACCTTTTTTAGGAATTCGTCTTCCAAACAATTTCATGACCTTTTTTAGGAATTCCTCATCTTGCAAAAATTTCATCATTTTCTCATGTTGGGTGTCACCTCCCTCTGAGGGTGTCACCCGGTGCGGTCCGCAGCCCCTCGTGACGCCACTGCCACGACAGAAGGGAAGCTTCAGTTGTCTTGACTATCTGTGTCTTATACAGTTTAATATGCGGAATACATGACAACAATAAATACCATTAGTAATTAATTTGTGCAATTATAATAAAGGAAGTATTAAGTACTGCTAATCAATAATTTACAATTAACTATAAATAATGTTTCTTAAGGGAACATATTGGGAACAGTAGATGACTGGTGAGAGCACTCGGCGTGTAATGCGGAGAGACTTGAGCCTCCATTCAGATGGTCACTGTGTAAGGACCTAGAGCAAGTCCTTCACAAGAGTTGCTCTGCGCTGTCAATGTTCTATCCTATGGCTGTGTGTACACTTCTGAACTTTGGAAGGATGGCTACATCAAATACAGCTCAACTGTACAGCAGTACTGTCATATCTATTCATGCATATTTTATTCACCTACTGCCACAACACTTTAACCACAAGAGTGGACTAAAAGCGACTGGGAAACCAATGCAGCTCATCATTAGAGTGTTAACCAGGTCAAACATCGAAGTCTATTCATTCAACACGGTTTCTGCATTACATCAATGGTTTCCTAATTTGTAGCAAGATTACATGGAGCATGGGGTTTCTTTCAATCCCACTTTTCCTGAGGCAAAGCATAAGTCCTGCAAAATCTGATTAGAGATTTTTATGGGCGATGACCTGCACATCACTGCAACGCACAGATGGGAGACACCAGGTCTTAACCTCTTCCGTTTTTCACATGGCCTTGTCAATGCATGTATATAAAACATTCTAAGCCATGCACAGCTTATAGCTTTTCTACAGCTACACCAGTAAATTTTCTGTCACAAGGCCACTTCAACAAAGGACCTCTTGACGATTCATTTCTGCCTAAACTGAACCAGGCCCACCAAGTCTCACGCATTGACTACACGAATAAAAGTGATGTATGGAAATAGCACAGACTAACAAAGCCAGAAGGTTATTCACCATTGGTCTGACCAGTAGTTCGGCACAATATGATGTCTCATATATTGCTAGATGCTACGGGATCACAACTGTATACACTGTCTAGCAGCATGCATGTAACAGTAATACATATTTACACTGAAAAGTTTATGACTATATGATTGTTCTAGCCTTTCATTTGTACTCATTGCAGCGGAGTTGGCTAGGGGGCGCAAGTGAAGCTGAAATCCGGAAAAAATTTCTGTCATGTTGGGGATTTGAATCAATGGACAGTCGTACAGGGTAAAGAGTCAATCATCGTGCACCCCTTTATTAATGAACCTACCCCTAACAGCAGAGGTGCGACACAAAATTTTTTGTCCAGTTGTAGCTTTAGGCTTAAGTTTAAAAAGCTACAACTTAGGCCCACAAACAAAAGTCACAAACTGCATGGGCCTAAAAAAATTTCAGAATTTTGGGGGACTTTTAAATTTTTATAAGTATTGTATTTATATATATTATGTAGAACCTTTTCAAATGGCTTGTGTAGCAAATTCCCTCTTGCCTGAGTTGGTGCTTACTACACAGAGCAGATTAAACGTGGCACCCATTAGTGCTATTAAATATTTAAAAAGCATATATGGTTTGAAGTTCTGTGACACCTTCTGATGTAATATTTTAACAAGGGGCCTCCAAGCTTTATATAGCTTAGGGCCTCACCATATCTCAGGGGATATTTTACGAAATTTCCACTCGTGGGGATGTTTTGAAAAAGGACATTTTTCACGCATAATTTTAAGTCAAGAAGCACTGAATCAGAGAAACTTGGGAGATATATATTTTAAATATTTGAACTTTCGAACAGTCAAATGATCAAAATGAACTCATTATTAATGAGGATTTCAACTTCAAGCCTAAAGGTCATAATAAAATAAAATCACATAATCATTGGTGGTGACTGACCAGTGGGACTGAAAAGGGCAAAATTCACTGGTGGGGAAAAGGGTAAGGACTGGTGGGGAATTTGAGAGGGCTGGTGGGGAATTTCCCCACCGGTTAACATGTTGAAAAAATGCCCTGCCATCTCTGAATCCGGCACTAAATGGTAGAATAAGGGATAGGAATCATCATAGGAGGGAGTAGTACCTTGGCCTTTTATCAGAAAGAAAAACCAACTTGACACACATATCTCAGTTGAACATCAACATTCAACACCAACAACATAGGAACTTGGCCCTACAGAAACTTTACCCAACCACCATGAAAAACACAGCCCAGCCCATCCATGAGTCGATAAACTGTTTACACATGGGGTTATCTGACTCACTAACCCTACCTTTCAATCCTCACGGCGGCCAGTCTTTTCAAAGTTCCTAGCAAACTACTCAAGTGAAACACACATCAGCAGTTTGAATTCAGAAACAGAAAAAAAGTATGCTTTCAGATAACGCTTTCAAAGTACACTTAAAAGTATAAAATATATCGTAGTCATAACACCATCATTTATTCATCACAATCTAACATAACTGATATCACAATCTAACGTAATTTCAATCATAATCTATCATACAAAAATCATAAATTTATAATATTATATATCTATCATAAGTCTATTGCATTATATTATATTCTATCAATCCATCAG
Organism: Allolobophora icterica; assembly: GCA_963556255.1. Classification (NCBI taxonomy): domain Eukaryota; kingdom Metazoa; phylum Annelida; class Clitellata; order Crassiclitellata; family Lumbricidae; genus Allolobophora; species Allolobophora icterica. Next base: position 92,381,304 of record OY744603.1, read on the forward strand.
AAATCTAAAATGATCGCTATATTTCACTACTTTAAGTTAAGGAGCACAAGGCACACAGCTTCTTGCCGAGTGCAGAGCTATGGCGACAGTCAACTCTGTTCATAATTATAAAGCCAACTCATCACGGGGGGGGGGGTGTGGGAGGGGTTGCGCTTTCCTCCTTTATCTGCGCACTGTATTTATTTGCTCACATATGAACTAGTTGTTCTTGACGAACTTTAATACCACTTAGACCAACAACAACAGCACTTTCATGAGCTATATAAAAGGCATTGTGACTGTATTAAATGTCTAGACAGTAGACATACATACACACATGCATACATACACACACACACACATACATACATACATATATGCATACAGACACACATACATACATATATGCACACATACGCACATAAATACAAATATGCATACATAAATACATACATGCATGCATACATACACGCATGAATAATTACATACATACACACATGCATACATACATGCACACATACATAAATACACACATGCATACATACATACATATATACATACACACATGCATACATACACACATACATACATACACACATACACACATGCATACATACATGTGTAAAAACTGTGTATACTTACGCACATACAAATATAGGCAGACAAACAATTTGAATGTAACATGTAAGCAACACATATGTAGCACGCAACATACATGTAACACATAAGCAACACATACATAACACATACATAGCACGTAACACATACGTAACAAATACATAACACAACGTAACAGACACATACAATAGCATTCCTGTGGACCTATTTACTGTACTTTAACATGATATCCTCCAGGCAGAGTTTCCCAAACTGTGGGTGGCGACCCATTTTTGGGTTGCGAAGCTCTGGCAAGTGGGTCGCCAAATTTGTTCGATAAACATTTATTTTTTACAGCAACAACATTTGGCTATGATTGGGCTATAACTAGCTGGATTACAATAAATGTTAAACTGTTTTTACCTACGTTTCCTTTTAATTCTTTAAATTTCTAAGCGCTGTACGTAAATCCGCATATTTTGATAGCAATTTACGAAGCAAATTTTAGTACACAATGCTTAATTATACACAGTGCATGCCAAGATATTCACAAGTGGGTCGCGACCCAGAAAAGTTTGGGAACCACTGCTCCAGGGTTTTATTAACCACTACTACAATACTGCTTTTGATATTGTCCTCAGAACATCAATGGGACTGAGCAACTGTGCGTGAAGGACTTGTGTCAAGGTTCTTACAAAGTCACCGCCTGAGTTGAGGCTCTCAAACCGAACCCGTGCTCTATCCACTTGGCTATCCGTTAGGCTACCTACCAGATTTGGCTACCCATTTGGCTACTGTGCCTGAGAATCACCCATATCACCAGAATCTCCACAAGTATGCCATAGTATGATTGACTGCACCTGTTTGGCATCCAGTTAAACCCAGGTCACAGTGGGAACAAAAGTAATCACCTTTCTCCCACCAGGGCAGTATCAGTTGCAGGAGGCATGCTACACATCATGTTTCATTGCCTTCCCAGCTGTGCTTTCTGGGCCTGTGATAGGGTCAGAAGGTGTAACTAATCCTAATGCTGGTGGGTTCTATTTATATCTCACTCTGATTATTTGTCTACTGAGAGAGTATATATATATTCAAAGAGGCTGAAATACGCTCACAGGCTGTGTTCCGTAGTTGCTCCTATTATATTCAGTCCACCGGGTACATAACCTGCCCACAGTTGACACAGGGCATAGAACATATCTCAGTCCCTCATTGTTACCCATACAAATTAAGTAAGCAAGCAAGCAATTAAATAATTAACTAAGTAATTAATGAAGTAATTAAGCAATGATGTGAGTAATTCAGTAAGAGATTAAGTAAGCAATTTAAATAATTCAGTAATTCAGAAATTGAGTAAGTAATTAAGCAAGTAATTAAGTGATTCAGTAATTAAATAAGTAAGTAAGTAATCTTTATTATTACAACTGGTCAGGCAATTTAAATTCCTGGGAAACTCCGCTGCTCAGTGCCCAGTAATTACCGCCATGTCATGCTGCATTGTTTGCCATTTAGAACTCAAACTGTTACGTAACTACAGTACCAGGTTACATCTAAATTCATACTACTGAACACTGCCTATGCCTACCCTAGAACTACATACTATAATTATAGTAAGCTATGAACACTCCATACAATCTGTCTCACTTCCACCCCCACCCCATTATAAATGTCATTCTGACTAAATTTCTCTTTCAGAATTAACGTCAGAACAAACTTCTGTCTCATTCTAAAAGCAATGGCGTCACAAGGGTTGGTGTCATGTGTTACCCAGTGCGGTAAGTCATGGTGTCACCCCATGGACCTCCTCTCTTAGCTAGATCATACAGTATCCTTAGTAAATTTTTGGTACTAATGGGCTTATGAAAAATGGTTTTGTTGTTATCTGTTATTGTTAAGTTAAAAAGAATAAATTTTTACTGAAACTCTGCACAAAAATTTGTTAGACAGTCATTTTGTCGAAGGTGTCGTCCGGTGCGACCCGCACCCCTGTAGTGACGCCACTGGCTAAAGGGCTTCACTGCAGAAAAGGGCTTCACCCCGCTTACTTTAGAAAACGAAGTGCAGTATCTGAAATTAACCCCAAGAAGCATCTGTGGGGACAGAATTTTCTTAGCCTTGGCGTAAGAAGGCGGTTAACCAGTCCTCTCCCTTCCCACTCAATCATCCCACCACTCAATCATCCCACAACATGATCATCCCACAACACGATCATCCCACCACTCGATCATCCAACCACGTACAAAGTGTATAAAGTCAGCAGTGGTTAAACTGCTCATGCAGAGGTTCTGCATCTCCAAATCTTTGCAAATGTTAAACCTGAGCATATCTGGTGAACCTATAACCAATATGTGCTATTCCAATAAAACATGAAAAACATGAAATACTTACAAAACATCGATCATTGTAGCCAAAAGCACATTTAGATGACGGGTATTTGCTATTAGACGACGGATCTTATGGTCGAGGCAACGAACCCCGAATCAGGGATCCCTTGCCATGTGCCTATAAACATTTTATGAGACCCATATGGGCCCTAACCTGGTCTCAAATAGAAACATAGGCCTAGGTCTCTTATGGGTCCCACACGGGTGCGATAACAAGGCCATTTTACGGCTGACTCCACTAGATGGCAGAAATGGCGCAGAATTATCAGAAACATCTTTCCCTGGCAGGGATTTCAGCCCCCAACCTATAGTTTATGCCTTGACAATCCAGCACGCTAACCACTAAACCATCACGCACTCAGTCGTTCAGCCCCCCCCCCCCTACCCCACCCTTCCTAACACGATCTCATATGTAACTTGAACGGGTTATGGCGATGAAAGATTTATGGGTCTCTACTGAAAATATAGGCCATGGCCATTTTAAAACAAAAGGACAGTGTCACAGAATAATGCCACACCACTGCAAGGATATGATTTTTTAAAAATCTACGATCTAAGCGCAGATTATGAATACATAATACATACGCAATCTATAAAAATTCACACATTAATATATAAACGTTGTTTATATGCGTGTGGTGCGAAAATCACCGAAAACGAACCGTTTAGGACGTCGTCATGTCTGCCAACGTTTTCGGTCGACGACATTTTTATTGGAATCGCAATCTATCGCCCGAACAGCCACGAAAATTCTCATCAAAACTTAAATAATTTACTTGAAACGAACAACGACATCAACAACGACAAAAACAACGCCTTTCCAGCGCTCCCTCACTCGCTAAAAATAGGTCATATGACGTAATGAAACACGTGACCAACCGGCCAGGTACCAGTCACGTGACTTGGCCGGCCGCAGTTTGACCGATGCGTCTTTGAGAGATGAACGAGTAAATTGTACGCGGCACAGTCCGTTAGGTTTCAGATTTCAAGGCGAATTAAACTGTAGGCCACGTGTCAAGATAATTGCACGGCCTGCTCAAAACTAGCCTCAGAAGAAGAAGCGCTGTCCCTTAAGTTGTCCCCGAGAGGCAGCCATTGGCAGTAAGTATTAGCGACTTCATTTTCTTAGCCTCAGCATACGCACACACCTACACACCTACAAACACCTACACACACACATACATGCATACATACATATATAATTATAGAGAAAGAGATATGAGGGAAGATTGTCAGTCCTCTCCCTCTCCAGTGTACTATGGCAGAGTTTGCCAGAGGGTGCAACTAGGGTAAAAAATTTAAAACAGTGAATGGCATTGAATGTGAACCTCGTTCGAATCACTTCGAATTCTCTGTCCATATAAGAAATGTGCCAAAGAAGTTGCAGTTAGGTCTTTCTCGTTTATCGATGACCTGAGTCGCGTAATCTAGGTGTGTTTTATTCTGTTCTGCGCCTTTTTGTATTTCACGAGAGGCGCTAGGCCTATATAAATTACCAAAATGAATGAATGAATGAATTACGGCGCACTTTTTGGGCGCTGTAGAAATCCGGAGATTACGATTACGATTACGATTACATCTATCGAGCTCTTCGTTGATAAACAAATTCTGACCATAAACCAAATAAATATATTCCTGGTTAGTCTTTTCATGTACCGTTATCATAATAATTTGCTGCCTTTGTCTTTTGTTTTTTACTTCGGGAGGGGCGTAACCATCCACCACCACCAGACGCGCACCGCCCTGAATTACCGCCCTGAGTGTGCCCGTATCAATGTAAAAAGGTTCTCCATCAAATGCCGGGGCCCCAGAATATGGAACTCCCTACCTGCTGTACTAACCTCAATTCGACCTATCAGCCGATTTAAAACACTGCTAAGGTCCTATATTATAAGCAACATCACCTCATTTATTGTCGACATAATATACTAGGGTTCATTGATGTTATCTATTTTATAATTTGTTAATTATTACTACCATTCATTAACTGATTAATCACTTAAGGTTTTAAGATAGTAAAATAGCTATACCTTGGATATGAATATGTCTACTCTCAATGCTTGCTTTATTTTGTGTTTAAATTTTGGCTCACTGTTAGTTAAGATTTATAAATTTTCAACCAGATATGTATCTATACTGTCCGTCTCAGCCTGTGAAGTATCAGGGTGTCCCATTTTAGCGGGACTTGTCCCTTAGGGACATCCTTTTATAACACTAAACTGATAACTGTTGTTTTCTGTCACTGTTAATCTGCAGTTTGTGTGTTGTAATAAAAACGGATTTGATTTGATTTTGATTTGAATCTTGTCCACCGAGCCTGACAATTATATTACGTGTCGTCCAGATCCTATCTTACCAGGTGCAGTTTGTTTCTTCTCTGGAGGGCGGAGCCTACGACTCCCTAGGAGATTGAGTGCAAAGATAGCTGAAGCATTTACGGAGAAAACGTTGCAATGGGTGAGGGTTCTAGGCCTATAGGTCACGTTGACAGAGGGCCACAACAAAAGAATGATGCAATGTTTTGACCCCGACTCACACAGGCAAATATATTTTATGGACATAGGGTTAATAACTCCCAGGGATCTCGTCCTAAACAAAAAAGAACCGGAACGCCGGCGAAACGGCGATTGCCGAAGGCAAGAAGCCCCTAACGACTAGGGGGTTTGGGGGAGCGTCGTAAGCTCCCCCAGCGGGGTCTGGGGCGGAGCCCCAGAAGCTGACGCAATTTTGAGCATTTGATGCCAAAATGGAGTACATTTTAGGCTCTTGTTTACCTCAAATTTTTCAACAATGATTTTGAAAAAACTACCTAAACCAGCTCTTCAAGGGCCATGTTAATCTAGAAATTTCTAGCTATACCTGGATGACACGAAAATGTTCATAACATAACATTTTGTTGATCCCAAATGCAAATATCTGCATAATACAATTACATCAATTTAACAAAATATCGTGAATCTTGTCTTTAAAAAACCACAATGATGGCAGTATTAAAAAAGTAAAAGTTTCAAGAAATAGCCTACGTAACAAAATCAGATAAAGTCATTCAAATAGTTTTCGCATGTGGTAGTAACGTGGCTCTTGTCGTTCCTCGCATTTCCTGGACTGACTTTCAAATGCGCCACGGTGACCGATAGCCAACCACTTCTTCACGTACGGAAGCGGGTCAAATAAGTGGGTCGCGAAGCTCTGGCAAGTGGGTCGCCAAATTTTTCAAGAGACACATTTTTTCGGAGCAACAACTTTACTCACTTTGTTGCCTTACATGGGTACAACAGTTGCTTTTAGATAGCAAGAAATTATGAACTGTTTTTACTTAAATTTCCTTTTGATGCTTGAAATATGCCAATTTCAAAACGCTGTGCGTAAACCCGCATATTTCGATGCCAATTTACGAAGTAAATTTTAGTGCACAATGCTTAACTGTTCACAGTGGGTACCGAGACTGCCAATATATTTACGCGACCCAGTGAAGTTTGGGAACCGTTGGTCTAATGAGAAAGACATTTTTATTAGTATGCATACGTTCTAATTGTCTGACATGTATGTAAACCAGAGTGTGTTATGTCAATTGGTCAAATAAAGAACATACTTACTTACTTACTTTGACGGCAGCGCTTTGAAATCACGCGAACGTTCGCGAGGGGACGCCACTGTCGCGACATTCCCGTTTTTTAAAAACGGGCTTTACTCTGGCATAGCTAGGATTTTTACCATAGGGGTTGCGTAATGCGAAGCAGTAGTCTTCAGAGGTGAGTTTATAGGGCGATCTCCAGAAGCATAGAATGCTAAACAATCACGGAATCAACTTTTTCGATAATACTTTCTTATTTTAACAGATTTCACAGAGGCTGCGTAACACTTAAGGTTTAACTTTGTAAAGGCATAAGTAATGTTCCACAAAGTGAAGCAGATTACTTATGTAGAGCCTACTACTTTAAAGAGCAAAGCGACAACTACTATTCTGAATTGGTACTGCATGGGACCCTGCTTCTCTCTCTCTCTCTCTCTCTCTCTCTCTCTCTCTCTCTCTCTCTCTCTCTCTCTCTCTCTCTCTCTCTCTCTCTCTCTCTCTCTCTCTCTCTCTCTCTCTCTCTCTTTCTCTCTCTCTCTCTCCCTCTCCCTCTCCCCCTCTATCTCTCCCTCTCCCTCTCCTTCTCCTTCTCCGTCTCTCTTGTTCATCGTTTAAAGTCTTTTCTGTTTCCGCGAGAGGCTGACATGCATGCTGAGAGCGCCTCTGATAGTTCGCACTTTGAGAGGCGCTTTATAACTTCCCAGATACCATATCATACCATTCTGAATTAAGAAGTTCGTGGTGCTAGGCCACGCATATGATTCTGGTGGAGCATAGAATTCGGTCAGAAATCGAAATTTGTCTGCATCAGTTAACTTAACTTTGCACCAACGGCTAGAACAAAATCATTCTGATGACCAACGTCTTTTAATGTGCCTAAGTTCTCTGATTGAGCAACTGAGACTGTTTTCAGTGACACAGGCTCACACACAGCTATTAAATCGTTTTCGTTAACAATGCCAATGGAATATTTTATTATCTGTAGTGCAAACCTCTTCAGTCCCATTTCCACCTTAACAGTCGTTGCTGGCTTGCTTTTTTGGTGAAGAAATTCAACAGATCGGTTTCTCTATAACGCTTCATCATCTATTTATTAAATTTAAGCAACTAGACTTAAAAATGTAATTAGAAGTCGTTCTTTTCTGTTTGAAAGTAAACGAATGAAAATAGCGACTGTATTCTCAACGTGAAGGACTACTATGATACTATCACAGCAGGCCGAGTAACATGAAGAACGAAGACTGCAGCCGTATACAACAGGGTTGTAGAGAGACATTGAAAGAGACATACTGCGACAGAGAAAGAGCGAGAGAAAACGAGAGAGACAGACAGACACGGTAAGACAGATAAAGAGAGATAGCGAGTAAGAGCGAGTAAGCGAGGGAGTGAGAGGGCGAAAGATCGGAAAGACAGACGATCATATTTCAGGCATTTCTTAGCGCTGGAGCTGACTGACATACCCTTACAGTGTATGAAGTGGTTGGGAAAGGGAGAATCTGGCTGTAGGCCTATATTAGTGTGCATGCGAATGAACATAGGGCCTAATCTCATATATACAACTGCCATGGGCGTCTTTGCTACTGAGGGTCACCCAGGGTCAAATAACTCAACCCATTAGGGTGAGGGTCACTTACACAGACAAATAGTATATATATACGTCTGTGGCCCTACATGTGTATATAGCGTATGCATCCTACAGGGTATATTCTGGCTGCAGAGAGGCTGAAATCTACATGGGCCATTAATAATCCGCAAGAAAAGTATAGGAAGTAACGAAAAGACGCTCTAGATACTAGAAATTTTTTCCAAGAAAGAACCGGTACGGCGTTCCGGTCGTCAAAAAAAGAACCGGAACGCCGTTCCGGTGCGTTCCGGTCCCAACCGATCCCTGATAACTCCTAGCTTGCTGCTTTATGACAGAGAATGTATTATTTACAGATAATGTGCACGTTTTTCTGTAGTCACCGTATGGCCTCGACCATGCTCAGTGGCGGCGATCTTTTTTGACAGGTGAGGGGGACATCTTTGAACTGATCTGGTCAAAAAAGAGTTTTGAACTGATTTGGTCAAAAAGAGGTAAACAAAATTTATCGCCGTGAACTGATCTGGTCAAAAATTTGATGACCCCCCCAAAATGTGTGGGGGGGTCCGATGCATGACGTGTCCCCCCACTGTTAAAGGTGGGGGTCTTGTCCCATCGACCCCTCCCCCATGATCGCCGCCCATGACCATACTCACTTGATCCGGGTGAGATCCGTTACAAGCGTGGACCGTGAGTTGGGACTATATCTGAAGTTCTAGCGCAAGATAAGTAGATACAAGCCCGTGTAATAATAAGTCTCGAGCCGTGACTGCGAGAAGAGCAGTACTTTAAACTAGCCCTGATCGAGGCAGCCATGGGTACGACTTCATATTTTTTAGCCTCGGCATATGAGACGCGGGCCTCTCCCTCGCCGTCCCATCTTCCTACTGACAGTGTGCGGTCAGTGAACTCATTAATTATAGCTGAGTTGGCAAGGCGGTACAGCTGGAGCAGAAATTTCGAACCAAATCCTGGCGAGGATTTGAACCCCCGACCATTCGATTGACAGTTCAGCACGCTGACCACTACACCATTGAGCACCACGGAAACAAGCGCAGGACACCAGTCTATCCAGAGTGCTGCGTCGTGTCAGAGGGGTTCTCGAGATATAGGCCTACTAAGTGGAGTTCCAAAAATGTCCGTGACTCATGTCGGCAGCAGCTTATCTCAGAAAATCTCCGCGCTAAGCAAAAGGTGCGTCGAGGAGAGAATGGTCGTCCGGTACGTTCTGGGGGTTCGACCAACTTACGAGAGTTTATACAAAACTTAGTGTCGTAGGTAATCCTGGTTGTAAGGTATGCGATTAGTACCAGTTCCCAAAAAATTTTTAATTGGCATATAATCAGTACCCAAGTGAATTGTACCTCATTGCGTTCTGTCAGTGAGAAATTATTAATAAACGAAGATATAATAAGTTCTCATCTGGTGTCTGGTTATAACAGACATCACTGCGGCAATATTATAACACGCAGGCATTTCTTCATTGCTAAGAATAACAGCAGTCCCTTTCCCTAGCCTGAGAGGCAGCCATGGGTATGAAGTGTTAGCGACTTAATTTTATTAGCCTCAGCCTATGAGGGGTAGCCTACCCTCTCCCTCGCCGTCTCATATCTTCCCACTGACAGTATACGGTCAGTGTACTCATTGTAGCTGAGTTGGCTAAAGGATTCGAACCCCGACCTCTCGATTAACAGTCCAGAACGCTAACCATTGCACTATCGAGCACCCCAGCCTCTTATCTTATCTAATCTTATTATACAGCTGTCATCGTTTTAGCTGCGCTCGCCGGAGGGCGCTGTTATGGCCAAAAACTGGAGAGAATATATTTATCACGAGAGGGCGCAAATCTCCAACAGCGAAAACCGCACTGTTGGATTGATTTGTTGGATCCTAAAATATGAATAATATAATTATGGTGATATATCATATTATCAACAATGATGTTAAACATTTGAAAGATTATGTTGTTCTTATTCGCATCTATGGAATTGTCTGGTGCTTTTCAGAAAAAAGCAATAGGGCCTAAACTTTAAATCTGAGAACACAAATACAGGCTGAAGGGGGTTGATCAAAGAACTTATAAGTTTTTATACTGACGGCTTTATCCATCGTCGGAGTTTATTTACATTTCAGTGGAGCTGACTGGACGCGGTGCGATTCTATTGCATCTCCACGCAGGCGTTCCCGCGGTGTGAGCAACGTTTCGATAATCGGATGGAGGGGCGTGTGCAGAGGGATGGTTGAAGGTACTGTGCCATGCCGTGGGGTCGATTGGTCGTCGATGTTTGTACCAAATTCGGACCAAATCGGGGAAGAAACTGGACCAGTGTGCGAGCGAATCATAAACAAAACCCGGCGCGTGTGTGTCCTGAGAAACTAAACATAGACTATATATAACTATGCGTTTTCGGGAGGCGTGGCTAACGTTTACGACATCACGGAGTTAGAGATAGATTAACCTATAAAGTTTAAAAATAGACTTGTTTTTTGCAGATACAGCCTGTATAAATATTCGTTATATAGGCCTATAGGCCTATATCGCGATTATTTTAGTGAATTTTACTACTTAGGCCTACATGTGATTATTGTCATAAAACTTTATTTTTTTATTCTACGCTTTTAATTAATAATAATAGCAGAGATTTAAGTGCCATAGTTCGTTAACAGTCGAAAGGAAATCGATGCAACGATTAAAGTTAAAGTTCTTAATTATAATCTCAACCTTCCTAAAGTGTTACTTGAAAGTGAAGCGCATGCGGAGGCGTCTGCACCATGGTAACCTTGGAGCAAATGCTCCTCCCAAGAAATAGCGGTGGGGGGGGGAGGGAGAGGTCTGTAAATGTGTGTGCCACCATTAACTTGGTTCATTTTATGATTCTTCTCTGAAACTGTCTGGTACGTCTGTCCGTCAAAATTAATAATCACATAATCTACAGACAGTTAGCTAGGCCTACATTGGCTTCACACAGTGAGTTTGACAACATAATAACATTTTCAGTTAGACTATGGACTATGCCTCACTGCCAGTGGATAATGGATTAAGATTGAATTGTTTGTTGCAAGTAACTGTGTTGGTTTGTTAAGTTATTGCACTGAAACACTGTAAACAAAGTTTCTATGAATGAATGTTTTTTCAATTGACTGCTTTGGAATTTGCAATCCAGTGGCCGGGGGGGGGGGGGGGTAAGGGGGGGGGGACGGGGAAGGGAGGGGAAGGGGAAGTTGCTGCAATGACTTCGGGAGGATAGACACTTCTGAGCTCATGGCACTAACTTATTCACGAGCGCTACGTCGTGTCCATAGATATCAAGTGAAGATTTAAGTCAGGTTGCCAGAAGTCCAGAGACAGACAGACAAGTTGAGACAACACAGACAGACAGAGGAGCTGCTAGGGCGGGTTAGGAACTGCTAATTGCGGATTGTTTGTTGCTTTTTAGTTTACGTGCTGTAGCATTCCCCAGGGTGAAAATTTTCGGGGTTGTGACATTTTTGTGCTAAAAAGCCAAAAATCACATGGCCCGTATGGGGATCGAACCCACGACCTTCGCGTTATTAGCACGACGCTCTAACCAACTGAGCTAACGGGCCACCTGATAGTCGCATTCATTTATTATGTGTTCAATGTCATGTCGAGTGACCTTTTCAAAATATTTCAAAAGAATCATTCTACTTTTCGCTTTAAAGATATTTAATGGACTTACTTTACATTTCTGTATAGTAAATACCACTGTAATAGCCTGTTGTGACATAAAATAATTTTCCAATTAATTCGGTAGATGGCCCCAATTGCATTCGAGTTCCGACATGCATAAATGCGTTACTATTCGACAGGTGGCAGATCTAGTTGCCTGTCACTGCTCCTTTTCTTCGACGCTGCGTAGTCGAGGAACTCCGCGCATCGTGTCCACTATCAGCTCTGGATGGGAGTCCATAAGTTGGGCTCTACGTGTCTGCGGGAACTTGCCGGTGGCGACTCTTCTAGTTATCTCACCACGGTTCGCTACTTCACTTAGCTTTTGTTCTCAGTTGCTTAAAACATCGTTCAAGGGTGGCGCAGTCTATGCGTGTGAGACAGTCAGAGGCATTAAGTGAGGCGCTATACGATACATGTATCTGTATGGATTATATTTAATGTTCCGTCTAATTTTTACGCCGTGCGCGCATTGGCCTACCGCGAATGTGACGTTGGCGCGGTGGGCATTTGAGGGAAATTGAGGGTATAGGTCTACCAAAGACGTCTGTAAAGGCTTCCCCATCCATTTTCACCACAAGACTTACACTTAAAGCCTAGAAAATCGCGTCGTATAAAACAAAAAGGCTTAAGGCAAGTTGAAGTAAGTAAGTATAGCATTTATGTGCATGTGACAACATTGTAATAGAATTTTATAGAATTATTAGGGAATTTAGGCCCCTACGGTATTAGGCCTACTTATTATAGCCTACACATTTCAAAATGATGATAACATGAACAAATGTTATTGACAAGCACGACATCTTCAATAATTTATAGCAACTAAATAATTATAGGCCTAACTAAAGATGAATCGATTCACAGCACTACTTTCTACTTTTGCATTTACCAGTGTAGGCCCTATACATGATTCAAGTTGTTTCCTAAACAATTAATGCACGTCTATATTAGACTATAAAAGGATATAAAATCCTTGTCAGGTAGGCTATAAAATGGTCAAAATATTAAGTTTAAGTTTTCTGGCGTCTTTCTTTGTGAGATTGCTAACGCGCATAGGCCTACACGTGATCCGGGTCAACTGTTTAACCAGAATAAAATCTTAATTCCGATTACACAGTCCAGGTGGTCAACCTGAAGTCGATTACGTATTTTTGTCTTCGTCGCATTCATATTGCTGAAGCCACTTTCATACTCCACGCTAGATGCCTGGAAAGTGGCACATCAAAATTATATCGCACATAATTTTTCATTTTCTCTCTCTCTCTCTCTCTCTCTCTCTCTCTCTCTCTCTCTCTCTCTCTCTCTCTCTCTCTCTCTCTCTCTCTCTCTCTCTCTCTCTCTCTCTCTCTCTCTCTCTCTCTCTCTCTCTCTCTCTCTCTCTCTCTCTCTCTCTCTCTCTGCACATTCATTTTGCACGTAGGCCTACAACTTCTGCGTTTTGTTATGCAGACTAGCAGTGAACAACTTCTTACAGCTAGTTACAGTGAATTGTTGTAGACCTGAGTATTCTCAGGTCTTGTTGTCGTGACTAAAGGAGACTAACTTCGCAACTAGTTTTCAGACTCGTTGTTTGATCTATGGCTATCTCGCCAACCGAGATGGTCCAGCTGCCTGTTAGAAGTTAGAACATGTTGTTACAAGTACACACAGCCTTTATCTATTGTTGTGGCTCATAAGGGCTGGTTAGATCTGGGTCTCAAACACACAGTCGCAGGCGGCCAGCAAGGAATTTCTTTCGCCCGAGAGGGACCTTAAATATATTGTACAATGAAGATGTGTACTTACATACTTTTTTGTATTCAAGTAATAAAATTCGCTGCCTTTACTTGCTGGTTGCTTTCTAACGACGAAGTTAACTGGTCTTTCCGATTATATCGCCATCTTGGTAGGAGGTCAACTATTGCAATTATGTCTATTAATTAGGCTATTTGCCATATGCATTTGTAATCACCGGCAATGTTACAATTTTGACGAACGTTTGTAGGCCTATGGTTGAATTAATTGGATGATGTAGGATGAAGTAGAAGGACGAAGTAGTAGGATGAGGTACTAGGATGAAGTAGAAGGACGAAGTACTAGGATGAAGTACTAGGATGCATGGGCGCCCGCAGGATTTTTTGCAAGGGAGGTCAGTCACGGCCGGGAGCACTGGCGGAAATCTTGTTTGACAGGTGGGGGAACACTTTTGAAATGATCTGGGGAAAAAAGAGTTTTGAACTGATCTGCTCAAAAAGAGGTCAATTTTTTTATTTGATGACTTTTTTCGGTGTTTCTTCTAAATTTGGGAGAGGGGATATATGGTGTCTCTCCGCTCACTGTTAAAGCTGTTCAAATCAATCACCGAATGCGATTAATACACTGTATTTATCTTTCAGCATTCAAAGACACGTAACTCTGTGTGCCCCTCATGTAGGCCTAATTTAAACCTTTCGCAGTGGTCTGCACTCTGCACTACATACCCAAAAGAAAATAATTTTAGCAATACCGAAGAAATGAATCCAGCCTAGCGTACATTTCAGTGAAATAAATTTTTTCCAATAATACAATCTCATTTCTGAAGCTTGGACTTTGGAAGAGTGTAGGCCCTAATCATACTCAGAGGCTCGGAAAGCGTTTTAAAGTTGAGTGAGCTAACCTGAGCCAAGAAAGCCGTATACAGACCTAAACTGGATAAAATTATCCATTATCTGATATAATCTATAAGCCTAACTATATTTTTTGTCATTTTTGTCATTTTCTACAACCACTGGAAAGTAGTACCCGGAGTCAGTCGCTAAGGAGTTAGCGACTGACTTGATGAGTTAGCGACTGACTTAGCGACTCAGTCGACTAAGTCGCATGCTTATCGACTGACTAAGTCGCTTAGACTTATCGACTGACTTAGCGACTTGCTATCGACTTCTCATGTAATCTGGTATGTCATACCTGATTATCTAACAATAAAATTCTTTTTACCGCATATACTTTACTGAGCGTGCCATCATTTCCGTGGACATTAGATGGGACCCATACACTGGCGTAAACTTGTCCAAAATATTGGAGGGGGAATTTGGTTAGTCATTCTACACTTGTTGCGTATGGCGTAAGTCCATCTCAGTTTTTGGGGGGAGGAGGGCACGTGCCCCGCCTCCCTTCCAGAGTCTACGCCTATGGACTCATATGAATTCAATACCGGTTCAATGTGGGAATATGGGTCCTACATGGGCTCCGCCTCATATGCGCATGCCCGATGACTGTGAAAATTAATGCTAATGTGAATTTGTGACGCATTTGAGTGTTTATAAAAGGAATAAAGCCTATCACTAAGTCCAAGGCAGTGATATTTCAGTTTTGAAAATAATTACACTTTCAGTTTTAATTCAGTTTTTTGGCTCGTATTCAGTACAAGTTTCAGTTCTGAAATAATTTCAGTTTTTATTACAGTTTAAATTCTGAAATAATTTCCGTGTTCGTTTCAGTAACTGGAAAATTTCAGTTCCGGTAGCTACATAGATATTATTTGCATTGATAGACAACAACATGGACGTACAATTGATTATATTATGTTATCTGCTGTTAAGAAGTAGAAGCACTGTTCTGTTATTGTTTACTTGGAAACCGCGATTAAAACAACAGGCAAAATGTTGTGAACGGAGTCGCTAGCAGTCGATAGCTTAGCGACTGGTTTCGACTTGAGGGTTTAAAGGCGGCGGCGGCGGCGGATGGCGGCGGCGCCGGGGACTACTGGAAAGTGTAAGCTCCCTTGCACACCTTTCACTTCCACTTGCTGCGGCGTCCTCGGCAGGCGCATCTGAATGTATAAAAAGCACACTGCACACCCACCCACCTACAAGACACTCCAGTCCTCCCATGCATGGAGCCTCCTATTTTTGTCAGTTATTCACAGTCCAACTTTAAATACGCCGCTCAACCCGCTCCTCATCCGCCCTAACACTTCGCCCTTCCATCACCTCATCGCTAAAATTTGCAAATCGCTTTATAGCCATAGCTGTTTTGCTTCTCTTGAATAAACTCTCACCAGAATTATGACAAATATCAGGTCTTACCTACGAACTCACCAAAATCTTAGCTCTTGTCATCTCTCCATATGGCTTAATTTCAACTGCTCTTTCACAGGTCTTAACCTGCTTCCTCCTCTTCCACTTGCCTCCCTCACCGCTTCAATTCTAAGCTCAATCCACCGTATACCCGTCTGACTGCCTGTCAGGCCTGCCTGACCCCTTTGCACTTTGACCCCCTGCCTATAGATTTTGTTTGACTGAGCGCCTGTGAATAATCTGGTTCCCGCGACCTATAGCTTTTGTGGGCATTGAAGTAGGGCCTAATCGCCAGATTACGATTGCGACTACAAGTAAAAACTGCGAACAAAACGGATTTTTGTGTGTGTGGAAGAAAGTAAAATTTCTCTGTATTATCGAATAGGGCCTACAATGATGGAATCTCATAATGAACTGATCTAGTCTCTATTTCTCCTCCCAATCTGAAAGCCCATGAATAAATATCATATATATATATATATATGCCTACACACACAGACATATATATATATATATATATATATTAGGGTGTGTCTATAATTTGAAGTTTCAAAATTAATATCGGCCAGATTGTTTTTGTGTTCCACCTTGAGAAACATTAACATTTGCCAAATTAGATGAAAATCAAAAGAGATTTAGAACTGGCGCAAAGCCCGGGAAAAATTACCACTTAGAAAACAATGTCGTACATTGTAATTCTCGAAGATCCAAACAATTTCAACACTTAACCATCTATATTAATAAAGCGAGAATTCTGTGTGTGTGTGTGTGTGTGTGTGTGTGTCCCTCTGTCTGTCTGTTTGACCGGGCTTAACTTCTACAATTTTGCACCTTTTCACTCGAAACCTTCACTACTGCGTCGCCCTCGGCTTCGGACACCCAGTGGAGGGGTTCGCATCCCCCGTTTTCACCCCTACCATGGTGAAAATGCCCCAAAACTCTACCCACCCGACCATCAATCACGCGCAAGCTCGCCTATTCCACTGCGAAGCGGTTCTATTTATGGCGCCGGTATTCCCCAACGTCATTAATAATGCGCATAAGTTGTTTACTTTTGCACAAAATTTAATGACGATCGATTCGAAGTATATTCATCGTTTTACAGCAAACTTTAACACATGTATGTTCAAAGACAAAGATCTAAATTATTTACAGTATATGAAACAACCAGTCTGCTTTACTAAGGGCGAGGCCGACTACAGACCGGCAGTGAGGGCTAGATTTCTGGCGTTTTCTTTAACACGCCAACGCCCGGTTCACCCACCCTCTTCGACTGCGAAGCAGTCAGTCCACGGGAGACTGCGAAGCAGTGTCTCTCACAGGTCGCCAGACACCACAAGGGCCTCCAAGACTGCGAAGCAGTCGCCGCCAGAGGGCGACTGAGAAGCAGTCAGTCTACGGCAGAGGTCGCTAGACGCCAGAAGGCGTATACTACAACACTGTGAAGCAGTCTCCGCTGTACGCCAGAAGGCGTCTACAAGACTGCGAAGCAGTCTCCCCCACAGGTGGCCAGACCCCACAAGGGCCTCCAAGACTGCGAAGCAGTCGCCGCCAGAGGGCGACAGCGAAGCAGTCACTCCACGGCAGAGGTCGCTAGACGCCAGAAGGCGTCTACAAGACTGCAAGGCAGTCTCCGCCAGAGGTCGCCAGACGCCACAAGGGCTTCCAAGACTGCGAAGCAGTCGCCGCCAGAGGGCGACTGCGAAGCAGTCAGTCCACGGCAGAGGTCGCTAGACGCCAGAAGGCGTCTACAAGACTGCGAAGCAGTCTCCGCCAGACGTCGCCAGACGCCACAAGGGCCTCCAAGACTGCGAAGCAGTCGTCGCCAGAGGGCGACTGCGAAGCAGTCAGTCCACGGCAGAGGTCGCTAGATGCCAGAAGGCGTCTACAAGACTGCGAAGCAGTCTCCGCCACAGGTCGCCAGACGCCACAAGGGCCTCCAAGACTGCGAAGCAGTCGCCGCCAGAGGGCGACTGCCAAGATTGCCAAGCAGTCGTTGTTGTTGTTGTTGTTGTTGTTGTTGTTGTTGTTGCTGTTGTTGTTGTTGTTGTTGTTGTTGTTGTTGTTGTTGTTGTTGTTGTTGTTGTTGTTGTTGTTGTTGTTGTTGTTGTTGTTGTTGTTGTTGTTGTTGGTGTTGTTGTTGTTGGTGGTGGTGTGAAACTTATAACCCCGGGCAACGCCGGGTAATCCAGCTAGTAAAAAATAAGGCAAAAGCAAACCAAGAACCTTCAGTTATTTGTCATTACTTAGTCCCTTTAGTGCTTTTGGGAATCTATTTCGATGGTATTCAACCATTTGAAGAACAAATTGTTTCTCTTCCTCATTTCGAACCAGGGCTTCACTGCATTAGAGCCACTCATCTCTCCGCTAAATCGTTCGTCACTCTTAGGGCGGATATGATATCTTTCGCCTCATTGAAGGAATGCTCTGACTCCCATTGTTGTGGATCTCGATCAAGAAAAGCGTAATCGAATTTGAGGAGCTGGAAAAGTTTGATGGTAGAAGTGGTAAAAAAATTGGATAGCGCTTTTGTAGATGGATCATGTATGGGAGGAAGCCTCTTTGGAGGTTCGTCGGATCCCTGATTGTTGCGCATGTTATAGACCATGCGCTGTTTTTCGTCGAAGGTGACTGAATCGTCAAAAAGGCTGAGGCCAACCAAGGTCTCCGACAAATACCAAAGGTGTCGGGAAAATGCTGTTAGGGCGACCTGTGAGACTTCCTTGTCTGGGTAAGTATGGATTGCCTTCAAGAATTGAAGATCGTTCCTTGGGGTTTCATTGGGTGATGTACAGGTGAACCAGTACTCCACGTAGGTTGTGGTCACAAAAAGTGAAACTCGAAGTAGATGATTCCACATCTTTTGAGAGTAAGATTGTCGAGATGCCCTCTGGTGTTGTTGAATGGGAAACTGCTCTCTGAAAAGCCACATCTTGATTGCATAAACCGCACGTGCCATCCAACGCGCGTGGTGAAATGCCTCTGGGTAGGCCTACCTGAACTTTATTCCTTTCGGTGGAATTCCTCCTAGGAAAATGACTGTTAGTTCTAGTAGCTTTTCGTAGTTGTCTCTGGTAATCAGCATTCAGTTGCTGCAGTGCGAAGGTGATGACATTCTCTTGAATTTATTTGAATCTTTCTGCTGCGTCTTTATCCTCCATTGCTGTGCGATACTTGGTCTGATCGATTTGGGCCAGAAGTCACGGAAATGACTGAAGAGTTCCAATTTTGGAGACCTTACAGAATCATGCAGTGAAAATACCTTTACCAGAACAATTTCAGAAACATGATGTCGACAGGCAAGCTTCAAGAGGTCTTTTCCTAATTCCCTTTTCCAGCTTGATGCATACGCCGCCCTTGCAACCCGTGTTACTCGCCGTTGTGTCGAAACACATGGCCACGATTCTGTCTTCCAATCCCCAACTTCTGATCTCGGCCAAACACGCATCTGCCATGAAGGCAGCAGTCTCGGATTGGAGTTTGGGGATGGCCAATAGTTTGGTCATATCCTTGGGACCTTACCAGATACCATTATTGGAAGACGATCAACGCACACTCGTCCAGTTTCTGTAAAATCTGGCATGATCTTGCCGTCCCAGTGGATAGTAAGGGGAACCTTCGGATCGAAAGATTCACGAATCTCAGCTGCTAGGGCTGCACGGTTATCCTTCCTTGCTCGATGGATAGCAGAAGGACTGATGATCAGCTCACCAGCTGGTGCTGCATATAGATTGGATGCAGCGAGAGCAGAGAAAATGTGAGAGGCATTCCTGGTGCTGGTTTTGGTACGATCTAGAGCTGCTGCAACATCACGGGTAACTACAGAGATTGTTCCCTTTCGACGCTTTGGTGGTCCAGCTGACGTTGAAGGTTCTGGTTCTCTTTCTGAGCTATTTGATGACGCCTCTTCCTCAGATGATGTTGCCAACAGAGAAACCTCCGTCGCTACCGCCATGCTTGCACGATATCGTCATGGGCGAGGGAATTATTGTTGTAGACAGATTGCTCCGATCGGAAACCACGACATTATCTGATTGGCACAAACTCATTCGGGGATCAAACACATACTCTTACCAAGGGAGACAGCCACTCGCGTTAAATACCATGCTATTGATGTAGCACCAAGTGTCTCCTCTAGAAAACCACAATAGCTTAATTAATTACTATAATTATGTTGAAGATCGAAAACACGAAGAACAGACATCGTAACGTCTAAAATTTTGGCCAACCGAGACAGGTCACCGGGTTACTAATTTCGGTCGCATTGCGCCAGTCCTAAATGTTCAGCTATCGCGATATAATTTCGGATATGGCGTTTATACGCTAATTGGCATGATGATTCGACCTGGCCGTTAAAAGATCTTTGAGTTAAAAAAATCATGTGCATCATAAAAACACCCTAATATATATATATATATATATATATGCATATATATATATTACAGCTGTCTTAATAATTAGTTGTCCTGTGTCTTATCTCTATATCCAAGTCCAACCACTTTCTCTCCAGTCTTGTATGATGATGTATTGCGCGTGTCACCATCCTCCGCCTTTGAACCATGCAGAGAGAAACCCAAGCTATCTTTCTGCAGCCAACACCTGTTAAATCTTTCAGACCGAGAGAGTATGTATGGTATGTATACGGTTTCCAGTATCCATGATTCTCTGGGCAGTCGCCTTAGCTTGCTGACCTTAAGGTCAGGGCTGGTAATGGCCGGCTCTAGGTAGCTTCCATTAGGCCTACTGTGTTATTTCTATTAATTCTATAGTGCATCAACTCTGGGGTTCTCGTCAACATCCTACTGCTGTTGCTTTCAAACTCAGAAAGTAAGGTTTTCAGTATCCATGATTCTCTTGGCAGTCACATCATGATTTCCAGGGGGGGTCAAGCGACCCCCCTTGACCTATGCTGCGGGCGCCCATGCTAGGATGAAGTACCAGGACGAGGTACTAGGACGAAGTAATAAGATTATGTTAATATGGGGAAGTAGTAGGAGGAAGTAGTAGGAGGAAGTAGTAGGATGAAGTAGTAGGATGAAGTAGTATAGGGTCAAGCAGTAGGATGAAATAGTAAGGTGAAGTAATAGGATCAAGTACATGGATGAAGTAGTAGGATGAAGTAGTAGGATGAAGTTGTAGGATGAAGTAGCAGGAGGATGAAGTAGGATAAAGTAGTATACGACGAAGTAGTATGTGATGAAGTAGTCGGATGATGTAATAGGAATCAGGATGAAGTTGTAGGATGAAGTAGTAGGATAAAGTAGTAGGATGAAGTAGTAGATGAAGTTCATAAGTAAGCTTAGTGTAGGATAAAGTTGTAGGATGAAGTATTGCAGTTGCCCTGCCTCCTCTCTCTGGTCTCCCTGGCAACCGGACTCGGACATCCACTGGACATTGATCTCTGGACAACCCCTCTGATACGACGCAGCAATAGAATAGCGCTTTAGAATTTGGAGTTTTCGATTACGATTACGATTGTGTTGGGGCCGCGTTCGATTCGCAGGGTGATTTGAGTTAGAGACCTTCGGGTTAGTTCATATACGATCTCTTCTCTTCATGGTAGCACAATAGTAGGCCAGTATGAGAATTATAGAAAAAATTTTATTCTGGGGGTTAGACTTTGATTCAAGTGGAGTTGGGAGTGCAATGAAGACTTAACTGTGGGGTCCTAAGAAAGACTAGGGGATTGAACCCCCAACCTCCGACAATTCTCACCCTCTAGTTGGCATAGGTATACAATGTACAACGTAGGTCTACATGTTTAATATATCAAGTACTGTACGACATCTGGTGGCCGCCAGGGACGTTGATGTCCGCCGTACTTCGCCACATCTGATTCATAACCACACTACATAATCGATTTCTTATTTCAATAGTATAGGCCTACAAACAAATAAAACGCCCCGGGCTCAAATTTGTTTTTAGAAGATCTTTTGATAGTTTAACTTTACAGCGACATTATAGGGCCTACTGAGTAAACATATCATATAGCTTCATTGCCTTCATTATATCGCTTTCTATTTAGTCCACAACTCGCTTCTCTTTTCTGTGCATGCATTTAAATCGCCAATAGCCACCCAATATATATATATATATATATATATATATATATATATATATATATATATATATATATATATATATATATATATATATATATATATATATATATGTATATATATAATATATATGCCAGGCCATATCGACGTAGAGTAGGGTGCCGCTAGAAGCGCTTTATAAATATCCGAATACAATACAATAGGGTAGTGCGACGTAAATTAGGGTGGGCTCAAGTAGGCCAGAGCAGGTTAGGATAGGACAGGGTAAGGCATTCGGTAGGCCTGTAGAGATAGACGTGAAGTATGTAGGTACGTATAGTTCGTGCTTAATGACGCTATGTCAGAAAAACGATTAGCGTCGCCCAACTACTTTATACAGGCTTGGGACTGGCACCGCTTGTAAAAAGCAGTTGTGGCGTTGGATAGGGGTGACTGAACCGTTATTAAGTATAGACGACCGACGGTCGGACGTACAGACAGAAAACCGGCGGATATACACATTTATAGATGCATATTTATAGATACGAAAACTAGTGTTGTGTTGTGATAGCCTTTCACTCTGCTTCTTCCTTCGATCCATTCTTTCCGTCTCATTGGCCCATAGACCGTCAGGCCGTCATCCAGGATATTCTCGACTCAAAATTGGTTCTTCCCTTGATGACCTCCTTTCTTGTTACAATTCCACACCCTCCAACCTCCTTCACATTCATGCGCCGCGGCTCATCACCAAACACAGTTCACACACCAGCCACCTCTGGTTTACTTCCTAACTCCAAGCCTTTAAAACTGTCTGCAGGCGCCTTGAGCACATCTAGGCCTACTAGCGCACTTTCGACCCGAACAGCTGAAGCAAAAGCCATGAATACCCTGAAATCAGTCACAAATATATGCCCCAAACTCAGCGCTGCTGCCAAAAACAAATATTATTCCTCACTCATCCATTCCAGCTCTCCAACCCAAGATATATTTGGAGAACTGTCAACTCTCTCCTTTATCGCAAATCTCCCTCCCCACTGCCTAGCTTCCCTCTCCTCTCTCGCTGACACATTCTGTTAATTTTTCTCTGACAAAATCACATCCCTTCGCTTCACATTACAATCTCTTCTAGACACACTCTTCCCCTTACCTCCACTCTTCCCCTTACCTCCACAAGCACTGATGCATTCCCTTCTCTCAACCCTACCTCTCCTGCCTCTCAGTCATCGCTCCCAATTCTCTCTCCCACCTCCGAATCAGAAGTGTCACTCTTTCTAAATTTCTTTCCAATAGCAATGCGAACTTGGCCCTATATGTAGGCCTACTTCACTTCTAAAGGACTGTGCCTCTGTCCTCGTTCCTGTAATCACTAAAATTATCACTCTCTCACTCTCTACCGGCAACTTCCCAATGGCCTTTAAGCACTCCATAGTCACTCTCCTTCTAAAAAAAAAACCATGGCAAAGAAAACCTATCTAACTACCGTCCCATCTCCAATCTTGTCTTTCTATCTAAGCCAGCTGAAACTATTGTCATTGTCTCAAAGATTGCCTCTCTTCTATATCACTTCTCAACTCTCACCAATCAGGCTTCACTAAACACCACTCTACAGAAACTTTACCTGCATCTCTGTACAATAAACTGGTCTTTGCCGACAGCCATCAGCGAGTCTACTGCCTCTGCCTCCTTGCAATCTCCGCCGCATTTGACACCATCGATCACAGCCTCCTTCTTTAACGACTACTATCTTCTTGGTTTGGCGTCTCTGGCACTGCTCTACTCTGGTCCCAGTCCTACTTGTCTTCCCGATCCTTCTCTGTTAAAGCCTCCAGCCACTGCTCACAACCCCTCCCTCTTTCCTGTGGTATCCCTGAAGGCTCCGTTCTGGTTTCACTCTTTTTCATCCTGCATACCACATCTTTAAGCCATCTCATAAAATACTCTTCTGTTGACCACCACCTATACCCAGATTCCACCCAACTCTTCATGTCCTTCTCCCGAAGCTCTTTCTCGACCTCTATCACAAAATTATTCAGTGTGGTTAAGGAAATTTCACAGTGGATGTCATCCATTCTCCTCTGCCTTAACCTTCCAAAACCATTCCAAAACCGAATTCATTATCTTAGGCCTTCCCGACCAAATCAAGAAAATCCCTTATCCTTCCATACGCCTATCGACTAACTCTTCGTCTCTTACCTTTACCTTCGACTCCACTGTCCGCAATCTTGGTATTACTCTTGGTTCACATCTCTCCATCTCTCTAATCACATATCCAGCCTCTCGCTCTCCTGCTTCATGCACATTAGTGACCTCCGCCGCATCCGGCCCATTCTCGACCTTAAAACTGCTTTCACCATTGCTACCTCCATTGTTCATTCGAAGCTTGATTACTTCAATTCCCTCTTCCTCAGCCTTGAATCCATTTAAATCAAGCGTCTGCATCTTATCCAAAACTAGCTAGCCAGGGCTGTCACTTGAACGCCCAACCATCATTATTATCACTCCCATCCTCAAATCAATCCATTAGTTAAAAATCCCAGAGCGAATCCACTTCAAAGTCCTATCACTAACCTACAACTCCCTACAAAATTCCCAGCCCTCGAGTTCTCCAACCGAGCCATATCCAACAAAGCACCACGCATATGGAACGATCGCCCCTCTGAGTTCCGCAGATTCTTGGTTCCTCGATCATCATTCCAACATGTTCATCCTCCTCCTCATGCTCCTGTACATATCATCCAAGCTTTCCACTCAAAACTCAAGTCTCACCTTTTCAAGAACTCCTATCCTGACTCATCTGATCCTCCGCCTTCCAATTATTTTCTCCCTAAACGACACCCGTCTTAACAACTCTCTGCCTCCTCTCTTGATCTGGCTTCCATGGTAACCGGACTCGGACTCCCTCTGGAGTACTCTTTCGAAAAATCCTGTGATTTGACGTAACGTTCGTGAATAGGCAACAGGTTGGTACCCTGCGCCTGGCCTTCGGGTGGCGCTTTAAAAATTTGTAGATTACGATTACAATTGATATATTCTCTATCCATTCACGAGAATTCGCATGTTACGAATTTAAAAAAATCTAATATTTCACGAATTTTAACGAATTTTAAAAGTGACAACGAATTTTATTATTTGTTTACTTTTCAATTTTTCAATTAAATAAATGTCATTGTCATATAGGCGATCAAATTAATCAGCCGTAGAAGTTAGCTGACCAACAACACAGCAGTGACTGAATATCAGTAGAGTCTTGAACTTCGAATTTTATCATCGCTGGGGTGTGTGACTGTGAGTGTCAGTCTGCCCAACAATTGCCCAAGGAATTTTTAAGAATTTCTACAAATTTTAAAATAGGCCAAAAATTCAGGAATTGTTACGAATTTTAAAACCGAAAGTCGCGAATTCTCAAACAATGGTTCACGCTTAACAGTGATGAGGGTTTTGAGTTATGACTTCAAACTTCTCGTGTTTGGTTCTCTAACCCCGACACGCTCGTGGACCATAAAGCGCAGTAAACAAGACAAGACCTATGTTTTGTCGCCACCCATCAATCAGCGAAAGTCACGACAATGGCAAACCAGATCGCTAGAGAGATTGTGAGCTGACTGATGACCTCTTCAACAATACGTCTGTCAGTGGCGAGAAGATCGCCTTTGAGAGGCTGTTCCTCATTCACGAAAGCACTAAGTAGGGCCTACATACATGCATATATACATACGTATACATACATATACATACATACATACATACATACATACATACATACATACATACATACATACATACATACATACATACATACATACATACATACATACATACATACATACATACATGTCATACATACATACATACATACATACATACAGAAATGCATACATTCCTACGTACATATATAAATACATACATACAAACATACATACATACATACATACATACATACATACATACATACATACATACATACATACATACATACATACATACATACATACATACATACATACATACATACATACATACAATATGCATGTATATTGCACTCGATCTATCACGATCTGCTGTAAAAGGGTCATTGTTAGCCGTGCAATCACCACATTCCGGAGACTCTCTTCATGCGCTCCCCCCCCCCCCCATCACAACGGCAGGATTTCGGATGTCAAGAGAGGTGCTACGAATGGCAGTTGGCATCCGGTTTGGAATTGCGTTATGTGATTTACACATTTAAATTTATTTTTATAGCTAGTGGAAGCCAGCGACCATCGCGGAGTCTCACGATCAAAGGGACATGAAGGCAAAAACGGCAATGCGTGGTCAGTGACGTCATTTGGCGGGCTTTCCTAAAATCAAATCAATCAATCAGATATTCGCTTATGTTTCATAACAGTTGACATAACGCAATTGGTTAACAGTCACTGATAAGTGTTAGAGTGATAAGA
The DNA here is from genome assembly GCA_963556255.1 of Allolobophora icterica. NCBI lineage: Eukaryota > Metazoa > Annelida > Clitellata > Crassiclitellata > Lumbricidae > Allolobophora > Allolobophora icterica. The sequence goes on from OY744603.1 coordinate 92,407,622, forward strand.
TTATGATAAGCTTAATCTCTCAGCAGCCCCTCGCCATCGACAATGCTGATACAAGTTTCGGTAGAGAACCCTCGATATAAAGGTTTTGTCATTCTTATTTGGAAGGGCAAAGTTCTGAGGCCGAGGGCGAAACTGATAAGGAGTGGGTTGGATCTTTGGGAAGTATGGACAAAGAACGAGTTGTGGGTTTGAGGCCATTGCTTTAAATAGCCGGTCACCTGCCAACGAGCGAGATCATCTGCTTTCTCGATAGTGACAGTCGAAGGGAGGCAGTCCATTTTACGCATACGCGTTAAGAGCCTATCCGCGTTATTCTTTTCTCCTTGACTCAGGTAACCCCACCATGAGAGAGAGGCATGCATCAAAGAGGATAATGTGGTTGCTCTTGCAATCTCTTGCAGTGTAGGCGATGTAAAGCCATGTGAACGAATTGCGTAGAGGAATGAAGATGAGGTCGTTAAGACAGCATCCAGATGTGATCCCATCTTTAAATCGGATCGTATATTTACCCCTAGGATTTTAATTGAGGAGACTCGGAACGAGTAATTGACATAATTGTGAGGATTCTCCCTATCCTTTTTAGCTTCTGTCCCATTGTGCGTTTGCTAATGGTGTAATAAAGAGTATACTTACTTACTTACAACTGTCCCGTTATAAGAGGTTGTTGTACTGTCCATGTCCAACGGGAGGCGCACCTTTTGGAATGCGCCCAAATGACATTAATAGATGAGCATCTTTGATTTAAATGTTGGCCAATAATGTGTCGATAAAATTAGGTGACGCCGCATGATTGGGTGATATGGAACACGTGATATTGTGGTTGCGGGAAGAAGGACGCCTTCTTACGTCGTGTTCTTGCTCTGGTGGCAATGTTTAAGAGAAACTCTGGAGAAAAATTGCCGATTTTGGTGTGTCTGTGGAATAATTTGTGTAAGGACCTTGTGAGAGTATTTCTCTGTCTTGTTTAATATTGATTATGAAGTTGGGGGTTCTGGGATATTATTTTTTTGTGGCGTTTGTAGCGCTCGATAAATCAGACCCCGTCGATATTGATGTGAATCCTTCCCAGTTGATAATGCGTGTAGTATAGTAGTTTAAAATAGTCAAAGTGATTTAGGCTGTAATAATTTAGAACTTTATCTGATTAGCCAAACATTGAGCTGTAATTGATCCGCAGTTTAGGATAGCTCAGAATACTGTGTTCTTAAGAGTTAAGTACTGTTAAGAGCTTATATTGGACTGTTAGAGCGGGTGTAGTAATTCATCCTACTGACTACACAAAGTAGTGTAAAGTGTAATCACGGTTAAGAATTTGTTTTTAGTGTAAGGCCTGAGTTTCTGGCCAGTGAATATGTTAGTTGTAACGAAGAGTCCTGTTGGCAGTTAATTACTAGCACTGTAATCAAGAAATCTGCTGTAATTGTAGTTTAGTGGCTTTCCGTTGAATAATAATACAAAAGCGTTGTATTAGTGACTATCTCAGATAGTAAGTGAGAAATTAGTAAGCAGTTAAGATGTCTGTTTTGAAGACAGGCGGAGAAGCACAAGAAGAGCCAAGATTAAATTCCCGATCTTCCGACTTATATAGCTCCACCATGAATGCATTAAGAAAGATGAGAGATGAACTAGATCATCTGACCGATAACGTAGCCGCCTTGCAGCCGGTTGATAGGGTGGTCTGGGCTGAAAACAACCTGATTCGCTGGAAGAGCGGGTCACTTCCTATTTGGAGGTCACGGGCATGATGGAGCCAAGTTCTGCTATTCAACCATCCTGGGACATTGCACCTGGCAGTGAAGATTTACCGTGGTTAGCCTACCTAACTCCTCGCCCTGAACCTGGTGATGATTATCCTCGAGAACGACCCATTCTTAGCCCAGAAGGGGAAATCTCAGTGAGCGGTCGCCCTGGGGAGGTCCTGTCAGCCGCCGAAGCCCTGATAGGTCTGTCGGTGGTTGGAGAGGAGCACTGCCTGAAGATGGGCCCCTGCAAAGGGGGACCATTACCAGTTGGCCCTCAGCAGTGGGGTGATCCTAGAGGCCCTACAATTTGCCGCCTAGGAGAGTGGTGAGCCGGAAAATGTCCCGTGACATAGTTTAGGGCAGAGTTTCCCAAACTGTGGGTCGCGACCCAAAGTGGGTCGCGAAGCTTTGGCAAGTGGGTCGCTAAAGGTTATTATTTTTTGCCCAAACAGAGATGTTTGCCAATTCGTCTCGAGCCGTTGAGAATACTGGAGATGCACCGAGATGAACCAACCATGCAGAGGTAAGTGCTATCAGCGAATTTGTCTCAAATACTTGGTCATGCACTGGGTTTGTAGGTCTGATGAGTTTGTAGTAAATAAGATTGTGCCAATTGCTGATCCTTGGATAACACTTGAGTTTATACGCAGGAATTGTAAGGAATTCCCACAATGCCCAGTGATATGACCCCTATCCGTGAGACACTGATAAAGCCAATTTTAAATTTCTTCATGATGGCCGAGAGGCTAAGGGCCGAGCCGGGTCTAGTGCATTGTTCATGCAGAGTTGTCCACGTCTTACTTGTCCAGCGGTTGTTCCATTATCTTTGACGATGAGCTGCTGGTCTTGTTGGTTGTTCGGCACCCGCGAGTACTATCCAGGCTTTCAGCGTCGTATTTACTAGATCGTCTGAGGTATCAGCTGATTATGATGGCAGCATGAGTGCTTGGAGTTGGCTTGTGCCCGCAGCAGAGGTAAAAAAGGCAGCTCCATGTTACGCGTTTGATGTTGTCAAACTCCGGCGTGTTGTTTCTTGTGATAAGTTTGTTAATGTTGATCGACAGAGCGTTTGCGGCCTCGATATGTCCACGCTGGACCAGTACGTGCCTCTTTCTCATAAGGTGTTTGATTATAGGGTCATGAGGGTTGGTTCCTTATCTCTTATCGTAATAGTTTTTTGTGGGGAAAAGGTATCCATGGTTGCATGTATAAATGTGTGGAACGCCGCATAAGTTGCTTGCGGTGTGAACATCCTAGTTATAAAATCCCATGACAGATTCACCAGATAATCACGCAGCGCGGCAAACTGTGTTGTGTTGTTCTGCCCGCTGTACCGTTATATTATGATATTGTTATATTATTGTATTGTTATATTTAAAGCCGATGCAGTATAATGGAAACCATATGAACTGATTGGTATGATAAGGTATTATTATTATTTTAATTATTTTTTTTTTTTTTATGCCCCGAGGCATACAGGATCCCTCAGGGACTTCAGTATTAACTGGTGTAACACAAAATGTCCGGAATGGCCCTATTCATCTAATTATTGTTGTTGTTGTTGTTGTTTTGTTGTTGTTGTTGTTTTTCTTGTTGTTGTTGTTATTATTATTACGTAAACTTGCTAAATTTACTTTTTTGCGCCACTTTGTCATCATCGTAGGGCAGGAACGTGGGTTAAGACGTAGGCCTACCTCTATGCATTCTGGTTAAATGGAAACTGTTAGAAAGCAGCATAATTATACAAAGGCCAATACACATTGGTCCCGAACTATAAGGCGGAAATTATAGCAATCGATTGTTATAGTCAGAATCGATGCAGTATAATGGAAACCATAGCTACCGATTGTTATATTTAAATTCGATACAGTATGATGGAACCACCATAGCTACCGATTATAATATTTAAAATCGGTGCAGTATAATGGAAACCATAGCAACCGATTGTTATATTTAAATCGATGCAGTATGATGGAACCATAGCTACCGATTGTTATATTTAAAATTGATACAGTATGATGGAGCCATAGCAACCGATTGTTATATTTAAAATTGATGCAGAATAATGAAAACCGTAGGTACCGATTGTTATATTGCACAACAATCGGTTGTTATATTGAAAGGCAGATTCAGTACGATAGAAGCCATAGCACCTGATTGTTATATTGACGGCTGACGGTGTTGTTAAAACGGACATGAATAAATGCATGCATAGATACACGCATGGATGCATACGTACATACATACCTAATAGTATAATATGCATGCATCCCTACATATGTACAATTGTACATGCGTACGGTCATACCTATATACATGCATCATGCGTATATACATACCTACGCCGGATTTTCTCAATATTAACGTGATTTTGTTGATCACGCATGTGTGTAACGCATTTTTTTTAGATAACATAATCATTCATAATATTAGTCTTTACTATATGGATCAATTAATCAACTGAGCATTTATATAGCGCCCCTTCAAGGAAACTATTCAGAGGCGCTCCCAGCCCAACCCCGGCGAAAGAGAACAGCAGAGAAGAAAGCGGTGGACGAGTCTCGAGGAAGAGAACGCAGCTCAGGAGGAAGCCAAATCGTGGGTCCAACGACGGAGAAAGCGCGCTGCTGCATAGTAGCGGTGCATGGGAAAGGAACATAGAGGTCGCCACGTGTCCGAGAGCGAAGAGAGCGGTGACAAGGTGGAACAGAGGCACGATAATAGAGCTGGTGCAGATAGTAGGGAGCACGGCCAAGCTGACATTTCCAGACAATGCCGGGTTGGCAGACAATGCCTTGCGAGAGTGGTAACCAGTGGAGGACATCGCGTATGTATTCAAAGACATGGCCAAATTAATTTAGGAATGCGCCCGACCAAGCGCGCAGCAGAGCGCAGTAGTAACAATCGCGATGTTTACAAGGCCGTCGTTTCAAAGACGAGTGATATTTATTCGTAGTACTGTTAGTTGAATTAGATTCAAAGAAGTATTTACGTTTTGAGCTTACACCTAATAGTATTGTTGAGAATGAGTGGAGTTCATTCGGACGCAGTCTTTGAGGCCAAAGCGCAAAAACTTCATTAGGAGCCATCCATAAATTACGTACGCAATAATCCTGGAAAATTGGACCCCTCTCTGTTCGCACGCGTACTTTTTCCCACCCCTACCTGCGTACGTACAGTTGACGCGCACCCCCCCCCAGACCAACTGCAGAATGTGTTAGTTACACAGGTCCAGGCAGCGGCTGTCTGCACTTTTGGCCAGATTGAATCCATGTAATCCATGGACTCACTGTTGAGTTGTGTGATAGTTTAATAATAGCGTTCAGAAGTAAGGTGGCATACAAGTGACACCTCTCCCACAGTCCTACTTCCTCTGGTATTACCGGATAGCTGGAAAGACTGAACTTTAGCTCGCTCGAAGGCCAATCAATTTGCGTACGTACATTATCAGTAGACCCCTCCCCCGTTCGGAAGCGTACGCAAGTACATGCATTTCGGTTACCCCCTCCCCGCCATGCGTACGTAATATATGGATGGCCCCTTACGACGAACCATGACAGCCACCATTTTATTTACGTCAGAATTGCTGACTCATGCCTCGTCGAGAGGAGGACTTGCGTTAGTACGGACATGAATTGCAAAGACCTGGCCGTCCATATCGGTCGTATGTCTTGACAAATAATACAAATGACAGGCCTGCTATAAACAGCCGTCAAGTCGGACTTTTTGTGGTAGACGATTCCATATACGATAGGCACATTACCTGAAAGGATGTTATCGTACAACTGTGCATGCCAGCATTTCTATGCGCATTAAATGCAACTTATAGACGGGTCGCATATTGAAACATGGGTCCTATATGGTATCATTGTGGGAATACTGGCAGGGGAACTTTTAGCCATTATCGGAAGATCGCATAGGTCTTTGAAGTTGATCACGTGGAGCTAGCAAAGCGTGAAGACATGATGGAGAGCAAGTTTAAAGTGTCAAAGATGCGCGTAATATTGATACCATCAACCGATCCCAAAATACACATTCCGAACCGACGATTTCTTCGTCTGTTTCTGGCATTGAATGAAATAATAACAAAGGAACTCGCTTTCATACAGAAATCGACGCATTTTTTTTTCAAATGAGCAGATATGACAGTGAATATGTTGTACATAAACAGTAGTTCGCAGCAAATATATATATACATATATATGGGCGTCCGGAGGGGGCATTTGCCCTCTGGATGTTTCGCATATTTTACAGAAATAAAATCATTTGATTATTATGATTATTACAACAGTCCCAACACGATTTTCGATGCGAAAAACACTTAATTATTAAGGTAAAGCCCATGACCATTGTTTATTTTTGAAGTTGTCACTTGTTCTGGGTTCATGAATAACTTCTATACACAAAGTCATTCTGTCCGGCCTAAAAATATTTTCACCCTCTAAAAATTTCCTACGGACGCCCATGTATAGGTCTAACGATATGTTTGAGATAACTATTCCTCTAGCCCAGTGTTTGCTAAAGAGTAACAAAAATACATTTCTCCAAATCTTTGGACAATAGGGTTAGAGAAGCATCTAATCGCATGCGTGCATCTATTAATTGCTTATAATCTACAGAGGACGCACTTGCAAAATCTGTGGTCGTTTCTTTTTCACCTATTGCAACCAAATCAATCCTATATTGCGCTATGCTGCAGCTTTTGAAGAGCGTAATCTGTAAATTATGCGGCAAACGGTGGAGACATTCTTCGTCCAAGATGGAAATCCTGGACGTAGTCGTTAAGAAATAATTCGAGTCTCGGTTTCTCGTTCCCACTAAAATATCGTGCAAGAGATTGGCGACAAAAACTAAGGCACATTACACAAAGTATATCACAGGATGGCAACGAAACTTAACCTACAGCACGTAAAGTACTCAGTAATAGCAACGGACGCAAAGTTCTGTTACACAAGTGCCTCAGACCTGTAACGGATGTTAGCCAAGTATTCTGGGATAGAACTGTAAGAACTATTTACCCTCTTCTTGTCACTTTGCTCCATGTTGTCGATATATGCGGCGTCATGCAATAGGGCGACGTCATAAGATCCGATTTCACTATATCCTACAAGGCACTGTTTTGTGGAATGCAAATAAAATGAACGGCAAGAATGTCAAAGAAATGTCGGTGCAGTAGGAGGAAAACAGAATTGGTTCAGAATCCTCCAACTGACTAAGTCATACTTGTCTCAAACGCTCTGTTGACTTGTGCACCGAACCGTAACCAGACCGGATTTCCGTCGGGTGCGGTGGTGTCTCTCGACTCGTTAGGCATGGCTGCCCTTGTCCGGGTTCCCAGAGAATCCAATTCCAGGTCTTCGTGATTTCCATCTGCACGTGTCCAAGCGAGACTGGAGTAAGTGGGAGGTGGCGCAAGAGAGGCCTGGTTGGTCACAGAGGAAGACCCGTTGATCTCTTCCACTTCCATCCCCTTTTCCTCATCTTTCGCCGAGTTCTTTCGGCTCCTTGGCTTCAGCCGCATTCCAATTGGGTTGCGCTGGAAGAGCGTCTGAAGCCGGGTGTTCTTGGAGTTCTTCCGAAGGGGGTTGCACCCTTCGTTGCTCAGGACCGGCGGGCTCGTGAAGCTGGCTGGGTAGTCGTTTTCAACTGGGTGCACCCTGTTGGTGGCCATTCTTTCAGAGTACTCCTCGGCGCTGCAGTCGGGCATGATGACTGGCGTCGTACAGTGGAAGCTTGAGTAGTCGATCTCGCACTCGTCATCGTCTCTTAGGTGCGTCATGAGCGGAGTAAGACGCTGGCCCCACTTGATTTCGTTCGGTACGTAGGAGGTCCGGATCTGAATCAGCGATCCCGATGTCTGGACCGTTCCCTCGAGGATGACGATCACCTCGAATTGTTGGGAAAGCATGGCTTCGGCCGAGAGGTTCCAGAGGGGACTCGACTGAGTGATCCGGTGGGCGATCGTAACCGGCCAGAAGAAGAAGACGAAGCTGTCCGTTACACTGGACTCCGTAACAAGTTCGAGCGGGTACTGGCAGAGTGGAATCAGTTCACCCTCGTTCGTCAGTCGGCTTTTGACCAGAAGTGCTCGTATCGACGTACCGATGATGTGCGTCTTGCGAAGATCTCCCACGCGGAAGATGAGGTTGTAGAAACCATCTCGCATGCAGATGACGGCATGGTGGCTGAAGATGATTGTCTGGATTAAGAAGCAATACACTAGACAGTCAGAGTTTAAAACGAAATGGGGATACTGTGAAAAGAAATAAAAATGAAAAATATCATGTCGCAGATATGATTCAGGAAGTTAAATCACCTGCTCTGACCGCGAAAAATAATGTAGTGAACGGAACTATTCTAGCAGATGACAAGTAGATTGCGAAAGGGGCGGAACTAGATACGCATCGTTGTATCCCGAGAATATTAGGAGACAGAGGCTTAAACCTACAAAGTGGCACTGGCAGTATAATATCGTATTTCAACCTGGTCTCCACGATGAATTGATTTTAGATTCTACCGGAATTGTTTTTACGGAGCCCAAAAAAGCGAAGTCGCGGGAACCAGCTCATTCACAGGCGCTTGGAAGGGAGCGGGTGAAATCGGTTCTAGGTGAAGATCCAAAAAGACAGACAGGCAGACGGTTAAGGTGGGTGGTGCTTAGAGTTGAAACGATGAGGGAGGACAGGGGAAATGAGGAATCCGTCTAATCTGATCACCCCACAGGCTTTCCACTCCAACTTAAGGTTCTATCTATTTAAGAATTCCTACACTAATCCATTCAATCCTCTGCCTTCCAAGCTTACATATCCTCAACGAAACACTCCTTACAGAGCAGTTTCTCTGCCTTCTTTCTCTCAGATCTCTGGCAACCGGACTCGGCTATCTCCTTGATACCCTTGATATCTCTAGACAACCCCTGTGCATGACGCAGCGCTCGTGAATAAGCAAGTGTCCTACGTTAAGCTTTAGAGTAGTGCTTTAGAAATTTTAAGTTTTCGATTAGAATTACCTAAGTGTTGTTGCATGCATAGCTTTATGCATGCAACAATCGTGATTTAATTGTGTTAGTTGAGTCTCTCTTGAAGTGGCGCTATATAAATTCGCAGTTAGAATTAAAAACGTAATGCAACGCTTTTAGTAACTAGTCTGAGCTGACCTGCGCCCTGCGCTTGGGTCTGGCTATCTTGGCGAATACGATTCCGGTGATGAAGCACTGGATGAATATTCCGACGCAGCTCTGCGCCATCAGGAGACCCGTTCCAATGGGACAGTGGGGCCCGATGACCCTAAATCCGTATCCGATTGTCGTCTGCGTTTCGAGGGAGTAGAGGAGAGCCGTAGAGAAGTCATATACATTGCTAAGGCAAGTTTCGGTGGAGTTGTCGCCGTCTGAACGAGTGATGTCTCCGTTGAAGTGAGCTAGGGCCAGCCAGATGACGCCAAAGAGAAGCCAGGACAAGAGGAAGGCCAAGACGAACATGATGACGTGGTAATGCCACTTGAGGTCCATGATCGTCGTAAACAAGTCGCGAACATACCGGCGTTTCTTCTTCTGCACCTTCAGTCACACAAAAAGTCACAAGAATTCAGTTCCACGGCTCAGGTTGTAATGTTTTCCCGAGGCAAGGCATTGCCTTCTAGATACTGAATGATTATTGAATGTCGCTGGAAAGGATGTCTAGTTTCGGAAAATCCGAGTTAGATTAGGTTGTAATTGTATTTTTAAATCGTAGTCACAGACTAATATAGCGCTTTAATATGCTAGGCAATCAATTCCATAAGGGTTAGCAGTTTCGCAAAAGTCTGGTTTTTCACTGGTTCGTGTCGGGAGCGTTACTGGTGAGTTTCTTCCTGAAGTGGAGCTTTATAAATTTTATAAATTTCAGACAACAATTACAATCTGACTGAGTAGTCATTTCGTTCTCGACTTGTGTTTCAAGTTGCTTATCCATCACAGGGTGCCTCTCTATGTTAACGGACACGTCTTCTGGATGTTAACCTGATTACGGCTTGGTTTGTGTGCGTCATCGGCCGAAGCCTTGCGCATTAGACACCGGTGCAATAGAATTTACTAATTACAATTACAATTCAATCGAGCAATGTCTGTAGCGCCGCATTCACTAACCTTGGTCATTGAGACGTTTGAGTGTCCACTCTTCCGGACGAGTCGCCGACTCTTCTGGCATTTGGCAAACAGACGTCCACGCTGAGCAACTGGAGCGGCATAGTTGGACCGTACGCTGGTTCCAATACTACCAGTTGGCGCCTCACCGGAAGTTGTTTGAGTCTCGACGGAAACTAAGCTGGCATCGACCGACTGAATGCTCGCGTAGTGTTCGTCCTGGATCGGAGCAAGGTACTCTTTTCTCGAAGACTCTACGTCATTCGTCCGTGTCCGACCTGTGTTTGTGGGGTGGAATGTGGTTTGCGTCGATGTAGCGGCGCTGCTGGAGTGGTTGATGGGATCGGAGGCTTCTGCGTTGTCGTCGATGACTGAGAAGTAATTGGGAAGGGTCATCGGGAGCGAGTTGGACCTCGATGTCCTTGTTACTGTGCAAATCTTCATCTCTAACAGGCAAAACAGAATTACACCACAACATAATTTATTTACTTATTTATTTATTCCGGATATTTCTATAGCGCCTCTCGAAGTCAACTACTACTCAGAGGCGCTCCCGACTACAGCATTTGATACTGTGCCGGAATTTTCACGCCGAAGAACACAGTTAAATTAAACTAAATGCATTAGCATATTGTAGTGGCTTCTGCCGTGATCTTAGTAGACGCCTAAGGTGGCGCATGTGCCAAAGTGGGTAAAGATATGTCTGCACGTAGACTTATTATTAAACACCTTTCAAGTACCTCACAGAAGGTCTTATGTTAAAGGCAGGGCTGTAGTGGTAAAATTAGAGATGAGTAGGCCTATACACTACCGGTGAGCAGCGGCGTCACTAGGGCTGGTGTCACCCACAAAATAATGTGATGACCTTTTTTTAGGAATTCGTCTAAGAAAAATGTATGACTTTTTAGCAATTCTCAGAAAATGTTATGACTTTTTATGATTTCGTCTCTGAAAAAGTTGATGACCTTTTTTAGTCATTCGCCCTAAAAACCGTTCAAAACATCTCTTTTTTCTCAAAATTTAATTACTCAGTGGCTACGCTGTCTCTAGAGAGGTAAGTATACGCTGTATAGGCCTACCCGCGTATACCCTCGTCTACAGCCCTGAGTATACGCTCTCAAATTTCTCAAGAGGTGAGTATACGCTGTATACCCGCGTATACCCTCGACTGACCCTGGTTAAAGGTATGAAGAACAAAAACTTAATCAGTAATCGCACAATGCTGAGATACCTAGGAGAGTCACTACTGGCGAGCTCTCGCAGACTTGTAGAAATTGATTTCACTTTCTTCTATGCAGCTCATGTTGTATTAAAGGTTTACAGGTTTATAGCATAACAGGCTGATCTCCCGTTTTGGGTATCCGTAATTGTAACTGCAAATTTATATAGCGCCACTTCAAGAGATACTCATCAGAGGCGCTCAGATATTCGTCTGGTCTCCTCTTTTAGATCAAAGATCTCGTAGTACGGCGGTGGATCTCGATTGCTATCTCTCACCGCGTTACACGCTCCTGCTTGTAAAGCAAAAGAGTACGCGTGCAACGCGAAAAGTTGCAGTAAGTTGCAGCGCAACATGGTTAGACCATGCACGAGAAAGCGAAGTACAATAGCCTATACGAGGGGTGGGCAACGTACGGCCCGCGCGCCAGGTCCGGCCCCTGGGGACCTTTGGACCGGCCCTTGACATGTCTTTTCACAGTAGCATTGTCACTTATGAACCTTTATCCGGCCCTACATGAATGTCTGGATTTCTGTACGTAGACCGACATTAAAAATTTAAAACAGGTTTCCTCTTTTTTAAGAATCCAGCCTCTGGTCTAGTCAACTAGTTTAATACTCGATCATCAAGGTAACGACTCTCTGCATGAAAGAAGACCACAGGATGGGTAGGATTTAGGTTTGCAACTTAAATTAGACGCCATGTAATTTTAAAACTAAAGAAACTTTTTTTTATTGTAGTGTAGAACTGCAGGTATTAGGACAATAATGTTTTCAACACAAAATTATCTTCGTTTCCATTAAGGTTAAAGTTTAACCGTAACGGTTATTTCGGAATATCTAGCTTGATTAAAATGAATTGTCTGATTTTGGGGCAAATGATCTACGAAAATTAGCCGCGATTGGCGTATTATATGGCCTCTGGGCTGCCCTTAAAATCTTAAGGCGGCCCTCTGTTCAAAGAAGTTACCCATGCCTGGCCTACACGATTCATTCCTTCATTAAGAGAACTTATTTAGCGCCCCTCCAAGATACCCAATCAGAGACGGTATCATTGGCGTAATTTGTGGGCGGGGTACGATGGGTACCCGTACCCCTCACTTTTGGACCGCGGGTACCGAACCCCCACTTTTTGAACAATGCCAATCAATATTTTATTATTTTGCCTTCCCAGAGATCGTAGTCTCCGCCTTGCTTCGTGTATGCAAGAAATTGGTAACCCCCACTTTTTAGAAAAAGTTATGCCCCTGGACGGTATCACAGGGTATCGTGAGAAAAGGTAGCCTGGACGATTTACGCTTGTAGTGCGTAATATAATTCGATCATAATAAGCTTGTTTAAGACGATTTGCGCAGTTGATGACAGTTGATGACAATGAAAAGTAACAATTGATGACAATGAAAAGTAACATCAATTGTTTACAAGACTCGACGACATTGGTCCGTGCGTTGCAATTGCACAGCTGCACTTTAAGTCAATCTCGAACGAACAGATTTCGAGTCGTAAACACTAACGATGAAATGATGAACTTGTGCTAAGTTTTTAGCAGTCTTAATGGAGATGTTATTGAAATAACAACGGCGATCTGACACGCTGCGACCTGAATAACAGCAGTTATAGGCCTACATGATCACGACCTACAAGTGGTCGTGATCGTACGTAATTGCAATTTATACAGAATATCTGCTAGAGCAGTGGTTCTTAACCTTTTTTGACACACGACACACCTAAACTTGCAACTAAATTTGGCGACACACCACGCTATCGTCGTGTGTGAATAATGTTAACAATTTTAAAGCTAAACTAGTTATATACTTAAAATTTTTAATTGTTAACATTTGCAATGAATGAAAACGTTCATGTTTAGTGCTTTGTGGTTTCTACTTTAACTTAGTAACATTTAGTGGGATTTTTGCTCCTAGATTTTTCTCCCTAGCAAGTTTGTTTCGTTTTTTTTTCTTTATGTTGATCATCTGAGAAAAACCTTGCTCATATAAGTAGAAACTATGAAATGAAACCTACTCTTTGATTGCTTTGCTCGCCAGTGTTTGTAATGTTCTTCTTTGTATGTCTTAGCCCAAAACTGAGTTCTTAAGGATTGCTTGTGCATATCCTTTTTTCATGTTTTTCTTGATTGGTCTACTATTATAAAATTAGCAGTGACAGCAGCATCATTTTCGTTTTCACTACTGTTGGTGCTAGAATTCGTCTCATTGCTACCAAAATCTGATTTCGCATCATCAGTAATCGTAATCTCCAAACTTCTAAAGCGCAGTTCGAAGGCCGAGCGCAGGGCACCAGCCTATCACGGGCGCTACGTCAAATCACAGAGTTGTTCCAGAGAGTAGTCCAAAAGAGGCCCGGGTTCGGTTTCCAGAAGGGCAGATCAAATCAGAGGGGGTTCTTCAGAGAGTAGTCCAAAAGAGGCCCGGGTTCGGTTTCCAGAAGGTCAGATCAAATCAGAGGGGGTTATTCAGAGAGTAGTCCAAAAGAGGTCCGAGTCAGGTTTAGAGGAGGCCAAATCATATCAGAGGGGTTTTCCAGAAAGTAGTCCAAAAGAGGTTAGTTGTAGATTCGCAAAATTTTCGTTTTATTCTGAGAAATTTAGGGCTATCCATTTCGAATGTCACAGTGATGGGTAAAAGTTTACATCCGCGCGGTCGCAAACGTGTAGGGGCCTATATTGTATAAGGTAAACATCATGGCCATTCCAGATTGTGATATACTAGAATAGATAAATAGAGTGCTAGGAATTCTCACAGCCTACGTCCGCTAAACTTTAAGTAAGTGTAATGCAAGAATGACGGACGTAGGCTGTGAGAATTCGCGACATACCAATTTTTCGCGACACACCAACGACACACCATGTTCACGCGACACACTTCCGGTCGATTCGCGACACACTAGTGTGTCGCGACACACCGGTTAAGAACCACTGTGCTAGAGTACTCAGAGATGCTCCTGACCTGTTATACCAAATAGAAGGGCGTTAACCTCTGAGAAAGCGCAGCCAGAGAAAGGAAAAGTTGGTCATTTAATTAAGCGCAGAAACTAAGCTGTATCGACGTAATTTGCAAAATAATTACCGTTGATGGCAGTTAAGATGAATCAACATGAATATTTCAAACATCTTCAATTTAATGAGACAAAACACACACAGATAATTCGTAATTAAATTAGTCGATAACTGCTGAAGTAATAGTTAATTTCTCAGAAGTGAGAGAGCATCGGAGTTTGGATAGGACCAGAGACACTTCGGCTACCGGCGAGGCTGAGATGCCGAGACCGAGAAAATTGACACTATGAAAGTGACTACTGCTCGGGGTTCACTTTTAAGGGACTGCTCTTATTATTATTAGCCTACTGTTAGGCCTATTGCGGTAAAAATACACGCACAGGTACTTATAGGTAACAAGGTAATCAATTATTTACTTAGCTAAGCTTTTCCAAAGTATTTCTCAGAAGCAAGGTACTTTGGTTGACGGATCTCTCACCAGTGCAAAAGCGTCAACAGCAATTCAACAAACTGTTTCGACAAGCGGTCACCAGTTTCACATATTATTACAAAAACAGCAAAATTCGAACCTGCGACTCTCAAGAAACGATATAGCGATTCGCCGTAAAACTGCCTAATCTAGTTCCGTGTCGAGGTCTCCTACCTCAGTTGCTTCTTGAACCAGCCAGAACTCGAAGAAACAGGATTTGCCTCGGCTCTGCTATACGGAATGACCCTACACATACAAGTGTACCGCTGCAAAGGCAAATGAATTCGCCAACCCCGTCTATGAATAGCCAGGCGACCAGCGAGGATAGGACATTACTCCCCGACGATTCGGTCTGGAAAGTTGACAATTCGCGCCCCGAACACGTGACTCGTTAAATGCGCCTGTCTGAACCGGTTTGGGTGACGCCAAGCACAACACGTTACACTAAAGAGCATAATATGTACGTCTGCGTTTAAAATAACGTGGCTGAGCATAGGTGTCAGTTGCTTTGTGATAATGAAGCCGGCAACTAGATACTTGCATTTGCTTTTTGATCCCACTACATCGTTTGCCCTTTAATTTTAAATAACTTACGTCCGGATAACAAGTTCCGCTTAGGTCTATATTTCTGCACCCCTGCTGTCCCAAACGGTACCGGGAACAAGAGCAAGAGGAAGACCAAGGAAGAAGTGGATGGACAACATTGGCGATTGGTTGGGATTATCAACAGAGAGGTTGCTGCGAGTAGCCGAAGACAGGAAAGGATGGAGAAGAATCGTCTACAATGCGACCAACCCTCGTATCGAGGACGGTTAAAGAGAGAGAGAGAGAGCTGTCCCAAACAACTTGCGTCAAGCAGAGACACAAACTATAGAAAGCCATCCAAAAGGGCTCATTCAGGCCGCATGTATGTGTGTGTGTGTGTATATGTGTATGTGTGTGTATGTATGTATATATGTGCCACTGCTGCACTGGTTCACTCCTTCGTCACAGCGCGCCTTGATTACTGCTCATCGCTTTATTTTGGTCTTCCATCTAGTCGCATAGTGTGTTTACAGCGAGTTCTACGCTCTGCAGCCCGTCTCATTGGGCATATTCCTAAACATGGCCAAGTCTCTAGATCAGTGTTTCTTAACCAGTGTTCGACCGAACCCCTGGGGTTCGGTGAGCCAGTGCCAGAGGTTCGGCAGAGGTCCTCTGAAATATATACATATTCAGGGTCAGTGAGTGTGAGTGAAAAACCATTTACTATTTTATTTTCATTTCTAACATTGTTTCCAAACGGCAACAACAAAGGACACATTAAGATGCAATTGGTAGTGTTGGTACGGTTAGTTAACTGTTAGTAGTTCATGTATTGTATTGAATGTATTAATATTGTATCACATTTTGGTACAATTTTTTATTTCCTTTTGTTCCCATTAGTTAAAAAATTATTGTTAAAACTTGAGGGTTCGGTGAGTGGTCATGGATATTTCTTGGGGTTCGGCTCCCTTGAAAAGGTTAAGAACCACTGCTCTAGATATATGCTGGAGGTCCTTCACTGGCTTCCTATGCACTTACGCATAGAATACAGGATCGCTGCCTTAGTATGGTCATGTTGTCAGGGCCCTGCCTCTGCTTACCTTCGAGAGCTATGCTGCACAGTTTCAGGTGTCCAAGGCCGACGTTCCCTCCGCTCAGCGGGAAAAGGGGTACTTTTAGTTCCATTTGCTCGTTCCACGACTATGCAAAGTCGATCTTTTTCCGTAGTCTGGAATAGACTTCCCTTAGAGCTCCGCATGTGCCCTGGGGTCACCCCTGGCATATTTCTTGCAAAACTTAAAACTGTCTTATATGAACGTGCTGGTGTCGGGAGCGCTCTGAGTAGTTCCCTTCAAGAGGCGCTATATAAATCTTTGAATGAATGAATTAATATGTATGTGTGTATGTATGCATGCATGCATATATGCAATGATATTCATGTGTCCGATCATTCGTACAACGCCTTTAAAGAACTTCGCAAAGTTTTACATGGTCTTACCCTACAACTAATTGGTCGTTTTACTGCTACGAATCCACCAGCGACTACCTTGTGGTTTGAGTACTGAGACATCTAGAGGACAAGAGACCTATGATAAGGTCGGGGGTTCGAATTTTACACAGGACAGAAAGATTTCCTATTTCTTCTCTAGATGCGTCATCTAGGGAAGTGGGCTGTAAATTAAATACCCTGACAGTGTCTGCGGGAGAGCACTAACCTAGACTGGAGGACTACTTATGCGCCGTCGCATGCCGAGGCCAAGAAAGTAAAGTCGCTAACAGTCCATACCCATGCCGGTTCCACTGGGTTGGGTTATGGTCTTATCTTTATAGTGTCACTTATCAATAGGCATTACTTTGGCCGAGGGTGAACCAAAGCCTACCCGGTTAGTTTATGACACGTTTCGCTTTGTTAAGTCTGTCACCGTAGCATGCACCGTTGGCGCTGCTCTGTAAAAACGTCGCAGCTCCTTTTAAATGTGGGCGCCGTTTTATTGGGTTCGTACACAACAGCGCAAGTGCGAACTCAATCTCTCGTAGCGGTTTGTAACGTTTATTTAACGACGCTGTCACATCGAGGATGAATGACGTCAATCTCTCATAGCTCGGATTCTAGACCATTTATAGTTCGAAGATATTCAGTGCGTGACCATCTGTCAAGAGGGTCTGCGCAATCCGAAGAACGCGTCTTTTGGAGTGCTAAAGAGGCGAATCGTTGTCGGGGTATTGCATTGCTTCGGACTGGGCGAATATGCTAATATTTTTGGTAATTCTGACCCAGACTGCATATATTATTTAAATTATTCGCTTTCTTAGTTTTATTGAGGATAGGCTGTTTACTTGATCGATTGTTGTCCTGTTTGAGTTTCAACGGAAAAATCCTCCAAACTTTGATCGCACCAGTGATGAGTAATGCTGATACAGGTAATCAGTGAACGAATATTATCTCACAGAATGCCTTACATCACCGTTACCTTGTCTAATGAAATACCTTACATTACCTTGCCCTGGAATTTATAACTTCTATCGCGGCGATGTCTAATTCAGAAGGCATCAACCGAAACCAAAACTTTAATGAGGTCAATATATGTACTAGGTCAGACCCCGTGAGACAGTTTTGTTGTCAATACCTTAAACCTCAAGACCAAGACCAAGACTTTGAACCTCGAGACCAAGGCCAAGACCGAGACTTTGAACCTGGAGACCAAGACCAAGACTTTGAACCTCAAGACCAAGACTTTGAACACCAAGACCGAGACCAAGACCCAAAACATCACATTCAGCCCAAGGCCGAGACCAAGACCTCTTTTCCTTACAGAAAATTGTCAAGTCGGACTTCTCGCTATTTTAATGAAAACGTGAGTCTTTTATTTTACTCAGGTAAATTAACTTTTAATGCAGACTGCAGAGAATTCGGAATTCGTATTTACAAAAGTTCTTCATGCAAAATATTATTCCAAATGCCTTTTGTATTTTATAAAACCAATTCGCTCAGAATTTTCTGACCAAGAAGTGGGGTCTTATAAAAATTCCGCCATGGGGGGGGGTCCGTAGAGTAATGGATAACACACTGGCGTGAAGAGCTGAAGGTACCAAGATCCAACCCCGAAGACCTCCGTAAGGTTTTTTCAGTCTTCCACTCGCTAGGTGGCGGTGGTTAAACGAATAGTAGGCCATGATGGCGCCGTGTGGCTGCCGCTTAATACAGTAATATTCGACTCCTGTAAAACGGTTATCCTGTGCTTCTACTTACATGTATGTAAGGCGCCCTGCGTGGCTGCCGTTTCTACTATATGCAGGTTTACTGTACAGCGCAGTGCGTCTGCAGACGCTTAATTAAAGAATGGATTATTATTTATTATTATTATGTGATAAAATAGGTTCTACAGGTGCTGAAGTCGCTGGCACACACAGTAGCTTTTCAAGCACTGGATGCAAATGTACAAATCGTGAAATCTTTCCATGGTTTATGAGACCGTCTGGCTTCAGAAAAAGTCTCGGTATTGCTTCCAGACACACTGTAACTTAGTTGCTGCTGCCGATGGGTTTTCCTGACCAACAAGACTTGTATCCGTCCGTAGGTATTTTTCGTAGGCTATGATGCAAACAGGTTTGATAAATTTTTAAATTCTTGAGTTTTGTTAAATGACTGCTCGTATTGACAGCCGGTCTTGGTCTTGGTCTTGCGAGACCAAGACCAAGACTGTGAACCTCAACACCAAGACTTTTGGTCTCAAGACCAAGACCAAGACTTTTAAAAACGAACTCGAGTGCACTCGAGACCAAGACCTTAGTCTCGAGGACAGCAAGTCTGCCGTGAGACAGAGACAGCCTAAATTATATGGTGGATAGGCAACCGCCTATGGTGGATTAGCAGGCCCGGTTCGTCCATATGGGCAACTGGGCAGCCGCCCAGGGCCGCCGATTTTTAGGGGCCGCCAATTTTCCATTTTTTTATATTTTAATTATTATTATTCATAACAAGAGGTGAATGACTAAAAAAAGGTCATCAACTTTTGTATTATTATTATTATTATTATTATTATTATTATTATTATTATTATTATTATTATTATTATTTATTATTATTATTATTATTATTATTATTATTATTATTATTATTATTATTATTCGTAACAAGAGGTGAATGACTAAAAAAAGGTCATCAACTTTTTTTGTGCTTAGGGCCGCCGATTTGCCCAGGGCCGCCAAATGTCTTGAGCCGGGCCTGTGGATTAGCTTATACAATAAGGACTCTAATGAAATACATGTAGGCCTACACTACATTATCGTACCATACCTTTATTATCTTACTTTAATATAGCATATTTACCCACCAGACTTTCAAGATTTATATTGAGTTATTTTTCCAACCCCAGATTATAATATATACGAGAGCCTAACCGCCTCAAGGTAAAAATTCAGGCGTATAAAACCCTTTTTGAAGTAATGTAAATTATGGAAATAAAATAATGGTCTGGCTTCATGGGCGTCCGCAGGAATATTTCTGGGGGGTGGGGGGCAAATGTTTCTTGGGGCAAAATGACGTTTTACATAGAATTATTCATGAACACAGAAAAAAAAGATAATTTTCAAAATCCAGGCGGAAATGCCTCGCTTGCCCCCTCCGGACGTCCATGTCTGGCTCCAGGTTCGTCTATCGTCTTGGAGTCTAACTCACACTCATCTAGTGACGGTCGACGGTGCGACGCCTTCGGCTAGGCGTGCTATTTACCGCTCGCCCGTACGTTTGCTAGGCGAACGACCAAGGAGAGCGAGCGATTGCTCGCCTCAAATGAGAAGCTCTGGAACCTACTAGCATAAAATGCATACATCCCTATATAATTACATACTACTGTATTTCCCCGTCATAATTATGACGGCAGTGTATATCGTTGGTTAAAATGCTCTGATCGCCGTCGTCAAGACTGTCGTCAAGACCGCCGTCGTTAAGACGTCAGTAATGACGTCACAAACGGTTTCACAATAGAACAGAAACCGTTTGTGACGTAGCGTCCTAGGACGGACACATTTAAGGAAACTATATGTGTAGATGCATACATACATGTATACGTTCATGCATACATACGTTCATGCATACATGCATGCGTACATGCATCTTGTGTATACACATACCCACACAGGCCTATACGCTTGCATAATACTTCAATCACGATATTATAGCCCATGTGCACGCTACACTTTCAGTTTTATCACAGCTGGATTTTGTTGCGAATTTTTACGACAGATTTTCTCCATATTAATGTGATTTTGTTGATTTGTCAATATTCGTGATGTTTGCAAGGCGATCGTTTCAACGACGAATGATATTTATTCACAGTATTGTTAGTTAAATTAGATTCAAAGAAGTATTTACGTTTGAGTTTAAACGTAAGAGTATTGTTCAGAACGAGTTGCAGTCTTTGACGTCAACGCCTGTTGACGTCAAAAACTTCGCCGAAACGACGAACCTTGACAGCCCTCATTTTATTTACGCCGGGATTTGCTGACTCATGCCTTGTTGCAAGGTAGATTTACGATAGTACGGACATGAATTGCAAAGACCTCGCCGTCCATACCTATGTCATTGTGAGCCTTGACAAGTAATTCAAAGGACAGGCCTACTATAAACAGCTGCCAAGTCGGACATTTTGTGGAAGACGATAGCCACGTCACCTGAAAAGACGTTATCGTACAATCGTCCCGACCCTCCATCCTACCCTTTCTATAGGCATTAAATTCCACCTATACAGGAGTCTCATATTGAAATATGGGTCCTATGTGGACTCCATTTGGAAATGCTGGCCGGGAACTTATAGCTATTATCACAATAACGCAAAAGTCTTTGAAGTTGATCATATGGAGCTAGCAAAACGTGAAGACATGATGGAAAGCAAGTTTTAAGTGTAAAGGATGCGCGTGATATTGCTACTGAAAACGTAATATAACGATCAATTGCGGGTGATTGTGCTAAGGGGGACCAGATGGCTGTTGACCGATCTTATAAATCCACGTTCTGAACAGACGATTTCTTTTGTCTCTTTCTCGCACTGGGTGAAATTATAAAAAATAACTCGTTTTTACACAGAAATGGACGCGGTTTTTTTAAATTCAAATTAGCAATGATGACAGCGAATATGTCTCACATAAATAGTAGCCCGTTGAATGTATATACATACATATATATTTAGGTCCATGGGCGTCTGGGGCATTTACCCCCTAGATTTTGCACACATTTTACAAAAATAAAATCTTTTGGTTACTAAGATTATTACAACAGTCCCAACACGATTTTCAATGCGAAGAAACACTTAATTAGTTAGGTGGATTCCGTGACCATTATTTCTAATGTTGTCACGTGTTCTGTGTTCAGGAAGAGCTATTCTACCCAAAAACGTCATTTCCCTCCCACTACAAAATTGTTCACCCCCTACAAAAGTTCCTGCGGACGCCCATATATAGATCTAACGAAAAATTTTGCGATAAATAGGCCTCTAGGCCAGTGTTGCTAAAGAGCAACCAAAGTACATTTCTGCAAAACTGAGATCTTTGAACAGTAAGGCCAGAGAAGCATCTAATCGCATGTATGCATCTATTGAACCAAATCAATCCTATACTGCGCTATTGTGCAGCTTCCTAAGAGCGTAGTCTAAATTATTTGGCAAACGGTTGAGACATTCTTCGTCGAAGATGGAAATCCTGGACGCAGTCGTTAAGAAATAATTCGAGTCTCGGTTTCTTGTTCCCACTAAAATATCGTGCAAGAGAATGGCGACAAAAACTAAGGCACATTACACAAACTATATCACAGGATGGCAACGAAACTTAACACACAACACGTAAAGTACGGTACACAGTAACAGCAACGGACGTAAAGTTCTGTTACACAAGTATATCAGACTTGTAACGGATGTTAGCCAAGTATTCTTTAGCCTCTTCTTGTCACTTTGCTCCATGCTGTCGAAATGCGGCGTCGTGCAATAGAGCGACGCCGTTAGATCCGATTTCACTATATCCTACAAGGCACTGTTTTGTGGAATGCAAATAAAATTAACGGCAAGAATGTCAAAGAAATGTCGGTGCTGTTGAAAGTAAACAGAAATGTTTTGGAAACTGACTAAGTCATACTTGTCTCAAACGCTCTCGACTTGTGCACTGAACCGTGACCAGATCGGATTTCCGTCGAGTGCGGCGGTGTCTCTCGACTCGTTATGCATGGCTGCCGTTGTCCGGGTTCCCAGAGAATCCAATTCCAGGTCCTCGTGATTTCCATCTGCACGGGTCATCGCGAGACTGGAGTACGTGGGAGGTGGCGGAAGAGAGGTTTGGTTGGCCACAGAGGAAGACCCGTTGATCTCTTCCACTTCCTTCCCTTTTCCCTCATCTTTCGCCGAGTTCTTTCGGCTCCTTGGCTTCAGCCGCATTCCAATTGGGTTGCGCTGAAAGAGCGTCTGAAGCCGGGTGTTTTTGGAGTTCTTCCGAAGGGAGTTGCACCCTTCGTTGCTCAGGACCGGCGGGCTCGTGAAGCTGGCTGGGTAGTCGTTTTCGACAGGGTCCACCCTGTTGGTGGCCATTCTCTCAGAGTACTCCTCGGCACTGCAGTCGGGCATGATGACTGGCGTCGTACAGTGGAAGCTTGAGTAGTCGATCTCGCACTCGTCATCGTCTCTTAGGTGGGTCATGAGGGGAGTAAGACGCTGGCCCCACTTGATTTCGTTCGGTACATAGGAGGTCCGGATCTGGATCAGCGAACCGGATGCCTGGACCGTTCCCTCGAGGATGACGATCACCTCGAAGTGTTGGGAAAGCATGGTTTCGGCTGAGACGTTCCAGAGGGGACTCGACTGAGTGATCCTGTGGGCGATCGTAACCGGCCAGAAGAAGAAGACGAAGCTATCAGTTACACTGGACTCCGTAACAAGTTCGAGCGGGAACTGGCAGAGGGGAATCAGTTCACCCTCGTTCGTCAGTCGGCTTTTGACCAGGAGTGCTCGTATCGACGTACCGATGATGTGCGTCTTGCGAAGATCTCCCACGCGGAAAATGAGGTTGTAGAAACCATCTCGGATGCAGATGACGGCATGGTGACTGAAGATGATTGTCTGAATGACCAAAATCAGAGTTTTAAGTGAAATTGGGATACTGTGAAAATAACTAAAAATGAAAATATCATTTCGCAGATATGTTTCAGAAAGTTAAATCAACTGCTCTGACCGCAAAAACAAAGGTAGTCACCATAGCTTTTCTAGCAGATCACCGTTAGATCACGAAGCTAGATGCGCATCTTTGTATCATGAAAATGCTATGAGACAGAAGCTTAAGACTCCAAAGTGTACGATTTTTCATATAGATTTTATTCGAATCGTAATGGTAATCTCGAAGTTTCTACAGCGCCCAAAAGCGAAGTCGCGGAAGCTTGAGGGGGTCGGAGTGAAATCAGTTCCAGCTCAGGATCCAAAGGCAGACAGTCAGACGGTTAAGGTGAGTGGTGTTTAGAGTTGAAACGACCAGGGAGGAAAGCGGAAGAGCTGGAATCCGCCTATTCTGAACACTCCATAGGCTTTCCACTATAGCTTAAAGTTCCACCTCTTTAAGAATTCCTACCCCATTCAATCCTCTGCCTCCAAGCGTTCTCTTCCTCAATGAAACCCTCCATGCAGAGCAGCTTCTCTGCCTCCTTTCTCTGGTTTCTGGCAACCGGACTTGGATATCTCGTTGATATCCTGGATATCTTTTGACAACCCCTCTGGCACGAGGCAGCGCTCGTGTATAAAGAAGTTCCCTGTGTTAAGCTTTAGAGTAGCGCTTTAGAAATTTGAAGTTCATGATTACGATTACCAAGGCAGGCCTATTGTTGCATCCATAGCTTTGTTCATGCAGCAATCCTGATGTCGTGGTTTATTTGTGTTCGGTCGGGAGCGCTTTTCACGAGTTTTTCTTCGCAGGACAACTATGAGCAAATGTAATGCAATGCTTTTAATAACTAATCTGAACTGACCTGTGCCCTGCGCTTGGGTCTGGCTATCTTGGCGAATATGATTCCGGTGATGAAGCACTGGATGAATATTCCGACGCAGCTCTGCGCCATCAGGAGACCCGTTCCCATGTGACAGTGGGGCCCGATGACCCTGAATCCGTATCCGATTGTCGTCTGAGTTTCGAGGGAGTAGAGGAGAGCTGTCGAGAAGTCGTAGACGTTGTGGAGACAGATTTCGGTGGCGTTGTCGTCGCTTGACCGAGTGATGTCTCCGTTGAAGTGAGCCAGGGCGAGCCAGCCGACGGCAAAGAGAAGCCAGGACAAGAGGAAGGCCAAGATGAACATGAGGACGTGGTAACGCCACTTGAGGTCCATGATCGTCGTAAACAGGTCACGGATATACCGGCGTTTCTTCTTCTGCACCTAGTCACACAAGACATTTGTAAGAATTCAATTCCACGGCTAAGGTTGTAATTTTTTTCCGAGGTTAAGTATAATCCCCCAGGAGCCAAAAATTATTCGGAAACAGTTAATAGCATTTAGAACGGCTACGTATCATCCAATTCGGGTAAGGCAAACGATGAATGATGATCGAAAGGCGTTGGAAAATATGCCTAGTTTCCGAAAATCCCAGTTAGATTAGCTTGTAATTGTATTTTTTTATATTGTAATAACCGAGTTATATAGCGCCTCTTCAGTCGATTAGAAAGAGGCGCTCCAGACCAAACGACGGAAAGTCAGTATGGAACGAATTTGTTTTCAAGCGCTTACGAAGTAGTTACAAAGCAAGATCAATGAGCTCATGTCTTAAGAAAGGAAGGCAACCAATTCCAAGCAGGTTAGTAATGGGGATACTTGCGTTGGTTAAACTGCGGATTAAAACTTGAAACTGCTGTCTGTCTGTCTGTCTGTCTGTCTGTCTGTCTATCTATCTATCTGTCTATCTTACTATCTATCTATCTACGATTAGATGTCATCCAGGCATTATGGGTGAAAGTAGCATCTGTATTATTCGACAGTAATTTCACTGATTCGGGTCGGGAGCGTCACTGATGAGTGTATTCTTGAAGTGGCGCTTTATAAATGTCAGATTACAATTATAATCTGATTCAGTAGTCATTTCATTCTCGACTTGTGTTTTAAGTTGCTTATCCACCACAGCCTGCCTCTCTATGTTAACGGACACGGTTTCTGGATGTTTATCTGATTAGGGCTTGGTTTTTGTGCGTCATCGGCTGATGCCTTGTGCATTAGACACCGGTGCAACAGAAATTACAATTCAATCAAGCAATTTCTGTAGCGCCGCATTCACTAACCTTTGTCATTGAGACGTTCGAGTGTCCATTCTTCCGGACGAGTCGCCGACTCTTCTGGCATTTGGCAAACAGACGTCCACGCTCAGCAACTGGAGCGGCATAGTTGCACCGTACGCTGGTTCCAATACTACCAGTTGGCGCCTCACCGGAAGTTGTTTGAGTTTGGACGGGAACCAGACTGGCATCGACCGCCTGAATGCTCACGTAGTGTTCGTCCTGGATCGGATCAAGGTACCCTGTCCTCGAAGCCTCCACGTCATTCATCCGTGTCCGACCTGTATTTGTTGGGTGGAATGTGGTTTGCGTCGACGTAGCGGCGCTGCTGGAGTGGTTGATGGGGTCGGTAGTTTTGGCGTTGTCGTCGATGGCTGAGAAGTAATTGGGAAGGGTCATCGGGAGTGAGTTGGACCTCGATGTCCTTGTTACTGCGTAAATCTTCATCTCTAACAGGCAAAACAGAATTGCACCCCAATATACACGTTAGCAACACAGTTAAATTAAACTTAAATGCATTAAATGTTGTAGCACATCGTAACGGCTTCTGCCGAGATCTTAGTAGACGCCTAACAAGGTTCCTTCCTGCTATGAGACAGTGCATTACGCTAAGGTGGCGCATGTGCCAAACTGGGCACAGTTATGTCTGCATGTAGACTGTTGTTATTATTAAGCACCTTTTAAGCACCTCACAGAAGGTCTGCCTGCACCAACCTAATGATGTTAAAGGTAGGAAGAACAAAAACTTAATCAGTAATCGGACAATGTGCTCAGAAAGCTAGAAGAGTCACCACTGGCGAACTCTCGGAGACCTGTAGAAATTGATTTCCCTTTCTTCTAAACAGCTTCTGTTGGATTCAAAGTTTCCAAGTTTACAGCGCAACAGGCGGATCTCCCGTTTTAGCTATCGGTACTTGCCTGGTAATGGAAACTGTAAATCTATATAGCGCGTCTTCAAGATAGACCCATCACAGGCGCTCAGATTTACTCGTCTGGTCTCCTCATAAATTATATCAAGGATATCAGGCGGTGCAGGCCCGGATTTAGGCATGGTCACCATGTGCAAGTGCACAGGACCCCCCCCCCCACCACATAGGGGCCTCCACCACAAAGGCGCATGCAATTTTTTAAAGTGTGTTTCATAATTGATTATAAAATATTTCAGTACGTGCCGTGTGCACAGACACAATTTAACACAAATATCTAAAACTAGGAAACAGTTAAAGGTAAGAAGATAGTTTGTCTCGGGCGTAAAGTCAGGTCAAATCAGTGACACTTTGCGTGTTTTCTTCTACGCAGATTCGGTCACCGGATCCTCATAGTTGATCTCACACAGAATGGCAGCTTCTATGCTCACCAGAGCCAGGTGGAACAACAGCTCATGCTCGTCGATGTGCGAAGTCTGTTCTTTATCGGTTTCATTTTTGAGTGACCATCAACACCAGATACATGCGGAGTGCTATCTCCACATTAGGAAATGATCCCTGAACTTGTTTCTGGAGTATCAGCCGATACACGAAATTCTCTCGGGAGACATCTTGAGCTTGTTCGTCCTAAACGGTGTCCACAAAGTCAACAAGCTGCACAAGCTCATTTCCCAAGTATGCGCATCAAGGTCGTCTTTATAGACCTCAACGAGATCCAATGCCGCTGCCAATAGTTTTTGTGGTGAAAGCACATCCAATTTGCGTAGGAAGCGGAACCGAGACGAAATGAGCCCGTACGCACCAAGCCGATATTGCAAAGCAGTAACAACTGATCAATGACTGGTAGAAAGTTCGGCGTGCTATGGGCCTACACCGCGGGCCCGCGGCGGTTCACTGGAGCCTCCACCTAAGTTAATACGGCCCTGAGGCGGTGGATATCAGATCAGAGGTTGCGGATCTAAGATGCGGCTGAATTAAACTAGTGCCTCGATTGCTACCAGTCACAGATGTAGAGTGTAGACGCTCCTGGTTATACGGAAAGACGAAATACGTGCGACGCGAAACATTGCAGTAAATTACAGCGCAACTCAGACAATGCACGAGAAAGTGAAGTACAATAGCCTATACGGTTCGTTCATTCATTCGTGGCTAATACAGCGCCCTTCCAAGATACCTATTCAGAGACTGTGTCACATGGTATCGTGGGAAAAGATCGTCAAGACCAGTTAAGCTTATATTACGTAACATAATTCGATCATACTAAACTTGTAGAATGAATGAATTTGTACTATACTGTTTAATATACCATATCATTTGTCATATCTAAAAAGATATATAAAAATTATTGGTTTAATTTCTCGTATTCGACACCTTCTACCGCAATATATACTTGTGAATTTGTACTACTGTTTAATATACCCTTATAATTATATCGTATTGTGATATCTCATGGGCTTCCACGTATCATACTCGCTTAGGCCTTACTACTCTTATAACTCTGCAGAAACGAGCCATTCGAACTATATGTAATTTACCCTTTAAAGCTACAACTAAGCCGTTATTTCTTAGTTTGGGAATATTGCCTATTGAATTCATAAATAAGTTGCAAGTTGGATTATTTATGTTCAGACTTCAATTGAATGTACTGCCTGTGAATTTTAAAAATGGGGGTTTTAAAAATTCTTACGTACACGATCATTACACGCGATCGCTCAACAAGTAGGCTACCATCAACGTAGTGTGCACACTACTGTTAAGCAGCATAGCATCGAAGTGTGTGGCCCGATATTCTGGAATTCATTGCCTATTGAAATTACTGGTTTACCTACTATACATTAATTTAAACATAAACTGAAGCTCTATCTCTTAGATGCACACACATGACTGCATTGTGTTTATTTACACAGGCACTCTTGTTTCTTTCATTTCTTTTTAACTAATGAAAATTTATCTTTATACCTTAGTTGGAATCCATGTGCACTGATAGTTAAAGTTCTTTAGCTAAGAGTTCTATTATTGTTTCTTTTTTTTACCTGATGGTCATATAACTTGATCGATGTTACCGTTCAAAGTATTGATTGTGCTGCCATTTACTTGTATTACGATAAATGTTAACTAGGTGGCCCTGTTAAGCGGGATCAAGATCCCTTTTGGGTCTCCTCTTGTTGCCAAAATTCAAACTTTATGCTGTAGTTTCCTTGTACTTCAAAAAATAGCTTCCATAAAAGGATTGATTGATTGATCCGGCTGAATTTAACTACTCTCACGATTGCTTTCCCTCACCGATTCAGTCGCTCTTGGTTATACGGATAAAAGGAAATGCGTACGGCTCGAAATGTTGTTATTCTCTGGTTGCCTATACTGATATTTGTGTCATCCCAGATTCAACAACAATTTTCCAATTGGAACAAAATAATAAGAAGAGCGCATTTACAAGGTTTAGCGATAGTTTGTTCGCTTTGGACCATTTGCCAACTAGACTTAGTTCAGTATTCACCTTATTGATTAATACGTGGATCGAATCACTTGAAATAAACACGTCTGTGTCGTCAGCAAATATAATAAAATGGAGTAGGGAAGAGGTGTTCGAGATATCGCTTATATATAGTTGGAATAGCAGAGGCCCTAATATTGAGCCCTGCAGAACCTCGCATATAACCTCGTGTATTTGCGAGATGTGCCCTTTTAGTGAGACGCATTGCTTTCTATTCTCTAGATAATCAGCCAGCCATTCAAGACGTATTAGAGTTTCATGATTTACCGTGTCGAGGGCCTTGTACATATCGAAAAACACACCAGTGAAAAGTGGTTTTGATCCCTAACCGCAGACATCTTGTCATCTCCATAACGACTATGTATGTGAAGCGCCCCTATGATTTGCAGTTGTACAACAATTATTTATGATCGCGAACAAATTAAATGCGCTAATTAGACCCTACAAGTGGTCGTGTTGGCACATAATTGCAATTTATACAGAGCATCTGGTAGCGTACTCAGAGATGATCCTGTTTTTTTTTTAATACCAAATAGAAGAGCGATAACCTCTGAGAAAGCAGTCAGAGAAGGACAAGTTGGTCGTGTAACATGTTAATTTCAGTAAGCACAGAAGCTTCGCTCTGATCGATGTATTCTAAGCAACCAATTTTGGAATTGGTTGCATCACAAAACAGCTCACTGGTTCCTTGGTCTGTCTCTACTCCTTCATTGTGAAGCGCCTGAAAACGATTGTACTCGATCATCGCTGTTTTGTTAGGTGGGGAGCGCCTCTGAGAATTTTCTCTCTTAAGAGGCGCTATGCAAATTTATGATTACAATTAAAATTTGTAATCGGCATCAATTAAATTCTATCTGGAAAGCGATGTCGACCACAGCAACGCTCCTAGACTGCACTTTTATTATTAATTACTAACTTCTATTGCGCCGGTGTCTATTGACATGATTTCGTCCCTGGTTTAGGTGTGCCACTTTTTGATGCCTTGCGCATTAGACATAGGAAGTTACAAATTACAATTTCATCAACATCTGACACACTCGGTGTCTTTACAGGTTCTTCTTCGTCAAACCATCCGTACAAAACAGACGTATAATACGGTCAGAATTAAGAGGTCCATTGTTCAGACAAGCAGACTATGAATGCAGTTCCTATAGAATAGCGGAGTAGTGACACGTGCAAGCTCACAAGTGCTCTTAGGTCGGTGTAACTTTTTGCACAGTTATACTCAAATCAAAAGCCCCCACGAAGTTTAGCAACAGGAACCTGCTGGAACAGACTTAAACGAATCCAACTCTCTCAAACCCAACTGTTAATTATGCACAAGATCCTAACTAAGCTGTATGGACATAATTTGCAATATAATTACCGTTAATCAGTATGAGTATTTCAAATATGCACCTTTG
The DNA here is from genome assembly GCA_963556255.1 of Allolobophora icterica. NCBI lineage: Eukaryota > Metazoa > Annelida > Clitellata > Crassiclitellata > Lumbricidae > Allolobophora > Allolobophora icterica. The sequence continues at coordinate 92,437,821 of OY744603.1, forward strand.
ATTTAATCAGACAAAAGACACACTGGTAATTCGAAAATAAATTAGTCGATAACTGCTGAAATAATAGTAAATTTCTCAGAAGTGAGAAAGTATCGGAGCGTATCACAGACACTGCGAAATTGAAATGCCGAGACCGAGAAATTGACACTGTGAACAATTCACAAAGTAACTGCTTCTCGGGGTTCACTTTAAAAGACTGTTCTTATTATTACTATTATTGCGGCAGGCACACGCATGGTACTTATTACCCGGACGTAAGTTACAGGTAACAAGGTAATCAGTGATTCACTGAGCTAAACTTTTCCATAGTATTTCTCAGAAGCAAGGTTCTTTGGTTGACGGATCTCTCACCAGTGCAAACATGTCAACAGTTTAAGAAACTAAGTGTTTCGACAAGCGGTCACCAATTTTATATATTATTACAAAAGCAAAAGAATTCGAACCTGAGACACTGGAGAAACGATATAGCGAGACACCGTACACATTACCAAACTAGATCAAAGCGCATTAGTTCCGTGTCGATGTCTCCTACCTCAGTCGCTTCTTGAACCAGCCAGAACTTGAAGAAACAGGATTTGCGTCCGTCTCTGCGATACGAGAGTTCCTATCTGAATGACCCCATACACGCAGGTGTACATGTACCACTGCAAAGGCAATTGAATTCGCCAAACACCCCCGTCTATAAATAGGTCTAGCCACGCGATCAGCGAGGATATGACCATTATCCGACGAGGCAATAACAGATGAGGTCCGGAAAGTTGACAATTATTCGGGCCCCGAACACGTGACGCGTTAAACGAGCCCGTTTGAACCGGTTTGGTATGACGGCTGAGCATAGGTGTCACCGTGTCAGTTGCTTTGTGATATAAAGCCGGCAAGCAGAATACTTCCATTTGATTTTTGATCCCACTGAATCGTTTTCCCTGTAATTTTTAAATTACTTACGTCCGGATAATTAGTTCCCGTTAGGCCTATCTACACCCTGCTATCCTAAACAACTGAGTCAAGCGGAAACTCATTTAAGTACCTGCCCTCCAGAGTAATAGTGTGTAGACATAGAATCTTATTCAGTTCGTGTCTGAGCTTTCGACATGAATCCGGTAGCTTCTGCAAAGAATATTCTATATGAGCTGTTGTGGAAGGCAGTCTGCCTTCCACAACGGCTCATCGCCTACTTAATTAGCAGCAATAACCAAATAGTGCGGCACTAATTGCAACAAATACAGCTTTCAGGCTGTATATGGATGTATGTATGTATGTATGTATGTATGTATGTATGTATGTATGTATGTATGTATGTATGTATGTATGTATGTATGTATGTATGTATGTATGTATGTATGTATGTATGTATGTATGTATGTGTGTGTATGTATGCATGTGTGTGTATGCATGTATGTATGTGTATGTATGCATGTATGTATGTAATAGTATACATGTGTCCGATCATTCGTACAACGCAATTCAAGAACTTCGCAAAGTTTTTCACGTTCTTGCCCTACAATAAATTGGTCGTCTAACTATAACGAATACGACTGCGACTGCCCAGTGGTTTGAGTGCTGACACATCTTGATGAATAAAGGCCCCATGACGAGGTTGGGGGTTCGAATCCCATGCAGAACAGACAGATTTTCTGAGATTTCTTCTCCACTTGTGTCATCTAGGGAAGTGGGTTGTAAATTAAATACCCTGACAGGGAGAGCACTAACCTAGAGGACTACCCGTACCCCGTATTGTGACGAGGCTAAGCGAGTCAAGTCGCTAACAGTTCATATCATGCCGGTTCCATTGGGTTGGGTCAAAGGTTTTCTTCTTTTCATATTGTCACTTATCAATAGGTATTACTTTGGCAGAGGATGATCAATCAAAGCTTACCCGGTTTGTGTATGACTCGTTTCGCTTTGTTAAGTCTGTCACCGTAGCATACACTAGGCCTATATATGCACAGTTGGCGCTGCTCTGTAAACACGTCGCAGCTCCTCTTAGATCTGGGTCGCTGTTTAATTGGGTTCGTACACAACAGCGCAAGTGCGAACCCAGTCTGATAGGTCGGATTCTAGACCCTTGATATGTCGAAGGTATTCGGTGCGTGACCACCTGTCAAGAGCGTCTGTGCAATCCGAAGAACGCGTCTTTTGGAGTACTAAAGAGACGAACCGTTGTCTGAGTAGGCCTATTGTATTGTTTTGTACTGGGCGTATATGCTAATTTTCGTGGTAATTCTGTCCCAGTCTGCATATATTGTTTAAATTATTCGCTTTCTTAGTTTTATTGAGGGTAGGCTGCTTATTTGATCGATTGTTGTCCTGTTCGCGTTGCAACGGAAAAATCCTCCAAACCTTGATTGCACCAGTGATGAGTAATGGTGATACTGGGCTCCCTAAAGCGCGCCTTTCATCTCTGCAGTCTGTTCTGAATGCGGCTGCCAGGCTCATTGCCCGTTTTCCTCGCTTCTCTCACATAACTACCTTTATGACTGATGTACTTCACTGGCTTCCTGTTGCTTCCCGCATCCAATACAAGGTTCTTCTCCTGGTCTCTAGGACTCAACTGGGAAAAGCTCCTAAATACCTCTGTGACCTAATGCGCAAACCTCTATCTGCTCTGTCTTCCCGCCCTCTTCGGTCTGCTGACCGCCTTGATCTGCTTGTCCCTCGTGCAAGGACTTCGATGGCTCAGCATCGTGCGTTTGCCATCCTTGGCCCTTCCCTTTGGAATGACCTGCCCCCCTCTCTCCGTAGCAAGATTTTGCTTGGGATCTCGCCTTCTTCTCTCCGCTGCTTAAAGACCTTTCTTTTCCCTCGAGGCTGACACGCTGGGAGCGCCTCTGAATAGTCTATGCTGTGAGAGGCGCTTTATAAATAATTATATAAGATAAGATAAGATAAGATAAGATAATCAGTGAACGAATATTGTCTCACATGCAGAATGCCTTACATCACATTTACCTTGTCTAATAAAGTAACTTACATTACTTTGCCCTGTAATTTATGACTTCTATCGCGCCGATGTCTAATTCACAAGGCATATACATTATACAGAAACCAAACTAAAGATGTCAATATCCAGAAGGCCAGATCCCCGAGACAGAGACAGCCTATTACATGGTGGATAAACAACCGCCTATGGTGGATAAGCATATACAATAAGGACTGTCTAATGTAATAGGCCTACCCTACGTTATCGTACCGTACCTTTTTTTTTATCTTACCTTAATATAGCATACTTACCCACAAGACTTTTCAAGAATGTATTTAGTTATTTTCAAACCTCAGATTATAATATTAACGAGAGCCCTAACCGCCTCAAGGTATCGACTCACTCGTATCGAACTCTGCTGTGTGTGGTTGACAGTCAACAGGTTACTACACCAGATAAGATTGTGGAACACGGTAGCCGATTGGTTAGAGCGCTCGCCTTTTAACGCGGAGAGCGCGGTAAGGGGCCATTCATATATTACGTACGCAATGAGGGGGAGGGAGTGATCGGATTTAGGCCATTTGCGTACGGGTGCGTACGGCTGGATGTGGGAGGGGGGGTGAGTGTCTACTGATAATGTACGTACGCAGTCTTTTCAGCCATCAGGTACTATCAGAGGAAGTAGGACTGTGGGAGAGGTGTCACTTGTATGCCACCTTAGGGTCCTTACCTCTGAACGTTATTATTAAACTATCACGCAGATCAGCAGTGAGTCCATGGATTACTCATCCTTCAATCTGGCCTAAAGTACAATGTCGTACTGCAGCTGGTCTTACGGGGGGGGTGCGTCAAGCGTACGTACGCAGGGCGGGTGTGTGGGAAAAAAGTACGTGCGCGTACAGGGAGGGGGAAGGGATCCAATTTTTCAGGATTATCGGTTATCGCTCTTCTATTTGGTATAAAAAAACCAGGATCATCTCTGAGTACGCTACCAGATGCTCTGTATAAATTGCAATTATGTGCCATCACGACCACTTGTAGAGCATTAGCGCATTTAATTTGTTCACGATCATAAATGATTGTTGCACAACTGCAAATCATAGGGGCGCTCCACATACATGGTCGTTATGGAGATGACAAGATGTCTGTGGCTATGGATAAAAACCACTTTTCATTGGTGTGTTTTCCGATATGTCCAAGGTAGGTAGTATATTGATGGCCCCTAACCGTGTAGGAACCCTGAGCAAGTCCTTCACCCACAATTGCTCAACGCCTTCGATTGATTCTTGGTGTCCACTGTTTAGCTATATTCAGGCGTATCGTATGATAAATTTAACCCTCTGGCTCAGGCGTGAAACTCTACCTCTGGGGCTTTAGAAGACTACACGGCCAAATTCATGGTCTAAATTCATTGTAGACGTCACTATAAAAATCTTCACATTATGTTACGGCTTTCAACACTTTTAAATCAGATATTGCGTTTACCATCGAAACCGACCGTTCTTCAAACCTACTTACCACCTCAGTGATTTAATAGTCACGGTCGGCTAATTCACTGGTAAACAGACACCCACTTTCTGGGGCCGTGTGTATGAGCACATCGTAAATCTTAGTCGCGACTAAAATCTGGCTAGTCAGCGACTAGCGGATAATTCGGTATGCATGGACACATCGCAGCCTTCTAGTCGGCGACTAGAGCTAGTCGGCCTGTAAGGGTGGCGTAAGTTGGCTAGTCGCTACTTAGGGGATATAATCAACATGGCGTACGTCGCGGTTCGCCCACTTCGACGAAGTTTAAGACGTCAAAGAGTGTTTCGGAAGCACGATAGTTCACTGTGCTGGTTGGCAGACAATGAACTTGATTTTGCTTTTCATTTTCGCCGTCACAAAATGCTATTGATATGTTACAAAACGCGCGACGATCACATTCAATGGGTCGCCTAAGGAATCTCTGCTGCCGACAATGCAGGTAGGATTGCCATTAATTTAAGCCAGTTGCTGGTAAATGTTTGTTCTCGCAGCAACCGTTACAGTCAGTCCAGTTTACATGAAGCCATCCCAGGTGAATTGCATAATTTTCCAGAAATCCCCCCAAAATAAGTCCTGCTGGCATTGTGAAGGAAAGAGTTTTGCTCATGAGCTCGCTTGGTGTATTTGGGAAATTTCCATAGGTTTGTTTTAAGACATTGAAACTAGATCAATTAACTACATATGTTTTATATTTAACAATTCATTGTATTGTATGCTGACTGTTGATTTCTGTTTCTTAAGCCATGTATAGTTATAGGCATTACAAACATTATACACTAGCTGGTTTACCCGGCGTTGCTCGGGGTTATAAGTTTCAATCCACACCAATGTATTTCAAAACTTATATCTTCTTATATGAGTGTTTTTTCTCCATACGAAGTAAATATCTCTCCACATCCTGTGTGGGTTAGACAGAAACACGACCTGGTTGTGTGTATGGACCCGTCCCTTAGTGTATTGTCAAGTCGCTGCTGATTCGCTGGCCAGAGGCCGACGAACAGAGATGGTGCAATATTGAAAACGCTTGCGCAATTTCTACAGATCCTTGTAGGGCTGTAGGCATACAGTTTTTATTATGATACAATGTTCTCGAACGCTTAGTAAAAAAAATTTGTCGGCATTGATCACAGAACAGTAACTGTATAGTATATGGACCATAACGCTATATAATCAAATGTATTCGTAGACGTTTAGTATGGGTCGGGAAATATCGGGTCGTATAGGTCAAAGGTAGATAAATATGGCAATTACGGTTTTTCATAAATGTGCCAGTGTACACAAATATCGTCTACTGTCGTTTTCAGCTAGCTCCATCCGGTTGGTGGCCATTCTTTCAGAGTACTCCTCGGCGCTGCAGTCGGGCATGAAGACTGGCGTCGTACCGTGGAAGTTTGAGTAGTCTATCTCGCATTCGTCATCGTCCCTGAGGTGCGTCACGAGCGGAGTAAGACGCTGGCCCCACTTGATTTCGTTCGGTACATAGGAGGTCCGGATTTGGATCAGCGAACCGGATGCCTGGACCGTTCCCTCGAGGATGACGATCACCTCGAAGTGTTGGGAAAGCATCGTTTCGGCCGAGAGGTTCCAGAGGGGACTCGACTGAGTGATCCGGTGGGCGATCGTAACCGGCCAGAAGAAGAAGACGAAGCTGTCCGTTACACTGGACTCGGTCACGAGTTCGAGCGGGTACTGGCAGAGGGGAATCAGCTCACCCTCGTTCGTCAGTCGGCTTTTAACCAGGAGTGCTCGTATCGACGTACCGATGATGTGCGTCTTGCGGAGATCTCCAACGCGGAAGATGAGGTTGTAGAAACCATCTCGCATGCAGATGACGGCATGGTGGCTGAAGATGATTGTCTGAATGAAGAAGGAATACACTAGACATTCAGAGTTTAAAGCGAAATGGGGATACTGTGAAAATAACTAAAAATGAAAAATATCATGTCGCAGATATGATTCACGAAGTTAAATCAACTGCTCTGACGGCGAAAAATAATGTACTCATGGGAACCTTTCTAGCAGACGACAATTAGATTACGAAAGGGGCGGAACTAGATACGCATCGTTGTATCCCGAGAATATTAGGCAACAGAAGCTTAAACCTACAAAGTGGAACTGACAGTATAATGTCGTATTTCAACCTGGTCTCCACGATGAATTGATTTTCGATTTAGATTCTCCCCGAATTGTAATCGTAATAGTAGTCTCGAAATTTTTACAGAGCCCAAAAAAGCGAAGTCGCGGGAACCAGCTCATTCACAGGCGCTTGGAAGGGAGCCGGTGAAATCGGCTCCAGGTCAAGATCCAAAGGGGACAGGCAGGCAGACAGTCAGATGGTTAAGGTGGGTGGTGTTAAGAGTTGAAACGATGAGGAAAGGGAAAGAGCATGAATCCGCCTAATCTGATCACCCCACAGGCTTTCCACTCCAACTTAAAGTTCCACCTCTAAGAATTCCTACACTAATCCATTCAATCTTCTGCTTCCAAGCTTTCTCGTCCTCAACGAAACTCTCATTACAGAGCAGTTTCTCTGCCTCCTTTCTCTCGTCTCTGCACCCGGACTTGGATATCTCGGAGTAGTTGGTATCCTGGATATCTCTTGACAACTTCTTTGGCACGAGGCAGCGCTGGTGAATAAGCAAGTGCCTTGCGTTAAGCTTTAGAGTAGAGCTTCAGAAATTTGAAGCTTAAGGTAAAGATTACCAAAGTTTTGCTGCATAGCTTTGTGCATGCAACAATCTCTATTTCGTGGTTTAGTTGTGTTAGGTCAGGAAGGCGTCTCTGATGAGTATTTCCGGTAGTGGCGCTCAGGGGCGTCTACACCATAGAAACCTTGGAGCAAATGCTCCATTTAAGAAATAGGGGTGGGAGATTTGTCAGTGTGTGTGCCATCATTTTAGGGGAGGGGGAAGGAACGGGGAGGGGAAGAAGAAGGGGAAAAGAACGTTGCTCCAATGACTTAGAGGGGGATGGACGCCCCTGGTGGCGCTTTAAAAATTCACAATACACCTTACAATTACTATTACAAATTTAATGCAATGCTTTTAATAACAAGTCTGAGCTGACCTGCGCTCTGCGCTTGGGTCTGGCTATCTTGGCGAATACGATTCCGGTGATGAAGCACTGGATGAATATTCCGACGCAGCTCTGCGCCATCAGGAGACCCGTTCCCATGGGACAGTGGGCCCCGATGACCCTGTATCCGTATCCTATTGTCGTCTGCGTTTCGAGGGAGTAGAGGAGAGCCGTCGAGAAGTCGTAGACATGCTCGAGACAGATTTCGGTGGCGTTGTCGTCGCCTGACCGAGTGATGTCTCCGTTGAAGTGAGCTAGGGCCAACCAGCCGACGCCAAAGAGAAGCCAGGAAAAGAGGAAGGCCAAGATGAACATGAGGACGTGGTAACGGAATTTGAGGTCCATGATCGTCGTAAACAGGTCGCGGATGTACCGCAGTTTCTTCTTCTGCACCTACAGTCACACAAGTCACAAGAATTCAATTCCACGGCTAAGGTTGTAATTTTTCCCGAGGTTAGTATAATCCCTCAGGAGGCAAAACATTGTTCGGACACAGTTGATAGCATCTGGAACGGCTACGCTTCACCCAATTCTGGGAAGGCAATCGATGAATGATGATCGAAAGGCGTTGGAAAAGATGTGTAGTTAACGAAAATCCCAGTTAGATTAGGTTGTAACTGTATTTTTTAAATGTTGAAACAGATTTATATAGCGCCTCTTCAGGAGATTATACAGAGACGCTCTCTATCAAACGACGGAAAATCAGGATAGAACAAGATGGAATAGAGGTAAAGAAAAGACCAAGGAGCTCATGTCTTCAGATTATAGACAACCAATTCCGAAAGTGGTTAATCATGGGGATATGACTTCAAATGAAAAAAATGACAAATGAGAAGACTGAACATGTGACATAAATACTAGACATTTGGGTGTTAGTTCAACCAATAAGGCGAAGCTGTTTGGCTGCAAATAAGCGCGTTTAGGCGATATCTATAATTTCCGGTCGGACATTTTTATAATGGAAAATTCTTCTGAAAATGTTTAATAAGTAAATTACGCAAGAGTTATTCAAAAATCGGATTTCTTCCATTTCTATTAATTCAAACTTTCTATATCTGCTTGTTAAATCAGAATTTGCACAAACACACACATACACATATATACAAATACACACACACCGTAAACACACAATCGGTATCAAGGCTATGGCTAAGTGGTGCGGTGGTGCCGTGACTGCTAGTAGACTAGTGGAAAGATCTTGGATAGTAGATGCAGCTGTGCCAGCACTTGCCTTTAAACTGGGCGCAGCTTGTGCTGTGTCTGACAAAGACTAGCGAGGGTCTGCAGTGTCCATCTGATTCATTTTGTGTTGAAAAAAGTAACGGGCACGGGTCGTTAACAGTAAATAAAGCCAGACTTTGGTTGTCTTCAATGGGGATATCAGTATCACCCTTTCTCGTTCTGTCGTGCGCAAACGCATGCGGAGGTTTACTGGAGACTTTCCGACTAAAAAAAGCCAAACGGTATAAAGCATGCAGTTCTAAACTTTTGTACAAGGAAATTGCAACACGAATCTCTGCCGGTTTTGCTAAAGCGTTAACTAGTAGTTCATCGGCAGCTGAGGCTACTGATGCTTCACACAATTTGAACGTTCAAATTGGCGTCACATTGGGAAGACGACCCCGTCACTTAGTTTCTATCCAAACACTTGGCTAAGATGTCAACCGGTGGACGCGCGCATACTGTAGTTAGGCCTACATTGCTAAAGCGTCAACTAGGCCTACGATGCATCCCTTCCACAGTGTCGCAAGAGGCTGGTTTTCACTGGTTTGATTCGGGAGCGTTACTTAGTTTCTTCTTGAAGTGGCGCTTTATAAATGTCAGATTACAATTACAATCTGATTAAGTAGTCAATTCGGTCTTGACTTGTGTTTAAACTTGCTCATCCACCACAGGGTGCCTCAATCTTAACGGAGACATCTTCTCGATATTGAACTCATTACGGCTTGGTTTTGGTGCATCATCGGCTGATGCCTTGTGCATTAGACACCGGCGCAATAGAAGTTACTAATTACAATTCAGTCAAGCAACTTCTGTAGCGCGGCATTTACTAACCTTTGTCATCGAGACGTTTGAGTGTCCATTCTTCCGGACGAGTCGCCGACTCTTCTGGCATTTGGCAAACAGACGTCCACGCTGAGCAACAGGAGAGGCATAGTTGCACCGTACGCTGGTTCCAATACTACTAGTTGGCGCCTCACCGGAAGTTGTTTGAGTTTGGACGGGAACCAGACTGGCATCGACCGCCTGAATGCTCACGTAGGGCTCATCCTGGATCGGTTCAAGGTACCCTGTCCTCGTAGCCTCCACGTCATTTGTCCGTGTCCGACCTGTATTTGTTGGGTGGAATGTGGGTTGCATCGATGTAGTGGGGCTGCTGGAGTGGTTGATGGGGTCGGAAACTTTTGCGATGTCGTCGATGGCTGACCAGTAAATGGGAAGGATCATCGGGAGCGAGTTGGACCTCGATGTCCTTGTTACTGCGCAAATCTTCATCTCTAACAGGCAAAACAGAATAGCACCACGACATAATATACGTTAGCAACACAGTTAAATTAAACTAAATGCAATAAATGATGTAGCACATTGTAACGGCTTCTGCCGATATCTTAGTAGACGCCTAACTTAGGCTCCTTCCTGCTATGAGACAGCGTCGTACGTTAAGGCGGCGCATGTGCCAAAGTGGGCACAGATATGTCTGCATGTAGACTGTTATTAAACACCTTGTAAGTACCTCACAGAAGCTCTGCCTGCACCAACCTAATGATGTTAAAGGTATGACGAAACAAAACTTAATCAGTAATCGAACAGTGCGCTCAGATAGCTAGAAGAATCAACACTGGCGAGCTCCCGCAGACTTGTCGAAAATGATTTCCCTTTCTTCTACACAGGTTATAAGTTTTCAAGCTTACAGCGTAACAGGCGGATCTCCCGTTTTAGGCATGGGTACTTACAACGGTAATGGTAACTGCAAATTTATATAGCGCATCTTCAAGAGAGACTCATCAGAGGCGCTGATATACTCGTCTGGTCTCTTGTAGATCAAGGATATCAGGCGGGGGATTTCGAATCAGAGGTTCGGGATCTAAGATGCGACTGAATTAAACTACTGCCTCGATTGCTAACCGATGTAGACGCTTCTGGTTAAGCGGAAGAAGGAAATGCGTAGGAATCGCAAAGTTGCAGTAAATTGCAGTGCAATTTAGAAAATGTTAGAAAATGCACAAGAAAGCGAAGTACAATAACCTGTACGATTCATTCATTCATTCAATCATTCATTAAGAGGACTTATATAGCGCCTCTCCAAGATACGTATTCAGAGACGGTGTCACAGCGTATCGTGAGAAAAGGTAGCCAAGATGATTTAAGCTCATATTACGTAACATAATTCGATAACAAACTTGTTGAATGAACTTGGGCGATGTGCGCAGTTGATGACAACAACAAAGTGACAGCAATTGTTCATGAGACTCGACGACATTGGTCCATACGTTGCAGTTATACGGCTGCACTTTAAGTCTATGACGAACGAATATATTTCGATGTGATGAATTGATGAACTCGTGCTAAGTTTTCAGCAGTCCTAATGCAGATGTTCTTGAAATAACAAAGGCCTCATGACAAGCTGCGACCTATTTAACAGCAATTCTTTATGATCACGACTAAATTCACTGTGCTAATTAGGCCGTACAAGTGTTCGTGATCGTACGTAGGCCCTAATTGGAATTTAGGCCTACATAGTGCATCTGCTGCAGTAGTCAGAGATGTTCCTAGCCTGTTTTACCAAAAAGAAGGGTGTTAGCCTCTGAGAAAGCATAGTCGGAGAAAGGACAAATTGGTCATGTAACACGTGGTTAGTCTAATTAAGCGCAGAAACTTGGCCGTGATCGTTGCTGTATTCCACCTATGGGTCGCAACCCGCAAGTGGGTCGCGAAGAAAGCCCAAGTGGGTCGCCAATTTTCTCCGGAAATCGTAATTTTTCTCGCTGAAAAATTGTCACTTGAGCATAATTCGCAGTGTTTAAAATATAGCGCTATAAAATCTGACAGTCTATTTTTGTGGACTCTGGGGTCGGCCATTTTAGTTCTGATGTTCACTTGTTTTGGTCGGTTACCGTTATCTTTTGAACTTTATGTTCTAATCATCTAATGTATTATAGTTCGTAGAATAAGGCGTACCAAGGAAATATCGTTTTCGAAATTGGTAAGTTTTGTTAATTTTATCAAAACTAGTGCGCTTAATACGCGTATATTTGAAACCGTAGGTTCCAAAATGGCTTTACAACATGTTCGCCTGTGGTTTCATACTGAAGTTGGTTTTGTTGTTGTCAAGAGGCTGGATAGGCCTATTGGTGAGACTTTTTGAGTTAAGACAAAAAGTATATGCATTTGAAAAAGAAATCTACACTGGCAAATCACTTGGTTGATTCAGACTGGTTAACAAAATTGGTATATCTGGTTGACATTTTTGCTAATATGAATGATCTCAACTTGTCTCTTCAACGCCCACGCAGTGATATATTTAGACATTCTGATAAAATCATGGCATTCATACAGAAACTGAAGCACTGGAGAGTTCGTGTTGGCCATGGATGCAGGGGCGTCAGCAGCGTGAAGCACTGGACGCACGTGCGTCCACCCACAAAATCAAATCCACACAAGGAATAGGCATCGCATCGCATCGATATTTTGGTTAAATTAATAAATGGCAATACGGCATATTAAAGCATTAGATGTTATCTAAATTTAATTTTTTTTTATAGTTTATTTATACGCTGTTATGGTCTGAATATTTAGTCGCGAAACTTATTAACACATGGATTCTCTTCTAGGCCCTATATCAGTTGGGTGGGTCGCGTTGACATCCAGATGTTGCTAAGTGGGTCCCGATGTAAAAAGGTTGAGAACCACTGTGTTAAACAACCAACTTTGGAATTGGTTGCATCTCAAACCAACTCACCAGTACTGTTGCTTGGATTTTCTCGACCTCTTCAATGTAAAGCGCCTGAAGACGATTGTGCTCGATCAACGTTTTGTCTCGTTCGTTCGTGAGCGCATCTGAAGATTTTCTCTCTGAAGAAGCGCTCTGCAAATTTACGATTAGAATTAAAATTTTTAGTCGATATCAATTTCAATCCGCAAAGAGATGTCGACGAAAGCAACGCTTCGACACTGCATTTCTATTATTAATTACTAACTTCTGTTGCGCCGGTGTCCATTGACTGATTCGGCTTGGTTTTGGTGCACCATTTTTTGATGCCCTTGCCCACTATACACCGGAAGTTACAAATTACAATTTCATCAACATCTTACAAACTCGGTGTATAAATGCTTGATTGATTGATTGATTAATAAGCTGTATCGACATAGTTTGCCAAATATACTACCGGTGATGGCATTGGCAGTTAAGCTGCATCAGTATGAATATTAAACATCTTTGACTTAATCAGACAAAAGACACACAGATGATAAGTAAAATAAATTAGTGGATAACTGCTGAAATAGTAATAAATTTTTCAGAAGTGAGAATGTATCGGAGCGTGGATAGGACCACAGACACTTCGAAGCTGAGATGCCGAGACCGAGAAAATTAACACTAGGAACACTACACACAGTGACTGCTTATCGAGGTTCACTTTTAATGAACTATACTCGTCTTCTTATTATTATTACTAAATATTACGGCAAGTACACGCACAGTTACCCACAGGTAACAAGGTATTCGGTTATATTCTGAGCTAAGCCTAACCATTGCATTTCTCAGAAGCACGGTTCTTTGATTGGCGGATTTCTCACCAGTGCAAACGCGTCAACAGCAAATCAACAAACTAAGTGTTTCGACAAGCGGTCACCAGTTTCATTTAATATTACACAAACAGCGGAATTCGAACCTGAAACTCTCAGGAAACGATATAGCGATTCGCCGTAAAACTGCCTAAACTAGATGAAAGCGCATTAGTTCCCTGTCGAACTCCTACCTCAGTCGCTTCTTGAACAGACCAGAACTTGAAGAAAGAGGATTTGTCTCGGGCTCTGCGATACCACAGTTCCTGACTGAATGACCCCCCCCCCCCCCACACACACACACACACACACTAGTGTACCGCTGCAAAAGCAAACGAATTCGCCAAACATCCCCGTCTACAAACAGCCAGGCGACCAGCGATGATACGACCATTACCCGATGAGGCAAGGACGAAGCGGTCTGGAAAGTTACAATTGGGGCCCCGAACACGTGACTTCTTTAACGCGCCCGTCTGAACCGGTTTGTTATGACGGCAAGCACAACACGTTACACTGAAGAGCATAAATATAGGGGCCTATACGTCTGCGTTTAAAATAACGTGGCTGAGATTAGGCATCAGTTGTTTTGTGATAATCAAAGCCCGTAACCAGATACTTCTATCTGCTTGTTAACTGCTGATGATGATGAATGCATTTCTACAGCGCTGTATCACGGCATATGCCGTTACACAAGGGCGCTTAGCAACGTAGCGACTAGTCAGGATAAGCAATTTTAAAGTAATGGGTCTTGAGTCTCGTCTTGAAAGTGTCCAACGTAGTCGATTTACGTATTGAGGCTGGAATGCTATTCCAGCACCTAGGTCCGGCGACTGAGAAGACACGGTCCCCGAAGCAAGTTTTTGACTTTTCGCACGCGCAGATAACCTCTGCCCTCCGACCTCAGTGAATGGGCTTTTCGAGATGAAGACAAACTCTCACAGTTTGCACTGCGGTACTCGGAGGCCGTACCATGCAAAGACCTGTACACCACCAAAGCCAGTTTATGCCCAATACGATACTCAACCGGGAGCCAATGCAGCACGTCAAGGAGCAATGTTGTTACATGGTCGAACTTTATACGGTCGCACACCAAGATCGTCGCCGCATTGATGACCGATTGCAGAGTATCCAGCAGGTGCTTGGGTGCATCTGGCAATAGGCTATTGCACCTGCCAACCTGGGTGACAGCAAATCACAGCACACAACAGCTGTTTTTGCAGCCTCGAAAGGCAGCGATCGAATACAGCTAAACTGTCGAAGGCATCTGATAACCATATTATGTTAAACATGGCGCGTCACCTTCAGGTCGACCGACCTCAAGCACTCCACTGCATCGCTTGCCCTTTATTTTTAAAATAATTTAGGCCTAAGCCCGATAATAATTTCCGGTGAGGCCTACATATCTACAGCCCTGCTATTCCAAACAACTGAGTCAAGCGGAAACCGATTTAAGTACCTGCTCTCCAGACCAACATTGTTTGGACGTAGAGTCTTTGTCGGTTCGTGTCTGAGCTCTCGACAGCTTTCGCTATAAACCCTTTAGCATCTGCAAACAATAGAATGCCTTTCAAAAGGACTCATCGCCTACTTTATTTGCAGCAATAACCACACAAATCAGCATTAATTGCAACAAAAAGAGCATTAAAGGCTGCATGTGTGCTTATTGTGCAACATAAGCTTATGTATGTGCGTGTACGTGTGCGCGTGTGTATACATGTATGTGTGCATGTATGTATGTGTAAGTATGTATGTATGTGTGTGTGTGTAAAAAACTGTGTATATTACGGTGGAGTGTAAGTTATAGGTAAAAATTTTTGGAGGAATCTGCAATTGGCAGGGGGTGCAAATAATAGTTTTGCTAGTGTAAAATATCTTGCCTCTAAGATTATGTTTTGAGGTGCCCCAATTGTGAAAACCTATCCCATTATAACCGAGAAATTGAGATCTTCCATAATAGACTTGGCTTGGAATTTTAAAATGACCGTGTTCGGAGCAAATCAGAAAACAATTTACTAATAGGTGTTTCTAGACTCATTTGACCCTGCTGAAAACGAAAATCATAGTTTGCGAGCTGGATTTTTAGCGGTTGCATGAAAAACAAGATGGAGGCCAAAATGGAGGCCAATGTCTTCAAATGGCTATAAGTAAAGTCATGTTTGTGATGGAAACACGATTTTAGAATCTAAAACATTTTCGGGATCAAGGAATGCGATGGAACAAAAGACACGTGTTCCACTGCCCAGAAAACAAAATGGCGGACAAAATGGCGGCCAATGTCTTCAAATGGCTATACGTAAAGTCATGTGTAGGATGGAAACATGATTTTAGAGTCTAAATTGACATTTTTGGGGTTAAGGAATGCGATGGAACTAAAGACACATATGTGGCACTGCCAGAAAACAAATGGCCGACAAGATGGCGGCCAGTGTGGAGTAGTGTTTTCTTGGTTAAATATGTAGCACTGACGTTATTGCAGTTTAACTGTCATTATTTACATGAAATTTTTAATAGCCTGTGATTGCAGTTTAACCATTTTATACATTACGTATGCAATATTCGTGTTTTATGACTTGACTTATATAGGCTAGAGCTATTTCAAGCAGAATTCTGTTAGCAGTTGTTAACCATCTTGAATGAACTACTTGGGCGGGTTTTCGATTAGCAACTTCATCAGGGCATTTCCTAGCAGATATAGCTTGACATACGTATAGGACCATTGTAAAAATACTTCTGATCGGTGCTTATATCGACATTATCAACACACAGAAAATTGTCGTGAGCAATTGCTGTAAAGGGAACTACTGGTATGTTTTCACATACTTGGATTGCTTTACCAATTGGACCAGGCAACGTTCTAGGACCATGTGTTACACTATCGAGTTTCTGTGGCAGATGTCTCCAAGACAATTATATAGTTTGCATGCAACAAGCGAGCCACTGCAGTGTTCTCCATATCTCCATTTCGAGCAAGGGAATAACACCTCCCATGTTACCAGTATTCACTTTTGTGCCATTGCACCCAACAACAAGCAATCTGTTCGTTGTAATTCATTTTTGGCGCAGTAGATCTGATATTCCTCTTGCTAAACTTTATGGGTTTCCAGCTGATGGAATGACGTGCATATTTCGAACTGGGTTCCGACACGACTGTAATATGGGTATCAGGGGCTTTCACCTCCGGGCGATGCACCTCTAGGGGTTTTCACCTCCGGACGTTTCACCACCGGACCATTCACCTCTAGGGGCTTTCATCTCTAGGGGCTTTCACCTCTGGGGCTTTCACCTCCAAATGTAAAATGAGACCTTTCGAAGAGATTCATTGTATTTTTTCACTGGCTTGTTAATCTTTTCTTACTCTCGTTCTCTACTAGTTTTACTCCTGTCGTTATCCTATGATCAGTCATCTTCATGCACTAGTCTAGCAGCTCTTCGATCAGAGACATCGTATCTGTCACATTTCCTTGCCTCAGCACTCGGATTTGTTTGCACCAAATACTGTTTCATCTCGCCTCCTGTTATCGGGAACAATTAGGTAGAACTCCATAATGTCACTACATGTCGAAAGCTCTGTTTGAGACAATTCTGAAGGAATTTTCACCAAATACTGGAGAGCTACTAGTTTGTATGTGTTTTTGCTGTTTGGCTGACACTCTTGCAGTCTACCTTTCAGTCTTCAATATACTTAGAAAAGGCATCACCAAAATAAAATCACAATAGTGAAAAAGCATCACACTGCAAGGATAAAAAAATTCATGCCACTAATGCAAATTCGTGGTTTTGGGTGGCCTTGGGGCACCTCAAGAATTTAACCATATGCAGTATTATTTTACATGCAGGCTACTGGGCACAGTAGACAACTTTTGCACACCCTGCCGATTCTGAAATGTTAATTTCATTTTTTCACTCCACCCTAGTGTATGTGTGTGTGTGTGTGTGTGTGTGTGTGTGTGTGTGTGTGTGTGTGTGTGTGTGTGTGTGTGTGTGTGTGTGTGTGTGTGTGTGTGTGTGTGTGTGTGTGTGTGTGTGTGTGTGTGTGTGTGTGTGTGTGTGTGTGTGTGTGCATGTGTGTCCGATGATTGGTACAGCACCTTTCAAGAACTTCCCAAGCTTTTTACATGTCCTTACCTTTCAACTTATTGGCCGTTACTGCAGTTTCTCTTGCGACTGCTTAGTGGTTTGAGTGCTGAAACATCAAAATGTTGAGGTGGGGGATTCGAATCCCATACAGGACAGAAAGATTTTCTGAGATTTCTGCTCCACTTGCGTCATTTAGAGAAGTGGGCTGTATCTTAAAAACCCTGACAGTGTCTGAGGGAGAGCAATAACCTAGACTATTGGGTGCGCAAACAGCGCAAGTGCGAACCCAATCTCTCATAGCTCGGATTCTAGACCCTTTATATGTTGAAGGTATTCAGTGCGTGACCAGCCGTCAAGAGCGTCTGCGAGTTCGAAGAGCGCGTCTTTTGGAGTACTGCACGGTGTCTCAATTGAACTGATACCCTTTTTGTTTTGGCAATAAATCTGTCAATTCTAGAAAATAATTTAATAATATTTTAATAATTTAAAGAGGAATAAATTTTCAGTATTGTCCGAAAATTTAATCAAATTCTATCAACAGAGTCCAAAGTTATCCACATTCAAAGAAACTTAGCCGATTTAACTTGTGTAATATTTGCGTTATCAATTTTTAGTGAATATTTTGGATGAGGTAAAGATTTTCTGTGAGACCGGAATAAAACAAAATGATAGTATCATACATTATAATGGTATACAATATCATTATATCATATAATAGTAAATAATATCAGTACGAAATGTGGGGGAGAGCTGTACTTGTGGGGGAGAGCTGTACTGCTACCACACGCGTCCACAGGTGGCGGATAGTGGAACGACCTCTAGATATAGAGGCTAGCTGCGAAATAAGCAGGTATACCCTGTCGAATAAGCAGTCGCGGACCAACAGCGGCAAGGCTATCAGGGCGCGGTATGGGATGTGGGTGGCACCGCATCCTATGATAAAAGCTGCAGATGCTCTATGACGGTCATGTGACAAGGCGAGTACAGGCCGCCTTTAAATAAGCCTGGAGCCCTCGCTGCCTTGCGGGTAGGTGCTTGCACCAAAGGCTAGGTTCCAAACCGAAAGGGGTTGACGTCAGGAAGGGCATCCGGTTGTGAAACTTTGCTCCAAAATTTTCTATGGATCTTCATACACTTTCGATTGAGCATAGGGCTAGGGCGTTCTCTGGAAACGACGCGCATCGTCGCCCGGGCGGTGTGAGAAATCAGCAAGGGACTGCTAGGGCGTACCCCACAAGCGACGAATTTAGAGTTAGGGCTAGGGCGTACCCCGCAAGCGACGACTGTAAACTGGAGAGAACAGAGATGAGAATGCTACGATGGATACTTGGGATCTCACTGAAGGACAGGAAAAGAAATGTGGACATCAGAAAGAAGCTCGGGGTGGCATGTATAACTGACAAAGTACGAGAGACCAGGCTGAGGTGGTATGGACATGTAATGAGAAAAGAGGATGATAGTTGTGTGAAAAGAATCATGAATGCAGAGGTATACGGACGCCGCAGCCGGGGACGACAGAGGAAGAGATGGGAAGACACGATACAACAAGACCTAAAACTCCTAAAACTGAAGAAAGAAGATGCTCAAGAAAGAAACAAGTGGAAGAGAAGGATCCGAGTGGCTGACCCCTCTCCAAAGAGGGATTAATTCGAGCCTGAAGGAAAAAGAAGAAGAATATCAGTACGAAATGTTCAAGGAACAAAACATTTTGAAATTTGATAATTTGAATTTGAAAGATAACACTTAGTTGTACAAATATTTGTGCAAATATCATTTTGTACAACTAACTGGCTTCTCTCCGGTGTTATCTTTCAAATTTCAAAGAATCAAATTTCAAAATGTTTTGTTCCGGATCATTTAGTAAAGCTACATCATTACTACATGACTTTCCGATTTGGCAGTTGGATCCTTCTTGCTTGGTTTGTGTACCATTTGCATACTATTTCTACTAATTGTGTCCTGGTCAGCAATTCAGGAACTTCTTGAGCAATAAGGATAAACTGATCCACTCCTATCGGAACTGAAATAATAGAGCAGTTTTGTTAAGATAACAGCTTATAATGCTACCATTACAATGTCGAAATTCAAAAATTTTCTTTCAAAAGGGGAGGGGCACATCCCTATCCCCAAATCCTTCCTCTGTTCGACGAATATTGGCGTTGCACCAGCAAAGGCCAGGTCAAGAACAACAGGCGAGCGCGAAGTCCCCTTGCAATTAGCGTAGGACCGTAGGTAGATAAATTTCAAAAATAATATAATTATAATTTTAAGAATGTAATCTTTTTAATTTTTTCGCGTACCACTTAACGACACCTGGCACACCACTAGTGGTACGCGTACCACCGTTTGAAAGCCACTGCTCTAGTCTGTCAAATTTGCTACAACATGGAATATGCCTATAACGAACTTCATTGATAGCATGAATTCTCTGCCTTAGCGGCGTCAACAACTTGTCTGCAATTACCAAATAAGTTCCAACACGAAAATTGTCTCTACCCTGCAAGATGAGCTTGCTGCTATGCATAGGGGGCCTGTGCCCGGAAACAGATCGCGTCGGAATAGAAAAAGTGACCTCGGCATAAATTAGTCCATATATATATTGAAAAACGTTGAGCCAAAAGAAAAGCATGTAGGCCTACATAGCAGTAGACTGCATGACTGACATTTCCAAATTTCCATACATCCATACATATATGCATATGTACATACATACCTTCATGCATACATACATTATACAAACCGGCATACCCACATAGGCCTATACGCATACATACATACTAGGGTGTCCAAACACAAACAAGGAAAAATTTTCTTTTGGAAACTTATGACGCAGTCCCTCTAAAAAGTTTCTTTATGGTCCCATAAGAACACCTGCAAAATTTTATAACATTTTAAAAATATTTAGGGGTCCCCCAAGGCTCTCAGAATTAGGGTAGTTTGTCCGAAAGTACGTATGATGTCTCTGAGTTTGAAAATTGTCATAGGATCAGACTTTGATCCCATAATTACAAGCTTAGTACCATTAGAAAGCTCTTAAATGGTACAACATACAAACAATGTCAACATAATATAACCTTATTGTATATGTGAATAAAGTTTCAAGTATTAAGAAGACACAAAACATGCAAAATCAAGATTTCTTGGTTTCAGTTGTATTTTGCAATAGTTTTACATAAATATCCCAATAATATTATTCATGACGATCCTAGCTTCTCTAGTCAACGAAATAGGCTGCTCGACATCATCAGCAGTGCTTTCTAAGGTACCATTCACCATCAGCAAAACATTTTCGTAGTGAAGCTGCCGAGCAAACCAAGGATGACTTTCAAGCCTGTAAATCTGTCGTGCACTGGGAGGCCAGCTGCTATCTATGACACCACTGCAGTAGACGTGGACAAAGTGGACAGAATGCCAGTCCTGATATCTTCTCTAGTTGATGGAAGTACTAATACTTCTGGGTGTGCCAAAGTTGGCCTCCGAGTCAGGACAGGCAGCAGTGATAGCAGTTCTGGACCTTTTGAAGTTATGGCAGCGCGAGTTGCCATCAGCACGTACTTTGACACAATTAACGGCCTCAAACACCGGCAGTTAATGGAGCCTGCAATCTTCTAGAGACAGCCATCGGTCATAATCTGCTGTGGATGGCTTGTCGACATGAAATGTTTGAAGTCCTGTTGTCTAATGCATTCGTATTGTGCCTTGATAAAGTTTGTCCATCAACTGGGCCTGCCATTCTGTTCTTCAACTGATTTATAGATAAATGGTCCGACCTGTTCCACCTTAAGCCCAAGCCTTTTTGATGAAAAAGAATCTGCTATCTAGTTGATTGCCTGTGAATTACAAGGCATCTAACGTTTCAGCAGATTTGTAGTCAACATCTACATCCACTCGTGGTTCTCATGTCGAGTCACTGCTGATGCTTGATGCTGCTGCTCTGTAGACACAGGAATGAAGATGATACAGCGACATTCTTGGTACCTAAGCCAAGAGCCAGTGAACCCCTCTCTCTTCTCTCAGCATCTGTCTTCTGAAGAGAAAACACAGTTTATCTCAAGCAATGAAAGATGATCGAGGATTGCATGTGGTTCAGTCACTTCCCCGCACAATAACGGAATTATCTATTTCTCGAAGCTTCTTCCAAACTACCGCCATTCGACGACAGTTTTCTCGATATTCCAGTTGCAGAGTTGCTTGAAAGCCAATCATATAAGATTGTTTGTGAGTTTGTTAATAACTTGGCATGTGTGAATGAGAGTGCTGAACGTTGTGTTGCCCTTATACAGTATGTATACAGTATGTAACAGTATGTATACAGTATGTAACAGTATGTATAAAGTATGTAACAGTATGTTCAACAATAACAAAGGACAGAAACGGTTTCTTCTACAAGTTGTTGAAGTGTTGACATAGGCAAGACTTTTCTAAGTGCATTCATGTATAAATGTAGAATGTAGATGGTAGAAATGAAGAATAAAGCAGCTGAAGGTGTAATCAATGATGAAGAATAAGCAGATGAAGGTATGGAGGAGCTGAAACCAGGGCTTGTTGCAATATCAAAGATTTGTACTGATGACTGCTCCTAACTATTAGTGGTAATAACTGATATTGCAAAAGTCCAAAAATCTGAAGTTTTGTTTAATTTTTGTACTATTTGATCGTAAAAGCATGCATATAATATCAAACAAAGTTACGTACTTGTAGATTCTACTATTTAAGTGCTTTCCAATGGTGTTTAACATGTTATCATGGGATCCAAGGTTGATGTCTAAAAGCGTTTAGACAATGGACACGTCGGACGCAAATTATGCCAAAATGGGGAAAATTTGAGAGTCTTGGGGACCACTAAATATTTTTTAAATGTCATAAAATTTTACAGGTGTTATTATGGGACCATAAAGAAACTTTTCAGAGGGACTGCATATAAAAATTCAACAAAATAAATTTTTGGGACACCCTAATACATACATACATACGTCAATCACGATATAATAGGTCACGCTACAATGTCACTTTAATAGTTTTAGTTTTATCACAGCTCGATTTTATTGCGAATTTTTATGCCAAACTTTCCCAATATTTACGTGATTTTGTTGATTTAGCAATATTCCTGATGTTTATAAGTCGATCGTTTCAACGACGAATTATATTTATTCAAAGTAAGCCTATTGTTAGTTCAATTAGATTCAAAGAAATATTTACGTTTTGAGTTTACACCTAATAGTATTGTTGAGTACGAGTTGAGTTCATTCGGACGCAGTCTTTGACGTCAACGCCCTTTGACGTCAAAAATTCTCTGAAACGACGAACCATGACAGCCGCCATTTTATTTACGCCGGGATTTGCTGACTCATGCCTCGTTGCAAGGTGGACTTGCGTTAGCACGGGCATGAACCGCAAAAACCTCGCCGTCCATACCGATTTATTGCGAGTTTTGACAAATAATTCAAATGTTAGGCCTACTATAAACAACTGGCATGTCGGACTTTTTGTGGTAGACGATTACAAATACGACAGGCACATCTAGGCTCATCACCTGAAAGGACGTTATCGTAAGGCTAGCATTTCTATTGGCATTAGATGCGACGTATACACGGGTCTCATATTGAAATATGGGTCCTATAATATGCGTTCCCTGTCTGATTGCTGGCAGGGGAACTTATACCTCTTACCAGAAGAACGCAACAGTCTTTGAAGTTTATATGGAGCCGACAAAACGTGAAGATATGATGGAAACCAAGTTTTAAGTGTCAAAGATATGCACGTGGTATTGATACTGAAAAACGTAAGCAATTGCGGGTGATTGTGCTAAGGGGGGGGGGACCAGATGGCTGTGGACCGATTCTAAATATACACATTCTGAACCGACGATTTCTTTGTCTCTTTCTGGAAATGAATGAAATTATAAAAATAACTCGTTTTTACAGAGAAATGACGCAGTTTCTTTTATTTCAAATTAGCAATGATTAGCTTACAGCGAATATGTCGTACATCAATAGTAGTTTGTCGATTTTATATATATATATATACATATATATATATATTATTTGTATAGTATATTGGCCTTAATGATAAATTATAAAATGTATTGGTAGACGTTTCATATGGGTCGGGAAATATGGGGTCGTCCAGGTTAAACTATGAAAATTACGGCTTTTTCATAAATGTGCCAGTTTATAGAAAGACAATCTACTGTCGTTTTCAACTGAGTCCACCCGGTTGGTGGCCATTCTCTCAGAGTACTCCTTAGCACTGCAGTCGGGCATGATGACTGGCGTCGTACAGTGGAAGTTTGAGTAGTCGAACTCGCACTCGTCATCGTCCCTGATGTTCGTCACGAGCGGAGTAAGACGCTGGCCCCACTTGATTTCGTTCGGTACGTAGGAGGTCCGGATCTGGATCAGCGATCCGGATGCCTGGACCGTTCCCTCGAGGATGACGATCACCTCGAAGTGCTGGGAAAGCATGGTTTCGGCCGAGAGGTTCCAGAGGGGACTCGACTGAGTGATCCGATGGGCGATCGTAACCGGCCAGAAGAAGAAGATGAAGTTGTCCGTTATACTGGACTCCGTAACAAGTTCGAGCGGGTACTGGCAGAGGGGAATCAGTTCACCCTCAGTCGTCAGTCGGCTTTTGACCAGAAGTGCTCGTATCGACGTACCGATGATGTGCGTCTTGCGAAGATCTCCCACGCGGAAGATGAGGTTGTAGAAACCATTTCGCATGCAGATGACGGCATGGTCACTGAAGACGATTGTCTGAGTTTAGAAGCAATACATAAGACAAGCAGAGTTTAAAGCAAAATGGGTATTCTGTAAAGAAAAATCACATCACAGATATGATTCAGAAAGTTAAATCAACTGCCCTGACCGCAAAAAATAATGCAATCAAGGGAACTATTCTAGCAGGTGACAATTAGATTACGAAAACGACGAAACTACATACGCATCTTTGTATCCCGAGGATACTAGGATACCGTCGCTCCAAAGATCCGGCTGATCGTCTCGTCTAGGTGAAACAGCTACGCTCACTTTACCGACTCTATCCTCAGAAGGAGGCTGCCTACTGGGAGGACCTGGTCACAAGAAACTCGACCAACCCCAAGCGCCTCTGGTCGGCCATCTCTGGCCTCCTGCGTCGCTCATCGCGTACATCACCGTGTCCCTCCTTCTCAGCGGACGACTTCTTATCCATGTTCTCGTCAAAACTGGACGGTCTTCGAAACTCTACAGTTGGTGCGTCACCTCCTTCCTTCTCGACCACGGACGCTGTTTTCAAAGAGTTTCAACCCATCCTTGAATCGGCCTTACGTCGCCTGCTATCCTCCTCCAATTTAAAATCATGTGAATTGGACCCTCTTCCCCCATTTGTTATTGTAGACGTTTTACATGCCATCGTCCCGTTTCTGCTCTATCTGTTTAATAGATCTCTTTCTGAAGGCTCTCTTCCTTTCTCTCAGAAGCGTGCTATTGTCTTTCCTGCTCTCAAGAAACCTAATCTGGACCATAGTTTATGCCATAACTACTGTCCTATATCTAATCTCTCTTTTCTCTCAAAGCCTCTAGAGCTCACAGTCTCTTTCCAGCTTTCGCCATATCTTGAGCATTCAGGCATGATCTTCCTTCCATGACTCGTTCTCAGATCCTAAATGGGGGCATTGCTACTACTTCTCGCTGTCTTAAGACTTTTCTCACGGAGTTCCTCGCACTGGGAGCGCCTCTGATTAGGTTGTACTTCGAGAGGCGCTTTATAAATTCGTAAATACAATACAATACAATACTAGGAGACAGAAGCTTAAAACTACAAATTGGCACTGGCAGTCTATCGTATTTCAACCTGGTCTCTTCGATGAATTGATTTTTGATTTAGATTCTAGCCAAATTGTAATCGTAATAGTAATCTCGAAATATCTACGGAGCCCCAAAAAAGCGAAGTCGCGGAAACCTGCTCATTCACAGACGCTTGAAGAGGAGCGGATGAAATCGGCTCCAGGTCAAGATCCAAAGGGGACAGGCAGGCAGACAGTCAGATGGTTGGAGGTGGGTGGTGTTTAGAGTTGAAACGATGAGGGAGGAAAGGGAAAGAGCAGGAATCCGCCTAGTCTGATCACCCACAGGCTTTCCACTCCAACTTAAAGTTCCACCTCTTTAAGAATTCCTACACTAATCCATTCAAACTTCTGCTTCCAAGCTTTCCGTCCTCCATGAAACCCTCCTTACAGAGCAGCTTCTCTGTCTCCATTCTACGGTCTCTGGCAGCCGGACTTCGATATCTCGTTAATATCCTTGATATCTCTAGATAAACCCTCTGGCATGAAGCAGCGCTCGTGAATAAGCAAGTGCCCTGCGTTAAGCTTTAGAGTTGCGCTTGAAAAATTTGAAGCTTATAATAAAGATTACCAAAGTATTGCTGCATAGCTTAGTGCATGCAACAATCTCTATTTCGTTGTTTAGTTGTGTTAGGTGGGGAACGCCTCTGATGAGTATTTCGTGAAGTGGCTCTTAAAAAATTCACAATACACCATACAATTACAATTACATATGTAATGCAATGCTTCTAATAACAAGTCTGAGCTGACCTGCGCCCTGCGCTTGGGTCTGGCTATCTTGGCGAATATGATTCCGGTGATGAAGCACTGGATGAATATTCCGACGCAGCTCTGCGCCATCAGGAGACCCGTTCCAATGGGACAGTGGGGCCCGATGATCCTGTATCCGTATCCGATTGTCGTCTGCGTTTCGAGGGAGTAGAGGAGAGCCGTCGAGAAGTCGTAGACGTGCTCGAGACAGATTTCGCTGGAGTTGTCGTCGCCTGACCGAGTGATGTCTCCGTTGAAATGAGCTAGGGCCAGCCAGCCGACGCCAAAGAGAAGCCAGGACAAGATGAAGGCCGAGAGAAACAGGAGGACGTGGTAACGCCACTTGAGGTCCATGATCGTCGTAAACAGGTCGCGGATATACCGGAGTTTCTTCTTTTGCACCTAGAGTCACACAAGTCACAAGAATTTAATTCCACGGCTAAGGTTGTAATTTTTTTCCCGAGGTAAGTATAATTCCTCAGGAGGCAAAAAAATTGTTTCGGATACAGGTACTAGCAATCTGGAACGGCTACGTTTCATCCAATTCTCGTATAAAGGCAAACAATGACTGATGATCGGGAGCGTCACTGATGAGTTTCTTCTTGAAGTGGCGCTTTATAAATTATGTCAGATTACAATTACAATCTGATTCAGTAGTCACTTCGCTCTCGACTTGTGTTTCAAGGTGCTTATCCACCACAGGCAGCCTCTCTATGTTAACGGACACGGTTTCTGGATGTTGACCTGATTACGACTTGGTTTTGATGCATCATCGGCCGATGCCTTGTGCACTAGACACCGGCGCAATAGAAGTTACTAATAACAATTCAATCAAGCAACTTCTATAGCGCCGCATTCGCTAACCTTTGTCATTGAGACGTTTGAGTGTCCATTCTTCCGGACGAGTCGCCGACTCTTCTGGCATTTGGCAAACAGACGTCCACGCTGAGCAACTGGAGCGGCATAGTCGCACCGTACGCTAGTTCCAATACTACTGGAAGTTATTTGAGTCTGGACGGGAACCAGACTGGCATCGACCGCCTGAATGCTCACGTAGTGTTCGTCCTGGTTCGAATAAAGGTACCCTGTTCTCGAAGCCTCCACGTCATTCGTCCGTGTCCGACCGTTAGGTGTGGGGTGGAATTTGGGTGGCGTCGATGAAGGGGTGGGGCTGCTGGAGTGGTTGATGGGGTCGGAACCTTTTGCGATGTCGTCGTTGGCTGACCAGTAAATGGGAAGTATCATCGGGAGCGAGTTCGACCTCGATGTCCTTGTTACGGCGCAAATCTTCATTTCTAACAGGAAAAACAGAATTGCACCCCAAAATATAGGTTGGCGACACAGTTAAATTAAACTATATGCATTAAATAATGTAGCATATCGTAACGGCTTCTGCCGAGATCTCAGCAGACGCCTAATATAGTAGGGTTACAGTACGAAAAAATGTGGTGAACCCGAAAATAATTGCAAGAAAACGTTTTATGCTGATTTTCGGGTGCATTAGGTCTGGAGATGAACATACTAGAAGTTTTCCGATATCGGACCACGGGAAAAGGTAAAATGTTGGCGCCAAAAAAAGACGATCGCCAATGGGGAATGAATGACTCAAATGTACACAACTTGCTTAAATTTACAGAAGCAAATCAAGTAACAATTTCCTAACAGGTGTTTTTATACTATTTTGAGCCTGCTGAAAACGAAAATCGCGGTTAGCAAGCTGGATTTTTAGCGATTCTATGGAAAAACAAGATGGCAGCCAAAATGATGGCCAATATCTTCAAATGGCTACAAGTGAAGTCGTGTATGTGATGGAAACAGGAATTTAGAGTCTAAATTAACATTTTCGGGGTCAAGGAATGCGAAGGAGCTAAAGACATATATGTAGCACTGCCAAAAAACAAAATGGCGGACAATATGGCGGCCAAATATTTTCAAATGGCTATTAGTAATGTTATGCATGTGATGGAAACATGATTTTAGAGTATAAATTAACATTTTCGGGGTCATGCAATGCGATGGAACTAAAGACATATAGGTAGCCAGGCTAAAAACAAAATGGCGACAAACTGGCGGACAAATATCTTCAAATGGCTGTGAGTAAAGTCATGTGTGTGATGGAAACCCAATTTAAACAAAATGACAGACAAAATGACGGCCAGTCTGGAGTAGTGTTTTCTTGGTCAAAGAATACCAAGGAAGTATTGTATTGTATTGTGTCTAGAGATTTATAAAGCACCTCTCGCAGAATAACTAACTATCCAGAGGCACTCTTAGCAAAGAAGCCTGTGGAACCAGAAATGACATTAGGGAACGCGAGACCGATGAGGAAAAGCCAGTCATTAGTTTGGCCCTGAGCAGAGAGGGAAGATCATTTCAGATCGTGGGACCCACTACAGCAAACGCTCGGTGCTGGGCCAAAGCAGTTTTTGCCCTGAGAACAAAAAGATCTAGCCGATTCACAGAGCGCAATGAGTGAGAAGAAGATGCAGATAGCGGCTTTCGCAAATAGTTGGAGAGATATTTCGGGGCGGTACCCTGCTGAATTTAAGAGACACGGAGGAGGATTTTATAACGGATGCGTGCGACAACAGGGAGCCTGTGCAGGACATCAAGCATGTAAGTAGAGATAAGGGCAAAGAAGGGGAGTCGAGCGATGAGCGTAGCAAGCATTTAGAACAGATTGAAGCGGGAGAGACGCAGCTTAGGGAGACTCATGAGGAGCGAGTTGCAGTAGTCCAAGCGTGAGCAGACAAATGTGTGAACTACGGTGAGACAGAAGGTGAGACCGAGCGTTTGACGGCCCTAAGACGCCTCAATTGAAAGAAGCAGGAGTGAGTCATGTTGGAGAAATGATCTGTAAATGTCAGGGAGGAGTCCAGTGTGACTCCCAAGTCGCGGACGGTGGAAGAGTAGGTGTAAGCAGGGAATTTCTTAGTCAGCAATGAAAAGTCAAGTTTAGCAAGCTGCTGCTCAGTCCCAAACCAGATCAATTGAGTCTTAGCAGTGTTGAGGCAGAGACGGTTAGTCGACATACAGTGTAGTGAAGGGCAGAGACAAGATGGTCAATGGAGCGAACAAGGCAGAGTTGATAAGTAACTGTTGACGGACCATTGTACAAAAGCCTTAGCATCATCTGCATAAAGAACGCGATTTTCCCCATAATAAATAAATTGAGACGGGATATCTGCAGTGAAGAGGATGTATAGGATGGGACCAAGCACCGAGCCCTGGGAACACCAAATTCGACCTCTGTCCAATGAGTCCTGATTTCACCAAGGACAACCAGCTGTGAGCGGTCAGAGAGGTTTGATTTAAACCAAAGAAGATGAAAGCAAGACAGTTGCAGTCGCTGAAGCAAGATCTCATGGTCAACCATGTCAAATGCAGATGAGACATCAAAGAGCGCCAGGAGATGAGAGTAATCAATAGCTACATAAATATCAGACAGCAGGGATAAGAGAACAGTTTCGGTGGAATGGTGGCCCGTGAAGCCAGATTGGGCGGCCGGCTAGCAAAAGCCGAGCTTGTCCAAAGTAGGGGAGTAGCTGGAGTGAAACTAGTCTTTCAAGGGTCTTTGAGAGGAAAGAAGGATGGGAGATGGGCCGGTAATTTTGACAGGCATTTTGGTCACGGATTTGCTTTTTCAAGGTCGAGAAACAATAGCCCGCTTTTGGGAAGCCAGTAGGTAACCATCAGAAAGCGACCTGTTAAATATATAAACTAGAGATGGAGGTAAATCGTTTAAAATGTTCACCCAAAAATGGGGAAAGAGGGTGCAGTTCGCATGATTTTTGTTTTATGATCCAATTACTTGACAGAGTTCCGTTTCAAGGATTGGATGGAATCCTTCGAAGGTGTGGTCCGTGTGGGAGAATTGCGGAGGAGGGGAATCAAGAGTCTTCGCTCTAAGATCAGCAATCTTACTTGTCATCATCTAGAGAAAATCCTCAGCAGAAACGGCAGGAGGACCCACTGAGCGCGTATCCTGTCCCAGTAGGCTGCCATCTTGTTTTTCCATGGAACCGCTAAAAATCCAGCTTGCTAACCGCGATTTTCGTTTTCAGCAGGCTTAAAATAGTCTAGAAACACCTGTTAGGAAATTGTTACTTGATTTGCTTCTGTAAATTTAAGCAAGTTGTGTACATTTGAGTCAGCCATCTTTTTTTGGCGCCAAAATTTTACTTTTTCCCGTGGTCCGATTTCGGTAAACTTTTAGTATGTTCATCTTCAGACCCAATGCACCCGAAAATCAGCATAAAACGTTTTCTTCCAATTTTTTGGGGTCAAATCGTATATTGACCCGACTAATGAAGGTTCCTTCCTGCTATGACAGCGTCGCACGCTAAGTTGGCGCATGTGCCAAAGTGGGCACAGTGATGCTTGCATGTAGACCTCTATTATTTAACACCTTTCAAGTACCTCACAGACGCTGTGCCTGCACCAACCTATGATGTTAAAGGTGTGAAGAAGAAAAACTTAATCAATGAACAAACAGTGCTGACATAACTAGGAGAGTCACCACTGGCGAGCTCCCGCAGACTTGTAGAAATTGATTTCCATTTCTTCTACACAGCTTATAAGTTTACATGTTTACGGCGTAACAGGCGTATCTCCCGATTTAGGTATAGCTACTTGCAATGGTAATGGTAACTGTAAATTTCAAGAGAGACTCGTCAGAGGCGCTCAGATACTCGTCTGGTCTCCTCATTTAGATCAAGGATATCATCCGGTGAATATCGAATCAGATTTTCCGGGTCTAAGATCCGCCTCGAATTAAACTACTGCCTCGATTGCTACCCCTCACCGATGTAGACGTTCCGGGTTCAACGGAAAATGGAAATGCTTAGGAATCGAAAAGCTGCAGTAAATTACAGCGCAACTTATTTAGACAGTTCACGAGAAAGCGAAGTACAATAGCGTGCACGGTTCATTCATTTATTCAATCATTCATTAAGAGGACATATATAGCGCCCTCCAAGATAGGTCTACATATTCAGAGACGATGTCATAGGGTATCGTGAGAAAAGGTAGCCAAGATGATTTAAGCTCATATTACGTAACATAATTCGGTCATAACAAACTTGTTGAATGAACTTGGGCGATGTGCGCAGTTGATGACAACAACAAAGTGACAGCAGTTGTTCATGAGCCTCGACGACATTGGTCCATACGTTGCAATTGTACAGCTGCACTTTAAGTCAGTCACGAACCAGATTTTATTTTAGTTACAGTTACAGTAAATGGTTTTTCATTTTAGTTATAGTTACAGTTATAGTTAGTATTATTTTTTAGTTACAGTTAGAGCTATCGTTAACGAAATCATTTTATTTTCGTTATTGATCGCGTAAATGTGGTAATTAGACCCTACAAGTGGTCGTGATGGCACACGGTTAATCCTCGGCTTGACCTACCCCGGACTTTGACCTGGCACCGGAAGGGATAAGGCGGATATGGCTATTGCGGACTTGATTTGATATAGCGCCGGTGAATAAGCTGGTCTCCCTGACGTGGCTTTTGTGTGGCGCTGAGAAATTTCGGAGATTTACATTACATTACATAATTGCAATTTATTCAGAGCATCTGCTAGAGTATACTCAGAGATGTCCCTGACCTGTTATACCAAATAGAAGGGCGCTAACCTCTGAGAAAGCATAGTCAGAGAAAGGACAAGTTGGTCGTGTAACACGTGGTTAATTTAATTAAACACAAAAAAAATTTCGTCGTGATCTGTGCAGTATGTTAAACAACCAACTTTGGAATTGGTTGCATCGCAAACCAACTCACCAACTCATTTGCCTCTCTCTACCTCTTCATTGTGAAGCGTGTGAAAACGATTGTACTCGATCATCGTTTTGTCTTTTTAGGTCGGGATCGCCTCTAAGGATTTTCTCTCCGAAGAAGCGCTATGCAAATTTACAATTAGAATTAAAATTTTTAGTCGACATCAAATTCAATCCGGAAAGAGATGTCTACCAAAGCAACGCTTTGACACTGCACTTTTATTATTAATTACTAACTTCTCTTTCGCCATTGCCTATTGACATGATTTCGGCTCTGGTTTAAATGGCCCGTTTTTTGATACCTTGCGCATTAGACATCGGAAGTTACAAATTACAATTTCATCAACATTTTACAAACTCGGTGTCTTCACGGGCTCTTCTTCTTGAAACCATCCGTACAAAATAGTCACACGATATGGTCAGAATTAAGAGGAGGTCCATTTTTTAGACAAGCAGTTTAACGATGAATGCAACTGCTTGAATAGCGGAGGTGAGACAAGTTGACGCTCAAAGGTGCTCACGGTCAATTAACCATTTGTACAATTATACTCAGATCAAACGCCCCCACGAAGTTTAGCAACAGTAACCTGATGGAACAGACTTAAGCGATTCCAACCCTCTCAAACCAAACTGTTGATTGTGCACAAGATCCTAACTAAGCTGTATCGACATAATTTGCCAAATATACCACCGGTGATGGCAGTTAAGCTGCATCAGTATGAATATTCAACATCTTCGATTTAATCAGACAAAAGACACACAGATAATTCGTAAATAAATTAGTCGATAACTGCTGAAATTGTAGTAAATTTTCTGAAGTGAGAAACTATCGTAGCGTGGATAGGACCACAGACACTTCGAAGCTGAGAGGCCGAGACCGAGAAAAATTGACACTATGAACATTACGCACACTGACTGCTTATCGTGGTTCACTTTAAATGAACTACACTCGTCTTCTTATTGTTATTACTTTATTATGGTAAGTACACGCAGAGGTACCCACAGGTAACAAGGCAATCAGTGATTTACTGAGCTTAGTCTAACCATATCATTTTTCAGATGCACGGTTCTTGAGTTGTTGGATCTCTCACCAGTGCAAACACGTCAACAGCAATTCAACAAACTGTTTCGACAAGCGGTCACCAGTTTCATATATTATTACAAAAACAGAAGAATTCGAACCTGCGACTCTCAAGAAACGATATAGCGATTCGCCCGTCTGAACCGGTTTGGCATAACGGCATACACGACGCGTTACACTAAAGAGCATGAGAACGTCTGCGTGAAAAATAACGTGGCTGAGATTAGGCGCCAGCTGCTTTGTGATAATATATAATCAAAGCCCGTAAAAAGATACTTCTATGTACTTGATAACCGATAACGATGATGATGAAAGCGACAATCTTTAACGCGCCCGTCTGAACCGCTTTGTTCTGACGGCAAGCACAACACGTTACACTGAAGAGCATATAGCGGCCTATACTTCTGCGTTTGAAGTACCGTGGCTGAGATTAGGCATCAGTTGCTTTGTGATAAGCAAAGCCCATAACCAGATACTTCCATCTGCTTGTTAACTGTTGACGATGATGAATGATTTTCTACAGCGCCGTATGACAGCACATGCCGTTACACAAGGGCGCTTAGCAAGATAACGACTAGTCAGGATAAGCAATTTTAAAGTAATGGGGCGTGAGTCTTGTCTTGACAGTGTCCACCGTAGTCGATTAACTTATTGAGACTGGAATGCTATTCCAGCACCTAGGTCCGGCGACTGAGAAGGTACGGTCCCCAAAGCAAGTTGTTGACTCTCGCATGCTCAGATCACCTCTGTCCTCTGACCTCAGTGAATGGCCTTTTCGAGATGAGGACAAACTCACACAGTATGCACTGCGGTACTCGGGAGCCGCACCATGCAATGACGTGTATACCAGCATCGCCAGTTTATGCCCAATGCGGTACTCAACCGGGAGCCAATGCAGCACGTCACGGAGCAATGGTATTACATGGTCGAACTTTTACGGTCGCGCACCAAGATCGCCGCCGCATTCAGGACCGATTGCAGACTAGCCAACAGGTGCTTGGGTGCACCTGGCAATAGGCTATGGCACCTGTCATCCTGGGTGACAACAAAGCACACAACAATGGCGCGTCACTTTCAGGACGGTCTCAATCACTTCACTGCATCGTTTGCCCTTTATTTTTAAAATAATTTAGGCCTAAGCGCGATGATAATTTCCGGTTAAGCCTTTGTATCTACAGCCCTGCTATCCCAAACAGCTGAGTCAAGCGGAAACCCATTTAAGTACCTGCTCTCCAGAGTAATATTGTGTCGACATAGAGTTTTTGTCGGTTTGTTGTCTGAGCTGTAGACAAACACCCGTTAGCATCTGCAAACAATAGAATGCCTTTCAAAGGGTCTCATCGCCTACTCAATTAGCAGCAGTAACCACACAAATCATCATTAATTGCAACAAATACATGCATGTGTGTATGCGTATGTATGTATGTGTACGTGTGTGTATGTGTTTATGTATTTATGTAATGTATGTATGTATGTGTATATTATATGCTTGTATATGTGTGTATGTGCGTATGTGTATGTGTGTATGTTTGCTTGTGTATGTATGTAGGCCTATGTGTGTGTATGCATGTGTCCGATTATTCGTACAGTACCTTTCAAGAACTTCCCAAACTTCTTACACCTTACAACTTATTGGCCGGTAGACGAGTTCGTTTTAGTACTGCGCAGACACCTGCAGTACTGGCTATTATTATACTGCAGGTTCTCTTGCGACGGCCTAGTGGTTTAAGTGCTGAAACATCTAGAGGACAAGACGACCTATAATGAGGTCGGGGGTTCGAATCCCATACAGGGCAGAAAGATTGACTGCGAATTTTCTTCTCCACTTGCGTCATCTAGGGAAATGGGCGGTAAATTAAATACCCTGGCAGTGTCTGATGGAGAGCGCTAACCTAGACTATTATACGGGACTAGCCATACGCCCACATATGCAGAGGCTAAGAAAGTAAAATCGGTAACAGTTCATATCCATGCCGGTGTCGCGTGAAATTCTATCCGTCCTAAACTATCCGGAGGGCTGAATAAATTTATCCTTCCGGATGGAATATCCCGGTATAGAGTATCCGGGAGAATAAGCCATTTTTATCCCCCGTTGTGTTAAATCATCCGCCGGGGGAATAAAATGCAGAGGGATAAGGTATTATTGAAAAATGCGTAAAATTGAAAGATCTATGCTGTAATAAAAATCTAAAACCCAAAATCTGAAAAGTTATTGACTCTAAGTGTTCTAAGTCTTCTAAGAAATGTTCAGAGCAAATCAAGCTGAAGTTACAGAAGGAAGAATAACCACACGTGGAAGTGGCTTTCTTCCCCTTCTCTTGAGAGGGATTTTGGGAAAGGCAGCATGACGTTGTTGTTGAAACATTTCTCAAGATGTTTTCGCATTTCTGAAAGATCACAGAAGTCAATTTCCAGAATGGCATAACCGGGAGTAATCTCAAAGGCATAGGCAGCTGCGTACAGCCCACATGAAGAGAAGTCGTTTTGCTGCTGGCAGAGGAGGACTTTAACATATAGGTTCTCAGATGTGGTTAGATACCTTGGTTAGTGCTGACGCAACTGTCGGCCGAGGTTTGCGAGATTTTCTTATGGAGCCTGTCTACAAGAATCGACCGATATCAAGCGCGAGCTCACCAGTTAGCAGGGCCGTTGATAAGGTTCCGCGAATGTCGGTGCAAAATGTTACAATAGGGGCCCGTGTCGGTCGAGCGGCCGTTGGTTTGCCAATATCATGTAAGGCGTATAAATAGGTATTAAAAATTATATCTAAGGCTTTTCTAGTAGCTACGGTTTAACAACTGTTCTGCATGACCTGTTCATTGAGTCGAGAGGTGTTTTTATATCTCTGTTATCCTGTAGTTATAATCCTTATGCACACTGTGACACTATTAAGTGGCGCCCACTGACTGTTCGAGAGTAAGTGTAGGCCTACATGTAGAACACTCCAACAGTTTGTCAATAAAATCTGATAAATCTCAAATATGTAATTAACTCTTGAACGCCTGCCACAAATGAGCAAATGTCATAGCCCAAAATATCAGCTAGGCCAAAATATCAGCTAAGTCCGTTTTCGTCTCACACTGTGACACAGTTTGGTGAAATCCAGCAAATTCAGGCTAAACATTCCGAATTCCACGTCTTGCTTTTTGAGATACGAAAGTGTAAACAGTAATATATTATGGACTGCGGATGCACGTTATGTAGCCTACTGCTGTGGCGGGCCAGTAAGCAAGCAAACAATGTAACTTAGTAAACATTAGTAAACATAGTGAATTAAATCAATATAATCCATAGGCATAATTTGTGGGGGTACGAGGGTACCGTACCCCCACTTTTGGACTGGAGGTACACCCCACTTTTAAACAAGGCCGATCAATATTTTATTGTACCTTCCCAGAGATCGCAGTATCCGCCTTGCTTCGTGTCAGTGGCGTACGGAGCTGAAATGCCGCCCGGGGCGAGGGCCCAAATGCCGCCCTTGACCACTTAATTTTATATATACTATTCTCTAAGATAATACAAGACGATCGTATTAGGCCTACATATACAATTTTATTTTATACAGTTTGCAGCCTTTCTGGATTTTTCACTGTATTTTGTAATTAGGCCTATCCGTTTTAGCTATACATTTTCAGTAGCATGTTGTATTATATTAGCATATTGTATTATATTATTATCCAGTAAATAAAATACATTGTTTACTTTGATTGTTATTAAAACTTAAACTTCTACTACGCACAATTTTAAAATTGGTCTGGTTTTGACAGAACTTGACTAATACGATCGTCATTAGCCGTGTTTACACCGTTACTGTATTGCGAGACGCGATTGACGAATTTGGCAATGTCTATTGAAAGAGTGACGGCTAAAACAACTAATTTTGACGATGTCATCAATGATTTTGCGGCCGTAAAAGCTCGCAAGATAACGTTAGGCTAATAGCATAACGATAATATGGTATTTATAATATATTGTGATATCATGATATGTATGTTACAGTAGGCCCTATGTATGGACTGTACTATGCACGTCACAACGAGTCAGCGACAGACGCAATTCATCAATTAAATGTTTTATTATCTAAGAAAATAGATTCAATACGCTGAAAATGGCTCCTCAATGTAAAAAAACGATGCAGGAACAATGTATGGCCTATTTAAGATACATAAGAAAGGAAATCCGATTAGACCAATCATCTCGCAATGTACAAGCCTGACCAGTAAAATGCACATATACATCCAACAGCTACTTAAAGTAGGAGAACTTCAAATTCCAAACCTTATTAAGGATACTTCCGACATTTGAATAAACTAGATAAATATAATAACCAAATTAATGGAAAAAACCCTATTAGTAACTTTAGATGTTGAGTTTCTATATACTAATATCCCTATTGATCTAGGAATAAAATATATAAGCGAACAATATAGGCCTATTAACACATTGAAATATTGGAAATTTTATGAAATTGATATAAGACCGATTCCTGTAACACTACTTAAAAAGCTACTAGAGTTTACTTTGAAAAACTGCTTTTTCTCTTTTAATGGTAAAATATATCGGCAAATTCAGGGTTTAACTATGGGCGGTGCAAGCTCGGTCCAGGCAGCGAATATTGTAATGTATAAGTTCTTTCAAAATTTCAATAATACCCACCCTAATCAGATATGGGATCATGTTCGTTTCATTGATGACCTTTTCGGCATATGGAATATGACCCTAGATAAACTAGACAGCTATTTTGATACTCTTAACACCTTCCATCCTAATTTTAAATTCACTATAAATAAATCCAAGCAAGATATCCCATTTTTAGATGTGAAAATCATTATATTTAACAATGCCTTGAAAATAAACATATATACTAAACCCACTGACAGGAAGCTATATTTAAATTATTCGAGTAATCACCCGCCTCATATTAAGAAATCAATCCCATTCAGCCAATTTCTCAGATTGAAAAGAATTATTTCAGACCCTTTAGATTTAGAAATCCAGTTAACTAATATGGCCTTGTCTTTTGGACTTAGAGAATACCCGGATTCAATCCTAAAAGCTTCTATTCATAAACTAAAACTAATAAAAAGAAATACATTACTGAGATACAAAGTAATAAAAAATACAATAGACAGACCTATTCTAATATTAATCTTTGAAAATAAATTCGATAAGAAATCCATTCTCAAAAGGACACTACACAAAGTTTGGTATGAATTTATATCTGAAAACCCGGAACTACAAATTTGTTTTAATACTAGCCCCATGTTAGCTTTTAAGAATGGGAGAACCATTAGGAATACTTTAATTAGTTCTAAATACCCAGCACCATGGTCAATTAAAACTAATACTAAACAAAATAAGGGTAACTTGGACGAAATGAACTTAGACAACCTTCTAGCTTTACTATTGGATCAATAATTTACCTGGCCTAACCTTTTTAATTAAACTATACATAGACTAACATAAAATGAAGCTATAGAAGACACTAAGTAGGACTATATAAATTTGTTTTGATCTCATATTCACTTGACAATGCTTCTTGTATCGCATTGTTGACACATTGCGATCCTTATATTACGTTACCCTAACTAGGAACTGGCTAACTTATAAATAGATGCGACCCCTAGTGAATATTCACAGTACTTTCACAATATGCTGTAAAATAAATTTCATTAGGAGGTTTTGTTCGGTCTAATGTCCGCTACGGCGGAAGATTACAATTGCCACGGCGAAAAGCAACATTGAGGTAGCACCACGTTGATTTTTTTCCCGTGCATTTTCTACGCTGCGTATAGTGACACTTCTTTCAGTCCGTGAACATGGTGTTTGACGAGCTCTTCAGTGTTTGATGAACTCTTCATCAATAAAATTTCCGTTCTTCATTGTCGATTCACGAAATAAGACCTCTGCTATACTCCGGAGGCCGACACTACGCGCCTTGTCACCGACAAAGAACCGTTGCACCTTTCCTTCTCCACCACTCGGGTTGGTAATTTAGGGTGAGAAATGGAGGTTTGCCACAAAACATACATACGTCAATCATGATATATAGCTCATGCTACAGTGTCACTTTAATAGTTTCAATTTTTTCACTGCTGGATTTTGTTGCGAAATGTTAAGCCGGACTTTTCAATATTAACGTGATTTTGTTGATGTTTTTAAGGCGATCATGTCAACGACGAATTATATTTATTAATAGTTAGCCTATTGTTAGTTAAATTAGATTCAAGAAGTATTTACGTTTTGAGTTTACACCTAATAGTATTGTTAAGAACGAGTTGAGTTCATTTGGACGCAGTCTTTGACGTCAACGCCCTTTCACATCA
This sequence comes from Allolobophora icterica, assembly GCA_963556255.1. Lineage (NCBI taxonomy): Eukaryota > Metazoa > Annelida > Clitellata > Crassiclitellata > Lumbricidae > Allolobophora > Allolobophora icterica. The sequence goes on from OY744603.1 coordinate 92,476,969, forward strand.
AAAACTTCGCTAAAACGACGAACCATATCAGCCGCCATTTTATTTATGCCGGGATTTGCCGACTTATATCTTGTTGCAAGGTGAACTTGCGTTAGGACGGGCATACGTTGCAAAGACCTCGCGGTCCATACCGACTTCATTGTGAGTCTCGAAAAATAATTCTAATGTTAGGCCTACTATAAACAGCTGGCATGTCGGACTTTTTGTGGTAGACGATTGCAAATACAACAGGCACATCTAGGCACATTATCTGAAAGGACGTTACCGGTATCGTAAATTGTTCCCACCCTGCATGCTAGCATTTCTATTTGCATTAGATGCGACTTATACACGGTTCTCATTTTGAAATATGGGTCCTATATACGCTCCCTGTCTGATTGCTGGCTGGGGAACTTATACCTAATATTATAAGAAGAATGCAACCGTCTTTGAAGTTTATATGGAGCCGACAAAACGTGAAGATATGATGGAAACCAAGTTTTAAGTGTCAAAGATGCACGTGGTATTGATACTGAAAACGTATGCAATTGCGGGTGATTCTGCCAGGTGGCTGTGGACTGATCTTAAAAATACACATTCTGAACCGACGATTTCTTTCTCTATTTCTGGCAATGAATGAAATTATAAAAATAAATCGTTTCAACACAGAAATGACGCAGTTTCTTTTATTTCAAATTAGCAATGATTACAGCGAATGAGTCGTACATAAAGAGTAGTTTGTTGATTATATATAATATAGGTCTAACGATATATCTGCGATAACTACGCCTCTAGGCCAGTGTTGCAATCGTTGCACAGCAAAGGCAGAGAAGCATCTGATCGCATGCATGCATCTACTAATTGCTTATAATCTGGAGAGGACGCAGTTGGAAAATCTGTGGTCGTTTCCTTTGCGCCTATTGCAACCGAGTCAATCATTTAAACATATATTGCGCTATTGCACCGCTTCCTAAGAGCGTAGTCTGAAGTTATTTGGCAAACGGTGGAGACATTCTTCGTCCAAGATTGTTGTTGTTAAGAAGCAATTCGAGTCTCGTTTTCTTGTTCCAACTAAAATATCGTAAAAGAGAATGGCGACAAAAATTAATACGCATTGCGGAAAGTATATCACAGGATGGCAACGAAATTTAACTTACAACACGTAAAGTACCCAGCAACAGCAACGGACGCAAAGTACTTCCGACCTCCAACGGATGTTAGCCAAGCATTCTGGGAGAGAACCATAAAAACTAGTTAGCCTTTTCTTGTCACTATGCTCCATGTTGTCGAAATGCGGCGTCGTGCAATAGAGCGACGCCATAAGATCCGATCTCACTATATCGCACACGGTTCTGTTTTGTGGAATGCAAATAAAATTAACGGCAAGAACGTCAAAGATATATAGGTGCCGTTGATAGTAAACAGAAATGTTTGTGAATCCTCCGACTGACTAAGCCATACTTGTCTCAAACGCTCTGTTGACTTGTGGACCGAACCGTAACCAGACCGGATTTGCGTCGGGAACGGCGGTGTCTCTCGACTCGCTATGGATGGCTGCCGTTGTCCTGGTTCCCAGAGAATCCAATTCCAGGTCCTCGTGATTTTCACCTGAACGTGTCCTCGCGAGACTGGTGTACGTGGGAGGTGGCGAAAGAGGGGCTTGGTTGGTCACAGAGGAAGACCCGTTGATCTCTTCCACGGCGATCTCTTTTCCCTCATCTTTCGCCGAGTTCTTTCGGCTCCTTGGCTTCAGCCGCATTCCAATTCGGTTGCGCTGAAAGAGCGTCTGAAGCCGGGTATTCTTGACGTTCTTCCGAAGGGAGTTGCACCCTTCCTTGTTGAGGACCGGCGGGCTCGTGAAGCTCGCTGGGTAGTCGTTTTCGACTGGGTCCACCCGGTTGATGGCCATTCTCTCGGAGTACACTTTAGCACTGCAGTCGGGCATGATGACTGGCGTCGTACAGTGGAAGCTTGAGTAGTCGATCTCGCGCTCGTCATCTTCCCTTAGGTGCGTCATGAGCGGAGTAAGACGCTGGCCCCACTTGATTTCGTTCGGTACGTAGGAGGTCCGGATCTGGATCAGCGATCCGGATGTCTGGACCGTACCCTCGAGGATGACGATCACCTCGAAGTGTTGGGAAAGCATGGTTTCGGCCGAGAGGTTCCAGAGGGGACTCGACTTAGTGATCCGATGGGCGATCGTAACCGGCCAGAAGAAGAAGATGAAGCTGTCCGTTACACTGGACTCCGTAACAAGTTCGAGCGGGTACTGGCAGAGGGGAATCAGTTCACCCTCAGTCGTCAGTCGGCTTTTGACCAGGAGTGCTCGTATCGAAGTGCCGATGATGTGCGTCTTGCGAAGATCTCCCACGCGGAAGATAAGGTTGTAGAAGCCATCTCGCATGCAGATGACGGCATGGTCACTGAAGACAATTGTCTGCATGAAGAAGGAATACAATAGAAATTCAGAGTTTAATGCGAAATGAGTATATTATAAGATAAATAAAATTGAAGAATATCGTATTTCAATCTGGGTTAAGCCGATGGATAATGATTTTTGATTGAGAGTTTACTCGAAACGTTATCTAGAAATTTCTACAATCTCCAAAAGAGTAAAGTCGCGGGGAACACTTTTTCGCAGCGCGTGTGCAAAACATGATCAATAGGTTTGAGTGAAGACCTAATACTAGCTACTTTATTTAATTAACCTCTTAATCGATGGGTGGCGCTTTGTAGTTGTTCGATTATAATTATAATTACAATTCCTGCTTTTTATTTTTACTATGTTAGCACTTTGATTTATTAATTTAAGAACCAGCACATCTTCCTCTCCAATAATTAATGCCTAAACATAGGACAACGCTTAATATAATGTGTAGATTTTTATATCTTAGAAACATTTATTTAGAAGTTGGTAATGGGCGGATACATAAGCATTGGAGGCCCGAAAAGTTTTGCGTGCCAAACTATAGCATGCAGACAGTAGAATTCAGACTGCCTCACGGTGCATTGCCCTTGACATAGAGCGGCAACGCTGCACTCTACACTTATAGGCCTAGTAATAAAAAAATGAAAGTCCGTGTTCGGCTAAGTTACGAAAACAAGGCTAATCCGTGCGCTCCCGAGTGACAGCCGCTCCAAACGCGTTCTGACCGGTGCTGGCGTCGCTGATCCAACAGGGTTGGGCCCACGCGGTTGCAGATCGCGAGACGGTCCGAGTCTGATTGTGGGAGGTTAACAGGCCGAGTAAACGGAAAAAAGGAGCGATCATGAGAGAGAGTGAAAATACAGTCTGCATCGGTAAAGTTTGGGAAGACCCCGTTGGTGTCTGCTTCGATATATACTGGAAAAGACCCTTTTGGTGACCGTTCGAAATTACGAGGCAAGACAACGCTGCTGACTTTCGGAAAACTACAGGAAAGCTGTTCGATAAATACAGGGAAGGTGACCCCGCTGATGCCGTTCGATAACATCGGGGAACTACCTGTAAAATCTCAATTCGCGGGACTAACAACAACATTTCTACTGTAAATCTTGTTTGGCTACCTAACTCCGGTCAGAGTTTCCGGGGAACTGCCCGAACAATCCTATCGCAGAAGAAGTTCCCACGGTTTTTGGCAATAAATGAGGAAAGTCGGATTTTGGGTTTTTGCGGGCGGTCACCCGCATAAGACTGTCTATATTACCGAGGGGACACCGTGAGATAACTACAAAGGAATCTAAGTGGCGTCCTACTCGGAAGAGGCTTGTATTAAGCACCGTAGAAGAAAGTGATCGGAGGAGTGACAATGGGATTACTACGAAGGTTTCTAAGAGGCAAGATGGAAAGACGTCCAGTACTCAGAAGAGACTTGTCGCATCCAGGTAAGGAGGGGCAGTGTGGCGGTCAGGCCACAAGGCTTGAATGAAGGCTGCGTTAATATTAGATATGTGTTCTCCGGCGACGTAGTCAAGAGAGGGCCAGCGGCCGATCCGTAGATGAAAGCGCTAGCGTGATATCGTAATAGCTAATATTTCAGTATATTTTTCAAATATTAACGCTTTAATTTATTTATTAAAATAAAATAACACATCTTCCTGTCCAATTATTGATGAGTTCTGCTGCTTTATTCTCTGTTCTCAAGACTGTGCTTTTTCTCTGAGACTGGAATAGGAGCGCCTCTGAATACCTACCTTGGGGAGCGTACTATATAAATGAATGATTGATTGATTGATTGATTGATTGATTGATTGATTGATTGATTGATTGATTGATTGATTGACTGATTGATTGATTGATTGATTGATTGATTGACACCGTTGAGATTCGATCCGACCAATTAAATTATCATTACTCAGTTCCCATAGTTTCGATTAACAGTTACATCCCGGAAACTACTTTAATATTTTTGGCCTAAGATGCCGGTCAGATGCTGGTCGATTAATTAAGTTTAAAGACTAGAGGTTTTCATAACAACTAGCATCTAATAACACTTAATCTAGCATCAAATTTAATCAACCATAAATATATACATTTATAGATTTCATTTAAGGAATATTTTTATAGCGCCCCCTCAAGACTGTCTACTCAGGAGCGCTCCCAGTTCAGCCACGGCTAAAGAGAGCAGTCTTCAAATTAGTATAAAAAGTAGTAGAGTGATCTATAGGGACCAGACGGAGCGCTATTGGAAGCCCGTTCCAGGTCATAGGGCCAGCAACAGAGAAGGAGCGGCGCTGCATGATTGCGGTACGCGAGCGAGGGACCATGAATACAGCTGGATCAGCTGATCGAAGGTTAGATAAGATGGATTTGTGTGGGAAATGGATTTCGTTACAAAATACAGCCATTTTACGTTGAAAGCAGATAAGGGGCCATTCATATATTACGTACGCAAAAATCCGGGAAAATTTTACCCCTCCATTTTCACACGCGTACTTTTTTCCACCCCCCCCCCTCACCTGCGTACGTACAGTTGACGAACCCCCAAGATCAGCTGCAGAATGTGTCAGTTACACAGGTTCAGGCAGAGACTGTCTGCACTTTAGGCCAGATTTTAAAATGAGTAATTCATGGACTCACTGTTGAATTGTGTGATAGTTTAATAATAGCGTTCAGAGGTAAGGTGGCATACAAGTGACACCTCTCCCACAGTCCTGCTTCCTCTGGTAGTACCAGATAGCTGGAAAGACTGAACTCAAGCTCACTTGAAGGCCAATCAATTTGCGTACGTACAATATCAGTAGACCCCCCCATTCGCAAGCGTACGCAAGCACATGCATTTCGGTTACCCCTCCCCCTCCATGCGTACGTAATATATGGATGACCCCTAAAGCAGTGACCCGGGTGGCTCCAGACGTGAAGTGGGCTGGAGTCAAGCCCGGCCAGAGCTGTATGGTTGGGGTTCGGCGGGCGAACGTCACAGCTTTATACATGTAACAACCGTGGTTTCGTGGTTTCATTGTGTTAGGTCGGATCGCCTCTGATGAGTCTCTCTTGAAGCGGCGCTATATAAATTTGCAATTACAGTTACAAATGTAGACCAACTAGTCTGAGCTGACCTGCGCCCTGCGCTTGGGTCTGGCTATCTTGGCGAATACGATTCCGGTGATGAAGCACTGGATGAATATTCCGACGCAGCTCTGCGCCATCAGGAGACCCGTTCCCATGGGACAGTGGGGCCCGATGACCCTGTATCCGTATCCGATTGTCGTCTGCGTTTCCAGGGAGTAGAGGAGAGCTGTCGAGAAGTCGTAGACGTTGTCGAGACAGATTTCGCTGGAGTTGTCGTCGTCTGACCGAGTGATGTCTCCGTTGAAGTGAGCTAGGGCCAACCAGCCGACGCCAAAGAAAAGCCAGGAAAAGATGAAGACGAAGATGAACATGAAGACATGGTAACGCCACTTGAGGTCCATGATCGTCGTAAACAGGTCACGGATATAACGGCGATTTTTCTTTTGTACCTTCAGTCACACAAGTCACAAGAATTCAGTTCCACAACTATGGTTGTAGTTTTACCCGAGGTAAGTATATTCAGTCAGGATGGAAAAAATTGTCCGCTGACAGTAAATAAGTAAGTAAATAAGGTAAGTATAGTCTATTTTTTATTTGACCAGTTAACATAACGCACTCTGGTTTACATTCATGTCAGACAATTGGAACATAAACAGCATCCTAATAAGAAAAGTCTTTTTTATTTGTCCATAAGTCTTTGGTAATGTCCGATTGTGAGTTCTTGATCGCAATTCATATCCAATGTTCTTTATGGGGGGTAATAATTCGTGCAAAACATGTCGCTGGTTACTCAAAGCATCAGATAAAAGGCCGGAGTCAGCTTTGTTACATAAGTAATCAAATGTAGGGTTATCATTAGGGCGATATCCCAGTCAAATCAGCTTGTTCATAACCGATTGAAGTCTATTGCTATTCTGTTGCCCTGCAAATTCCAACCATGCCGGGGCAGCATACAACAGTCGGGCAACAGTTGTAGCTCACACCACATCTTGGAGTTTAATTCCAGACAGACCATGTGCAGAAATAATGCGTAATGCATATAAGGATTGGTTTGCCTTACTGCATAATCTGCTTATATGCTGCTCAAAACTAAGGGTTACAGAAATCTGGACTCCAGAACATTTAGGGTGTTTGCTTTTGGATTTCTACCATTTACATTAATTCAAACTGTTTACATCTGCTTGTTAAATCAGAATTTGCACACACACTCACACACACACAGAAGCACACACACCACAGTTACACACGCAAACTATCGGTATTTAAGCAAGGCTATGGCTAAGTGGTGCCGTGCCTGACAGTAGGGCCTAGATGCGACTTTACCGGCAAGTGACCTGCACTTGCCTTTAAACTGGACGCATTGTCTGTTCTGCCTGACAAAGACTAGCGAGGGTCTGCAGTGTCCAACTGATTCACTTTGTGCGGACAAAAGTAACGGGCACGGGTCATTAACAGTCAATAAAAAGCCAGACTTTGGTTGTCTTTAATGGGGGTAGCAGTATCACCCTCTCTCGTTCTGTTGTGCGCAGATGCAAGCTGAGGTTTACTGGAGTCTTTCCGACTAAACAAGGCCAAACGGTATAAAGCATATAGTTCTAAATTTAGTACAATGGCATTGCAACGCGTGTCTCTGCCGGTTTTACTAAAGGGTTAACTAGTAGTTCAACGGCAGTTGAGGATAATAATGCCCTAGACAGGTTGTGCATACAAAATAGGACGCTGACCCAATTATTTGCTTGTCTATCCAAAAACTTGTCTAATATGTCAGCTGGTATGTGCATGCATTGCTGTAGCTACATTGCCAAAGCGTCCACTAGTAGTTCAATGGCAGGTGAGGCTATTGAAGCTTCCGACATACGCTACTCTATTTACATTGCTGAAGCTGTTCCAAGTACACTATCGAATTAGTAATCTGCTCAGCTGAGTCCTGCTCACGTGAAGAGACAAGGCACTCGAATGTTTAGTGTGTTGCTGACGTGATTCGTGTTGGGCATCACAAATACCGATTAAGGATGTCAAAAAAGTTGTATCGTTCCTTGTTGCTGCTTTTCTTCAAAGAAAAACAGGCTATAGCGAATTGTGGTCGCAAATTTGGACTCGACATCATCTTCCTATAGTCCTTCTACGTGGGGTCGACCTTGGCGCTACCTATGTGCACGACTGCACGCTGGCCGTTTAGCTAGAGCTGTCGGCCTGTAACCGATGAGCAAGGGTTCGAGGGTATACACTCATGCGGTCACTGTGGCCTTCACTCACAATTGCTCTGCGTCTTCAATGTTTTGTCGCATGGTCGTGTGCACTTCTGAACTTTGGAAGGAGCGCAGTATGAAGAACAGTTGTATTGCATTGCATTGTATTGTGCCATGAGTTCACTGGCTGCGACATTGTATCGGCATTTATTGTCAGAGGCAAAAATCGTAATCGTAAACTCCAAATTTCTAAAGCGCTACGTAAACCAAGCGCAGGGCACCAGCTTATTCACGAGCGCTGTTACAACCGTCTACAAGGAATTTAATTCAGCTGCCTCGCAATTTCCGAAACCTGCGTTCTATAAATAACTGCCATCATTTCAAATTGTATTCAGCGTGTTTTCCTGGTTGCTTCTTGGTTATATCATCGCCAGAGTTGGGCTGGGAGCGCCTCTGGCTAGGTATTTTGTAGGGGCGCTTTATAAGTCGTCGGAATGAATGAATGAATATCTACTAAACTGTGCTGACCTTGAACATTATTCGTGTTTACAATGCTTAATTGTATGCGTTCTGAAGTAAGTATAAGCTAAAGAATGTTAACATATGCTAAAGTAAGCTAACGAAAGCTAACTAAAGCGAACAGCTGGAATATAATACAATTCTGCTAGATAATGCATGATAAAGTGCAATAGGATAGGCCTAAATGGTATCGTATGACAACGTCAAAGAAGGCAGCCAGTGCGATTTCAACTTAATTTAAGCCTCTCATAGAAGCTTATATTGTGCAAGAAAATAATTCAATCACGAATAACCATACAGGTTACAGAAAGTTAATTTAACCTGCATGCTAAGCTGAATGAAAGCAAAGTAAAGTCAACGTAATCTAAACTTAGAATTCTGATGAATTTAAGTACGACACGGTAAAAACAAAGTATGCGTTTGAAATTGGGTTAATATACACTCCTGTGAGGTATAACAGCAGTGCAAGATAGATAGGGTTCAATAAGGCAGCTTATTAAAGAGATACGTTAAGGTTACGTGTAGACCATAATAAATAGTTTCAGGGCTGAGAACACAACAGTTCATCCCTCCACAGTTTCGCAAGCGTTTATTATTCGACAATAATTTCATTGATTCGAGTCGGAATTTTTTTCTTTAAGTGGAGCTTTATAAATGTCAGATTATAATTACAATTACATTCGGATTCAGTAGTCATTTCGTTCTAGACTTTCCGTTTCAGGTTGCTTATTGCACAACAGGCTGCCTTTCTATCTTACAAACACCGAAACACGTCTTTTGGATATAAACCTGCTTACGGCTCGGTTTTGGTGCGTCATCGGCTGATGCCTTGTGCTTTAGAACCAGAAGTTACTGATTACAACGACTGTTCAGTCAAGTAACTTATGTGGCGCCGCAATCGCTAACCTTTGTCATTGAGACGTTCGAGTTTCCATTCTTCCGGACGAGTCGCCGACTCTTCTGGCATTTGGCAAACAGACGTCCACGCTGAGCAACTGGAGCGGCATAGTCGCAACGTACGCTGGTTCCAGTACTCTCAGTCGGCGCCTCACTGGAAGTTATTTGAGTCTGGACTGGAACCAGACTGGCATTGACCGCCTGAATGCTCACGTAGGGCTCGTCCTGGATCGGTTCAAGGTACCCTCTCCTCGAAGCCTCCACGTCATTCATCCGTGTCCGACCTGTATTTGTGGGGTGGATTGTGGGTTGCGTCGATGCAGTGGAACTGCTGGAGTGGTTGCTGGGGTCCGTGGTTTTGGCGTTGTCGTCGATGGCCGGCAAGTAAATGGGAAGGGTCATCGGCAGTGAGTTGGACCTCGATATCCTTGTTACTGCGCAAATCTTCATCTCTAACAGGCAAAACAGAATTGCACCATAACATAATGTACGTTAGCAATGTGGAGAACCAGGGTTGCTCCTATGTAAACAAGAGGGGGACCCTGAAGGGGGACTCTGAAGGTCCCCGGGACTGTGGAGGGGGACTCTGAAGGTCCCCGGGACTGTGAAGGGGGACCCTGAGGGGGGACTCTGAAGGTCCCCGGGACTGTGAAGGGGGACTCTGAAGGTCCCCGGGACTGTGGAGGGGGACTCTGAAGGTCCCCGGGACTGTGGAGGGGGACTCTGAAGGTCCCCGGGACTGTGGAGGGGGACTCTGAAGGTCCCCGGGACTGTGAAGGGGGACCCTGAGGGGGACTCTGAAGGTCCCCGGGACTGTGAAGGGGGGACCCTGATAGGGGACTCTGAAGGTCCCCGGGGACTCTGATGCATTGACCGGGGCTATATAAAGGAGCGAATGCAGAGTAGTAGTGAGGGGTTAGGTTGTTGCTCGTAGCTGTATTGTATGTTTAATTCGTCGAACATCCTTGTCATAACTTTTGTCGTCAATAAAGAAAGTTTGTTGAACGAACAGTGTCGATCTATAAATCCTGTGACAGACCACGCAGGTCGAAAACACGTGCCTTGCAAGGAGAAATTAGAGAGCTCAGGCGATCACTCTACCGACTTCCGCCCTCGGCCTGGTAACCTGGAGGAAGGAGGTAGAGGGGAAAGAAGTACGTTTCGCCACATTGGTACCAGAAGACGGGGTACTACACGGGATCGACATTGAACTTCAAAGCTCAGTTCTGAAGTATTGATGCGAGGTGAGAATTGACTTTAGAACATTGAATTTAAATTCAAATGGAGGACGACGACGAAGTAACTGTTCGATATACGCTTTTGGATGTTGACTCTCTCTCACCGAATACTTCGACACCTGCATCGAGACGGGGGACGGCCGAGGCGCTGCCAAGTCGCGGTCGTCTTCTGGAGAGCATCGCAGAATTTGACGATCTGAGGCCGTCGGAGTCAAGTGGTCGGGAGAAGTCGGACGAGTCGACGCCCGTGTCGAAACTGCTAGGGAGCGTTGAGAAATTGCTGAAAACCCGACCTATGCAGATGAAGCCTGGCAAATTCGATGGGACCGGATCTCTGGAGTCATTCCTGTCACAGTTCGAAGTATGTGCGAGGCATAACAAGTGGACGGCTTCGGACAAGGTGGACTTCTTACGCTGTGCCCTCGAGAAAGCCGCCACTCAGTTACTCTGGGACTTCGGTGCTCGTCAGGATGTGACTTACGAGGAACTCGTCGAACGATTGAGGCAGAGGTATGGCACAAAAGGTCAAGCAGAGACATTCCGGGCGCAGCTCTATTACCGCCGTCAAAGTTCCAGCGAAACCCTCAGCGATCTTCTTCATGATATTCGCCGGTTGGTGGTCCTTGCATATCCGGTTCCGTCTAACGAGACCACACAGATCATTGCCAGAGACTCTTTCTTGGAGGCTATGAGGGACCGAGAGCTGTCGCTTAAAGTACGTGAGCGAGAGCCTAAGAGTTTGGATGAGGCCTACCGGACGGCGCTTCGCCTCGAAGCCTACCAGCGATCGACAGATTCGGACGATCGAAGAAGACAACAGAATCGAGTGAGGGGAACACAGGAGACCGATGCTGACACCCGGATCCAATCGCGGCTTGACCGGTTCCTCGCGGTTCAACGCGAAGAGCAGCGGGGATGGCAACGGGAGATGGAGAACCGAATTGATCGACATTTCCGGGAACTGAAGAGCCAAGCCGCGACAACCGTTCCCTCAGGGCGAGATGTTCGCCAACCGGAGGAACAACAGGGGTCACCACGACGGCCGCTGAACTGCTTCAATTGCGGTAGACCGAATCACATTGCTCGGAATTGCCGTCAGCCACGACAACGTACCAATCGCCAAACAGCGACGGCGACGGTCGGACCCGAGCAAATAGATGTTGCCGAAGAAGTCGTCACGAATCATACAGCCCGCCCGAGAGTCCCGAATCGGGCGAGCAGTAACGCTGTCTACATACGAGGAACGATCAATGGACAGCCGCAGAACTGCCTAATCGACACTGGATCGGAGGTGAGCCTGGTACCATTTGCTGTTATGACTGGGGTAGAATTGAGTCCCTCTAATCGTTCTCTGATGGCTGCTAATGGATCCGATATCCGTGTTCAGGGGGAGGTAACGGTCCCGATTAAGATCCGCAATGGGTTTGAAATTACTAGTGCTTTTCTGGTGTCCGATCAAATTACGGAGCCCATGCTAGGCATGGATTGGTTGAGGGAACACCGATGTCGCTTGGGTTTTGGGACCGGGTCTCTATTTGTTGGGCGTAAACGTATCTCCCTGGTGCGGGGTAATGGTTCTACGTGGTGCCGGCGCGTAATCGTTGCCGAGGAGGTTGTGGTGTCCCCTAAGTGCCAGCGGGATGTACCTGTTAGAACTCAATACGGGGATTTGACTTCTAGAGCGCCAGCGTGGATGACAGAGGCTATAGAGGTCCAACCCGGTGTACACTTGGCTCGTGTAGTTGTGGATGACTACGCGAAGGAGACGCAGGTAAGGGTGGTGAATCTTAACGAGGACCCAGTCAGGTTAAGTAAGGATCAGGTGTTAGGTGGGTTACACCCAGTGCGAATAGAAGAGGGGGACAAGGATATTGGAAAGAAAGGCAATGACGCCTTTCCAGTAGATTTACTGTTGGGTGATCTCCCCGAAGAGGTGAAGCCGGATGATCGGTTGCGGTTACAGGAGTTGTTGAGGGAGTATCAGGATATCTTTTCGGTTTCCGACCGAGATTTAGGACGCACCTCGGTAACCACACACAAGATTGATACAGGGGACGCGCAACCGGTAAGACAACCGTTGAGGCGACAACCACTTCCGCATAGGGTGACCGTGAACGAGCATCTAGACAATATGTTAGCGGCAGAGATTATTGAGCCGGCTAGCAGTGAATGGGCGGCCAATGTCGTGTTAGCTCGTAAAAAGGACGGCACTTTAAGGTTCTGCATAGATTACCGGCAACTGAATGAAAGGACCAAGAAGGATTCCTATCCGCTTCCGAGGATAGATGAGTGTTTGGACGCGCTTGCGGGTGGCGGTTGGTTCAGTACGCTAGATCTGCGCAGCGGGTACCACCAGGTAGCTTTAGACCCGAAGGATGCGGACAAGACGGCGTTTGTCACGCGCCGGGGTATCTTCCGGTGGAAAGTGATGCCCTTCGGCCTCTGTAATGCGCCTGCAACGTTTCAGCGCCTAATGGACATTGTTCTTTCAGGGCTTAACTTTGAGATCTGTTTAGTGTATCTGGACGATGTGATAATTTTTGGGAGTACTCCGGAGGAGCATTTGGATAGGTTAAGACAGGTGTTTGAGCGTCTGAGGCAGGCTAACCTTAAGCTCAAGCCCAGTAAGTGTCGGTTGTTGCGCAGGTCGGTTAGTTTTCTTGGCCACGTCGTTACCCCCGAGGGAGTGGCCATGGATCCGAGCAAAATACGCGATGTAGTAGAGTGGCCCTAACCCGAACGGTTGAAGGAGGTGCGTGCATTTGTAGGGTTATGCTCGTATTATAGAAGGTTCATTCGTGATTTCTCAAGGATAGCGGAGCCATTGTTCGCTTTAACGAAGAAGGGTAGATCCTTTGCTTGGGACGTGGCCTGTCAAGGAGCATTTGATCGATTGAAGACTGAGCTAACCACCGCGCCGATCTTATCCCTGCCCCGTGACGAGGGAGGTTATGTACTAGATTGTGATGCGTGTGACGCGGGAATAGGGGCCGTGTTATCACAGTGCATAGAGGGTGAAGAGCGAGTAATCGCCTACGGAAGCCGCCTTCTGTCCAAGGCAGAGAGGAACTACTGCATCACTCGTAAGGAACTCTTGGCGATCGTTTATTTTACCAAATTGTACTGACAGTATTTGTTAGGGCATCCGTTTACGCTAAGAACGGATCATGCTGCTTTGCAGTGGCTGCAGCGTACGCCAGAGCCAATTGGCCAACAAGAGCGTTGGTTGGAGCGCCTGGCTGAATTTGAGTTTCAGATAATGCACCGACCGGGTCGAAAACATGGGAATGCTGATGCGCTTTCGCGCAGGTCGTGTCGCCAGTGTGGATACGAGGAGTGGGCTGAGATAGCCGCGGTAACCGAGACGGTGGAACCGTTGGAAGAAGGCGAGGAACACGGCTCACAAGGTTTCCTTAGGAAAGCTCAGGTCGAAGACTTAGATCTGGGATTGGTGCGTTCATGGATAGCGGAAAGGGGTCGAGTGCCTAAATTGGTGGATATTTTGTACGAGAATGCGGCGGTGAAGATTTATTGGCACCAAGTAGATCGACTGTATCTACAGAAGGAGGTGCTTTATCGCCAGACACCTGAGAAGGTAGAGCAGCTGGTGGTGCCTAAGATACTGAGGGAGGAGTTTATGAAGCTAGCTCATACCGGGATCACCGGGGGACACCTTGGCCTTCGGCGCACGCGGTGGCAGATTAGACGTCGCGCCTATTGGGTGGGTTGGTCGAAGGAGGTTAAGCGCTTTTGTCAACGCTGTCCTCAATGTGCTCAATACCATAGGGGACAACCTCCTCGACAAGGTCCGTTGCAACCTCTGCCATGTGGGGAACCGTGGGAACGGCTTAGTATAGATATTACTGGTCCTCACCCCCGGAGTAGGCGGGGCCATGTTTACATCTTGACGGTGATGGATAACTTCACTAAATTTGTGGAAGCCATTCCTATGGCTAATCAGGAAGCAATATCGGTGGAAAAGGCGTTAGTGGAAACAGTGGTCGTGAGGTATGGGGCCCCGATGCAAATTCTCACTGATCAGGGTACTAACTTCGAGGGAAATCTTTTCCGTGATCTTTGTAGGTTAATGGGTATTGACAAGGTAAGGACTAGTGCCTATCGACCTAGTACTAATGGGATGATCGAAAGATTTCATAGGACCCTCAATGCCATGATTGGTCGGGTGATTAGTAGCCATCAGCGTGAGTGGGACGAGATTTTGCCCTATGTCCTTGCGGCATATCGTGCTTCTGTGCACGAGACGACTGGGTTCTCGCCGAATTATCTCCTCTTTGGACGGGAGACGACCGCGCCCATTGACCTGGTTTATGGTCGACCTTCCGACGAGAATGCTGGACTAACCAATTATGCCAGTTATGTACAGGAGACGGCTGATCGGATGGAGGCGGCCTACCGCCTGGTTCGTGAGGAACTACGAACGACCGCTGAACGCCGGAAAAAAGCCTACGACCTTCGTGTCCGTGAAACCGAGTTTCTTCCAGGCACTCACGTCTGGTACTACAGTCCACGGCGATACCAAGGTAGGAGCTCAAAGTGGCTTCGAGCGTACACCGGGCCCTTCGAGGTCTTGGAGAAGAAAGGGGCGGTCAACTTTCTGATTCGCAAATCGCCTACTTCACGACCGATGGTAGTTCATGTCGACAAATTAAAGGTTTGCCACAAAGAAGAGTTAAACGAAAGAGATGAGACTGTAGTATGCCCGTCGTCGCCCCTGCCGACGGGAGCAGAACGACCGAAGCGAACTATTCGCCGACCAGCGCGCTTTCAGTGAACGCGGCTGGGCCTTGGTGGTTGACGTGGTAACGACTTTGTGATCGAAGATTGACTGAAACTGAATTCGGAGTATTTGTGAATTGGAGGAAACATTATTTAGAATACTCGTTTTTCAGGCAAGCGTTAAGTTGTTACCTTGTTCTTGTGAATAGTTGCGTGTACATTCGTAATTGCCGATTTGGGAAGGACAAGACATCCTTGCCCTGCTTTAATAATGGTTTAGAAACCTGATCGGTGAGCAATTTGTCTTAGTTGATAATTTGAACTTAACATGCTGATTGAACTTTTGGAGAATGTTAGTTTGAATTAGTTAAGGATACGTTGATTAGTAAGATTAAGATTTTGGTCAGCAGGGATGAAACTTTTAGATTAAGCGTCCCTAAGGGGAAATCTAAGTATTCCTTCTGATCCATTTTGTTTTAGCATTAACATGTTTCCAAATGTTGGGATATATGTAAGCTTTATTTGGAGTCGCATGGGAGCGATAATGGCCGACAATTCAATTATCTATTGTTTTTAGCAATTAGAGTAACAAAAATTGTGGACAATTTTTCATCGTGGTTGGACGGGGATGTGGAGAACCAGGGTTGCTCCTATGTAAACAAGAGGGGGACCCTGAAGGGGGACTCTGAAGGTCCCCGGGACTGTGGAGGGGGACTCTGAAGGTCCCCGGGACTGTGAAGGGGGACCCTGAGGGGGGACTCTGAAGGTCCCCGGGACTGTGAAGGGGGACTCTGAAGGTCCCCGGGACTGTGGAGGGGGACTCTGAAGGTCCCCGGGACTGTGGAGGGGGACTCTGAAGGTCCCCGGGACTGTGGAGGGGGACTCTGAGGGGGGACTCTGAAGGTCCCCGGGACTGTGAAGGGGGGGACCCTGATAGGGGACTCTGAAGGTCCCCGGGGACTCTGATGCATTGACCGGGGCTATATAAAGGAGCGAATGCAGAGTAGTAGTGAGGGGTTAGGTTGTTGCTCGTAGCTGTATTGTATGTTTAATTCGTCGAACATCCTTGTCATAACTTTTGTCGTCAATAAAGAAAGTTTGTTGAACGAACAGTGTCGATCTATAAATCCTGTGACAGACCACGCAGGTCGAAAACACGTGCCTTGCAAGGAGAAATTAGAGAGCTCAGGCGATCACTCTACCGACTTCCGCCCTCGGCCTGGTAACCTGGAGGAAGGAGGTAGAGGGGAAAGAAGTACGTTTCGCCACAGCAACACAGTTAAATTTAACTAAAATGCATTAAATGATGTAGCACATCCCAACGGCTTCTGCCGAGATCTTAGTAGACGTCTAACATAGGTTCCTTCCTGCTATGAGACAGTGCAGTACGCTAAGGTGGCGCGTGTGCCAAGTGGGCACAGAGATATGTCTGCTTGTAGGCTGTTATTATTAAACACCTGTTAAGTACATCACAGAAGCTCTGGCTGCACAAACCTAATGATGTTAAAGGTATGACGAACAAAACTTAATCAGTGGCCAAACAGTGCTCGGATAACTAGAAGAGTCAACACTGGCGAGCTCCCGCAAACTTGTAGAAATTAATTTTCTTTATTCTGAATAGCTCCTGTTGGATTAAAAGTTTACAAGTTTACAGCGCAACAGGCGGATCTCCCGTTTTAGGTATCGGTACCTGCAACGGTAATGGTAACTGCAAATTTATATAGCGCCTCTTAAAGAGAGACTCATCAGAGGCGCTCAGATACTCGTCTCCTTTAAGCTTTTATATCAAGAATATCAGGCGGTGGATATCAGATCACAGGTTGCGGATCTAATAACGGACTGAATTAAACTACTGCCTCGATTGCTGCACTCACCGATATAGACACTCCTGGTTAAACGGAAAAAGGAAATGCGTAGAATTCGAAAAGTTGTAGTTAATTACGGCGCAACTTGGTTAGAAAATGCACCAGAAACTGAAGTACAATAGCATGTGCGGTTCATTCATTAATTCCATAAAAGGACATAATACTTAAACTCGTTCCTTCGTTAGTATTGGCCCTTCATTGCGGAATCAGCCTCCTCCTTTGGGCCGGAGTGCAGTACTATCTGTTGGTCCTGCCACAGCCTGTCGTTGTCTTAAAACTTGCCTTTATTCTTGAGGACTTTCGCACTGGGAGCGCCTCTGATTATATTGGGCACAGTGTAGAGGCGCTTTATAAGTTTTGAAATACAATAATTATAGCGCCCCTCCAAGATACCTAATCAGAGCGGTATCACAGGGTATCGTGAGAAAAGGTTCATATTACGTAACATAATTCGGTCATAATAAACTTGTTGAATGAACTTGGGCGATTTGCGCAGTTGATGACAACAACAGAGTGACAGCAATTGTTCATGAGCCTCGACAACATTGGTCTATACATTGCAGTTATACAGCTGCACTTTAAGTCAGTCACGAATGAATATATTTCGACTTGTAAACACGAGCGATGAATTGATGAACTCGTGCTAAGTTTTCAACAGTCCTAATGCAGATGTTATTGAAATAACAAAGGCCTCATGACAAGCTGCGACCTGATTAACAGCAATTATTTATGAGCACGACTAAATTCAATTGATTGCATCGCAAACTAACTCACCAGCTCATTTGCCTCTCTCTACCTCTTCAATGTGAAGCGCCTGAAAACGATTGTACTCGATCATCGTTTTGTCTTTTTAGGTCAGGAGCGCCTCTGAGGACTTCTCTCTGAAGAAGCGCTATGCAAATTTACGATTAGAATTAACATTTTTAGTCGACCTCAAATTCAATCTGGAAAATGGTGTCGACCACAGCAACGCTCATACACTGCACTTTTATTATTAATTACTAACTTCTATTGCGCCGGTGTCTATTGACATGACCGGCTGGTTTTGGTTGCGCCATTTTTTGCCTTGTGCATTAGGTCCTATACACCGGAAGTTTGAAATTACAATTTCATTAACATCTGACACACTCGGTGTCTTTACTGTTTCTTCTTCGTCAAACCATCCGTACAAAATAGTAACGTAATACGGTCAGAATGAGGAGCTCCGCTGCTTAGACAAACGGACAGTTTAACGATGAATGCAGTTGCTATAGAATAGCGGAGTAGAGATACGTGCATACTCACAGGTGCTCATAGGTCGGTGGAAAATTTTTGCACAGTTATACTCACGTCAAAAGCACCCACGAAGTTTAGCAACAGTAACCTGCTGGAACAGACTTAAGCGATTCCAACCCTCTCAAACGCAACTGCTGATTGTGCACAAGATCCTAACTTAGCTGTATCGACATAATTTGTAAAATAATTACTGTTGATGGCAGTTAAGATGAATCAATATGAATAATTGAAACATCTTCGATTTAATTACACAGAACACACACAGATAATTCGTAAATAAATTAGTAGATAATTGCTGAAGTAATAGTAAATTTCTCAGAAGTGAGAAAGTATCGGAGCGTGTATAGGATCACAGACACTGCGAAGTTGAAATGCCGAGACCGAGAAACTTGACACTATGAACAATTCACAAAAGTGACTGCTTCTAGAGGTTCACATTTAATGGACCAAAGTCTTATTATTATTGTTATTATTATTATTATTATTATTAATTTATTATTACGGTAATTACACGTACACTACAGGTACTTACAGGTAACTAGGTAATCGGTGATTTACTTTGCATAGCCTAAACATAGTATTTCTCAGCGGTTACCAGTTTCATATATATTATTACAAAAGCAGCCGAATCCGAACCTGCGACGCTCTAGAAACAATATAGCGATTCTCCGTAAAACTGCCTAAACTACATCAAAGCGCATTAGTTCCGTGTCGAACTCCTACCTCAGTCGCTTCTTGAACAAGCAAGTACTTGAAGAAACAGGATTTGCCTCGGGCTTGCGGTACCAGAGTTCCTGACTGAATGACCCTACACACACAAGTGTACCGCTGCTAAAGCAAACGAATTCGTCAAACATTCCCATCTACAAACAGTCAGGCAATCAGCGATGACCGAAGAGACAACGATGGATGCGGTCTGGAAAGTTGACAATTCGGGCCTCGAACACGTGACTCGTTTAAAGCGCCCGTCTGAACCGGTTTGCTATGACGGCGCGCAAATCACGTTACACTAAAGAACGTGCGGTCGTTTGCGTGAAAAGTAACGTGGCTGAGATTAGGCGTCAGCTGCTTTGTGATAATCAAAGCCGGTAAGCAGATGCTTCTATCTGCTTGTTGACTTATGATGATCAATGCGACAATTTCAACAGCGCCGTAACACAGCATATACCGTTACAAGGGCGCTTAGCAACATAACGACTAATCAGGATAAGCAATCTTAAAGTAATGGGTCTGAGTCTCGTCTTAAAGGTGTCCACCGTAGTCGATTAACGTATTGAGGCTGGAATGCTATTCCAGCACCTAGGTCCGGCGGCTGAGAAAGCACGGTCCCCGAAGCAAGTTTTTGACTTTCGGTAGCGCAGATCACCTCTGTCCTCCGACCTCAAGGAAGGGCCTTTTGGGGATGACAACGCACCCACACACTATGCACTGAGCTACTTGGGGTCGCACTATGCAAAGACCTGTATGCCAGCATAGCCAGTTTATGCCCAATACGGTACTCAACCGGGAGCCAATGCAGCACGTCACGGAACAACGGTCTTATATGGTCGAACTTTATACGGTCGCACACCAAGATCGCCGCCGCATTGATGACCGATTGCAGACAAGCCAGCAGGTGCTTGGGTGCACCTGGAAATAGGCTATTGCACCGTCAACCTGGGTGACAACAAAGCACACAACAGCTGTTTTTGCAGCCTCGAAAGGCAGCGATCCAATACAGCTAAACTGTCGAAAGCATCTGATAACCATATGTTTAACATGGCGCGTCACCTTCAGGTCGACCTCAAGCACTCCACTGATGCAGTGGAGTGCTTGAGGTCGACCTTTTGTCCTTTTTTTAAAATAATTTTGTCCGGATAACAAGTTTCGGTTAGGCCTACATATCTACAGCCCTGCTATCTCAAAAAGCTGAATCAACCGGAGACCCATTTAAGTACCTGCCCTCCTTAGCAATACTGTTAAGACTTAAGTCTTACTCGGTCCGTGTCTGAGCTTACGGCATACAGCCGTTAGCTTCTGCAAACAACAGCGTGCCTTTCAAAAGGTCTCATCGCCTACCTAATTAGCAACAGTAACGAATGAGTGCGGTAGTAATTGACTGCAAAAATACAGCTTTCAGGATGCATGCGGGTATGCGTATGTATGTATGCATGTATGTATGTATATATGTATATATGTATGTATGTGTGTGTGTGCATGTATCCGAGCATTCCTACAGCATCGTTGGAGAACTTCCCAAACTGTTTACGTGCTCTTACCTTATAACTTATTGGTCAGTAGACGGGTTCGTTGTATTACTGCGCATAGACCTGCGTTACTGCAGTTTCTCTTACGACTGTCTAGTGGTTTGAGTGCTGAAACATCTAGAGGACAAGAGGCCCTATGATGAGGTCGGGGGTTCGAATCTCATACAGGACAGAAAGATTTTCTGAGATTTCTTCTCCACTTGCGTCATCTAGGGTAGTGGGCTGTGAATTAGTGTCTGAGGGAGAGCACTAACTTAGACTAGAGGACTACCCATACGCCCGCACATGCTGAGGCTAAGAAAGTAATGTCGGTAGCAGTTCTTACCCATGCCGACCCCTCGACGTTAGGTTAAAGGTCTTCTCTCTATAGTAGAACTTATCAATAGGCATTACTTTGGCCGAGCATGGACCAAAGCCTAACCGGTTTGTTGACATGTTTCGCTGTGTAAAGTCTGTCACCGTAGTACTATGTACAGTTGGCGCTGCTCTGTAAATAAGTCGCAGCTCCTTTTAAATCTGGGTCGCCATCTTACTGGGTCCGCACACAACACAATAATTGCGTATCCATTCTCGGATTCTAGACCCTTTATTTGTCGAAGATATTCAGTGCGTGACCAGGCCTGGATTAACCACGGTTCCAGTGGGTCCACAGAACCAGGCCTACTAAACATTTAACAAATAAACTGTCGAAAGCAAGGCGTGGTGGCTCAGTGGTAAGTTCGGCGCCTTGTGACCGGAGGATTGCAGGTTCGAATCCCACCCTAGCCGTTGCGTACGGACCTTGGGCAAGTCCATCACTCGCAATTGCTCGTGGCGCTTCGGCGTGAAAATTCCGGCACAGTATCAAATGCTGTAGTCGGGAGCGCCTCTGAGTAGTAGTTGACTTCGAGAGGCGCTATAGAAATATACGGAATAAATAAAAAAAAATAAGGGGCTACCATTAGCATGCTACCTTAAAATTTTAACTATTATTTTAGTTTTAAAATGTTACATCGTTGACGTGTAATAAACGAGACTAGTAAATTGCTTCAAACTGAAACTATGGATCTCTGTATTTCAGTAGCACTGCTAAAGCCATTGACATAATTTCTGTCATCACAGAGGGAAAATTTTGACCAGCACCACAAGGACCCTGCCAGCTTTTGTATCGAGGCATTTAAAGAAAAGTGTGCACGTCATACAAAGCGCAGCCATGAAGCACCTGTCATACTGACTGGCGAAAGCAAGTTTAAAATTGATACATTTTATGTTATTATTGATGCTGTCGTTGCTGATCTCACCAGTGTGGGAATTGTAGAAAAAGACTGGAGGTGAACATTTTACCCGTATTTTGCAAACTGATGTCGACGAATTTTACACTTATGAACATTGAGTTTGAAATTGTACAACGGCTAGATTTCATAATTTTTTAAGTGTATCTATTATGAAAGCACATCGTAAACAGTTTTAAATTCATAAACATCTATTCTAAATTATTTAAATTTCGTCAACACATTTGGTTCAACATATATTATAGGGGCCTACTATACAATTTTGGAACCAGGCCTACAACATATTAATCCGGTTGTGTGTGTGACCAGCTGTCAACAGCGTCTGCGCAATCCGAAGAGCGCGTCTTTTGCGGTACTATAGAGAGATGAACGGTTGTCCGACGTATTGTTTTGTTTCCGAATGGGTGATTATGCTAATTTTCGTGGTTATTCTGTCCTAGACTGCATATATTATTTAAAGTATTCGCTTTCTTAGCTTTAATGAGGACAGGCTGTCTACGTGATCGATTGTTGTCCTGTTTGCGTTGCAACGGAAAATTCCACCAAACTTGGATCGCACCAGTGATGAGTAATCCTGATACAGGTAATTCAGTGAACGAACTGTTACCTGAGCGAACATTGTCTCACAGAATGCCTTACATAACCTTTACCTTGTCTAATAAAAAAAACTTACATTACCTTGCCCTGCAATTTGTAACTTCTATCGCGCTGGTGTCTACCGACACCAAACTGTAATCAGGCCAGTATCCAGAAGGTAATACAGAGGATAAGCGTAGACAATAAAGTACCCGGTATTGTCTTATTAAATACATTTACATTACCGGTACCTTTTCTTATCGCATCCGCGCCTGAGATTCGCATATACGTGTGACTTTGTGCGCTTTAGAAATGTTTGTTATGATAATAATAATAATAATAATAATAATAATAATAATAATAATAATAATAATAATAATAATAATAATAATAATAATAATAATAATAATAGTAATAATAATAATAATAATAATAATAATAATAATAATAATAATAATAATAATAATTACAATAATAATAATAATAATAATTAAAACAATAACATAACATAACATAACATAACATAACATAACATAACATAACATAGCGTTTTATTGTTCCAAAACAACAATTGTACATATCGATTATTTTGTTTACATCTGACCTCAGTCATGTTTTAAACCAAAGTAGAACAAAAATAAGCAGAACAGAACCATACTGATCAAACAATCATCACTTCAGTTCGTATGTGACATAGTAAGCCACTTGGCTAAAGTCATGTCCCATACTAAAGCTTTTGGCTTTTCTTAGTAGGGTAGGAGATATACAGTGACTTATGGTCCAATGGTGGGATTCATTTAACGGAGGGATTCATTTGGACGCAAAAGGGAACCCAGAAGGGATAAGATCCCGCTAGGAAGGGTCCCCCATTTTGCTATTAGTACATTACATGGCGGCAGTACAGGGTAGTAAAGGTAAATTCCACTGCAATCCCAATTAGGACAGGTGGCGATCAAGCAAAAGTAAAAGATATTAAGTAACGTTAGCATACATTAATCTATAGTAATCTATGTTCTAGCTTATGTACTATCTGTGACATCTTTAGAGTTCTTATCACTGTTCATTCTTGTCAGCCAACAACCAGTTTTTTAGCAGGCGCTTGAAAATATTAATGCTAGGACTGTCTTTTATATGCTTAGGTATTAAGTTCCATATGGTTGGCCCTACACATGCTATAGAGAACTTCCGTATATTAGTTCTTGCAAATGCAACTCTTAAATTACCGGCTCTCCTTGTAGCATACTGGTGTACTTGTGAGTTCTTAGTAAATAGACTCGAGTATTCATGTGGAAACAATTTATTGGCAGAAGAGTACATAAAGTTTCCTATTTGATACTCCAGTAGTTTATCTAGGTTCAGTATCCCCACATTTTTATACAGCTCATCAGTATGTGCTAGGTAGTGAGACTTTGTTATTATCCTTATAATCCTTTTAGAGAGTATTTTCAGTTTACAGAGTCTGGAGTTATAATTAGATGCCCACACTATATTGCAATAGTTTAAGTAGGGGTGTATCATGGTATAGTATAAAGTTTTTAATATGTCGGGTAGCAGTAGGTAGGAAATTCTTTTTATTATACCAATGTTCTTGGCTATTTTGTGGGATATGTGTTCAATATGCTCCTTCCAGTTTAAGTGTTGATCAAGATACACCCCTAGAAATTTAGCTGAAACAACCTGGGGTATTTCAGTTAGATCAATTTTTATCTTTTCCTGCGGCTGTGGTATTAATTTACCTGGGGCAGTAAATAAAATATAATTTGTTTTGTTTAGATTAAGAGATAGTTTGTTGGCTCTGCACCAATTGGCTACTTGTACTAATTCTTTGTTTACTGTTGAAAACAGCTCCTGATAAGATGCATGGGAGAAGAAAATGTTGGAATCGTCGGCAAAAAGAACAAAGTCTAATAATGGAGCTGCATTGGGAAGGTCGTTAATATAAATTAGGAATAATAGCGGACCCAGTATCGACCCTTGAGGAACACCAAAATCCAGCAACCTAAAGGATGAACGACTATGGTTACATTTCACTTGCTGTTGACGATTTGATAGATAGTCCTTAAACCAGGCCAGGTGAAGTCCTCTAACTCCATAGTTAAATAGTTTCCTAATTAGTATATTATGGTCCACAGTGTCGAAGGCCTTCGACAGATCTAGAAAAATTCCTATTGAAAATTTACTGTTGTCAATTGCTTGAGATATTTTATCATGGATATTTACTAATGGAAGAGTTGTCGAGTGCCCAGTTCTAAAACCGTGTTGGAATGGATAAAGTATGTTATATTTAACTACAAAATCATTTAGTCTCTGGTAGACTATCTTTTCAAGAATTTTAGCAAATATAGATAAAATAGATATTGGCCGGTAGTTGTTTAAATCCTCTCTATCGCCTTGCTTGAATATCGGAGTAACTGTACACATTTTCATTTTCTTAGGGACGATTCCATTCTCCATTGAGCAATTGTATATGAGTGCAAGAGGTTCAGTGATAAGAGATAAGTTTGGGCCAATAATGCTGGGGTCAAGGAGGTCAGGGCCTATGCTATGTGAAATTTTCATAGTAGTATATATTGATAGAACCTCTTCCGAGGAAGTGGGGTATAAGGCAAATGAGGAAGGAGATGATGGTGGGAGGTAGTCTGTGTATGTTGACATGGTATCTGCAATATTGTCATTAAGCTTTTTTGCTATTTGAGTAAAGTATAAGTTTAGACTGTCAGCTATTACTGCACTATCAGTTATAGTCAGCCCATCCTTCTTTATCGAATTTATATTAGATACTGGTGGATTTTGGTTCAGGACCATTCTTATCGTAGACCAGGTCTTTTTTAAGTCGGCTCCATATTTACGAAACTCTGTATTGTAGTAGGCCTGCATAGCTTTCACTTTAACACTTTTGAAAGCATTTCTATATGTTATAAATTTTGATTTATTGCTCATTGTTGGGTTCTTAATATATTTTAGATATATTTTGTTTTTCTTACTACATGATCTCAATAATCCTCTAGTCATCCAGGGTTTATGGTTTATTTTATGGCTACGAGGTTTTATTGAAGTCTCTGGAAAAGCTTTGTTGTATGCTTCCTTAATTTTTTCTAAGTAAAAGTCATATGCAGCACCTGGATTTTTGTCATTGCAGTGATCTATTAATGGAGTGAAATCAATTTGAGACAGCAACCCCGAGAAAACTTCTTTATTCTCATCGTTAAACACTCTTCTAGTGACATTTTTTGTTAGCCCAGCATAAAGAGGTCTATCTTCAGTCCAAATTGTAATAGGTAGGTGATCAGATATATCATTAACTATTATGGAAGAATTGACCATTCTAGGCCAGAAGTTGGTTATTATATTATCTATTAACGAATAGCTGTGGTCAGTGATTCTAGTTGGCCTGTCTATAGCCGGTAAAAAGTTATAGGAAGATCAGGTATCAAGAAATAAGCTAGTTTGTGGATGTTGACTGGCTTTCAGCAAGTCAATGTTAAAGTCTCCTAATAATATTATTTCCTTATTAGACAGCGTAATTTCCGCCAATAGCTGCTCAAATTCTTCATTAAATTTTTGCATAGGTTGACCCGGGGATCTGTAAATTGCCCCAAATGTGAGATGGCCAAATTTAGATTGTGGTACCCTTATAAACAGAGATTCAAATGATGTAAGTGGGGTTTTCCATTCAGTGAGCTGGAAGGCCAGAGCTTGATTAACAAAAAAGCCCACTCCTCCTCCACCACTAGAGTCTCTAGGCTTATGCACCCAGTTATATTCAGGAATTTGGATCAAATCATCATTAGTCAGCCAAGTTTCGGTAATAGCCAGTATGTCTACAGGTAATTGCCGTAGTAGTATTTGCAGTTCGTCTGTCTTATTCTTTAGACTTCTACAATTCACGTGCATATAGGAGGACTGCTTTAAACCCTTGTTCATTCTGGATGCTATTTGTGAAGGAGTGCCATAGCCATGGTTCAAGGGCCTTGTTACAAATAAGTTTTCATCAGGGTCTATTTCGTCGTTACATAGCAAAGGTTTTCCTGGTTCTTCTTTATTAAATAATTCTAACTGGGGACTATTTGAGTTCATAAGGGCCACATTAGTTTGAATACAGCTGTCTTTCAAGTGCTTGTCACATATTTTAGCTGCCCAACTACTCAGGTCTACTGGATCGAACTTTGAGGTCAACAGTTCATCATCATCATCACTTATATCTTCATCATCACTTATATCACTAACAAGCTTTAGGTCACTCATTCTTGAGTAACTTAAGCCAAACAATATACAATCAGATCAAGTCCAGGCTCGTAATCACGAGATAAAAAACTCAAAATGAATACAACAATAGACAATCAGACCAAACACAAACTCGAAACCTCGAGAAATGGTTCACAAGAGGAACAATCAAAAATTAGCCACTATAGTAGTACCAATCACAATGGGTATCCTCCCACTGTAACCAGAATACCCAGAGTGCAGAAACCTTAACTAATTAACTAAAAGATTAATGAATAAGAAAAAAATCCAACAGTATCAGAGATACCCTCTGATATGAGCCCTATCCGTTCAACACACCTCAGGCACTAGTATTACTATAATTCGCAATAGCTAGCCAATCAACCATTCACAATTTCACACTCATTTTGCCTCTACCAGCTTGTTGATTATTCAATATTTAGACAGTTTTTCACTTGAATAGAAACAGAATAACGTTTTTCACTTGTTAGAGATAAAAACCTCTATTTAAAGCTCTGTGTCAATTTGTTATACACTCTTAACATGGCTTGACCATGCGAGAGCTGCAGTTGGGTTTTAAGTTTTTATTTACTTTAGTTGGATCATACACATGGCAGTTCAAGATAAAAAAATTGGCTGTGTCTTGGTGCAAAGAAGACAGCCTGTCAAACAACCAGTGAAACTCTCCTCTTTCAAGCCATTTCAAAAAAGCAACATGTAAAAGCAATCAGAAGGACTCCATCTGACAAAGTAAAGACTCTGCCTTGCAGTTCAACCCCTCATCCAGGACATGACCAATCAGGCAATGTTCAGGTAATGCTCCTAATCCGACCAGATCAATAATAATAATAATAACAATAAAAATTATAAAATATTAATAATAATAATAATAAAATGATAATAATATGGCTTACTTATCCACAAAACTTTTTCAAGAATTGTGTTGAGTTATTTTCCAACCAAATTAGGTATACAGTAACGAGAGCATTAAAACCGTCTCAAACTATCGACTCGTGCATATATCGAACCCTGCTGTTTGTGGTCAACGGTCAAAATGTTACTGCACCAGATGAAATTTTAGAACAAGGTAGCCGATTGGTTAGAGCGCTCGCCTTATAACGCGGAAAGTACGGGTTCGAGTCTTCCCTGAAACGGTTATACTTGAGCACGTCCCTCACTCACAATTGCTCAGCGCCGTCGATTCATTAAGAGTGGCGCTTAATAAATGCATAATAAAAATATTAGTCAGTCGTCCCATTTCGTTTACTCTTTGGTTCAGTCTGCTCGAGAACCTTCGAAGTCAGGTCTATGATAATCGAGAATAAACTTCATCGGGTTGGAGTAACTGAAGAATATGACGATACTACGTGCGTGTCAACACAAGCCGCCCACTGTACCCTGTGCGTTAGACAGCGGCGCATTAGAAGTCACTAATTAATTACACTCACAAAACGACCAAAACGAAAACACGTAGGCCTATACAGGGTAGAAGTTTCCAGAATTTAATTACCACTTATGGCTGCCAAGGCCTTTGGCGTCGCCCTCCTTTTTCCGAGCTTGGGACTGGAACTACCATATTTCGGGCAGTGGCGGAGTTCTGTAACATACATGGCTGGATTCGTGGTGTCTTTAATGGCAGGTCACAGTTTAGGATATCTCGTTTCACTGAAGGCTTCAAGGGCGCGAATTGCAAGCGGGTGACGGTTGTGGACTGGTTAGAGTTCACCTTGTACTGCAAACGGTATGACTACGGGTTTGAGCCTCCTTTCCTGAGACGGTTGCTGCATGTCGTTCAGCCACAACTGCTCAATGCCATCGTTTAATGCTTGGTGTTTAGATATGGTATTTAGAAAAGTCTCCACATCTGCGTATGAAGATTCCTATATTGAGGTGACAGATGCCACAATGCGCCTAGGTCCTTAATCGAGGATGAAAACACGACGGCCAATGAAGTCCGCAGTACAAGGTTACAGTGCATATTTTAACAGATCTGGACTACTGGGACAAAGTCGGTCACGACTAGACGGCCTGGGGGAGCGTCGTAGGCTCCCTCAGTGGGGTCTGTGGCCGACAACGCATTTTAGAGCATTTGCTACCAAATGGAGCCAGTTTTAGCCACTTTATTTTACCAAGTTTGCTTTCTATTATTATACATATCCCTATTTAAGTCATGCATAGAAGTTTGAAAAATGGCATAATTAGTTCAACCATACCACCAAAATAATTGATATAGGGCCTAACTGAGTCAGTGACAGACTGTGACCCAGTGGAGGAGCCACAACTGCAGCTTCAACAATGATCTAGCTTTAACTTCACCAAACACGACCAACTTTATTTTCCAATTTAGTTACGCAAAGAAAACAAGTAATATTCCATAAATGTTTGTTTGATGGGTAGATCCATATATAGCAAGCAAACATTTATGGAATTAGTTAGCTATTATGTTACTGTTTTAGTCAAGAGAGAGTTCGGTCACAACTTCCCAGAAGGTAAGATCAGTCATAGCATAAAAACTTACGCGCATAGACCTGCGTGGGTGACCCGTCAAAAGCGCCGTGGACAAAAGCGCCCCGACAAATGCACCCCGACAAATGCGCCGACAATTGCGCCACAGAAAAACCCGACAATATCGCCAAAAAATCACCGAGAAATGCGCCTCGACATTTGCGCCACATAATAGCATTATTTGCTGTATGAGTTCATTTGACGGGAAGCTGTTGAATAGATTACACTTTTGGAATTAAAGCTATATAATTAATTTGTTTATCTGTTTAAAAAAGAAATTTAGTGCCATTTGTAAAGCCGGAATTTAACTAGATTTGTCTGAGGATTAAAAGACACGTATAACAATTTAATTAGAATATAACTAAAATTAGAAGCTGGATCAACGATTAAGATATAACTAAAACTATAAGCGGGATCAGCGATGATAATATAATTAAAACTGGAAGCTGGATCAACGATTAAAATATGGCTAAAACTAGAAACGGGATGAACGATTAAAATATAACTAAAACTAGAAACGGGATACAGGATTAAAATATAACTAAAACTAGTAGCAGGATCAACAATTAAAATGGGCTATAACTAAAACTATAGAAGCTGGATGAACGATTAAAAATATAACTAAAACTAGAAGCGGGATCAACTATTAAAATATTACTAAAACTATAAGCTGAATCAACGATTAAATTATAACTAAAATTTCACGTTCGTGGCGCATTTGTCGGGGCGCATTTATCGGGGCGCTTTTGTCCACGGCGCTTTTGACGGGGTACCACCTGCGTGGTAAATGTCCGGATCCGAATGTCCTTCGCGTCTGTCTTTGCTAGTAAGGAATTTGGCTACGCATGGCCTCTGGTTAAAATATGCAGTGCCCACTTCATTTAGTGATATCAACAACCAATCATTAATGGTATCCAAAGACACTGACAGTCGATGGCTCGTTTAGGCCTACAGAATGTTGTAGTGAGAGATCACTTGTTGTTGCATAATTTTGTAGTGTAAAATAACATTTAAAGTAGAGTAGGCTATTATCTTGGACAAATCACCCAAACTACTTGGACAAATTCTAAAACTACTGGGACATTTGTTATACAGTTTGTTATTTGTTTGACACTAGTTATACAGTTAAAATATGCACTACAAAGTTACCCCACCGTCCAACAGTCCCTCGTAGATGGCAACGCCTGATGCTGAAGGTCGGTTTCTTGTTATGCCTACCTGGTTCGATGAGCGGTTCTGGTAGAAATCGGACAGATTTCTTCGGCTTCTCCGAGAACATCAAATCTCTGTTCTGCTTCAGATAGTGCTGTCCGCTGATTCCTGCCGTTGCTGTATTCGACGTCAACCACCTTTTCCTGTAGTGGTTCATCCATTCCAGAAAACCGGCAGATCCTGAACTCATACGGCGACTGTTCGGTTCGGTCATTTCAACATGTTCAACATCGGGCGTCGAATATTTTCGGTAATATTGGTATCTACCGTTTTTCGCTCCATACCACTCCTCTCCAAGACTCGGAACAGAGTCGAGGTCTAAGAGCAGACTATGGGAGCATGCCTTCGACATGGAGTTGATTTCGTGAGGTGTACGTACGTACAACCGGGCGAAGGTGCCAACGATCAAATAACAGAAGCTCGGTTGTTGTAAAGGAGTCACAGCAGAGTTCAACAAGCGTAGGTGTTGTCACGGGAGATGGGTTTTTACAAACCACTGGACTGGAAAGTTGTTCAACAAAGCGGCTGAACGTATGCTCTGTGGTTCAGTTTTATTCAATTTTGTTACAACTGCGGAGCTTCTACACACATCGACAATTCTTCGAAGTTTCTTTCTGTAGCTACACGGTCTAGAATGAATGAGTAACACCGCGTCAAAGTATTTACCCCATTGGTGTATTTAGTATTTACCCCTATTTCCGCTGAGTGATCTTATCGATGTCCCACAACAACATGTGGTCGAAAAGCGCTATGTAAATATCCATATGCATGTAGAGAAAATATGTAAACACATGGAAGTTTAGGCGCATGTAGAGTGCAGTCAAGCGTTCGATAGGGCCTAGTGGTCTGTTTAGTTGATAGTTAGTAGGCTTACAAAACAGTGTCTGACTCCTTAACAGACCCCAGTGGCTGTGCTCACTGATAGTTTAATTAACTACGTTAGCGTTGTAGCCATATTAGTGTTGCTATTATCAGACGTCTCTAGAGCTTTGAAAATGTACCTATGTAGTGTGTTGTTTCAACTTGTTTGTCGTTGTACCCAGTAGGGGTAAGACCTCAGAAGCTGATTGGGAAATGCATAATATTATGATGACGGTCTGAGCCGCGATGAGAAAGTTTCCACACTTCCTCCTAAGTCCAACCTTGGTGCATAATGGACGTTAGTTCGATAAAATAAGGCTTTAAGAAATGAGACTTCTCTCGCGACATTTCATGGTGACCCTACAAATATAGCTAGATACACACAATGTAAACTGTATTTCTATCCTCTCAAACGAACTTCCTGTTAGGCGAATATCTCGACGAATATTGTTATTAAGCAGATCACTCTCAACACTATAAGAAGACAGTGCCAATGTAGTTCGACGTTTGTGGGTCATAGAAGTTCGCAGTTTATTTTAATAAATCCCATTTACTGACACAGCATTCACCTGAACAGTTGGAGACCATCAATAACATGAACATGGGGGGGGGGCCCGATAGCGCATTGGATAACATCTGGCGTAGAGTGCGAGAGGTACAGAGATCGAGTCCCATAGGCGGACATGCTTTGTAGGCTGCAATTTGCGCCGTGTATTGCAGGCTGTCTGTTCTGTTAGTAGTTAAGATTTATCGCATAACATGTACATGTACAGCGCAGTGCGTTTGCAGGCGCTTAATTAAAGAATAAATATTATTATTATTATTATACGCAGACCGATAGACACATTGGGGGATTATTTCCAGAAGGTTCTCAGTGTACAGTAGCATAGCAAAAGCAGCAGGTGTGTCACAACCCCTTGATTTTGCAAAATCTGCCAGTTAAACAATTTCATCAGGGAATGTGTAGAGTGCAAATCTCTTAGTGTGTCGTGGCCAGCCTGATGGAAAATTCTCAAATCTTGTCAGGCTCTAGTTAGCGGTTTTCAAACTTTATTTTTATTTTACCACCAGGTAAAAAAATCGAATGTTGGCGTAGCACCAGCAAAGGTCAGGTCGAAAACAACAGGCGAGCGCGAAGCCCCCTTGCAATTAGCGACGGCGACCAAGGGGAGCGATCCATCGATCGCCTCAAATGAGAAGCTCTGTGTAACACACCTACTAGCATAAAATGCATACAATCCTACGTATACGTACGTACATACATGCATGCGTACATGCATCAGGCGTATATAGCCTACTTACCCACGCTGGCCTATACGCATACATCATCTCTCAATCACGATATTATAGCTCATGCTAGAATGTCACTTTAATAGTTTCAGTTTTTATCACAGCTCGATTTTGTTCCGAATTTTTACGCCAGATTTTCACAATATTAACGTGATTTTGTTGATTTAGTAATAATTTCTATAAGGCGATCGTTTAAAAGACTAATGATATTTATTCATAGCATTGCTAGTTAAATTATATTCATAGAATAATTTTATTTACGTTAGGCCTATTTACGTTTTGAGTTTACACCTGACAGTATTGTTGAGTACGAGTTGAGTTCATTCGGAAGCAGTCTTTGACATCAACGCCTGTTGACGTCAAAAACTTCTCTGAAATGACGAACCATGACAGCCGCCACTTTATTTACGCCAGAATTTGCTGACTCATGCCTCGTTGCAAGGTGGACTTGCGTATGTATTGGCATGAATTGCAAAACCTCACCGTCCATGCCGATTTCATTGTGAGTCTTGACAAGTAATTCAAATGATAGGCCTGCTATACGCAGCTGGCAAGTTGCGGTAGACGATTCCATACACGACAGCAACATCTAGGCTCATCACCTGAAAGGATGTTATCGTAAATCGTCCCGATACTGCATGCTAGCATTTCTATGGGCATTAGGACGATTAGGTGCGACCTATACACGGGTCTCATACTGAAATATGGGTCCTATATATGGGTTCCATGTGGGAATGCTGGCAGGGGAAGTTTTACCTATTATCAGAAGAACGCAACAGTCTTTGAATTTGATATGAAGCTGGCAAAACGTGAAAATATGATGGAAGGTAAGTTTTAAGTGTCAAAGATTCGCGTGACATTGATACTGAAAACGTAATAGAACGAGCAAAGCAGTCGGTTCTGTTAAGGGGGCCACGTGACCGTGGACCGATCCCAAAACTACGCAATCTGAACCGACGATTTCTTTGTCTCTTTCTGGCAATGAATGAAATTATAAAAATAACTCGTTTTTACACAGAAATGGATTCCGTTTTTAAAATTCAAATTGCAATGATGACAGCGAATATATCGTACATAAATAGTAGTTCGTCGATTATATATATATATATATATCTATGTGTAATTGTATATATATATATATATATATATAGGCCTATATATTTATTTATATATGTAGGTCTAATGGTATGTTTGCGATTACTAGGCTACGCTTTGCGTTTCAAAAGAGATAGAAAAATACATTTCTGCAAACCTGAGATCTTTGCACAATGAGGTCAGATAAATAGGCCTACCTAATCGCAAGCGTGCATCTATTAATTGTTTGTAATCTACAGAGAATGCAGTTGGAAAATCTGAGGTTGTTTCGTTTCAGCATAAAAACGGTCTAATCCAGACAAATCAATCCTATATTGCTCTACCCTACAGCTTCCTAAAAGCGTAGTATGCAAGTTTAAGTGGCAAATGGTGGAGACATTCTTCGTTGAAGATTGTTGTCGTTGAAAAACATTTCGAGTCTCGTTTTCTTGTTCCCACTAAAATATCGTGCAAGAGAATGGCGACAAAAACTAAGGCACATTACACAAAGTATATCACAGGATGACAACAAAACTTAAGTTACAACACGTAAAGTACCAACTACCCAGTAACAGCAACAGAAGCAAAGTTCTTTTACACAAGTACCTGAAACCTGTAACAGATGTTAGCCAAGAATTCTGGGATAGAACTGTAAGAACTATTTATCCTCTTCTTGTCACTTTGCGCCATGTTGTCGAAATGCGGCGTCGTGCAATAGAGCGACCCCATAAGATCCGATTTCACTATATCCTATAGGGCACTGTTTTGTGGAATGCAAATAAAATTAACGGCAAGAAGGTCAAAGAAATGCCGGTGCAGTAGAAAGTAAACAGAAATGTTTTGGAAACTGACTAAGTCATACTTGTCTCAAACGCTCTGTTGACTTGTGCACCGAACCGTAACCAGATCGGATTTCCGTCGAGTACGGCGGTGTCTCTCGACTCGTTATGCATGGCTGCCGTTGTCCGGGTTCCCAGAGAATCCAATTCCAGGTCTTCTTGATTTCCATTTGCACGTGTCCAAGCGAGACTGGAGTACGTGGGAGGTGGCGTATGAGAGGCTTGGTTGGTCACAGAGGAAGGCACGTTGATCTCTTCCACTTCCTTCCTCTTCCCCTCATCTTTCGCTAAGTTCTTCCGGCGCGTAGATTTCAGTCGCATTCCAATTCGGTTGCACTGAAAGAGCGTCTGAAGCCGGGTGTTCTTGGAGTTCCTCCGAAGGGAGTTGCGCCCTTCGTTGCTCAGGACCGGCGGGCTCGTGAAGCTAGCTTGGTATTCGGTTACGACTGGGTTCAGCCGGTTGGTGGCCATTCTCTCAGAGTACTCCTTAGCGCTGCAGTCGGGCATGAATGCTGGCGTCGTACAGTGGAAGTTTGAGTAGTCGAATTCGCACTCGTCATCGTCCCTGATGTGCGTCACAAGCGGAGTAAGACGCTGACCCCACTTGATTTCTTTCGGTACGTAGGAGGTCCGGATCTGGATCAGCGATCCGCATATCGGGACCGCTCCCTCGAGGATGACGATCACCTCGAAGTGCTGGGAAAGCATGGTTTCGGCCGAGAGGTTCCAGAGTGGACTCGATTGAGTGATCCGATGGGCGATCGTAACCGGCCAGAGGAAGAAGACGAAGCTGTCCGTTACACCGGACTCGGTCACGAGTTCGAGCGGGTACTGGCAGAAAGGAATCAGCTCACCCTCGTTCGTCAGTCGGCTTTTAACCAGGAGTGCTCGTATCGACGTACCAATTAAGTGCGTCTTGCGAAGATCTCCCACGCGGAAGATGAGGTTGTAGAAACCATCACGCATGCAGATGACGGCATCGTGACTGAAGATGATTGTCTGAAAGTCCAAAGTCAGAGTTTAAAGTGAAAAAAACTAAGCATGAAAAATATCATGTCGCAGATATGTTTCAGAAAGTTAAATCGCCTGCTCTGACGGCGAAAAATGTAGTTGCGAGAATGTTTCTATAGGTGATCACATTTGGATTACGAAAACGGCGGAACTAGATAGGCTGCGCATATAGAAATATAGAAGATTCTACTGCGCCCCAAAAAGCGAAGTCGCAGCGACCAGCTTATTCATCGGCGCTTAGTCCAATCATAATCGATAGGCGGTGGCAAAATAGGATCCAGGTCAAGATCCAAAGGGGTCAGGCAGACCGTCAGTCAGACGGCTAAGGTGGGTGGTGTTTAGAGTGGAAACGGCGAGAGGTCAGAGGAATATTAGGAATCGGTATAGGATTTGTGATAGAGCAGTGTTTTCAGTTTTGAGTGAAAAATCTGTAGAGATATATCAAGAGGAATTTGAGTCTTGGACTTCATCAACTGCAGTCTTGGACATTATGATAACGTCGCAATAGAAGTCATTAGATTTTTAAAACAGATTGGATTAAACGTTAACATTTGCTTTGATTAGATTGAATAATCTGAACAGAATATAAGAATAATAATTATTGTAATTATTATATTCTTTATTATTTCAAACCGACAGACGCAGTAAGATTACATTGAAACACGAAAGTACAATCAATATCTTAATTAAACACACGGTTTGGCAGCCATTCAAGGCGCCGCCCTAGAGGGGGGTTACGGGAGTCGATCCGCGTACCTAATGCTCTCCTGGCCATGAGTGTTACCACTACTCTATCCCCCTCCCCAGAACAACTCTCACACGCGATGGTTTAATAATCTGAGTTTGTTATTCGATGTATTGTGTAGACCTACACAATAAGGCCGGAAGACAATGCTTTAGTAATGTAAGTTATGTCTGCAACTTAACTGTTTATGTGAACCTTGCATACAAAGATTTAATAACTTAGAATATTGATATACAGTTTAATTTTTACGCAAATCATCAATACTTTCGAGTAATGTCTACGCTCTAGCCTTGTTCTCCTTGAATAAGTATGGTCTTTCACCATCTATTTAAGAATGCCTACACTACTCCATTCAATCCTCTGCCTTCCAAGCGTTCTCGTATTTAACGAAACCATCGTTATATAGCACTTCTCTGCCTCCTCTCTCTCTCTCTAGTCTCTGGCAACCGAGCTTGGATAATGGATATCTCCTTGATATCCTTGATATCTCTAGACAACCCGTCTGGCACGAGGCAGCACTCGTGAATAAGCCGGTGCCCTGCGTTAGGCTTTAGAGTAGCACTTTAGAAATCTGAAGTTTACGATTAGGATTACCAACGTATTGTTGCATGCATAGCTTTGTGGCGCTCAGGCCACAAGGCTTGAATGAAGGCATATAATTTATAATACACTGTAGCTATCTTATTTAATTAGCCTCTTAATCGATGGGTGGCGCTTTCTAACTGTTCGATCATAATAATAATTACAATTACTGTATTTTATTTTGCCATGTTAACGTTTTAATTTATTAATTTAAAAATGAACACACTTTCCTGTCTAATAATTAATGCCTAAACATTGGGCTCCGCTTTATATAACTTGTAGATTTTTCTATCTTAGAAACCTTTATTTGAGAAAACGGTAAAGGGCGGATATATAAGTATGCAGGCCAAAAAATATTTTACGATCTAAACTATAGCATGCAGACAGAAGAATATAGGCTGCCTCACGGTGCATTACCCTTAACGTAGAGTGGCGACACTGCACTCTGCACATATAGTGATAAAAAATTAACGTCCGTCTTTGGGTGAGTTACGAAAACAAGGCTAATCCGTGCGCTCCCAAGTAATACCCGCTCAAAGCACGTTCTAATTGGTGCTGGCGTAGCTGATCCAACAGTGTTGGCTCCACCCGGTTGTAGATCGCGAGACGGTCCGAGTCTGATTGTGGGAGGTTCACCGGCTGAGTAAACGGGGAAAGGCCAATCATGAAAGATGGTGAAAATACAATATGCATCCGTAAAGTACAGGGTGACAGTTCGAAAGTACGGGGAAACGCCCAGCTAGTGACATTCGGTGAAGTACGGGAAAAGTCCACGCTGGTCTATCGGAAAAGTACGGGGAAAGATCCCAGTCAAGCTGTTCGATTAATACGGCGATGGTGACCCCACTGGTGCCGTTCGATGACATCTGGAAGCTACCTGTAAAATCTCAATTCGCGGGACTAACCGCAAAATTTCAACTCGCGGTCTACATTAAATCTTGTTTGGTACTTAACTCTTGTCATAGTTACTCCGCGGTCTATCCGCAAATATCAGTCCGGGGAACTACCCGAACAATCCTTCCGTGGTCTGTTCAGGTGCGTGGAAGACAAAGGATATTCCCGCAGTGGGAAGTAACTAAACAGGACTGATTTTTACCCCTCTGGTTCCTTTAACGGAATGGAGTCTGAGTATTCAGAAACGAAGCCTAAGAGGCTGTGCGCTCTCGGAAAAACACAACCGTAACCTTCACTATCGGATTAAGAGAATCTGGCTGATGCGTGGGGTTTGGCCCCGCGTGCGTAGGTCAACATAAAGGTTGTAAAGAGAGGACCTTCGCTACCGGTTTCTTTAGAAGCATAATTTGTCACTGTTGGTCGATAATTGCCAACACAGATGTGGGGTAAGGAAAGTTACTCCGTGAATTGTGGTGCATGATAACATACGTGTGAGGCCAGTATGCCACACATGAAAATGGAGCGAGAAACGTAACAGTGGGAATACGCGTTGTCCAGTAGACAGGTGCCTACGACGACATGACGTAGAGAGTTGTCTACGACGACATGACGCAGAGATTTATCATTGAGATTTGTCCATTGGAGAGGTGTCTAGGACGACATGACGTACAGAGTTGTCATATGTATTCCTTCTCCTCGGAACTCAGAAAACGTTTGATGTCCCTTATAAATGGCGATAATTCATGAGTCACGAGTTGTATAATGGTACGTCATGGTCTAGATCAGCGGAGAGCAAGGGAAGCCCGTGGCTAAGAAGGCACACAAAAGGGGAAGACTGCTGCTGGTAAAGGAACGAACCCTGTTCTAAGAACGGCCATCTTCAGGACGTTGACCATGCGGCGACCGCGGTAGACGCAGAGTCAGACCCTGGGACAGAACTGTATGCTATTGCCTTTTTTAAAGGAGCGGCCAATCCTGAACATCTTCTTTTAAGAACAGTAACTATGGGCAGAGGTAGACAACCGCCAATTTGCGGTGAAGATAGACAGGGTAGTGACGCGGGTGACTCCAGACGTGAAGTGCGCTGGATTCAACCCTGCCCAGCGCAATATTGCTGGTGCCCGGGAGGGAGAACCCCATAAGCTGGTTCCAAAAGTGAGGTACCAGCGTTTCCTCCATTGAGCAGAGGAATGTTCAGAAGATGCAGATGACGAGTCGGATGAAATTCCCCGCTATGAGCGCAGAAGCCTGGACCACAAAGGTGGTCGTCTTAAGACGCGGCAGGATGAGTTTGAGTTTTCTTAGGAATTGGCTGCACCTGAAATTGAAACGGTACCTGAGGCCTGGAATGGCCACGAACGTTGTTCATTTTCTCCAGCTGCTTTTAAAATTTATTTGAGAAACGTACCGAGGTCTACTGACGTATGTGTTCAGAAAGATAATGGTGCCGACAAGAGCCGAGGATTGGCTTCCTGTATGTGCCATGAACCTCGCAGTGCTCAGCGCTAAGAAATAGAGATAGGTATGAACGATGCCGTAGAATTACGATTGTCGGCGGAAATTCCCACGGCTTTCGCAATAAATGAGGAAAGTCGGATTTCGGGTTTTTCGCGGGCGGCGACCCGCATTAGAGGGCCAGCATATGTATGTTTGTATTACTTACGGGAGACCGTGAGATTACTACGAAGGAATCTCAGTGGTGTACTGTGAAAACGCCAGTTATTCAGAAGAGGCTTGTTTCAAGCACCGCAGAAGAAAGTGACCGAAGAGTGACTATGGGATTACTATGAAGGTTTCTAAGAGGCGAGATGGAAACACGTCCAGTGCTCAGAGAAGACGTGTCGCATCTACGTAAGGCGGGGGAATGTGGTGGTCAGGCCACAAGACTTGAATGAATGCTGTATTAATATTAGATATGTCTTCTCCGGCGACGTAGTCACCAGCGGCACATCTTCCTGTTCAATAATTAATGCGTTCTGCTGCGCGCCTGGTTGGGCGCATTTCTAAGTAGGGTCATGTCTCACCTGGTTTCCTTTTTCGCAACGCATTGTCTACCGGTTTGCCTCTTTTGTCTGGCAGTGTCAGCGTGGCAACTACAGCAAGTTTACGTTGAAAGCTCCAGACGATAAGTGGATTGGCGAAAACACGCCCTGCGCAATGAGGTTGGCGTTCGGACGGGCTAACACCACAGCCTTGTGCAATGCTGTGCATGCAACAACCGTGGTTTCGTTGTTCCATTGTGTTAGGTCGGAGCGCCTGTGATGAGTCTCTCAGAAGTGGTGCTATATAAATTTACAATTACAATTACAAATGCAATACAATGCTTTTAATAACGAGTTTGAGCTGACCTGCGCCCTGCGCTGAGGTCTGGCTATCTTGGCGAATATGATTCCGGTGATGAAGCACTGGATGAATATTCCGACGCAGCTCTGCGCCATCAG
Organism: Allolobophora icterica; assembly: GCA_963556255.1. Taxonomy (NCBI): domain Eukaryota; kingdom Metazoa; phylum Annelida; class Clitellata; order Crassiclitellata; family Lumbricidae; genus Allolobophora; species Allolobophora icterica. The sequence goes on from OY744603.1 coordinate 92,516,930, forward strand.
GAGACCCGTTCCCATGGGACAGTGGGGCCCGACGACCCTGAACCCGTATCCGATTGTCGTCTGCGTTTCGAGGGAGTAGAGGAGAGCCGTCGAAAAGTCGTAGACGTTTTCGACACAGATTTCTCTGTCATCGTTTGACCGAGTGATGTCTCCGTTGAAGTGAGCCAGAGCGAGCCAGCCGATGCCAAAGAGAAGACAGGGCAAGAGGAAGGCCGAGAGGAACAGGAGGATATGGTAACGCCACTTGAGGTCCATGATCGTCGTAAACAGGTCGCGAATATACCGGCGTTTCTTCTTCTGCACCTTCAGTCACACAAGTCAAAAGAATTCAATTCCACAACTAAATTTGTAGTTTTTACCCGAGGCAAGTTTAATCCGTCAGGAGGCAAAGAAATTGTCCGGTGACAATAAGTAGGCCTAGCATAATAAATAAGGTGGTGCTCAAAATTTTATTTGTTGTAAATAAATGGGACAGCCCCTAGTTATGTTCCTTTTGATAAACTAAGATAGTGTGCAAAATATTATAAAGATATTCCATCATTTAGGTGTGCCAAATTTTAGACCAGGATTGTAAGCACAGTTGTGATAATAATATATTCAATTTTTTTTATATTTTGTGCAACGGAAGGTAAATTTTGAATTGCTAGGTTTAAAGTAGAATACGTAAAGAGTTTTTTTCTTGAAGTGGAGCTTTATAAATGTCAGATTACAATTGCAATTACATTTTGATTCAGTAGTCATTTCGTTCTAGAATTTCTGTCTCAAGTTGCTTATCCACCATAGGCTGTCTCTCTGTCTCCCGTACACGCCTTCTGGATCTTGATCAGATAACGGCGTGGTTTTTTTCGTCATCGGCTGATACCTTGTGCATTAGACACCGGCGCAAAATAAGTTACTAATTACAATTACTGTTATGTCAAGTAACTCCTGGTGCGCCGCATTCACTAACCTTGGTCATTGAGACGTTTGAGTGTCCATTCTTCCGGACGAGTCGCCGACTCTTCTGGCATTTGGCAAACAGACGTCCACGCTGAGCAACTGGAGCGGCAGAGCTGCACAGTGCGCTGGTTCCAATACTACCACTTGGCGTCTCACCGGAAGTTGTTTGAGTCTCGACGGAAACCAGACTGACCGCTTGAATGCTCACGTAGGGATCGTCCTGGATCGGTTCAAGGTACCCTCTCCTCGAAGCATCAACGTCATTCATCCGCGTCCCACCTGTAGGTATGAGGTGGAATTTGGGTTGCGTCGACGTAGCGGCGCTGCTGGAGTGGTTGATGGGTTCGGAGGCTTTGACGTTGTCATCTATGGCTGACCAGTAAATGGGAAGGATCATCGGGAGCGATTTGGACTTCGATGTCCTAGTTACTGCGTAAATCTTCATCTCTAACAGGCAAAACAGAATTTCACCATAATTTTACACTTTAACAACAGAGTTAAATCAGACTAAAGTGCATTGAATAGCACATCGTAACGGCTTCTTCTGAGGTTTTAGTAGACGTCTAACAAGGCTTCCTACCAGCTGTTAAACAGTGTCATACCCTAAGGTGGTGCATGTGCCAAAGTGGCCGCAGATATGTATGCTTGTATGCATGTAGACTGTTATAATTTAGCGCCTTCCAAGTACCTCACAGAAGCTCTGCCTGCACAAACCTAATGATGTTAAAGGTATGACGAAACAAAACTTAATCAGTGGCCAAACAGTGCTCGGATAATTAAAAGAGTCACCACTGCCGAGCTCCAGCAGACTTGTAGAAATTAATTTCCTTTCTTCTAAATAGCTCCTGTTGGATTCAAAGTTTCCAAGTTTACAGCGTAATAGGCGGATCTCCAGTTTTAGGTAACGGTACTTGCAATGGTAATGTAACTGCAAATTTATATAGCGCCTCTTCAAGAAATACTCATTACAAGCGCTCAGATACTCGTCTGGTCTCCTCATTTAAATCAAGGATATCAGGCGGTGGATATCAGATCAGAGGTTCCGGATCTAATAACCGGTTGAATTAAACTACTGCCTCGATTGCTTCCTCTCACCGTCATTGACGCTCCTGGCTATACGGGAATAGCAAATGCGTAGGAATCGAAATGTTTCAGGTAGAAAATGCACCAGAAAGCGAAAGTACAATAGTAGGCCTATGTACGGTTCATTCATTCATTTAATCATTCATTGAGATGACTTATATAACGCCCCTCCAAGATACAAATTCAGAAACACTGTCACAGGGTATCGTGAGAAAAGGTAGCCAAGACGATTTAACCTCATATTACGTAACATAATTCGGTCAAAACAAACTGGTTGAATGAACTTGGAAGATTTGCGCAGTTGATGACAACAACAAAGTGACAGCTATTGTTCATGAGCCTCGACGACATTGGTCCATACGTTCCAATTGTACAGCTGCACTTTAAGTCAATCAAGATCGAATATATTTCGACTACTAAACACGAGCGATGAATTGATTACCTTGAGCTAACTTTTTAATAGCCCTAATGCAGATGTTATTGAAATAAAAAGGGTCACCTGACAAGTATCGACCTGATTAACAGCAATTATTTATGATCGCAAACAAATTAAAATTTAATGTACGCTTATTAAACCCTACAAGCACATGATTGCAACTTATACAGAGCATCTGCTAGAGTACTCACAGATGTTCATGGACTGTCATACCAAATAGAAGGGCGTTAACCTCAGAGAAAGCATATTCGGAGAAAGGACAAATTGGTCATATAACACGTTGTTAATTTAGCAACACAGAAGCTTCGCTGTGATCGATGCTGTATGCTAAGCAACCAATTTAGGAATTGGTTGCATCGCAAACCAAATCACCAGCTCATCGGCCTTTCTTTAACTCCTCATTTTAAGCGCCTGAAAACGAGTAGGCCTATATTCAATCATCGTTTTGTCTTGTTAGGTCTGGAGCGGCTCTCAGAATTTTCTCTCTGAAGAAGCGCTATATTAAAATTATTAGTCTACATCAGATTCAATCTGGAAAGCGATGTCGACCACAGCAACGCTCCTACACTGCATTTCTATTATTAATTACTAACGTCTTTTGCGCCGGTGTCTATTGACATGATTTCGGCTCTGTTCCATTTTTTTATGCCTAATATGCATTAGAAACCGGAAATTACAAATTACAATTTCATTAACATGTGAAAAATTCGGTGTCTTTACTGTTTCTTCTTCGTCAAACCATCCGTACAAAATAGAAATAGGCTATAATACGGTCGGAATGAAGAGGTCCATTGTTTAAACAAACTGACAGTTTAACGATGAATGCAGCTGCTTGAATAGCGGAGGTGAGACACGTGCACGCTCACGGTTGTCCACAGGTGCTGACAGATCGGTAGGCCTTTTTGCACTACTGGAACAGACTTAAACGAGTCCAACTCTCTCAAATCCAACTGCTGATTATGCACAAAATCTCAGCTAAGCTGTATCGACATAATTTGCCAAATAATTACCGCCATAGTTGTTAAAAACGATAGAAACTAAATAAAAAACGGAAAAACGTCGTTTTTAAAAAAAAATAAAAAACGAGAAAAAACGGGAAAAAACGACAAAAGAAAATAATTTGACTTTCTTGCATCTTGTAGGCCCTACTGCAATTTAAAATTAAAAACCTTATTTACAGAATTTAATCGGCAAATAGCACAACTTTATTTGTAAACACTAAATAACATCATTCTACAACAATTATTTTATTTCTTATAGGCTTGGTTTAATAAGAAATTGAGAAATTAAAAATACTGAAATCTTTTCAAATTTAAATTGTAAACATAAGTCCAGATAAATCCATGCTGACTAAACTAACACAATTAAAAACTAAACTTTGTAGGTATAGATTATGTTAGTCCCAGATTAGCCTATATAGTGTAAACTTTCTCAAAGTAAATGCATTTCAATATAGCCAATGCTGAGATTTTGTCTTTCTCGTTTATCAAAGTAACGTGAATCCATTCCGCACCCTTTTCCTTTGGCATTTTAGATAACTTAGAAATAACTTTTAAAAATTTTATTTCTTGTACTGTGCTATTTCAAAAAGTAGGCCTATTTATTTCTCAAATGATGACGTAATTAGTGACGTAAATTAGCTGAATCTTGAAAGTACGGAGACAACGTAAGGGACCTCAGACCAAAAATTAAACAGAAAATGAAAAAATTAACAGACAGTAAATAAATAAATAAAGTTACATACAAGAAATAAAAAGGTATAAAAACGATAAGAAAAATAAAAAACGAAAAAAACGACGTTTTTTGAAAAAAATAAAAAACGAAAAAAACGGTTTTAACAACTATATGATTACCGCTGAAATCAGTTAAGCTGAATCAACATGAATAATTCAACATATTCGATTTAATCATACAAAAGACTCAGAGATAATTCGTAAATAAATTAGTCGATAACTGCTGAAGTAATAGTAAATTTCTCGGAATTTAGAAAGTATCGGAGCGTGGATAGGACCACAGACACTTCGGCTACCGGCGAAGCTGTGAGGCCGAGACCGACAAAATTGACACTATGAGAATTCACAAATTGACTGCTTCTCGGGGTTCGCTATTAATGGACTATACTCTTCTTAATATTATTACTACTATTATTACGGTAAGTACACGCACAGGTAGTTACAGGTAACAACATTATCAGCGATTTACTGAGCTAAATTTTACCAAAGTATTTCTCAGAAGCAAGGTACTTTGGTTGACGGATCTCTATTTATTATTACAAAAGCAGCAGGATTCGAACCTGAGACTCTCGAAAAACGATAATAGCGATGCACCATACACATTCCTAAACTAGATCAAAGCGCATTAGTACCGTGTCGAGGTCTCCTACCTCAGTCGCTTGTTGAACCAGCCAAAACTTGAGGAAACAGAATTTGTCTCGGGCTCTGCGATAGGCCCTACCAGAGTTCCTGACTGAATGACCCCCCACATACACACACAGGTGTACCGCTGCAAAAGCAAACGAATTCGCCAAACATCCCCATCTTTAATAAACAGCCAGGCGACCAGCGATGACAGGACCATTACCCGCGGAGGCATCGATGGATGCGGTCTGGAAAGTTGACAATTCGGGCCCCGAACACGTGACTTTCTTAACGCGCCCGTCTGAACCGGTTTGTTATGACGGCAAGCACAACACGTTACACTAAAGAGCATGCGAACGTCTGCGGGAAAAGTAACGTGGCTGAGATTAGGCGTCAGCTGCTTTGTGATAATCAGAGACTTCTATGTACTTTTTGACCGATAATGATGATGATAAATGCGACAATTTCTGCAGCGTAGTAGGCCTAACACAGAGCATGCCATTACAAGGACAATTAAGAACCTAACGACTAGTCAGGATAAGCAATTATAAAGTAATGGGTCTTGAGTCTCGTCTTAAAGATTTCCGATTAACGTACTGAGGCTTGAATGCTATTGCAGCACCTAGGTCCGGCGACTGAGAAAGCACGGTCCCCGAATCAAATTTTTTACTTTCGGAAGCGCAGATCACCTCTGTCCTCTGACCTCAGTGAATGGCCTTTTCGAGATGAGGAGAAACACAGTATGCACTGCGGTACTCAGGGGCAAAGACCTGTCTGATTAAACCTAACATGCAAAGACCTGTACATCGCCATATAGTAGCCAGTTTATGCCCAATACGGTACTCAACCGGGAGCCAATGCAGCACGTCACGGAGCAATGGTGTTACATGGTCGAACTTTCTACGGTTGCATGCCAATCACGCCGCCGCATTGAAAACCGATTGCAGACTAGCCAGCAGGTGCTTGGTGCACCTCGCAATAGACAATTGCACCTGTCAACCTGGGTGACAGCAAAGCACACAACGGCTGTTTTTACAGCCTCGAAAGGCAGCGATCGAATACAGCTAAACTCTCGAAAGCATCTGCTAGCCATATGTTTAGCATGCAAGTCATCGTCAGATCGACCTCAAGCATTCCACTGCATCGTTTGCCCTTTTTTTAATCATTTAAGCCCGATAATAAGTTCCGGTTAGGCCTATATCTCTACACCCGTCCTATCTCAAAGATCTGATTCAAGCAGAGACCCATTTAAGTACCTGCTCTCCAGAGCAATATTGTAGAGTCTTACTCGGTTCGTGTCTGAGCTTTCGATATACACCCGTTGGCATCTGCAGCCAACAGAATGCCTGTCAAAAGGTCTCATCGCTTACTAATTAACAACAATAACAAAATAGTGCGGCATTAATTGCAGCAAAATATAAATTCAGGCCGCATGTATGTGTGTATGTGGTTATGTATGTATGTGTATGTATATATGTGAGTGTGTGTATATGTGTATGTGCATATGTGTATGTATGTATGTAGGTATGTATGCATGTATTTATGTTTGTTTGTATATATATATGCATGTACATATGTGTGTACGTGTATATGTGTGTGTGTGTGTGTGTGTGTGTGTGTGTGTGTGTGTGTGTGTGTGTGTGTGTGTGTGTGTGTGTGTGTAGGTGTAGGTGTGTGTGTGTGTGTGTGTGTGTGTGTGTGTGTGTGTGTGTGTGTGTGTGTGTGTGTGTGTGTGTGTGTGTACACGTGTATATGTGTGTGTACGTGTATATGTATGTGTGTGTACGTGTATATGTATGTGTGTGCATGTGTGTGCGTGTGTGCGTGCGTGCGTGCGTGCGTGTGTGTCCGATCATTCGTACAGCACCTTTGAAGAACTTTCCAAACTGTTTACATGTCCTTAGTCCTTACCTTACAACTTATTGGCCGTTAGACGAGTTCGTTGTACTACTGCGCATACACCTGCGTTACTGCAGTTTCTCTTGCGACTGCATAGTGATTTTAGTGCCGAAGCATCTAGAGGACAGAAGCCCTATTATGAGGTCGGGGGTTCTAATCGCATGCAGGACAGAAAATTTTTCTGAGATTTCTTCTCCACTTGCGTCATGTAGAGGAGTGTGTTGAAAATTAAATTAAATTGACAGTGTCTGAGGGAGAGCACTAGTCTAGACTACAGGATTAGCCATACGCCCGCACACGCTGAGGTTTAGAAAATAAAGTCGGTAACAGTTCTTACCCATGTCGGCCCATCGATGTTAAGTTTAAAAAGGTCTTCTTCTCTTCATAGTGTCACTTATCAATAGGCATCACTTTGGTCGAGCATGAACGAAAGCTTAGCCGGTTTGTTGACACGTTTCGCCGTGTGAAATCTGTCACCGTAGCATACACTATATATACATGCACAGTTGGCGCTGCTCTGCAAATACGTCGCAGCTCCTCTTAAATCTGGGTCGCCGTCTTACTGGGTCCGCACGCAACACAAATGCGAATCCAGTCTCTGATAGCTCGGATTCTAGACCCTTCATAGGTCGAAGATACTCAGTGCCGTGACCAGCAGCTGTCCAGAGCGTTGCGCAATCCGAAGAGCGCGTCTTTTGGAGTACTATAGAGGCGAGTCGTTGTCTGGGTATTGTATTGTTTCCGACTTGGTGATTTTGCTAATTTTCGTGGTAATTCTGTCGTAGACTTCATATATTACTTATAATAATAATAATAATAATAATAATAATAATAATAATAATAATAATAATAATAATAATAATAATAATAATAATAATAATAATAATAATAATAATAATAATAATAATAATAATAATAATAATAATAATAATACCTGGACGAATAGGGCCCATTCCGGACAAATCTACTCTGTAAATAATGTTGAAGTTTTAAATAATAATAATAATAATAATAATAATAATAATAATAATAATAATAATAATAATAATAATAATAATAATAATAATAATAATAATAATAATAATAATAATAATAATAATAATAATAATAATAATAATAATATGGCTTACTTAACCACAGAACTTTTTCAAGAATTATATTGAGTTATTTTCCATTTCCAGATTATGTAGTAACGAGAGCTTTAAAGTCGCCCCAAACGATCTCGACCGACTCTCGCGAATCGAACTCTGCTGTTTGTGGTCAGCGGTCGACAGGTTACTACACCAGATGCGATTGTGGAACACGGTAGCCGATTGGTTAGAGCGCTCGCCTTGTAACGCGGAAAGGACGGGTTCGAGTCTTCCCTGAAACGGTTATACTGCGTAGGACCATGAGCAAGTCCTTCACTCACAATTACTCAGCGCGTCGATTGATGCTTCATCAGGTTCGTCTATCGTCTATACAGGTCGTCGCTCGCTCCGTAACATCACCAATTTCGGAAATTATACTAAGCAACAATGGCGGCGAAGATGAGCAAGTCGAATAATGTACAGTTGAGCACGTATCTGTCATGGAAATTAGGCGACTCGTTCGATGTCGATGTGGTCGAAATAGAAAACCGTCGGACTGTGAACAAAATTTACTGCAAGTCCTGCAGAAAGGACGCCGATAAAATCCGAATGGATTGCCGGCTGAAAGGTCAGGCCAGAAATGAATGCTCAACGTTGAACATATGCCAAAGGCTCAACCAACGTTGTGAAATCAGCCGTCACACGTGCGTCATCTTACGTCAATGGTAGGTAATTTTTAGTGAATGTTCATTCATTCACTCTGAGAATTTATATAGCGTCTCTTCAAGAGACCTACTCAGATAACGGAACTGAAGTGAGATAGGCCTACTAGATGAGTAGGCCTACTATATGCTGCGATACGAAAAATTACGAATACGATTCACAAATTACGCAATAGCTCCCGAGGTCGACCGAGTATCGCTCGCTTACTCGAATCCAGCGCGATCGATTTTCAACCTGCCTACTATTTTCAAATCAAACGCACTGTGCGTAGGTCTATGTAGGCTCTTTCACAAATTCTATCCCGATTCCTCCTCCTCTGTCTACCTCCCTCGCCGTCTTAACCCTAAACACCACCCACCTTAGCCGTCTTACTGTCTTCCTGACTGACTCCTTTGGATCTTGACCTGGAACCGCTTCGACCCGATTTTGATTTGTCTAAGCGCCTGTGAATAAGCTGGTTCCCGCGACTTCGCATTTTTGGGCGCTGTAGAAATCCGGAGATTACGATTACGATTAATGAATTTCAATTTGAAAGAGCGCTTCGCTCTGGCGATAGTGACTGGGAGAGTAACAAACAGCACACAGGAAAAGTAGTCAATTCCGGGATAGATGACTTGATGTGAAAGCTCAATATGCCAGAACTATACAGATGGCTGATGATGATAGAATTCAAATGTGAAATAAAAAATTTATTTAGGCCTACTCTCTGTCAGACTCTGTATATATTAACTGTGTACATAGATAATAAAGTGTAGGCTATTGCTCCTGAAACTGATGCTTACCCAGCAATTATAAATTATATTGACATAGGCCTATCAGTCGCAGTCAGTAACAATATTTTATTTGCAATGATTAGGACACCCTCAGCCATATAGGTTCGTTGTTTTTATAAATTAGAAGTAAATAATATTTTCTGCCTTTTTATCGCTCACTCAATTTGCGTTATCAATTCATAACAAATCAAAATTTATTATTTGTGTATTGCAAGTTCCCATCGACACGGACGCAATGGGTTCACACGGCTTCAGAAGGACAGTTATAATGCAATTGATCATAGGCGTAGACTCTGGGGAGGGCAGCCGGCGCACGTGCCCCCCAATAATTGAGGAGCCGGGGCAATGCTCCCCAAAAATCGAGAGGAGAATTTCTTCAAATATTAAAATATTATGTTTCAATGTAGACAAATTTCTTCAGAAACAGAAAAACAGACACAGAACTGAAATACTATCAGAAATTCATAATGAAAACAAAGATGTAGGGGGAAGTGGGGCAAAGAGATTCAACGAGGCAAAGAAACTCAGCGCTATAGAAATTTATACAACCAGAAAACAGGTAACCAGTCAATCTATAAACCTTATAGACTCACTTCCGGCTTAGGTGATAGTATTGATATGCTTGGCCAAAAAATGTTTTGTTTCTTATTTTAAGAAAATAGATATTTTGTCATTTGCAATATTGATATAGTTTTTGCTTGCAAATCGATCATCACGTCCATATTGGACACATTTCGGGTAAGTAAACAAATTATTAGTAAGACACGTATCACACTTCAATTAGTGTTTCGTAATCTAGCGTGCACGGACCTCTTCTATTATCACCCCCCCGAGAACAGCCTACCTATGGTTTGGGGCAAAGTGATTCGCAACTGAGTTACTTTGCCCCATGCTGTGTCGTTTTGCCCCAGTATAGTATTACTTTGCCCCATGCCGTATTGTTTTGCCCCAGTATAGTATTGCTACAGTATTACTTTGCCCCAGGCTGTTTTGTTGCCCTAATGTAGTAATATTAGTTTGCTCCCGAGATTTATATAAGGTATTTGCACCTAAAATTTGTAGCATTGCACCAACTGACCGTTTCCCTTCTTAATTTCCTTTGTAGACATCCTAGGCTACTTCAACCAAAGAAATCATCTTTGGTTATTATTTAGCCTAAAAATATTATTTATGTTAACTCTAAACAGATATTACATTATACTTTCAGATTGAAAATGGTAAGAAATTACAAACGCAAAACTGATATGGCATTGTGGACTCTTGAAACTATGCAGGCAGCCATAACAGATATTAGATCAAATCAAATAAGCCTCAGACAAGCTGAACAGACGTATGGGATACCACACGCCACAATACGGCGCCATCTCATGAAAACAGTTAAAACACCAGGCAAGTTAGGAAGATTTCGATGTACATTGAATGAGGAATATGAAACTGAACTGGTACAGTACATAATTGACATGCAGCAGCGATTCTATGGGTTAAGTTTGACAGATGTTAGACAATTAGCCTTCCAGCTTGCAGAAAGAAACAACATTGATGTTCCATTTTCCAAGGTGACGCAATTAGCAGGAAAAGATTGGATGAGTGGATTCTTGCGGAGACATAAAACGATCTCACTAAGAACACCCGAGGCGACTTCTCTCTCACGTGCAACCGGTTTCAATAGGGTGCAAGTTGGCAAATTTTATAATCTATTAAAATCAGTTTTGGAAACCGAAAAAATTCCACCAAATCGAATTTACAATATGGATGAAAGTGGGTTGAGTACTGTGCAAAAACCCGGAAAAATACTTGCAAAAAAAACTCAGAGGCAAGTTGGAAAGTTGACGAGCGCCGAACGAGGGCAAAATATTACCATAGTCTGCGCCATGAGCGCAACAGGCACATACATCCCACCTGCTTTCTTATTTCCAAGAAAGTATATGGCTCAAACACTGATGAAGGGCAGTCCGCCTGGTTCTCAGGGCTATGCAGTGCCGAGCGGCTGGATGGATTGCGACACTTTTGTCAAGTGGCTCGGACATTTTCAAATACATTCTCATTCAAGTGAAAATGAAAAGGTGCTTCTACTGCTTGACAACCATGCCAGTCACAGAACACTAGATGCAGTGAACTTTGCAAGGTCAAACGGCATAGTTATGCTTTCAATTCCTCCACACACAAGCCATAAAATTCAGCCACTAGATCGTACTTTTTTTGGCCCGCTCAAAACTGCTTACAGCAGAGGTTGCGACAAGTGGCTTGTTTCCAACCCTGGAAAACGCATAACGATGCACGAAGTAGCAGCCATATTTGGTGATGCGTATGGCAAATGTGCTTCTGTAGATAAGGCTGTAAATGGTTTCTCGTCAACAGGAATTCATCCGTACAACCCGGATATCTTCACCGACGAAGATTATGCTCCTTCTTCAGTGACAGAAAATGCCGATCCAAATACATCGGTTGTTACACAAGCGGAAACCTCAGCAGCAAGTTCTACTAGTAGGCCTACGACAACCGCGAGTGATCAAGCAGAGATTCCGACGAGAAAGAGGAAAGCAACCGCGAGTGATCAAGCAGAGATTCCGACGAGAAAGAGGAAAGCAACCGCGAGTGATCAAGCAGAGATTCCGACGAGAAAGAGGAAAGCAACCGCGAGTGATCAAGCAGAGATTCCGACGAGAAAGAGGAAAGCAACCGCGAGTGATCAAGCAGAGATTCCGACGAGAAAGAGGAAAGCAACCGCGAGTGATCAAGCAGAGATTCCGACGAGAAAGAGGAAAGCAACCGCGAGTGATCAAGCAGAGATTCCGACGAGAAAGAGGAAAGCAACCGCGAGTGATCAAGCAGAGATTCCGACGAGAAAGAGGAAAGCAACCGCGAGTGATCAAGCAGAGATTCCGACGAGAAAGAGGAAAGCCAGCAATCGAATTTCTCAAGCGGAAACCTCAGCAGCCACCAAAGAACAATCAATGAGTGTGCAGAGACCTATGCGAACATCCCGTAATCCTGCGATCACCAAGCCAAGGCCTCCATCTGCAACTCGAGTAATAATTCGAAAGCCTGCATATTTACAAAACGCAAAAAACTGTGCACAGAACATTCCAAATCAACCTGTCGAGGAACAGCAACTTGAACCTGTCGAGGAACAGCAACTTGAATCTGTCGAGGAACAGCAACTTGAATCTGTCGAGGAACAGCAACTTGAACCTGTCGAGGAACAGCAACTTGAACCTGCAGTCGAGGAACAGCAGCTTGAACCTGTCGAGGAACAGCAACTTGAACCTGTCGAGGAACAGCAACTTGAACCTGTCGAGGAACAGCAACTTGAACCTGCAGTCGAGGAACAGCAGCTTGAACCTGTCGAGGAACAGCAACTTGAACCTGCAGTCGAGGAACAGCAGCTTGAACCTGTCGAGGAACAGCAACTTGAACCTGCAGTCGAGGAACAGCAGCTTGAACCTGTCGAGGAACAGCAACTTGAACCTGCAGTCGAGGAACAGCAGCTTGAACCTGTCGAGGAACAGCAACTTGAACCTGCAGTCGAGGAACAGCAACTTGAACCTGTCGAGGAACAGCAAATTGAACCTGTCGAGGAACAGCAACTTGAACCTGTCGAGGAACAGCAACTTGAACCTGCAGTCGAGGAACAGCAGCTTGAACCTGTCGAGGAACAGCAAATTGAACCTGTCGAGGAACAGCAACTTGAACCTGTCGAGGAACAGCAAATTGAACCTGTCGAGGAACAGCAACTTGAACCTGTCGAGGAACAGCAACTTGAACCTGCAGTCGAGGAACAGCAGCTTGAACCTGTCGAGGAACAGCAAATTGAACCTGTCAAGGAACAGCAACTTGAACCTGTCGAGGAACAGCAGCTTGAACCTGTCGAGGAACAGCAACTTGAACCTGCAGTCGAGGAACAGCAAATTGAACCTGTCGAGGAACAGCAACTTGAACCTGTCGAGGAACAGCAACTTGAACCTGTCGAGGAACAGCAGCTTGAACCTGTTGAGGAACAGCAACTTGAACCTGTCGAGGAACAGCAACTTGAACCTGTCGAGGAACAGCAGCTTGAACCTGTCGAGGAACAGCAACTTGAACCTGTCGAGGAACAGCAACTTGAACTTGAACAATCTCAATTGCAAACAGTTCAAAGAGTATCAATTTTTGATATTTCACCATTGCCTAAAGCATTCTCTGGTCAGGGTAATGGTAGAAAAAGGATAGCACAGAAATCGGAGATCATAACAAGTTCACCCTTCAAAAACATCCTTGTTGACAAATTTCAGAGTGATAACATTAAGAAACAAAAAAAGGAAGCTGCAATGCAAAAAAGGTCAACCTCGAAGTGTGCATCAAAGTCTACTTCCAAGTCTTCCTCAAAATCTTCTTCAAAGTCTGCTTCCAGGTCTGCTTTAAAGTATGCTAAACAGTCAGCTTCAAAGTCGGTTCCACAGTCAGCTTCCAGGTCTGCTTCAAAGTCTGCTAAACAGTCAGCTTCAAAGTCGGCTCCACAGTCAGCTTCCAGGTCTGCTTCAAAGTATGCTGCCAAGTTCTGTTTGAAAACAGCTTCTAAGAAGACATCTGATATTGAATGCATTTTTTGTACCGAACCTTACGTCGAACCACCAGTGGAAGAGTGGATTCAGTGCCACCACTGCAAGAACTGGTGCCATGAAGATTGCGCGGACACAGATTAACATGACGCCAATGGTAACTTTGTTTGCGGCGAGTGTTAGTTTTCTTGGCTAGAGAACAGTTTCAGGTTCTGTTAGTTTGCCATGTTTATTTTGCTCTTTGTTTATTTTACATGCAGACTGTCATAGAAGAACAGTTTCATTTTCAGTTAGGGCCTACTTTGCTATGTTTACTTCGCTGTATAGCTCTATTTAGAAATAATGTCATTACAATAATTATGTTTGGTATAATTGGTATGTTTGGTTTTGATAGGCCTACCTGTAGCCTACATTATAACAATAGCGTATCATTTTACCCCGGTGAATGGGGCAAACAGATACGCCTGTTTCATTTTGCCCCAAATGGCGGGGTAAAGTGATACATGCATAGCTTCCAATAAATCACAATTTCCAAAAAAACATCTGTACAATTTCAAATTTTTTCCTTACTAAGGTGTCTATGGATGGTAGAAGCATGAAATTGTACTTGGACCGGAATTGTTTTCCATTGATTAGATATATAAATTTTGACTCTACGAAATGTGTATTCCTTTGCCCCACTTCCCCCTAGGCTACTTTTATCTTAAATATCTTCAATGTGAAACAAATTTACATGTAAACAAAACGCCCCATTTCACACGCATTAATTAACGAAACACCGGAAGCTTCTGCTGACTGTCCAGACCAGAGGTGAAAAAAGTTTTTTCGGTTTTTGGTTTTAAACAAAAACAAAAGAAAAAGAAAACCACAATTTTTTTTATTTAAAAAATTAATTTCTTATTTCTGTAGAAGTTATTTTAATAACATTGTTTTAATGATTTTTAATTTTTGGAAATCGCAACTGAATTAAGCCTGAGTTGGAGCTCTTGTTCATTCCATTTTTAGGCCTACATGATTTTTGTATCTGAAATCCGAAAATCTTAAAAACAACCGAATCAGTAAAAACAAAAAACCACAAAAACGACAAAAAAACACAAAAAACAACTTTTCATCTTGAAAAAACATGTTTTTTTGCTCCTCTGGTCCAGACGCCATGCCCCTTTCCCCCAATATTTTGGGCAATTTTACCCCAGTGCAATTGATTATAGATCAGGCAACAGCTAATAATGAAGGCTGCAGCACCTTAATGGATGTTAGTGTAAAGTTAACATGTAAGAACAGTATCAGTGGCTGAAATAGTTAATAATATATATGTTTTTATAGAGCATTCGGGAGATAAAGTTTGTTGTCAGTTTTATCAGGTAATGAAGATTTATGTGTCCGTGGCCGAAGATTATGAGGGATGTTGCGATCAGTTTAAGGTACGTCGCAGAATGTGGTCAGGATCTGTAGGCCTAATAGCTGCCTTGAAGAGGCGTTCATCAGCCTGCGTTGCCAATTCAGCTGCACTTAGAATGGATGGAGATAGTGAACAAGTACGGTGCATTTTTTTCAGTAGCCTACATGTATTTGTTCTATCCTCTCTGTCCCACACTTGGGTGTAGCCCTATCAGGCTTGGGAAGCGTACATCAGGTAAGCTAATGGTGGTAGTCAGGGATCGGAGGACTCGGAGTGCATGGAAGGATGACGAAGAGGTTGATAAGACGTCATCAACATGAATATTCATTCTAAGATCGGAGCAGATTGTGACGCTTAGAATCCGCAGAGAAGACACGGATTGCTCCCGGAGTGATTGGGGATATGGGGGAATACTTCCCTCTAGCAGAAAGTAGGCTAGGCCCCCTATTGGAGAAATTATTATATTATTATATTTCGACCACATTAAATTTATTACTAAACGCTAATTGATACCGATTTTTCACAATACGATATATCTTACACGTAATCGTTATGAAAAGACGAAAAATCAGGAAAACTTATCTTAGTCAAAGGGTGATCGTGGTGCAACAAATTGAAAATTCATGTTGATAATCATACTGCGTAATTGTCAGTTTGAAAATATTAAACGAGGATTATTTATTATTATTATTATTATTATTATTATTATTATTATTATTATTATTATTATTATTATTATTATTATTATTATTATTTATTACTCTATATTGTTTGGAAAGGTTTATTAATGTTGAGATGGTCGCTCTTCGGCTCCGGGCAACATCGACATAGTGCCCCGGAAGGCGACCTCATTGAAGCGCTGAATTGTCACTGAAAGGCGCTGAAAAAGGAAAGTCGATTCGCGAGTGTCTCCCGTGACCTCGGAAAGGCGACGGCCCATCTCGGTGATGAAGGCGAAGCCCTCTCTGTTGAGGGGACCAAGGGTTTCCACAGCGATTATTATTATTATTATTATTATTATTATTATTATTATTATTATTATTATTATTATTATTATTATTATTATTATTATTATTATTATTATTATTATTAAGGATCCATTTAAACCATGTTTGTCAGTCACCTGGTGGCGCGCCGCAGCTAGATCCATTGCGTCACTAACTGTAGATTTTTGACGCGAAAGTATTATCTATGGTAACATCATCTGTTAACGACAGTGTCATCTACTTTCGATGTTTTTCAAGTAAAAAACTTAATAGTAGAACAAAATTTCTTCTGCTTCGGTAAGATTTAGAATAATAAATTTTTCGTACTGTCAAATGCTGCATGAGATTTTTGAGTACTGCACGAAGATTTACAGAAGTATTAGTTGATGGGTGCTGTCGATCAGTCAATCGTAAACCAGTTTAAAGCGAAGGACATCAGTGTTTATTCACGAGATGCAAAATTCCGTTGACAAAGAGATCGGTCGAGCAGATATAAATTCTTCAACCGGTGACTCAATGATTAGGCATTTTATCCAGCTGCCCTTGTCATGGCATTGTGGAGAAACTGCTATGGTTTTAAAGGGAAATTTGTATTTTCTGTGATAAAGCTAGATTGCGTGTTTGGGTGTTTTCGGAAATCAGAAGACCGTTTTCAATAATACGACCTGAGTAGTAAAAACAAGTGGAAGCCAGATGGTCTTTGGGTTGAGTAGGTGAAGTTGGGTGTAACGTTGGTAGGCAGTGTTGACCATAGCAGTAATATCATTATTATATATGAAATCACCTAGGCTAGAACTGTAAAGTTAAGCAAACACCTTGTAATGCAGAGTTGCAGGTTCAAGATTTACCTAAGGCAGTTGCTGTATAAAAACATGATTCGTGAGCAACTTAACACAGTGCTTTGCCATTAAACTTCGGTGTTGTATAAATATTGTGATTAATCACACATTTAAAATTGATGAATTCACCTCATAGCCATTGAAAAAGAAGGGTATTTGATCGTTTGTGAAAAATTTAATGAATTTAACCAGGCCCTTAGCCAGAAATACAGAGTCATGACCGCCCGATGCCGTAAGCGTATGAAGTCGCGACCGCCTGAAGTCCCGCCGCCATACAAGTCCTACTGCAGTGCCCCTATGCTATTTACAGAGCCTAATATCAACCCGTGTTCCTTACAGAACTGTCATCTGAACGCTGGCAGTGGCTGTAAAGATGAAACTGGATGGTGCTGGAGGAGAATCATGCACAATTTGTGCCCGTCCAAAATAATTTTCACCCATCCGGCTGGCTGAATAAGGGCCTGTTTTAAACTACTAATGACTGATGGTTATGTCCAGTAAATGGAAGTCAGAGGCTTTACATTGTGAATGGTTTCATCAAATGGTATGAACATGCCCAAGGGCAGAGCATCTAGAGCAGAATTTACCATGCCTTAATTTTGCGTGGATTTAGCAACAAGAACCTGTGTTGTAGAGATGTATCAAAAGCCACACATTAAGAGATAGAGAGACAGACAAAGAAAGACACTGAGGCAGGAAGAGACAGGTAGACATGAGAAAGACAGCTGGCCACAGGTTGATAAGAAAAGACCGCACTGGTAGGAGCAGGCAGATAGTTGTTTGTGTAGACAGGTATACGGAGGTGGTGAACAGTCAGTGACCCTACAGGCAGAAAGAGAAGGTCAGGCAGCCTAAAGAACAAGAACAGAGCAGGGGATGGAAGCAGACAAACATATTCTGTTATCTGTACTATCTAGCGATGGTGGCTTCATCTTTTTTTTCTCAGTTGAGGCAGTTGGGCCTGTTTGCTTTTCTGTTTTATCCAGCCGTGCAAAACTGTACCTGATGCTTACTTTGCTGTTTATCGGGTCTGGCTCGATCAATTCAGCCGGCCACTGCGCAGTCATTGATGTTGCCATCGTTGATCCAAACTACGTCTATAAAAAGAGTCTAATCGGTTTCAAAGCAATCCCTAACATCAGTGCTAAAAATTTTGCAATCAGTGCTAGTGTTACTAAATGCTGATAGTAGCCTTCAAAGGTTGAAGTAATGCTGATAGTAGCCTTCAAAGGTTGAATTAATGCTGGTAGTAGCCTTCAAGGGTTGAATTAATGCTGATAGTAGCCTTTTAAGGTTGAATTTATGCTGATAGTAGATCTTCAAAGGTTGAATTAATGCTGATAGTAGCCTTAAAAGGTTGAATTAATGCTGATAGTAACCTTCAAAGGTTGAATTAATGCTAATATTTTAGTAGCCTTCAGGATTTGAATTATGTTGGCGCGGTTGTTTTACTTTGATTCTTGATCCAAGATTGATTACTCAGAACTTTCGGAGCCACATTTGACTCTGCACTTATTTTAAGCAACATCTTTCTGCTGTTTGTAAAATCATCTTATTCCATCTTGGAGACCTGGGGCACATACGATATGTCCTCACTGACGATATGGCAACTTCTGTTGCTGTTGCTCTTGTTCAGACAGGATTGGATTGTGCCAACTCAGTTCTTTGTCACATCTTTTCTTATAATATCAATAGATTATATGAAGTGCAGAACTTGGTGTGTCTAATCACTTCCTTTAGTACCCTACTATCATCTGCTTGCATTCTGTCACAATTCCACTGGCTCCCTGTCTCAAGGCAATTCGATTTTAAAATTCATTCCATCAGTTCTTTCATGACATTCATACCTAAATTTAATACTCATCTCTTTCAACTTGATTTATACCAACCATAGCCTGGGTTCTGGTTTCTTCAGTCTACCGGACTTCAACCTGGCATAGATTATGATTTTTATGGCGATTTCAAGCCAAGTCATTGATTGATGTCTTTGACTTTATGATAACGACCCTATAAAAATCATTAGAAAAGATTAAATTAGATGAAATGCCTTTTGATCTGTCTGCTTTCTAACAAGGCTAGTTTCAGCTGTTAGCCACTATCTCTGTTGCATAACTTTCATACTTTAGAAATGTTTGTCTTGAAGGGTTTCGTTACCTTCTTGCACCTGTGGTTGTTTAAAAAACAGGTAGAAGTAGTGAAGTATAAATCAAGTGATCATAGTGTGCAGTAGTGTTTATCAGAGCATCATACAGGACTCCATCAAAACAAATTAAACATCAGTCAAAACCGATAACGAAGGAGGACAAGTGAGGCCTACTTGGTACATTGCCCTGTTCTGTGGTAGTATAAATATTCTTTTTATTTAATGCAGTAAATAAAAAATACAAGTACGTGAACTAATGTTGATTTACATACAGATATATACATGATATATATATATATATATATATATATATAATTATATATATATATTGATAAGTTATCAAGTGTGCTTAATATTGGGGTCTGTGATTATCTGTTGTAGTTAAGTACTGTTCTTCTTGGTGTGTATGTGTGTCTTTGTGTAATTCCAATTGTCTGTTTGTGTACCGGTATTTGTTTGTGTTTATGCACGTGTATACTTATGAATACTCTGCAGTGCAGAGAGACAGAGACAGGTAGAGAGATAGATACAGACAGACAGACAGACAGACAGAGGTCAAACCAATGGCAACTCATGCAATTTGTTTATATGACTGTAACAGCTGAGGTTTAAAGTCAAAGAAAGTCTGGAGAGGCAGAGTTAATAATCTGTTGACCTGCTGTCTTTAAAAAGTGTGTAAGAAGTTGTGGATTATATGAGCATGTACCATCTACAGACCAGTTTCCTGCTCAAATTCTGCCTTGATCTCAACGGTCCCCTCAGGAAGTGTGAGTTCACACCCCAAAACTCCTATGGCCTCGTATTATCTGGAGTTCACAGTAACTGTTCTGTATTAACAGACATGTGTTCATTTGCTGTTGAAAATAACATCTCCTGTGTTAACGGCAGCCACTAATGTGGCAGATATTTTGTGGCCACATTTTGGTGGTGAATTAATTATATCAAGTGTGCTGGAAGTGCTACATGATGGTTAGTGTGTCTTGTGTATGACAACCAGACAACGGTGTCTTAGGTTGTGTTATTGTTATAGAGCATAACGTTTCTCATAGCATTGCAGTCACATAGCATTACAGGCCAAGTGCTCTAACCAATCAGCCACAGTGGCACATAAATGTATGTATTTATGTATATGTGTATCTAGTCACTTGTGCCTTTAACGTATCACAAAAAGTGTGGTTAAAGTGCATTCATAACAAAATTCCCCTGTAAGGAACTGATGCTTAGATAACTAGCACGGTCACTTCTGGCAGGCACTCACACACATGTAGAACCCAGCCAACTGAGAATCCGCTGTTACCAGACATTCGGTGCGTAACAATGGGGAGCAGGTGTGCCCCAGGTAGGGATAGTGTGTGTTAGTGGGAGGCAAGCAACAGCTGTGCTGTGTAACAAAACGCATGACCTGCCTTATGTTCCCACACAGCATAAACAACTGAGTTAATATTAGACATGTTGATCCGAGTTGAGTTCACTCGATCCGAGCAATCTGAGTAATATACAGCAACCAGACTCGGCTGGAAAACATTTTCCTCGTCTCTGCCTGGAGCTGGAGTCAGAAGTGATCCATCTTTCTGTCTGTTTGGTTGACGTTCCTCTGCTTCTACGAAACTAAACTGGGCTGTATAGCCCACAAACTGACGTGTTTTCTTCGGACCTGTGAACACAGCAGGATGTAACATGGATAGGATTTCTGTTCGTGAGTTCCACGTTTGTTTTGCTGTTTGCTGAGTTTTTGTGCAGCGTAGAAAAAGTTGAATTGCTTTATGGGTAGAAGGCACTAGATGATGATGATATTGTATTTGTAATTGAACATTTATATATTGCCAGTTAAAGAGCTGACTAATCAGAGGAACTCAATGTGCTAGCCTCTATGATGCTAAATGTCATTAGAAGAAGAAGAAGAAGAAGAGCAGTCCCTTAGACTGGCCTCAGAAGCAGCCATGGGTATGAAGCGTTAGTGACTTCATTTTCTTAGCTTCGGCATATTCAGGGCTGATGGCCAGGCCTCTCCCTTTGCATCTCATCTTCCCACTTACAGTGTACAGTCAGTGTGCTTATCATAGCTGAGTCGGCTAGGGGTGCAGGTCGAGCAAAAAAACTGAAAACAGATTTCTGCTGTGGCAGGAATTTGAATCCTAACCTTTCGGTCGATAGTCCCGCACACTAACCGCTATACTGTTGTACACCCCTTTAGTGTCATTAAAAACTAGAATATTACATCAGTCAGCAAAAGAAAGCAAAGAAAGCTTGAATAGAATTATTAGAATTGTGTGGTATTTATAATGTCTGTTGTTGTGTTGGTAGGATTATTAAGTGCTTGCTAGTTCTAAGTCTTTTCTGGAACTTGCTGAAGCCAGATATTTGGCTTGTCAAGGCACAGCGTTGTTTCTTTGTTTCAGTGGCTTGTTTCTTTGTATGTTTTATAATGTTTTGCTTGGTTATACTTGCACTGCCATAATTTATATAGAGCCAGATCAAGATATCCCAGCCAAGTCTGTGTGCAGCTATGCAGTCTGTACTATGTGGGATCGGTCAGAGAGATCCTGCTTTTATCCGTAGGCAGAGATCAAGACAAATGGGAGAAATACAACTTCTACATTCTCAAATCTATGTAATATTAGCTGGAATTATCCAATGGATTATAGTTTTTGACTACGTGCATGGAGCGACCATCGATTGGTGTCCATTGTGACCTTTGACATTAAAACCAGAACCTCTAGAAGCCACTTGACTAGTTTTTCATTTTGCATAATTGCAGCAAACAAAAGGATTGTGCAGGTCACCTGCCCCCCATCGATTTTACAGATATTATATATATATATATATATATATATATATAAACTTGTGTGTTGTTACCTCTTCCTATTTCTTCTACCCAAACCATGGAACTAAGAGTTTGTATGTTGGAGATTTCTGATCATTAACCTTTCTAACATACATACATCTCCATGGCAGGCCCACTTGGCAGGCGTTGTTTTGCAGCCTTGAACTGATGCGCAATGAGGCAGCCAATGAGGTGCAAGTTTTGCATGTAATCAGAGACAAGATCCGATGCAGAAAATCCACCAGGCGGTCTTGCAGCCGACGTGCAACATTTGCACGCTACCACTCCTCGGGTATCGTAGGAAGGCCCACATTAGCAGCACAGTTGAAGTCTGTTTTGCTACTGATAAATGGATTGGTGATTGTTGTGTGTAACTGAACCAGAACAATCCACGTGTGTGTGAGATATAGCCGTACATGAGTTTCTAATATAGCACCACTGTAACTAGGCACATCCGATGTGGCACCTCTGATCTGACACGTGGCGTAAGTGCTCTGTTTTCCGAAATGTTCTATGAAAGCTTCAGGAAGAAAATTAATCTAAGACTTACTTGTTCACATCGTCTGACTAAGCCGAGATACTACTAGTGCATATGCAGTGTATGTAGTTATATACTAACTTGTGCTTTTATCATGCTTCATGTAATAGTAATAATAATAAGTCCCTGAGCGATCCTTTTTACCTTGGGAAAAAAATAAAAATAATAATACTAATAATAATAATAGGCACAAAATGGCAGAACGATTTTCATGTATTAGTAAAGCAATAGTTGCTCATGTGCGACTGATGCTCACTGCACTGTCTTGTCATTGTCTGATTATGCAGACAGTGATGACTAGAATTTGGAAGCTATATGCTTAGTTTTAGTCAACATCAGTCTCATCAGTACCCTGTGCAGTCTCGTATGCTGCATGATAATAGGATGTTAAGCTACGCTGATGACAGTTACTTGATGATACCTGCGTGAAATACCCACAGTTATAGAAGAACTCAACCATGTGGGTAATTGGGCTGAGTTGTGTAACCTACAGTTAAACCAGAATAAGACACAGGAGATGTTAATAAGATCCAGAAGGGGTCGGGGTGTTCACGGGAAGATACCTGTTATACCAGGGATCTCTAGAGTGGAAGTAATGAGTTTAACAAGGTCTTGGGTGTTATGATTACTTGCTTTTGTTAAACACATTGACCACATCTGTTGCAGGGCAAGGCAGTCCCTCTATGCACTTTGGTGCTGAAAGCCCGCAGACTCAAGGGCCCAAAACTCTTGGATGCTTGAAGGGAGATGCCAGTGGCACGCATGTTGTATGCAAGCCCCGCATGGTGGGATTTTGCGTCCCAGCACATAAAAATATACTCCAAAGCATACGAAACAAGATGACTAGGCTAGGCTAGGCGGAGGAGAGGCCAACAATCACATTCGACCAACTCTGCAGTCAGGCGGATGTCGGCCTTTATATGTGCGTATTAAACAACCATGGTATGTACTTCATAGACTGCTCCCACCCAAGAAACCTAAAAATTATTTACTCCGACCTCAGTCTCACGATAGAGTGTTTACTTCACTTGACAATAACACAAGGAAAATTTCATCAGGAGAATTCTGTACTGATATTGATTCTGATGCTGTTTTTCTTTTTTAACTTTTGCATTCTGTATTGTATTATTTAATTTCTGTGTACACTGGAGTGCAAATCTGTTGCAACTGGTCAAATAAAGAATATACTTACTTACTTACTTACTTATACAGTATAAATTACAGGTGGTATGAAATTCAGAGAACTTTCATTTATCATTTGACAGTGTAGAGCAATTCTGCGTTATATGTATTTATTTATCTGAGCTGCTCTATAGAGCGCCTTTTAAGTACCGCTCAAACGTAGAAGGTGTGATATTCTATTGGTCGGCTTGTCAACCAAGAGATTGGGGCTTCAAATCCGTGCCAGGGCAGAATTTGTTTCAAGATTTCTTCTCCACCTGTGCCCCCCTACCCAACGCGGCTATGATGAGTACACTAATCATACACCGTCTGTGTATGAAGATGATACGGCAAGGGAGAGGACCGGCCACCCACCCTCTTATACTGTGGCTAATAAAATGAAGTCGCTAACACTTCATACCCATGGCAGCCTCTCAGGCTATAGCTTAAGGAACTGCTCTTCTTCTCTTCTTCTTCAAAAGTACTGTGAACTCGGCTAAGTGATCTAAACAGGTGCATGTTTACATCAACACTGAATGCAAATTAGCTGAGTTATAAGGAACAGCACACAGGAAGGACTGCCCTTCTCTCTTATGGACACACGCATGAGAGTGGAGGGTATGCCAGCTGTGAGCATTAACCAATGTAGGGATATATAATAGTTATGTAATGCCTTGACTAGGGAATCAGATAAGAATTTACTCAAGGTCTCGCACTTGGTTGAGCCTGGTGAGCAGGCAAATATCACTGACATTGTTAAATTGCAAAGTTTTGCAATGCAGGCATTATTAGGTTGTAAGACTTGTAATTATTTTGCTTTTAAGACTGTGATTTTTGTTGATTGTAAGACTGTAGTTTTGGTTTGTTATAAGACTAATTTTGGGTGGCTGTAAAACTGTAAAATTTTGGTTGGTTGTAAGTGAAACTGTAATTTTCGTGTGACAGACTCAGAGTGAAGTGGTTCTGCCATCGACGATGTCTCAATGACTAATCATCGTCATCTGTGGTCATGAGCGCCCTTGTCTATCAGGGTTGCCGACTTACTGTCGGCATTTTGTATCCAGCCTACTGCTCGTTCAAAGCAGTTCGAAGTAAAAATGTCAAGGAATATGTAAGTATTGCTCTAAACCTAAAAATAAAAGTCTTCTTATGTGATCAATTACTGTATGTATGAGTGTTTAACTGAGTTTTTATGGGGCATCTTTTCAATGACTCATAGGCACTAACCGGTGGTTGTTTAACAGATCTTGATTTTAATATGGGTTGAAAATGTTTCTTGAGCTGTCAGTGTTGGAGAAGTAGATATTTTCTTACCAAGATTGTTCCAGAAGGGCTGTGTATTGCATAAGTAAGCACGGTGCATTAGCGTTGTTGTACTGGGTGGCAAGGCAAGAAAGTGCTCATGTGCTGAAGAACAAGTGGTTGCTGGGCAATGCTTGCCGGGTCAGTTTGAGATGGGAATGCACACTTTGTTTTGTTTGGGGGTTGCTTCAACTAGCACTATGACTAGAACTGACACTTAGAACTGTTCTTGGTGAAGAAACTTTTTCTGTTGTTGGACGTGGGTTTTGAAACTATCTCTCTGTATCTGTCTGTTCTACTCAATATCTCTCTCCCTGTATCTGTTTGTTCTGCTCAGTTGCTTATGCCATGTTGTTTTTGGCTTAAGACTTGCCTTTTTCATATTGTTTATCCACCATAGGCTGCCTCTCTGTGTTAGCAAACTGATCTTCTGGAATTTTACCTGACTATGGCTTGGTTTTTGGTGCACCATCAACTGCAAACATGCTGATGTACCATACCTGACCAGCCTTTATCATGTATTAGTTTTATGTAGTAAATTAAAATGGTAAATTAATGCCCAAGTGTGATCATGATGCTGCATTTTGGCTTTTGGAAAACGCTTGTACCAAAGTAAACGCTAAGATTTAAGAAACTTCGGTGGTTAACTTTGTTTTTTCTTCCAGGTGAAATGGATGATGTACTGGATCGTTTTCGCATTGTTCAGCTTTGCTGAAGCTTTCGCTGATTTTATTCTCGTTTGGTAAGAAGATTTGCGTGTTATGTATTGTCGCTCATTACAGCTGTTGATTTGTTCTTAAATGACCCTATCTGTTTCTATTCGTAACTGGTTGTCAGTCAGTAAGCCAGCCAGAGATAGTGCACCTATAGCCCATATCAAACACTCGAGTGTCAGTCACCAGTTGCAAGGCTACAGGTGGAGTGTTTCAGTTAACATTTAAAGGCTAGTGCTCAACCATTCGGCTGGCTGCATCTAGTTGTATCTGAACATTATCAAGTTTAAACTGATTGATTGATTATCTAGCACCTCTTAAGAAGCACCTGTTTCTTACATTTTATAGCGCAAGTATCTAGCACTCGGCAATGGTATTTTTGTTTGGTTGTTTTTGTCCATTAGGTTTCCGTTTTACTATGAGCTCAAAATCTGCTTTATTCTGTGGCTTGTGGCTCCAGCCACAAAGGGATCCAGCGTTCTCTATCGCAAAGTTGTACATCCGCAGTTGCTCAAACGTGAAAAGGTCAGCACAAACTAGAACTGTAACTGATGTGTTGTGGCTGTATCGGGAATTGCTTGGAAGGTGTTTCAACTGAGTCGACAGAGCTCTTGTGCTCTAGAGTCTTACAATCTTTGAGCGAAATTTGCTCTGCTCCTGCATTGTTTTTATTGTGACTAATTTCGCATCAAAGGACCCTTCAACGACACTTTACTACTGCAGTTGATTGGGACACAAAAGGAGTGTTTACCTTGCCCTTTGCCATACCTTACTTTACAATAACTTACATTATCTTCTCGTACCCTGCCTTACTTTACCTTGCCTTTCTTACTTTACTGTAAGTTATCCTGTCTTACCCTATATTACTTTGCCTTGCTTTCCTTACTTTACAAATACTTTGCCTTATCTTTTCATACCCTACCTTACTTTTCTTTGCCTTACCTGACCTTGTATTACCTTTCTCTGTATTACCTTAGCTTACCTTATCTTGCCATACATGGTCTACATTACCGCACGTGACTAATGTTAAATGTCTGTAGTTTCCGATGAGGCAGTATGTGTACATTTATAATTTGTATGTGCTGTAGAACAGAGGTTCTTAACCTTTTTTGGCACGCGACACACCAAAAGTTGTAACCAAATTTGGTGACACACCTTGCAATGGTCGTATATGTGAATATTGTGAAAAATGCTAAAGTTAAACTAGTTATTTATTTAAAATGCTAAATTGTTAACATTTTTAACGAATGAAAATGTTCATATTGGATCCTTTCTAGTTTCTACGTTAACTTAGGAACAGTTAATAGGATCATATTAAAACCAGGATCCACAGTTACTTGTAGGCCCATATCAAGTGGTCGTCGTTCCACTTGCGCACAACAGATTTTTTCTTTTTCATGTTTTTCTTGGATGGTTTACTAAAACTAGCAGTGGCAGCAGCATCGTTTTCATATTCACTACTGATGGTGCAAGAATCCGTCTCACTACCACAAAAATCTGATTTCGCATCATCAATTGTAGATTCGCAAAATTTTCTTTTGCTTTGGATAAATTTGTCCATTTAGATTGTACAGTAATGGGTAAAAGTTTACATCGGCGTGGTCGCAAACGTGCAGACTGTACAAGCAAATTATCTTACATTATGTGTATGAGGTAAACATGGCCGCCTCTGATTGCGATATAACAGAATAGATAAATAGAGTGCTACGAATTCTCATAGCCTACGTCCACTACAGTAGGCTAAGTGTAATGCAAGAATGACGGACGTATGCTATGAGAATTCGTGACACACCAATTTTTCGCAACACACCAACGACACCATGTTCACGCGACACACCGCCCATCAATTCGCGACACACTAGTGTGTTGCGACACACCGGTTAAGAACCTCTGCTGTAGAACAATTGCTGAGTGATTACCTTACATTACCTTACGTGCAGTTGTCTTGTTGGCTGTGCTCCATCATACCTTAGGGACATCTGCATTTTGGTCTCCTCAGTCCCGGGTCGTGACACCCTTTGGTCGGCTGCCCGTGGACTTCTGACTATCCCTCATATGCATACTGCTACAGCTCAGTTCAGAAGCTGTGCCTATGTTGGGCCTACCAGCTGGAGTCGCCTCTCTCAAGAGCTGCGGCTTGAGCTCTTCAGTTTGTCCCTTCCACAGTTTCATTAGTGCCTGAAGTCTGTATTATTCGACAGTAATTTCACTGGTTCGAGTCGGGAACGCCACTGATGAGTTTTTTCTTGAAATGGTGCTTTATAAATGTCAGGTTACAATTACCTTACTTCATGATCCTTGTCGTTGTCGGTTGTAGGAGATCGATGACAACATATCAAAGGCTACCGATCAGGGTTATGCCGCTCTGATCACCCTCGGCTCCAGAGGATTCAACTTTGCCACAAGTGTTGTACTCTCAACAGCAATCAAGGTCAGTCAAGCGCTCTCTTTAGATGGTCTTCAAAACCAACATCAAAATATTTGTCCAGCATCTCTGAACTGGTGGAATAGTTTTAAAGCAGTGTCCGCTTGCAAGAACAACTTTTTAAAATTTTAATCAATTTATTTACTTATTTCATCCATTAATCAATTTATTTACTTATTTTATTACATTATTTTCCCATTGAATCTCAAGCATATTGCTGCCCTATAATGTTAGCACTAAAGTCTTCCAGTTACCTATGCTGTGGCATTTGAAGATCATGACTGCATGTGGCCAAGTGCCAATGTTATGGTTAAATTTAGTTACTGTTTAGCGATCCTGGTTTATAACAAAGATGATTGGTGTCGCCCTCCTCCTTTCTCCATACTTAGGACTGGCGCTGCCAGAATACAGGCAGTGGCAGAGTTAGTTACGTTGAATCCTTCGAATGTGCTTGTAGGGGTCGTCTAAGTTGTCCGATCAGCTTCAGAAGAGCTTCAGCCTCAACGATCTGTCTGGAGACACGGTTGACTACCGACCGCGGAGACGTCTCCAGACGAACATAAGTCTGGATGAGGAGGAAGAGGACAACCGGTTGATTAGGGAAAGATTCCGGCTGGAGACGGCGGTGACGGAGGAAAGAGGCAGCCTCGACAACATTGACCGAGAGGTGGATGAAGTTCCTGTCCAGGAGTTGGCAACGGATGTGCAGAGAAGGCGAAGAAGAAGGAAGATCGGTAGGAACAACTCGAGTTAGGACCCACATTTCGTTAAGGAAAGGTGCTACATAAGTTATAAGTATGTATACAAAGGCGATATATAAATAAATTATTGTGTATTTGGTGCAGGTACAATGGTACATGCCAACTTTTGAGTGTTTTTTAAAGCACCAGCTGTGATGAGGTATTGATCACTGTCACTCGATGATCTTTAAACATACACTGTAAATTATTATAATTCAATAAAAGGGTCTGTTACTGGCTGGGCTATATTTATCTTTCAGTCTCTGGGGCTGTCTGTCTATCTGTCTATATGCAGTGTGCACTAGTTAATGCGAGGTCGTCAGGGCACATACGTTGTGATACAGTATATAAACCAGGCCACATGTGAAAAGGAATCATGCTGAAGAGTCAGTAATAACACTACACTGCAGTTCTGGGGAGGGGGATAGATGAATAGTAGCACTCTGGCCTGAAGAGCATTAGCTCTTCAAAAGTCACAGTTTGATACTCGTAAACCCCCTCTAGGTCGACTCAGACTTCCACTCCCTATGGGGCAGCAGTAAAATTAACGGGTGCCTTGCAGGCTGCCAAGACGTGTGTTAATTAAGATCTTGATAATTATTGTACCATCATGTTTCAATTGTTTCAATGTAACTTACTGCGGTTTGTCAGTGAGCTTGTCAATAAACACAAATATTTTTATTATTCTTGCATGGTGCCTCAACCAACATGCCCTGTTAAGTTAAGAGCTGTGGGGACGTATGCACCACTTTGTGTTAAGCAAAATGGCACATAGACTGGGAGTGTATAAATGAGTTCAAACCATCAGTCAAATTCTATTATTAAGTTCTGGTGCTCCTGTGAGATGTGAAGGAACTGGAGTTCTAATTGTAATTGAACATTTATAAAAGCAGCGCTCAATGATTCAGAGGCACTCCTGACCCAAGTCAGTGCTGTCACTGACAAATAAAATGGTCTTCAGGCATTTCTGGAACGAGGAAGAAGAGAAAGGCTGCGGAGCTGAAGCCACAGTTTGAGAGTTGTTCTGCATTGATTGATTTCTTTCTGTGTTTGGCCAGAATCTACGATTCACGAAGTCATGTCGGACAGTAGTCCCACTCTGGCTCAGTCTTTGGTCGGCTCAGTTCGTCTGCCGCGTAAATACAAACCGGTCGTGAAAGAGGTTACCAACAGTTCTATTTTACTTCGCAGTCTGTGCTCAGAATGAATGTAGTTCTTTTTCTGTGAATTGGATTCATCTTTTACTGCAGTGCAATATAATTTCAGCTCTAGCACTAAACTTCTCAGGCCGAATTGCTTACAATCCTTAAATAAGCATTGCTGTCAGTAGAAGCTTCACCATACTGGACCTAGGATTTTCTTTCTAAAAAGAACTTAAGAATTTTAGAGCTTTAAAACTTTCTTTCCATATCTGTACGCTCTGCTCTGTCACTTATGTCATTTTGTTCTCAACTTAAGACTTTCCTTTTCCAAAACACTTGTCCATCATAGACTGTGTCTCTGCCTTAGTGAACTGATTTTCTAGATATTGACCTGATTATTGGTTTTGGTGTGCCATCAATTGATGCTTTGTGCAATAGACTCCGGCGCTATAGAAGTTACTAATTACAATGAAAATTACAGTTACAGCTACCACACATCCGTATAGTTGTGATGCACGCTCAACTAATAAGTGACTGCCATAACTTAGTGTACTGTGGGTCGTGGTGGCTCAGTGGTAAGTTCGGCGCCTTGTGACCGGAGGGTTGCAGGTTCGAATCCCACTCTAGCCGCTGCATACGGACCTTGGGCAAGTCCTTCACTCGCAATTGCTCGTGGCGCTTCGGCGTGAAAATTCCGGCACAGTATCAAATGCTGTAGTCGGGAGCGCCTCTGAGTATAGTAGTAGACTTCGAGAGGCGTTATAGAAATATCCGGAATAAATAAAATAAAATAAAAGTATGTTTTGCTAAAGATGTTATGAATATTTTGTTTCAGGTTTCGGCTGCAGTCCCAGATGACCTCGATAGAAGTGAAGACAATCGCTCGACACCAGTCGCTTCCCCGGAACAGAACTTTTCCCCATCCTTCCCGTCTTCCCCTGGAACCGCTCCAGCTTCCATCAGTCACTACTTTCGATCACCGGATCCAGCAAGTCCCTCTACCGTTCCATCTGGACACCATGGACCTTCAAGTCCATCTGGACCTTCAGGTTCTCACGGACTTCAAGATTCTTCTGGGCCTGTGACTTCTTCTGAACCTTCGTCCTCTGTTGGCTCAACCACTTCTTCCACAGATCCTCATCCTCCGGATCCAGCTGCCTCCGGTTTATCTGCGGCATCAATTTCACGTAGGATTCGGTTAAGCTTTTTCTCCTCATCGAAATAAAAGTAACGACGGAATATCACAAGACTGCATCGTCATTTCTACTGCTGATGAATTATCATTCGCTGATATCGTTGTCATCTCGTTATATTATATTGTTTTAATTATTTTCTTGTGTGATTCCTAGTATGGAAGACCCCCAAGGATGAAAATTATAAAATATTTAAAATTCTAAAATGTACAACTGGCTTGGCTCATGAAGATCTGGTATTGTTAAAGACATCCATGTAGAAGTCAGTTTGTTATTATTATTATTTATTATTATTATTATTATTACAGTTATTTTTCTTGTTACTACTGTTATTCTTATTATTATTGTTGTTAATACTGTTATTGTTAGTTTTGTTATTGTGATTATTAGACAGTTGTCTGTGACAAAACTTGTTTGCACTTGAGGAATTAATGGAGATAAAAGGCACACTTGTTTGATTTGATTAAGATAAAAGACTCATTTAATTGGCAAGAGGTCTCATCAACTGGCGACTGTCCGGTTTGTATAGTTAACATGCTGTAATTTCTAATGTAACAATGCAATGAAAGTCCGCAGTCTTTGTGGCTGAGTGTTTGCTGACGCTTTCTGTTTTACTGCTGTGTTCTGGGTTTGAATCCTTGTGTTTTGCAACAGTTGCATTTAGCCTAACTGCTGATCAGAGTGCTTTGCTTGACTGGCTTTTAGAGTTTTGTTTTGTCTCTGCTTCATCCAGAAGATTGTTCAGTTTTTAGTTGTTAGGAGAAAATGCAGTGTATTTGTTTGTGAATTACTATGCAGCCAGGCTTATCCTAACCTCATTTTATCAATGGTTTACATTTATATATGCCCCAGTGTGGGGTAGAAAAAGACTGGGGGTTGAACATTTTATCCATATTTTGCAAACTGATGTCAAATAAATTCGAAAGCAGCAGATTTCAACGCTAGCAGTTTTGCAAGTTAGACTTGAATCAAAATCAATTCTTTTGTTGCAAAAATTCAAATATGCATACATGATACATCATGTAAATTTCTTCTCTTTGTCAGAGTAATGCTAAATCGCTTGAGAACAACTGAGGATTGGAGACGACCCCCTGGGTGTGCAGTGAAGACTTAACTGTGGGGTCCTAAGAAGATTAGGGGGTTGAACCCACCCCCCCCCCCCGACAATTCCAACCCTGATATACCCCATCTGTAAATAAAACTTTTCTGTGTGTATATATAAATATATCAAGGTTTTGCTTCATATATATTCTATGTATATATGCTTTTATGTGTAAAATTATGTGTACATATAAATGTCTATGCAGTTGACATGTATGTATTGGAATGTATATTATCGAGAATGCAGGTTCCTTGTGCTTAATGTAAGTTCAGCTGAGGGTATACGACGTATTCTAAGTTCCTTTAATAACAGTACAAAATACTTAAATCTGTGGTCATTACTGCAGACCCTGTCACAGTTTTTGTGTGTCTGAGTCTGTTTTGGTTGCGTTAATTCTGGGTGAATAGGATAGTGTCCTTGATGCAACAGCAAATGGCACAGTGAAATTTTGGCAATTAATATAAGATTATATTCATTCATGGTTTATTGAGCATCCAACTAACTGTTGTTAATTGCTCTTCGAGTGTCTACCATAACTTAATTAAATATGCTTTTAATATTTATACATATCTCATCTTATAAAAATTAATATTTGTATTATGAATTCTTTTTCTGGTCAGTTTATGCTTGAAGCTCTATAATTGTTATTCTATTTAAATAGTTTTAATTTTTCAACATTTTAGAGTATCTAAATATTGATTAATTTTATTAATTATAATTGCCTTTTATATGTTTTTGGAGTCTTGAACTGTTTTGGAAGCCTCAACAGGCAATATTTGAATGGAGGACGCGTTATTACTTTTCAACCAAGCAGATGATGTTAATTTCTGGATTGTTTGCTTCTTATTTTTAGGGTATGTTTTGGTTTATTTGGTTTATTGTTTAATAAGTTTGTTTGCAATCTGCTGCTGCTTCCTGGATGTAATTGTTTTAGACTTGGTGCATGTATATTTTTTATTTGGTGGATTAGGTTTCCTTGTTTGATTACTGCTTATTTTTTTCCCTGGTTTCTTTGTTTAATTGTTCCGAGTATTTGTTCAGCATGTCATTTGGTTTATTGTCGTCTGAACTGTGTAAGTTATTGCAGTGTGTGCAATGAAAGTGTTGGCATTGTGAGTCTTCATGACATTTTGAAACATGAGAACGAATGCTAGTCAGTCGTTGAGAAAAGTGCGGTGATTGGAGTTTCTTGTTTTGCACCTTTTGTGGTTTTACCAGTCTTGAAAATGTCACTGGAATATCTTCCTTCTGACTGATCTTTCAAATGCTGAGAGACCTGATTTTGTCAGTATTTAAAAATATTTAAAAATTTCAAGACGTGAGATACGTGATATTGTCAGTATTTACAATATTTAAAAACTTTAAGATGTTGAGAGACCTGATATTGTCAGTATTTAAAAATATTTTAAAAATTTTAAGACATTGTGAGACCTAATATTATCAGTATTTACAGTATTTAAAAAATTTCAAGAGGTTGCGAGAGACCTGATATTGTCAGTTTAACAATATTGACAATCAAGATATTTGAAAGATATTCTTGTTTCTTTAAAAGTTCTATGTTCCCAGAGGTCATCCAGCTGAAGTGAAGTTGTGGTGATTTTATAACTTACTTGCTTAACAGTATATTTTCACCACTTGCTATTTACTGTTCAATGACTTGTGCTGATATCAGTAATCTTGCTTGAGGATCTTGCATTATTTATTTAATAAATGGTGCAGTAATTTTCGAGTAATTTTTCTTCTTCTGAATATGATTGGTTTTTTTTGAAGATATGCTAATGATATTTGTAAGGTTCTGTTTGGTTTGGTATGTGGCAGTTTATGGCAAGATAAAAACCTTTTTCTCTTCGCCGTGTTTGAGTTCGAATTTCGTTGTCACTCTTGGATTTGATAAATTATTGTGGAGCCATGCAACAGTGAGCATTGTTTTTGTTTGGGTCACGTCTTTGCTTCAGCCAAATGATTCGTCAAAGCCAGGCACTGCATCTGGGAATAATCTTTTGAAGGCTCATTAAATATTAATTGGGTTGATGTATTGTTTCTCGTACCCTGTAGAAATGTTTTAGAACGCATGTCACTGTGTGGCAGGTGTACAGTTGGTTATGTGACAGCATGTGGTGCCTCTGTAACAGTTCAGAATTCTAATAATAATAATAAGACGATATGTATGGCGCCATAGCACAGTCAAGGCTGAAGGAAAGAGTGCTGTTAGAAAAGTCAATGACAGTCATATGATTGTTTAAAACGATAGGTCTTGAGCTGTGATCTAAATATCTCCAGAGATGGCGCATTCGTCACATGATCGAGAAGCCTGTGTTGTCACTAAACCCCAAAACGTAATGAAATACCTCCACTGAGTGGAAGGTTCTTCAATGCTTCTGTTACAAAGTTATATGCAATTCGTAAAAGTGCTTTTAAGATTTTCAGCCTTCTTACATTCTCCATTTGTTCTATCTGGCATTTAGACTTAAATATGTTCTAGCTATGTAAACTTAAACATAATTTAACTACAATTAAATTGTTAAATTATATGTAAGTTTACAGTTTCTGCTAAATTTTATTCTTTAACATGAAAGTATTTATAAAAGACAAATTTCACGATGCATTCAGCCTTAAACATGAAATGAATCTTATTTTAAACACGCTTAGATTTTTACATTGCAGTAATGTAACTGCTGTTGGCAGTTGTCGTAGTATGATGATCGTCGTTGCAGTTGAAACCATCTGCTATCGTTGTTGTTGTTTCTATGATACAACGAGCGATCGTTGTTAACGGTTGCAGATGAAACAGTACATGTCTATCGAACAACAGAATCGTTTCCTGCGACTTAGAAGGGAAGTATCCTGGAATAAAGTAAAAACAGGATGTAATATTCACTAAGTTGTCTCACGAATGTATGTATCTATGTATGTGTATATGTTATTATGCATGCATGTATGTGTGTAAATGTATTTACGTATGTATGGTCACAGTATAAATAATTACACAGTACATCGACTCGTCGCCGCTGCTGCAGTCAGAATGTGTGACTTTATAAATAACAGCCCCGCCCACTGTAACGACATTATAAATACCTAAGCCCCGCCCACTGTCGTCCACCATCTTGAAAGAGACCGTTTACCATGCCGATAAACCGGAAACAATCACATCAAATATTTTTTAAACGTTAAAAACAACATTGAGGACTACACGCCGATACACCGTAATCCATCAAATAAAATATTTTTTAAACGTTACAACAACATTTAGGACTTCATTAGAATTAGCAATATTATTTTTAACGTTAATTTTAGCTTAAATCTATAATTCAAAAGCTATTTTTCAAGGTGGCGTCGTAATCACGTGACGTAATCACGTGACCAGAAAAACTTGTCAACAGCCAGCAATGAGAGTCGACGTACTGTGTAATTATTTATACTGTGGTATGGTTGCATATAAATGTGCAATATATGTGTGCAGATACGTTTTTGCCTCATGGCTTATTTGTTTATGGATATAGTGAGGAGGCTAAGGTCCAAAAAAGCACTGCATTGTTCATCTTGTGGATAAAAGCAACAAACTTTTAGGGCTTCAAGAAAACAATATTTTAAAACTTTTCAGCCAGAGGCATCACTTAAATCAGGCGGGAACATAATAAAATAGATGATTGAAAATAGGCTAAAAATGCACACGTTGACGCACAGCACTATTAGTCTAGGCTTGGAATCTCGAAATGACCTTGTAGAAGCAAATCATGTAACAATTTCCTAACAGGTGTTTCTAGACTAATTTGACCCTGCTGAAAACGAAAATCGCGGTTAGCAAGCTGGATTTTTATCGGTTCCTTGGAAAAACAAGATGGCGGCCAAAATGGTGGCCAATATCTTCAAATGGCTATAGGTAAAGTCATGTATGTCATACGAACAGGATTTTAGAGTCTAAATTAACATTTTCGGGGTCAAGGAATGCGATGCAACAAAACATACATGTGTAGCAATGCCAAAAAACAAAATGGCGGACAAAATGGCGGCCATATATTTTCAAATGCTATAAGTAAGTCATGTATGTGATAGAAACATAATTTTAGAGTATAAATTAAAATTTTCTGGGTCAAAGAATGCGATGGAACTAATGACACATATGTAGCACTGCCAAAAAACAAAATGGCGGACAAAATGGCAGCCAAATACCTTCAAACGGCTGTAAGTAAAGTCATGTATGTGATGGAAACATGATTTTAGAGTATAAATTAACATTTTCTGGGTCAAGGAATGCGATGGAACTAATGACACATATGTAGCACTGCCAAAAAACAAAATGGCGGACAAAATGGCAGCCAAATACCTTCAAGCGGCTGTAAGTAAAGTCATGTATGTCATGCGAACAGGATTTCTGAGTCTAAATTAACATTTTCTGGGTCAAGGAATGCGATGGAACTAAAGACACACGTGTAGCACTTCCAAAAAACAAAATGGCTGCCAGTCTGGAGTAGTGTTTTCTTGGTCAAAGAATACCAAGTAACATTCTATATGTGGCACTGACGTTATTGCAGTTTAACTGTCATTATTTACATGACATTTTAACAGCCTGTGCTTGCAGTTTAATGATTTTATACATTACATTTTCAATATTTGTGTTTCATGACTTGATTGATATAGACTAGAGCTATTTCAAGCATTATTGCAGTCAATGCAATTGCACATAAGTGTACATGGCAAGTTTTCACTTTGACAGCAGCAGCGCTTGTTACTACACTTATCAACTTTGCATGATTTACAGTACACAAACTATAGACATAACTGTGGCACACGACCAACTGCAGACCACACTGGTACGAGAAGACTTTCTTCATCCACACCCCATCCGATTGAAATATGGTCATGTGGGATAGGTAGCAAAGTAATGTGTTGCACACCATTACAAAGGACTTGAAGAGAGTACTTTACCATGATACTTATATCATTCTGCTTCTTTGATGCACCATCAAGAAATCCAGTTGAAAAACATTTTTTTACATTTGGGAACTTTTTTCAATTCTAAAAAGAAATGCATGCTAGCACTACAATTTTACAAAGTATTTGATTTCTATTTTGTATCACTGGCAATTTAATGTCATTTATTCTGTCAGTTATTTCTACCACTGTGGCAATATAATGTCAGTGGCGGTTCTAGAGTTTTGGACTGAAGGGGGGCTAAAAAGTCAGTTGATCTAATGAGAATTAAGCATTAGGAGATTAGGAGGCTTTGTTACCAACAAACATTGTAGGCAATGTATGGAAAACTAAATGTTAAACGGGGGGCTAAAATGTGTATAGGGGCTAAGAAAAACTACGGGACTAACTATCCAGCTAGAGGGCTACAGTCCCCTAAGTATCCCCTCGCCACAGTAAAACCGCCATGTTTAATGTCAGTTATAGTGTTTCTCTGTGAAGAGTTTTCAATCTGCCTGTCGGTTGTCTCGTCAAGTTTATACTGACTCCAAGTAATAACAACCAAGTCCTCAATGGTAAAAGGAAATGGCTAACTGGAATCCAGCATTCATCCCGGCCATGAGTACAACTTTGTGGGACCTTCAGGCTCCATGAAGTTTTATTCCTGAATTTTTTGCACAAGTCCTTTGAAAAAGTTGCTCTGAGTTGTGCTGTAAGCTGGTTCTGATAGCAAGAAATTGAGAGTTCCACCAATGCAAACACTGTTTCCATGGCCCGTTGTAAAGAAATGCCACTCTTCATGTAATCCAGTCTTCTTTGGTTGCATACATTGGTGAAATATTAGTTTTTTTACTGGTATGCTGCACCACCACTAAAGTACTTGATATACTGTATACTGTACTCCTGGTAACAGGATTATGACGTGCTGAAAAACAACTTTTGAAAGGCATAGACAGTCATTGTGCTGTGCTGTGCTGCACACAGTTGCTAATAAAGCACAGGACATGCAGTGAAGACCTTCATCAGAACAACGCACCTCTTCTGGTTTGGGTTTGTCGTCTCATTTCTATGCCGAAAGATTCAGAGGTTTCAAAGCTGGTGAGCAGAATGGAAGCAGGGATTGAGACACTGGGTGTCTGGATGAGACCCAACCACCTTCAAATGAATCCTGGCAAGACTAATTTCCTGTAGTGCGCCACAAACAAAAGGCTTGGCTGACTTAGTATGGCTCCATTGCATGTTGGAGGACTGCTACAACCATCGGTGGCTGTTTGTGATCTCGGGGTGGTTTTCGAAGCAGATCTTACAATGGCTCGACATGTCGGACAAAGTGGTTGGTAAATGCTTTTGACAGCTGAATTAATCAAGAGCCGTCTGTGGTTGCTTACATTCAGTGTAGCGAAAACAGTGCTTATTAGTTTCAAGGTAGTCCTAGTTGACCGCTGCAACAGCTTGCTGACTGGTGTGCCGGAATATCTACTGGACAGGCTCCAGTTGGTCCTCAATGCTGCAGAGTGATTACTTTGTGGCCGCTGGAAGTATGACCACATTACACCGTTGCTCACTG
This sequence comes from Allolobophora icterica, assembly GCA_963556255.1. NCBI lineage: Eukaryota > Metazoa > Annelida > Clitellata > Crassiclitellata > Lumbricidae > Allolobophora > Allolobophora icterica. The sequence continues at coordinate 92,555,733 of OY744603.1, forward strand.
GCATCCGGTACCATACCATATCCAGTATAAACCAGCGGGCAGTTACACCATGGTTGATGCAATTCACGACCATCCTCAATCAGCAGGACTTGGTAATACAGGCAGTGTGACTAATGCCTGCTCCAAAAATACTCAGGCTGATACATGGCACATTCAATGTGCTGCACAAGTGCATCTTGAGTTGGTGGAACATTCACAATGGTTCTACTTTGTGAATGTATGAAACAATGGTGGTGTGCACAGGTTTGATCCAGACACAAACCTAAAAACAATAAAATTATTTTCAAATTTCTTAGCAAGTGACCAAAATGAAAATAGCTTAGGTTCAGACCATTGCTTTTCATGCCCAGATTCAAACAACAGACACTGATCAAAAGGTTGTATGTTCCGGCAGTTTGCCCCTCGACTGACTGCAACCAGTCAACATACATATTTTGAGATTAACCAGCTTGAAAATTTGGCAAATATTACTTACAGATCACACATCATTTATATAAGCTATTAGCTGAGCAAATACAACACCATGTATTACATCAACAGAACAGAAAGGTCATGGACAATAGATTGTACTGCTCACGCTCATATGAATGTCTACGGTTGTGTAACTGTGCCACGCAACTACAGTGATATTTAGCCTCAAAGGCTTTCATGTCACTTGTGGTAAGTTTGCAAGAAGTCAGTCATCTGATGGACACACGACACATTCCTTGACTCCACTGCCAAGCTCGTGACAATACGTCATGCAAACCTTGCAGACCTGCTGGCATGTCAGAGAAGAAACAAAAGGGTATACCTGGTAATTTATGCAACTGATGTCATACCAAGTCCATTTGCATTTATCCACTGAACTTGTTAAAGTGTCATTGCCTAAATGGTCCATCTGACATTTACGATGCATTCCTTTGCACTAAATTTAGAATGACAAGATTTACAGTTTTTACACCATCTGGTTTTATTCAGTCGAAAAGCCTCCAAAAGGCCTTTGCCAGAGTTTTGGACATGACAGAATGCCGGTGATGGTACTGTCCCAAGCTTATCAATGTCTAAATGCCAATGGACTTGATATGTAGCATGAAATTACCAAACATGCCTTTTTGTTTTTTTACAAGGCTTTAGCGACGGCTACTGTGGCTAAAGCCAGGTATCCATCACTTTTGTTCACACCAATTGAATTAGCTGGACACTGCAGTTTCTCGCATCTTTCATTCCTGCAGAAAACACACTGTGCACACCCAATTTATTGGCAAGTACAGATCACTAGCTGGAAAAGCTGGTGTCTAACTGAATCTCTAACAGTGATGAAATGCTAATATGACCGAATTCCCGAAAATAAATTTTCTACCAAGAGTTCCAATCCTGAAAACTAGTATAGACTATTAGGCCAATGTCCTTAATAGTATATTCGAAAATATCTCGAGGTTAGATTTGCACGAATAAATTTGTTTTAGTTTAGAAAATAGATTTGGGATCCGGCAGAAATAATTTTTCTTAAATTCCCGAAAATAATTTAATTCTGACCTACCGGACAAATAAATTCAATTATATGCAGTTTTAATACGCTCAAAATTCTAGCTATCGCCTAAACGATTGGCTACGCACCCGAAAAGCTGGGCACGGCTTAATAATAATACATGCATTCGTGTTTATTCACAAGCGCGCTGACAAACCGCAGTAAGTAACATTGATAAAAACGTAGCTTGTAATTTAATTCTGACCAACTGAACAACTAAATCCAAATACATGCAGTTTCCTATGTCCAAGCAAGAAAATAGACGGTTTTCCACAATTTACAAGTGAAATATATTAAAACAATTCTTGATTTACGATCGGCGATAATGAAATAGATTGACAAAAATTCTAGCTATCGCCTAAACATAGCCCTTTATAGCCCAAAAAATCCGCACAAATGGTCGAACTAATAGCAAAAGTACCGCATTTATGCCACATTTTCAAAATTTTTTTTAGTTATGTTCCCGATTGAATTATGTGATGCCTCTGGCTGAAAAGTCTTAAAATATGTTTTTCTTGATTACAAAAAAGTTTGTTGCTTTTATCCACAGTTTGAACAATGCACGAAGCTATCGTCCTCACTAATATATGTGTATGTACATTGTACAGTGTGTATGTATTATGACACCTGATGTTGCGTCTGTTAATTAAGTACTTCTCAAAAGCGCCGAACCTCAATCAACCACAGACCCACTGTAGCTAATTAAGGTGAGTAATAATAAATGACCGATTTCTTTGTCTATAGTTGCCATTCACTTAGGTGCTATTTACGCACTTTGAATGGACAAGCATACGTGCTTGGATATATAATACGGCCTACATATCCATGCACGTATATTTTGTCCCAATATATACGTCGGTGATAATTATTTGTCCATTCAAGTGCAGACGTCTATACAAGGACAACAAATCTGATTTGTGACAGAGATATTGGATCTCCTTGATTAACTGTATGGCCTTGGTGTAAACAATGGCGCCGTCTGTTTCCGTTGCGTGATGTTGCTCTTAAATTGAATTTCAGCCGACAGCGTGTCAAGTCCTTTCGTTCGCGTGAGAAAAATACTAGTTCACGCCAAAACTCTTCCGCTTGTTGTTCCTGGCGCCTTTTATGAACCCGTCGAAAGTGTGTCCGAGGATGGCGAATGGCGACGAGGCAAAATAAATATGGCGTTTGTTTACGATGGTTTTGTTGGTGAACTGATTGCCAATTTTGTCTCTTTCGACACTTTATTGCTGACCAGTATAGGTAATCGCCCTTTTATGATACGCCTGCGTGTTTTGATATTTGTATGTGTGTTGTTTATATTCGTCTATTAAGTAGAACAGGCAAAATGCTGTAGGTGTACAAAAAAACAGAACGGAAGGGAGTAATAGCTTTGTAAGGGTTGGCAAATAACATTCGAAACTATATAATATCTGTCTGTCCCCAAGGAAATAGGGAGTAAAATGTCGGTTAGGGAGTAATTCTCATTACACAAGACAGCTTTAAATAATATGTGACCCGTTTGAAATGTGCTCCAAAACTGCAGTGTGTATTTAGGCCAACTGAGAAACCCAATTTTAATGTGTATGGGGTCATTTTTGAGAGATTGGGATTTTAAGAGTTTTTGAACTTGCACTTGGTCGAAATAGCACGGGATCAGAATGTTATTATTGTTTACTATTTAAATACTAGAGTATTTGCCCGTCCGTCATATTATGACGGCAGTGTACATAGGCCTATATAATTATGTCGTTGGATAAAATGCTCTGATCATATTACCCGTCATAATATGACGTCATATTATGACGGCAGTGTATATAGGCCTATATGTATTGTTGGTTATCGCGTCGTCAAGACCGCCGTCGTCAAGACGGCAGTACTGACGTCACAAACGGTTTCTGTTTCACAATAGAACAGAAACCGTTTGTGACGTAGCGTCCTCCGACAGCGGACGCTATATATATCGGGGGGGGGGCCCGATAGCGCATTGGATAACATCTGGCGTAGAGTGCGAGAGGTACAGAGATCGAGTCCCATAGGCGGACATGCTTTGTAGGCTGCAATTTGCGCCGTGTATTGCAGGCTGTCTGTTCTGTTAGTAGTTAAGGTTTATCGCATAACATGTACATGTACAGCGCAGTGCGTTTGCAGGCGCTTAATTAAAGAATAAATATTATTATTATTATTATATGGATATTATATAGGCCTAGTGTATTTGCCCGTCATAATTATGACGGCAGTGTATATCGTTGATTAAAATGCTCTGATCGCTGTCGTCAAGACTGACGTCACAAACGGTATTTCACAATAGAACAGAAACCGTTTGTGACGTAGCGTCCTCCGACAGCGGACGCTATTATGGATATTATATAGGCCTAGTGTATTTGCCCGTCATAATTATGACGGCAGTGTATATCGTTGATTAAAATGCTCTGATCGCCGTCGTCAAGACTGACGTCACAAACGGTATTTCACAATAGAACAGAAACCGTTTCTTCCTTTCATTTTTATGTATATTTGACAAAGGTGGTGCACAAACTGATTTAGCCTACTTTCTGCTGCATATGAAATCGTTCAACCACGATAGCAAAATGCGATCTCTCGACTCTAGGGTACCGTAATTGCTTACGCATTATTAAGCGCCACTATATAATAACCAGGCATCAATCGATGACGCTGAGCACCAGAGGCGTAACTTTGGTCTAAAAAGTGGGGGTACCAATTTCTTCTCCACTTTGGCTTTTCGCATGGAGACCATCTCTGGGAAGGCGCAATAATAAAATATTGATTGGCATTGTTTAAAAGTGGGGGTACGGTCCCCCCGTCCAAAAATGGGGGGGTACGGGTACCTCTGGTACCCCCACAAGTTACGCCTATGCTGAGGACTTGTGAGTGAAGGACTGCTCAAAGTCCCCACACAATACCCGTTTCAGAGGGAGGATGCTCGAAGCCGTACTCTCCGCATTAAATAGCGAGCGCTCTAACCAAACTACCACCATGTGCCATTAGAGTTTAGCAATGGCAAGTTCATTGACCAGCATTCTCTCAAATCCAGCTCTGCTCTAAGTAAACACGGTGTCTTAATCATCCTAAACTCAAAATTTATAAAGCGCCACTTGAAAGCCAAGCGCAGGGCACCAGCTTATTACGCTGCGTCGAGCCAAAGGGGTTGTCAGTTTAAATTTCAGTCAAAATCCGGCTAGACTAAATCCTATAGGCCAGCGGTTCTCAACCTTTTTAGACTCGAGGACCACTTCTAAATTTTGTGTCTCGGTCGCGGACCACCACTAAAAATTGTGCCAAAAGCAAATTAATACAAAATAATTTTTTGCCATAAATCCTCGCATTATTAGTTTCATGCTGCCATCTAGCCGATTCTAGTGATTGAAATGAAACAGAAATTTTAAAAATTGACAAAATTTGTCTGTTTGCATGCTTTTAATTGTAAAAAATATAAATTGTAGACCTTGCTCGCGGACCACCAGGCAGATGGCCGCGGACCATAAGTGGTCCGCGGACCACAGGTTGAGAACCACTGCTATAGGCCTATCCGAATGTAAAGTCAAGTAGGGGTGGCAAGCAGATTAAGGAAACAGAGGCGTAATTTCTATTATCGTTGCTGTTATTAGGCCTATTATTGTGTAAGATTGTAGTATTTAGGTTAGGCCTACACAATTCACAATATCGTAATCGTTAACTCCAGATTTGTAAAGCACCACATGAAAGTTAAGCGCAGGGCACCAGTTTATTCACGAGCGTTGCGACGAGTCCGAGAGGTTGTCCAGATATATCAAATATAATCCAAGTCCCGTTATCAGGCAGACTAGAGAGACGAGACAGAAGAGCCGCTAAGCCGTTTCTTATAGGTTAAGAAAGGTTGACATTGACAATTCTTTGTATATAATTATGATCAACATTTAGTTGCCTGCAAGTGTATACACAGACAGATAAACAGTTACTGAGAGACGATTTAATGGTTCTTCAGAGGAACAGTTAGGGCCTAAAGGCCTATCTCCGTTCAAACAGGATTACGATGCGAGTAACTAACTGTTAGCTAGCAGTAAATGAGATCCAACTCCACCTGTGAATCTCGTCTGCTCTAAAGAATTGCTTGTGAAATTAATTCAGCTTTTATGTTAAGAGCTGCTGAACACGAAATGTCAATACTTACAAATTGCATTCGCCAATATCTGCCACGGATAAGGTGGGAAATTGTTCTGTCCCGATCCCCTCGGGGCTGTTAAGCGCTGCGCAGATCTTTCTCATACTAAGCCTACCTTTCCCCATCTATCCCATCCCCATCCTCTGATATGGGTAGGTAGTACGAGAGGAGATGTGATATACTGATTATGAAGAAGACTAAGAATGATATAACGAAGAAGTAAAAGATGATGATGATGATTATTAATTATGATCTGTAAGCCGATTGTGAAGAAGAAGTAGAAGATTGATATAATGAAGAAGTAGGCTAGAATAGTATTATTACTGCTACTACTACTACTACTACTACTACTACTACTACTACTACTACTACTACTACTACTACTACTACTACTACTACTACTACTACTACTACTACTACTAGGGCCTACTACTACTACTACTAGGGGTAAAATGGGGCAATTTCGGCACCTTAAGCAATTTCTTCAATATTTAAAATGCTATCACATCTGTAGGACACATTGAGGTTTCCATAGTTTGCTGCAACCCTCTGCTATGAAATGGCGCCTTCAAACTGAATGGTCTCTCGCAAATTCCTGTTATAACATGCGAAGTGAAGGCATTCAAATGCCTAAATTACCCACAGGGTAGGGTAATTTCGGCAGAGGTGACGAAATTAACCGAAATGAAAGTGATCATATATTTATGACTAGCTAAATTGAGCAGATAGGCATAAACTATGGATGTATACCTATGGGGCATATATGCCAGCATTTGTTTACACTCTACAGTCAGAGACTAACACGCAATGCTATGTTTTGCTTATATTCATTAAAAATTCACAAATTGTTCAAACATATCCGAGTCATAGTAGCCCAGTGCTAATGGACGGGCGAGTGGAGCCACTGCCATCATGCAAGAGTGCTTTTACGCAAATGATCGCAAATCCTTATCCTAATTACAGCGAGTCAACAATTTAACGACGACAACAGTAACCAAGCATAAATGGAAACAGTTATGAAGCACTTAGGTCCTACTGTGCAATTAACATGACGTTTGTGATTTGCGACATCTAGAGTCTAAGCTTACTCGCAACTACCACAGTAGGCCCTAGATGTCGAAGCAAGCGCAGTTGTCGCTCGCCCATTTCTCGCCTCTACTGCACTGACACCAACGTTATACGGAATGTTGCAAAACAGGCGTGGAGTTGTGTCGACGGAACTGCTAACCGTTCTGTGACTCGATATAGGCCAGAATGTGGCCTTGTTATTGTCTTTCACCTCTACTGCCGCTACTGCAGAATCACGCTTCCTCCTCTTGTTCGTCTTCTCTAGAGTTCTGGACGTTCGTTGAGTTTTCTTCTTTGCAGCCTCTGCCCTCTCCAATTGTCTTTTGTAGGGCAAACTTTTAAGACTTCTGCGTGCGTCTGCCTTCTCCAATTGTCTTTTGTAGGGCAAACTTTTTAAGACTTCTGCGTGCTATAGGCTACCCTGCACTCACTCTAGTCAGATCTTGGAAATTTGGTTACATTCAGGCCCACTAGCTGACCAAAGTTGTTCCTCGCAGTGGGACGAACCGAAGACAGAGTGACACTGGATTCATCTACGTTGAAGATATTCTCGTATGGTATGAGTTGTTTCTCACTGCTGTCGAATATAATTATTTGCAATTCATCGAAGTAGGCCTACCTAGGCTACCTGTCGACTTTGGATCTGTGAACTCTGATGCTATCTGCATTGAAGTTGGCTCTACTACCCATACGGATAAAAAGGAATCCAGCAAGACAGTCCTTCCGTGTGGATTTCTCACCGTCGTTAAATCGGTGCTCAATTCCATTAGTTTCGCAATAACTGAACACTAATTCTCTGACGATCTTCGGTGAGAGACCAAACAATTTGTCATACATGAAAATCAAAATTTCCGACAGCTCTTCCTCCTGATCATCGGATAAATGGTTGGTCGACCGGCAGAACACTTCATCGTAATCTTAAACTCCAATTTTTAAAGCGCTACTCTAAAGGTGAGCGCAAGGCACCAGCTTATTCACGAGCGCTGCGTCGAGTCAGAGGGGCTGTCCAGAGATGGCAAGGGAAGATCCGAGTCCGGTTGCCAGAGAGACCACGAGGCCCGTATATCCAGTATACGAGGCAAGACGAAGCATGCCTCGTCTTACTTCGACATCAGAATTCACACTCCCCCTTGGCTCATCCAACACTGATTCACCCCATTCTCTCAACCCTACTCCTACTGCCTATCAGTTATCGCTCCCAATTCTCTCGCCCGCCTCCGAAGCAGAAGTGTCACTCCTCCTAAACTCTCTTCCCAACAAGCAGTGCGAACTTGATTCTATCCCCCATCTCTCTTCTAAAAGACTCCCTCTGTCCTCGCTCCAATCAGCAAAATTATCAATCTCTTACTCTCTACCGGCAACCCAATTGCACTCAAACACTCTCTGGTCACTCCTCAAAAAGCAAATTTTGACAAGGAAAACCCATCTAGCTACCGTCCCATCTCCAATCTTTCCTTTCTATCTAAGTTAACTGAACGAATTATTGTCCTTGCTCGGCTAAACGACTACCTCTCTTCTCATTCACTTCATAACCCCGACCAATCTGGCTTCACTAAATACCACTCTCTTCTCATTCACTTCATAACCCCGACCAATCTGGCTTCACTAAATACCACTCCTCTTCATCCTGTTACTGTATCAATCAATCAATCAATCAATCAACGGAATTTATATAGCGCCCCTTCAAGGCAACTACTCAGAGGCGCTCCCGACCCAAGCCCGGTCAAAAAGAAAAGTCTTAAGGTTCTTATAAAATGTACTAGACATGACCCGAGGGAGAGAGCGCAGGTCAGAGGGTAAGCCATTCCACAGAGAGGGACCTACGACCGAGAAAGCCCGATGCTGTCTAGTGGCAGTGCGTGCATGTGGAACCACAAAGTCACCTCTGGTAGCCGAACGCAGAGATCGGCGACCAGAGCAGGCCGAGGTCAGGGTAAAAAGCTCTCGGAGGTAAGCTGGCGATATGCCGAGAAGACAATGCCAGACTATGCAATAGACTCTATAGTGAATACGCTGCTGGACCGAAAGCCAGTGGAGGGCATCACGCATGTACGCAGAGATGTGACCATACTTGGGGACACCACCCACCAGACGAGCAGCAGCCCGCAAGACCCCCTCCAGGGGATGCAGTCGGACCTGCGGAAGCCCAAAATAGAGGGAGGAACAGTAGTCGAGGCGATTAACGATGAAGGCATGGACCAAGGTGGAAGCAGAGGAGGGAGAGAGAGAGCGGGACACTACCCGTAGTTGGCGCAGGCAGTAGTAGCAAGAACGGGTCAGGGCCGCGATATGCGGCACAAAAGTCAATTCTTGGTCCAGGACCACCCCCAAGTTCCGAACAGAGGTGGAGAAGACGAAGGTGGGAAAATCGGAGGAGAGAGACCTCAGGTCCAGCTTATCCAACTGCTGGCGGGTACCAAGCCAGATATACCCACACATTTAAACCATCTCATAGAATCCTCCTCTGTTGACCACCATCTCTACGCAGACGACACCCAACCCTATAGTATACATATACCTCTCCGCAAACTCTTTCTCCACCTCCATCACACAATTACTCAACGTGGTTAACCTAATCTCACAGTGGATGTCATCCAATCTCCTCTGCCTTAACCATTCCAAAACAGAAGTCATCATCCTAGACCTTCCTGATCAAATCAAGAAAATTCTGACCCTTCCATGCATCTATCGACTAACTCGTGGTCTCTTACCTTCACCTCCGCAATCTTGGTATCACTTTTGATCCACACCTCTCCTTCTCTGACCCATAGGCGTAATTTTTGGAGGGTAAGAGGGGTACCCGTATCCCCTCTTTTTGGACTGGATGGTGCTGTTCCCCCACTTTTTATACCCATTGTTTTGTCCATTATTATTTTATATGAGGAAGCCCTCAAGATTCAAAACAATTACCAAGCATTATCATCAGTGTAATCACCATCATCATCATCACTCTCATTGTTATTATTATTGTCGCTATTATTATATCGTCATCACCATCATCATCATCATCATCATCATCAAGCCTATGATTATTATTATGCTTGTAATATAAACGATGCCGTTATAATTATTTAACAGTCGCGAAGTTAAAACAATGCGGAATTTGGTGCCCCCACTTTCTAGACCAAAGCTAAGCCCCTGGAATAAAGGGCCTATTGGTACATCATTTCAATTATGAAACACGTTTTTTTAGTACATTTTAATTTTAATAATAAAGGCCCTTTTTACATCAATTTAATTATGAAACACGTTGATTGTATAAATTTCAATTTTAAAACCAAAGGCCTATTGTTAAGTCACTTCAATTATGAAACACATATTTAGTAACTTTTACATTTATAGAATAAAGGCTTTTGTTACGTCACTTCAATGGGGAGGGGATAGAGTAGTGGTAACACTCATGGCCAGGAGAGCATAAGGTACGCGGGTCGACTCCCGTAACCCCCCTCTAGGGCGGCGCCTTGCATGGCTGCCAAACCGTGTGTTTAATTAAGATATTGATTGTACTTTCATGTTTCAATGTAATCTTACTGCGTCTGTCGGTTTGAATAATAAAGAATTTTATTATTATTATTATTATTAATAATTATAAATCGAAAAGTGTATTGTTATTAGACCCTATAAGTTTATATTTAGGGAATAAAGGCCTTTGTTACGTCACGTCAATTATGAAACACATTATTTAGTAACTTTTAGATATATAGAATAAAGGCCTTTCTTACGTCACTTCAGTTATCGAAAAGTGTATTGTCATTATAAGTTTACATTTAGGGAATAAAGGCTTTTGTTACGTCACTTCAATTATGAAACACATTTAGTCGTTTTTAGATTTATACAATAAAGGCCTTTGTTACGTCACTTCAATTATCGAAAAGTGAATTGTCATTAAACGTGTGCATTTAGGGAATAAAGGACTTTGTTACGTCACTTCAGCTATGAATAAGTGTACTCTACTTTTATTATAACTTTAAATTTAGAAAATAGAGGCGCATTGTTACGTCATTCTAATTGTTAAAACGTCTATTATTTTTAATCTCGGATTAACGTAGCCAAGGAGGGCGCCTCCTTGGTTACCGTACGTTACCTAAATTATGCAAAAGTCTATTGTTATTAAGTTTAAAGTTAGAGTATAAAATACTACCAAATGTTACGTTGGCCTACGTCATTTCGATTAAGAAAAACACGTCTATATTTAGAATTTTAGATTTTGACAATAAAGGCCTTTGTTACGTCACTTCAATTATGAAAAGTCTGTAAAATGTTATTAAGTTTAAATTTAAAGAATAAAGGCCTATTGTTACGTCACTTCAATTACGATCGATACACGTCTCTTCAATAATAAAAACGTCCATTGTTAGTAATTTTAAATTATTATTATTGTCATCATAATATCATTTTTGTTATTCTTATATTAATTATTATGCTTAGGCCTACTATCATTGTTAAGGGCCTATTATAGGCCTATTTATTTTATTGTCATTATTATTGCCATCATTATTCGGAATTGCGCATTAATGGCGCCAAATATAGATTCATTGAGCACCATTATAATTATTTAACGGTCTTGAAGGGGAACCGATGCGATATTTGGTACCACTCACTTTCTAGACCAAAGTTACGCCTCTGCTCTAGCCACATCTCCAACCTCTCGCGATCCTGCTTCATGCATCCGGCCCATGTTCGACCTTAAAACTACCTCCACCATTGCTACTACCATTATTCATTCAAAGCTTGATTACTGCGATTTCCTCTTACTCAACTTTGAATCCACCCAAATCAGCCGCTTCCAACTAATCCAAAACTCACTAGCCAGAGCTGTCACTATAGAACGCCCAAACATATCATATCACTCCCATCCTCAAATCACTCCATTGGCTAAAAGCCCAGAGCGAATCCTCGGAATCCACTTCTAAGTCCTATCACTAACCTACAACTCCCTACAATATTCCCAGCCCAAGTACCTCCGTGATCTCTTCACCATCCAGGCAACCCGCCCCACCCGATCATCGTCCTATCTAAGTCTTTCTCGACCCCCCAGTCACTACTCATCTCAAGTTCTCCAACCGAGCCATATCCAACACAGTACCACGCCTATGGAACGATCTCCCCTCTGAATTCCGCAGATTCTCGGCTCCTCCATCATCATTGCAACCCGTCCTCCATCCTCCTCCTCCTCATCTCTCGGGCTTTCCACTCAAAACTGGTCTCGCCTTTTCAAGTACTCCTACTTACCTCATCTGATCCTCCGCTTTCCAATTCTCGCCCTAAACGACACCCGCCTTAACAGCTGCTCTGCCTGCTCTCTTGGTCTGGCCCTGTGGAACCGGACTCGGACCTCTTTTGTACCACTCCCTGGAAAATCCTCTGATTTGATGCAGCGCTCGTGATTAGGCTGGTGCCCTGCGCTTGGCCTTCGAGTGGCGCTTTAGAAGTTTGGAGATTACGATTACCTTGCCTGACTTCTTCTCCTAGCCTCTGGTCTCAAATCTAAATAATATTATTGAGTCACCTCTGCTGACCTTTATATGTAGGAACGCTTTCTAGGTAGGCCTAACTATGGAACCACCCTACACTTTTTCAAATCGTCATTTTCCTTTCTTTCGTAGGTTCCGGTAATCGAACATAATTAAAAGATTAGTTATCTGCTTTTAAATCATAATTATTACGAATTAAGTTTTAAAAATAACTTCAAATGAGCTAGGATTAGAAGACTTAGTTGATTACAGGATAAGATCACGATGAGTCGACAACCTATAAACGACTACGTTTCTGTTTTTATTGTCGTATATTAAGAAATAACTTTTTATTTTGTTACACTACATTTTTTTGTGTAACACAACTTTATTAGTGTTTGTCATGTAGTAAACCGAAATGTGTTGGGATGGGAATGGTTTGGAAAGGGGAAGGCAGGAAATAGGGTAGTGATAGGACGGGACGGGAAGGCAAGGATGGGCAGGGGAGGGGAAAAGGAGGAGTAAGGATAGCGGAGAGGACGGCAGGGGAGGGCATGGACAGGGAGGGAGGGCATTTGCCTCGTCTTGATTTTGCCTCTGGCTACGGGCCTGGAGACCACTGCTTTACAGTTAAACAAATGAGGACTGTAGATCGTTAGATCGGCAACTCACCTGCTTGTCGTTCCGTTCGTCTCCTTCGCTCAAGATCTTGGCAACGATTCGTCTCCATGGCGACCATTCGTACCCACTGACCTCTGAACTTCGTCCTATTTCACCCTTTCCTTCGTCATCGTCCGAAAACCGGTCCGCGCGACCGTCCTCGGCAACCCCACGTTGCGAGAGGGCGCTTCTGCGTCGAAACACCGACTCATAGAGCTCACGACCCCCGGAAGGGAGAAACCCTACGTCATCGTCTGCGTCATCGAATAGAATCGGATCGCAGACGATAAGACAGAATAATGACGTCAGCGAGATCAACAACAGAACCGTCTTTTCCATTCTTCCGCCAGAAAAATAGTTCTCGAGATGAAGCGGAAATTTTGCGTCACTTCCTCTTGACTTTCTTAGTTATGTATTTCGTCTTTTGACTAACCAATAAAATGGAAATTTGCTTAATTCGTTATTTTTAAAAAAGAACAGAACTACAGCGAATAATTAAATTTTATAGTTAGTTATTTCGACAAACTCTTAAGGCTAACGAGAGGCGCCAATGTGTCTTGCACTGCTCTCCTCCGATACGACTGCTTTCAATTCGGTTTTCAATACTCCTATATTATGCCAAGAGAATACAATGTCATGTATGTTCATTTACAGGAAGATGAAACTAGCTTCTAAATGTATAGGCTACGAAGAGAATGCGAAGGCCATGGAAGCCTATTCCGTCCGTCGCAAGAAAATGCGAATTCTGAACCCCGTCGTCGGGAATAGGGCTTTTACGTGCCACTGGATGCTACTGCAAACCGAAGAACCTGCGAGATTCGGCGCGCCTGAGAGAGCCAGGGACGAGGGAGGCAGGGAGGGAGGGAAGTGAGTTCGGCGCGTGCCACAAAGAAAGACACGATTCTGTGTCGCTGTCCATTCGCACCGAAGACCCCCTGAGCTCCGTTCTCTCCCACGCATTTGACATCTTTCCATATGGCTACCAGTTCGTCCGTCCATCTCTACGTTCAATCCTAATTCTGCCTGTTGCTCCTTTCTTAGGCTGACTGTCTACCTGTCGTTGTTTCTATCTGTGTGTATGTCTACCTGTCTGTCTGTCAGGTAGACAGACAAACAGACAGAAACACTGACAGACAGAGAAAGACACATACAGGCATACAGGTTAGCAAACACTTAACTGTATGCCTGTGTGTGTCTTTCTTTGTCTGTCTGTCTGTCTGTCTGTCTGTCTGTCTGTCTGTCTGTCTGTCTGTCTGTCTGTCTGTCAGGTAGAATTTGTCTGTATGTCTGTCTGTCTGTCTGTGTGTCTGTGTGACTGTATGTCTATTTGTTTGTCTGTGTGTCTGTATGTCTGCCTCACCGGTCTGTGTCTGGCTGACTGGCTGGCAGTCCTATTTTTTAGTATTATTGGCCATTTATGTTGTACTTGAGGTGCATAGCTTTCTAGTGTCTAGTTGCATTTTAGTGTCTGATGTCACCGAGCAATGAGAGCATGCAGGGGCGCCGCCAGCGTGACGCACTGGACGCACGTGCGTCCACCCACCAAGTCAAATCCTCACAAGGAATAGGAATCGCATAGATTTTTTTGACAATTTCACTGTGTAATTTTGGTTAACCATACAGTATGTATAAATAATATTATATGATATCATATGCGTGTGTTATTCTGTACTTGTATGAGTCACTCTGAGTCATTTTCAGTGTATGACTACGAGTGGCAGACAGGGAACGGGTGAGGATGGGAGGAGACGGGAGGGGTGTGCGTCCAATTTTTTAAAGCCTAGCGGCGCCCCTGAGAGCATGTGCACTTCTAAAACGTCTAAGTTTGTATTATGTGCGTTTATTATTTACCAAGAATTCAGTAATAATAAATCCGAAAATCGTGTTTTTGTGGAACTGTTAGTGAAATTTCGAGCAATGTTCGTCTAATGTTCGCAACCCCGAGACGCCAATTATCAGGGCTTCGGAGAGACGGGTGGAATTGAAGGATCAGGAAAGGGGAAAGGGGTGAAATAATCTTAGGGAAGAAGTGATTTGATGATAAACCGACATTGTTGAGAAGTGCCGCGCACCAGCAAATGAGGCTTGTTCAAGCTATTGTCTAGTTAAGTCGACACAGTTGGTGAGGGAATTCTCGTTTGACGCTCAAGATTGCCAAAGTTATGAAGACGGCAACGAACAGTGAAGAAGGTGATGGTGTTTTTGATGGCTATGATGTTGTTGATGATGATGTTGTTGATGACGATGTTGTTGATGATGCTGCTGCTGCTGTTGAGAGTGACGATGTTGTTGATGGCAGGATGAGAATTGTCGGGGGGATTGGGGTTCAACCCCTTAGTATTTCTTATGACACCCCCACACAGTTAAGTCTTCATTGCACACCTCAGAGGGTCGTTTCCAACCCCCCTCAGTTGTGCTGTATGTGATTTAGCATTATTTGACTCCGAGTCTCTGACAAGGAGAAGAAATTTCCATGGTGTAGGCATATCATGTATGCATTTTTGAATATTCTCAACAAAGGACTTGATTTTGATTCGAGTCTGACTTGCAAAACTGCTAGCGTTGAAATCTGCTGCTTTCAAATTTCGTTGACATCAATTTGCAAAATAGGGATAAAATATTCAACTCCACATGGATTAAAGTCTAATCCCCCTCATTTTTCTACATTGATGATAATGTGATGATATTGTTGATGATGGTGGTGGTGGTGGTGGTAGTGGTGGTGGTGGTAGTGATGATGATGATGATGATGATGATGATGATGATGATGATGATGATGATGATGATGATGATGATGATGATGATGATGATGATGATGATGATGATCATGATGATCATGATGATGATGATCATGATCATGATCATGATCATGATGATGATCATGATTACGATCATGATCATGATCATGATTATGCTGACGATGATGATCAGCGGTGAGTTGCCTACCGGGTTCGTCGTTTACAGCCACGCTTTTGACGTTGTTGCCACCCAAGATGACGGATCGACTGAGTCTCATCAAGCAAACGCCGTATCCGCTTATATTCCAAACTGGCTTTCATTAATATAATTCTAACGATCTACTTCAATGGCTCTTGCGAACATCAAGCGTACTTTACCCGAGTGTGGTCTGGCCACACTGGCAGGCCCGGTTCGTCCATATGGGCAACTGGGCAGCCGCCCAAGGCCGCCGATTTTTATGGGCCGCCAATTTTCAATTTTTTTATATTTTAATTATTATTATTCGTTACAAGAGGTGAATGACTAAAAAAAACAAAGGTCATCAATTTTTTTGTGCTTAGGGCCGCCGATTTGCCCAGGGCCGCCAAATGTCTTGAGCCGGGCCTGCACACTGGTATCTGTTATCACCAGACACTATGCGCTTTAACGGGGCTTGTAATGCGTCGGTTACATTTGAGAAGCGATTTTCTGAAGAAGACGAAAACGAAAAATAGACTTAATATCTTGCTGACGTATTTTCTTGGCTAAGGCATCGGCTTAACTATTAAGCATGGCTTTCGCGAGAAACTTTAGAAGGATAGACATAAATGTCCAATTACACTGTATTCAGAGTGTTCCGATTCAATCTGCTCTAGTAGATATCATACTGTTTGTCTGTCCGCCTGTCCGTCTCTCTGCATCTCAGTTCTTCTCTCTGTCTGTCCGTCTGTCCGATTGTTTGCATGTCTGTCTGCGCCTGTCTGTCTGATCGCCTGTTTGCCGTACTATCAGTTGGTCTGTATGTATGTCTGCCTGTTTGTCTGTCTGTTTGTCCGTTTGCTTGTCTGTCTGTCTATCTGCCTTTCTTTCTGTCTGTCTGTTGACAGTCGCCGTAGGGGGAGTCCTTTGCTAATGATTGTCTTTCGTGGGCACGGTAGCTGACTGGTTAGACCGTTCGCCTTGTGACGCGCAGAGTACGGGTTCGAGACTCCTCCTCCGAGACGGTGACTGTGTAAGCAAGTCCTTCACTCTCAACTGCTCAGCGTAAGCGATTGATGCTTGGTCATTAGATAGTGGCGCTTAATAAATGAGTAACAGTAAATAAAATCTTGTCGCCGACTTAAGGTGGGAATTTTACGTTAAGTCCTGCTATGGATACGCTGGCACCCTGTCCAAGACATTGGAACTACTTGAGCTAAACAAAATAGCTCGCCAAACTTCTGACAATTTAGACGCAGAAGGATGTAATGCGAGACTCCTCTGTTCAAATTTAGGAAATCTGGGAGTTGAGGCGAAGTAATAAGCCAGTTCACCATTATCAATGCGCATGCGCAGCCATTTTGCTTTCACTTCCGGCCGTTCACACACAAACTGAAGCATGCCGTTGCCGATATTGCTATGATCTGTTTGACAGAGATATTAAAAAATATTTGACTGATTAGCCGTTCATATATATATAACAATAAAATGCGCTTGTGTGCGATTGTTAATTGCGGGTTCTAAGCACAGTTTAAAGTCCAGAATAAAAAAATTAAAGTCCAATTGCAAAACTATCCAGACCACGTGACCTTTATTTGCAAGCAGCCACATGGTCTGACTATAAACACCATAACACCCTCAAGTATCTAGTTTCCATCTAAGAATAGGTATAGGGGGTGGTTTCCATTGCTCCAAATGGTCATATCTCATTTTGTAACCTCTTTCTTTTATATATTTCTTTAAATCCTCCACCTTCCATCGATTGAAGTCATTCAACTATTCTAAGCGATCCGCCATGTTTTACTTTGTGTGTGAACGTCGTTCCCGTCATGCCTTGCGCGAAAAATAAAGGTGAACTAGCTTATTGTAATTATTATTAGTAACGTCTATTGTCTAATTGTGTGTTTTGCTATCGTTTGCCAATGTATGTATTGTGGTTGTAAAGTATGAGCGTTTGTCTTGTGTTAATAAAATAATTACTTTCTCACTTACTTAATGCACAAAGCATCAACCGATGGCACACCGAGACCAAGCCGAAATCAGGTCAGTATCCAGCAGATCAGTCCGTAAGAACTGCACTGGTCTTAACCCCGGGGGGGGGGGGCTGGGCAAACAACCCGACTAATTGCCGAGGTTCGGTGACAGCTCTTGGTTCGACACGGTGCATGGTCTTTTGTCGGTGGTCGTGCGGTTACGGGTTCAACTCTTGCCTCTGTCACCAAAGAGTATAATTTGGTACAGACATAGGCCTAAGTTAGAAGAAACGACCCCGCCGCTGCCCTTGCTCTGGTAGGGCCAGTCCCAAGCCTGGATAAAGGAGGAGGGCAGCGCTAATCATCTTTGTTATTAAGCTTCGTCGTTGAACATTAACTATATATGTACAATATACGTTATAGTTGCTTTGCTAAAATATACGTGCATATGTTATATGTATATAGATAATTTGTTGTGTGTGTGTGTATATATATATATATATATATATATATATATATATATATATATATATATATATATACATATATATAATCTTCTAAAGATTTTATTTTTGTAAAATATACGCAAAGTTTGTGGGTCAAATGGCCCTTGCTCCCCCTCCGGATGCCCATGCCCGTTTATATATATATATATATATATATATACAATTATAAGCAACTATATATATATATATATATATATATATATATATATAAACGGGCATGGGCATCCGGAGGGGGAGCAAGGGCCATTTGACCCACAAACTTTGCGTATATTTTACAAAAATAAAATCTTTAGAAGATTATATATATGTATATATATATATATATATATACACACACAACAAATTATCTATATACATATAACATATGCACGTATATTTTAGCAAAGCAACTATAACGTATATTGGCAAAAGGTCTAATGCCTGGATAATTGATACTGCATATCTAATGTGTATACATTTCAATATATGTTAGACCTATATAGCAGACAATAACAAGCTTTAATTCAAGCTCGGCCTAATCAGAGACCAGGTCGTTTGCATCTAGGCTCCCTATGATCTCCTCTTGTGCAAAAATAAAATAAATCGCATGTAATAGAAACCAGAGCAACTTTACCCTACACAGACTTTTAGAATTATTATTATTTCTATTCCATAATCAAACACCTCCTATAGGGGGCCCCATACCTACCAGTTGCTCAGCCATCAGCACCAACACACCTCCCTACCTTCAATCACTACGTGTACTAACTCCTTACATCCCTTCTCGTTGCCTGCGATCATCAAGTACTGGTCTCTTAGCTGAGCCACGATGCAGAACAGTTATATATATATATATATATATATATATATATATATATATATATATATATATATATATATATATATATATATATATATATATATATATATATATATATATATATATAAACGGGCATGGGCATCCGGAGGGGGAGCAAGGGCCATTTGACCCACAAACTTTGCGTATATTTTACAAAAATAAAATCTTTTGATTATTATGATTATTAGGCCTACAACAGTCCCAACACGATTTCAATGCGAAAACAGATATTTAATTATTTAGGTAAAGTCCTTGACCATTTTAAAAGTTGCCACGTGTTCTGTGTTCATGAATAGCTCATGCAAAAAGTCATTTTGCTTCCCCCACAAACATTTTACACCTCTTGCAAAAATTCCTGCGAACCTCCATGTATAGGGCCTACGGGAGAGAGAGAGGGGGAGAGAGCGAGATAGATAAAGTTAATCAGAGTCTTTGTGGACAGAGATATGCGTGGATTATTACCTTTTTATGATCTGAGAGTAGTAATTCTGACAGTGGAATTTAATAAATATCACTTGGACTTGGTTGACCCAGTCCAACGACTCCCATCTTCCGAGACCGCAGCCAATAGGTGGCGCTCCGCACATGACTTAATCCACTATCTTACTCGCTTAGCCTATCTCCAGTAAATCACGGCGCAACATGACTTCGTTTAATGGGCATGGTAACCTGATGGTAACCGAATGGATAGAGTGTTTGCAGATGGGCGTGGCCTTCAGTGCGGGACTGTTATCGACCATATTGGAGTGCATACAAGTAATTGTTAACTGTGCATCGATTAAATAAAAATGTTGTCAAGGTACGCTTAGAAATTGTTAGTTGATTGTAGAAAGTGTTATCTTGAAAAGTAATCGTCATTAATGGTGTCGATCCGTATACATTAACATCTAGTGGTCAAAACACTGACGCACTCCCGACGATTGAGATGTCGGATCTCATGTTTCAATGTAATCTTACTGCGCGCTTGTCAGTTTGAATTAATAAAGATTACGTTCTTCTAGGCCTTCACGCTCACATATATTTGGAATTCTATAAAATGACCTTTTATCCCCCTCTCGGAGACTCGGAACGGTTGCCGCAGCCAACTATTATACGGAAAACCATTTCCACCATTTATAATAAGCGCCACTAACTTACGTATCCAACTTCAACAAGCACTTGTTGGGACTCCAATATGGCGGATTACCTTATATGGCATATGCAAACGAGTCTGTAACGTCGCTGTGCAAACACCCTATGGGTGCTTGGCCTGTCACACGAAGAGTACGAGTTGGAGCCTTCACTCAGGCGACCACTGTTTAAGGACCTTGAGCAAGTCCTACACTCAGCTGCTCATCGCGAAAAAGTTCTGTCGATCGTGTGTGCAGTACTGAACGTTGGACAATATCAAATACAATTATAAAGCAGCTGTACAAAACACTTGGTTGGGCATCAACACAACGCATACGCAACAGTGAGCGAACAACAAGAGCAGGCAAAAGGTCTAATGCCTGGATAATTGATACTGCATATCTAATGTGTATACATTTCAATATATGTTAGACCTATATAGCAGACAATAACAAGCTTTAATTCAAGCTCGGCCTAATCAGAGACCAGGTCGTTTGCATCTAGGCTCCCTATGATCTCCTCTTGTGCAAAAATAAAATAAATCGCATGTAATAGAAACCAGAGCAACTTTACCCTACACAGACTTTTAGAATTATTATTATTTCTATTCCATAATCAAACACCTCCTATAGGGGGCCCCATACCTACCAGTTGCTCAGCCATCAGCACCAACACACCTCCCTACCTTCAATCACTACGTGTACTAACTCCTTACATCCCTTCTCGTTGCCTGCGATCATCAAGTACTGGTCTCTTAGCTGAGCCACGATGCAGAACAGTTATGGACTCGCGTGCATTCCATGCTTCTGCCCCCAATGAATGAAATCGACTGCCACTATTCGTGACTCAAAATCACTTCCTACCTTCAAAAGCGACTCAAACCTCACTATTTCTCCTTGACTTTCAAGCACTTGGATATCTAACTGCATCTTCTCCTAGCGACTGACTATCCGCGCCTCAGAGACTTAACATTTCGTTGTGACCATGCGCGAGTTACAAATTTAATTAATAATAATAATGACTAACTAACTTATTAAGTTATTTCCCGTTTTCTCTAGCGGTTGGATTTAGATGCTCTCTTTCTCCGTCTATCGATATGACTTGATTGTATTTCAAAGGCTGCATTAGAGGGCTACATTTTCCATTTCGCATAAAGCGAAAATGATGGAGAAGTGCAATTTGACTTAACGGCTCATATATGTGCGAATGATAGCGATCTATGATTTGCGACATTGGATTTTATTACCACGGTGTAGTTATCACGAGTGTCCTGAATATAGCGTAGCGGTTTATGATCACGCGTATTCAACTAACGATTCTATTTTGGTGGTCCACTTAGTAGAAGTGGATCGAGTCAAATCGGAGACGATTTGCTTATATCTTTAGACTAATTCTCATTTCCCAGGTTAGAAAATAATTAGCATGCCCAGTAAATCTCTCCCCACGCCTCAGAATCGTTATCAGCAGAACCGCAGGATCCAGCTTATGGTTAAGTTTTTTTAAATGTGCGTGGATAAAGTAGCCTATTATATGTATCTCGTATTGGAGTACTGTATACATCGTAGCAGAGGCGTCTACACCATAGAAACCTTGGAGCAAATGCTCCATCCAAGAATTGGGGAGGGGGAGATCTGTCACTATGTGTGCCACCATTTTAGGGGGGAAGGAACGGGGAGGGGAAGAAGAGGGGAAAAGGGACTTTGCTCCAATGACTTATGGGGGGATAGACGTCTCTGCATCGTAATCGTAAATTCCAAATTTATAAAGCGCTACTTTAGAGCTAACCACTTGGCACCGGCTTCTGCTGTATATTCTGCGTCTGCGGAGTTTCGATGAAAATGCGCTATAGAAATATGCTGTTACAGTTTACAAAACTGTACATTCCGCATTCCACTCTGCCTGTAGAGGAATTGGGGAAACTCGCCGTAATCGTGACCTCCAAATTTCTAAAACGCTGCTCTTAAAAGTTAAGCGCAGAGCACCAGCTTATTCACTAGCGCTGCGTCGTGTCAGAAGGGTTGTCAAGGGATGGCCAAGGGAAGACCCGAGTCCATTTGCCAGAGAAACCAGAGAAAGGGGCTCCGTTTCCTCTCGCCGGTTCCTAAGAGCTCCACTAGGTTGCGTGCTCCCCATTAATTGCCATAGACCTTTCCCCTCACACTATGTTCAAACAGAAATCACACCCCGATGCAGAGTTCTCTGTCTCTCTCACCCCGGTCGTATAAATTCTCGCTCCCTCGATCTAAGATACTGGAGATGTCTGATCAGAGCCATTAACGACCAGACACGAAAAGAAAAACTATTCACATTAGCTGGAAAATTACAATATAATTATCATAAATATAGACCAAAATAATTAATTTGCTCAGGTTATCAGGTTATATATAAATTTTGTGTGTGTGTATGTGTGTGTAGGTGTGTGTGTAGGTGTGTGTGTGTAGGTGTGTGTGGGTTTGAGCGCTTGTGTGTGTGTAGGTGTCGTTGTATAGGTGCGTGTGTATGTGTGAGTATTTATGTGTGTGTAAAACATGACTGTAATATCATGACATGATATACTGATATACTGGGATTGGTACGGTGGCCGAACGGCTAACCTTTTCGTAATCGTAACCTCTGAACTTCTAAAGCGCCACTCGAAGGTCAAGCGCAGAGCCTCTGCAACGATGACCTAGGTTGAAATCCAGGGCTGGTCAGGTGTAGGCCTAATCCTCGCGAATTGTAGGTCATCGGTTGCTGTGAGTGCCTCTTTAAACATAACAACACGCACACAGCTAACATACTCAACCTGCGGTAGGCTGTGGAAGGTGAAACACAGCGAGCCATAAAAGAAATTTCCACTCTTTCAGTCCGGTTTTATCTGACAGACGCCAAGTGCTGTGAAAACGGACAGCGAGCAATTATAGGATCATAAAATCGAACAATTGGTTACGTACTTTTATGGTTGTATAAGTCGACGTCCATCTGTTCGTTTGTACACTTGCGACGCTGGACTATGAGCTTAGGTGTAGTTCGATCTGCGCGTCATTAGCTCATTGGAAATTGAAGGCACGTGTTTCGATGTACAACAAACAGGTAATTGTAATTAGTAACTGCCATTGTGCCGGTGTCTAATGCACAAGGCATCAACCGATGGCACACCAAACTCAAGCCGTAATCAATATCCAGAAGATCAGTCCGTAAGACAGAGAGGCAGCCTGTGGTGGATAAGCAGTATGAAAGAGGTAAGTTTTAAGTTGAGAACGAAATGACACAAGCGATTGAGCAGAACGTGCAGACACAGGGTGAGAGTTGCAAAATGGAGGTCCGACAACCACAAAAGGTAGCTCATCAAGAACAGGTAGGCCTGTAGTTTACAAAATATCGAAGTTCAGGACTGCAGGGAAAGTACCTGGGTAAGGTTGGTTGCGAATTGATAAGCAAAGGCAGCTGCATAGCAAAGGGCGAATGCATGTGATAGCTTCCGTAACCTTGGATTCCTTGACCTCTCGCAACTTGATTGGTCTTCACGGTTGGCTTCTGATCGGACTAAGATTGTCGCTTAATCATTTATGATTACGGCGCTGGAGAAGTCACTAGATTAGACTAGAACAGATTAGATTAGGTTTGGTTAGATTAGATTGGAATAGATCGGGAATGTAAGTGTATACGAAATGGAATGGATGTGTTCTACAAGTCATGACAGTTCATTCGTTGCAAGCCATGTAGACTATAGATATATGGAGGAATGGAATTTAACGTAACGTGGTTTTGTGTACTGTATACATTATTGCAATGTAACTAGATATTTATATATCGCGGCATTACAATACCTGTCGAAGCCTGGATGACGTTAGAGTTGGTTAAGAATGGCAGGTCCATCCACGTGCGAATGGAATATTGGCAGCCTATCCTACTCACCAGCGCATTCTCTCCCAACTTGACAGTTGACAACGGATTGGGCCGAGTTCCTGGTAATCGTAATCGTAAACTTCAAATTTATATAACGCTAGTTAGAGGCGAATCGGAGGGCACCAGCTTATTCACGAGCGCTGCGTCGTGTCAGAGGGAATATCCAGGGATACCAAACGAAGAAGAAAGGTTGCCAGAGACTCAGAGAGATCAGAGGGAGAGGAGGAGGAAGAGAAGCTGCTGAGGCGGGTTTTGCTTTGGACGGGAGAGATTGGAAGACAAAGGAGTGGATGGATGCGATGTCAGTGTTGTGTTGATAACGACGAACAAGGAAATACGAAGGTAACGAAAACAATTGTTAGCAGGACAATGACTGCTCATCCTGATTCTCCATCTTAAACGGATTGATCTTCTGGAGTATGATCATGGGCGTCCGGAGGGGGGCCAAGGGGGCGCATTTGAGTCGCCCTGGATTTTGCAAATATGCTACAAAAATAAAATCTTTTGATTATTATGATTATTACAACAGTCCAAATACGATTTTCAATGCGAAAAAAACAAATAATTATTTGGGTAAAGTCCTTGGTTATTATTTATTTTTAATTGTTTTCCTATGCAATTTTTTTCTATGGAAAAACGTCATTCCCCCCTAAAAATGTTCTTTCCCCCCCAAAAAAAAGTTTTGCGCCCCTAAAAAAATTCCTGCGGACGCCCATGATTATGACCTCATTTACGGCTTGGTCTTGGGGCGCCATCGATTGATGCCTTGCGATTAAGACACAGGCGCAATAGAAGTTACTAATTACAATTAAAATTTCAGATTATATGATTATGATCCGTGAACTGTTCCATTTCAGGGCACAATGACGTCGAATGAGGCACCGTCCGCAGTTCAGTCGGGTGTTCGACTCTCCCGGACGCGCAGCTTTCCTAACGTTGTGACCTCTCTGCTGTTCAACCACAAATCCTGGTCATCGACGGACAATAAAAACATTCCCCATCCGTCCAACCAGAAGCTGACAACCGACGATGACCAGAGAGCCAACAGCAGCAGAGCCGTTTTCGTTTCCGGTTTGCTCGGAGCTCATTACGAACAAGACAGTTTCAACTGGGTAGACCCCGACACGAATTTTTGTAAAGGTGGGTCAACCTGAGTCCCTGATTGTCGTACTGATTGGTTGACTGATTGGCTGACTGATTGACTGACTGATTGACAAACTGATTGACTGACTGATTGACAAACTGATTGACTGACTGATTGACTGACTGACTGACTGACTGATTGGCTGCCTGAATGACTGACTGATTGACTGACTGATTTATTGACTGAATATCTGACTGACTTTCACTCACTCACGCAAGTACTCACTTACCAACCCACCCACACATTCATCCACCCACTCACGCTCAACGTAACAAGGTGACCCACTTTTCTGCTGCTCCAGCATTCTTTGGCGTTGTCTATGAGCATTGAATCAATAGGCTACGTCATCGACAATTGATGACGTAACTTCTAATGTATTGTTGCCAGTGGCAACGGCAACAGCTTCCGGGCAGTTGTTTGTTACTGATTAAGGGAAAGAGGAAGGATAGAGTTGCATCTAAAACAGTTCCAATAGAAATCGAAAAGTCATGCAAACAACACGACAGAGATTAACAAAACTGTACAAGCAACTAATCAGTGAGTCATATCGTATTTTATCCTAAATGCTATTTACTGCTGGTGGCAGAACCAGTTGGAGATTTCAACTATGAGATTCCCACTTTGCTCAGGGCTTGGTGATAAAATCAGATGTGGTAGGTAGTTTCAGGTGCATGAGCGATTTCATCCAGTGGTAGGCCTACCACGAAGAAACTGGAGCAGTAAACCTACAGTTTTCCATCTCATCTACGGTTAGGCCTGCATTAATAATACCGAAGGTTCGTTTAGGCCCTAGGGATCGTTTATACAGGACCTTCACAAAGAGGGGATAGAAGGGTCACCCAAATCCTGACCAATGCGAACAAAGAGTTGTCTTATGTACTGGGGTGATAGAAGTTACCAATTACAGTTACAATTACTTAACTGTTGGGGCGCTGCAGCAACTCGAAATCGGCTGCAGTTATTATCAGATACAGAGGTTGGCCACAGTAGCTGCCCCTTCTACTAGACACTCCATGTACCATATATAAGCCGCGCATCGTGTTATTATGGAAACCGGACTTGGACTTCCCTTGGACTACTCTTTGGAGAACCCCCTCTTATTTGACGAAGCGCTGGTGAATAGGCTGATGCCCTGCGCTTGGCCTTCGAGTGGTGCTTTAGAAGTTTGGATATTACGATTACGATTGTTAGAAAGCATTTATGTTATTGTTAGACCTACAGCTTAAACGATGGTTGAGAGACTTGAGAGACTTGAGAGACGTCCATGCGACAAGAGGTTTTCTCACTCATAGCCTTGAAATGAAGATGAATACCGTCATAAAGGCCAAAAACAGGAAACAATGGTAGCATATGAAGCACAAATTCAATTTAAAAAATGAAAGAAAAACGTCAAGTGCCGCTCTTCGGATGACCCGTAAAAGTTGAGCACACCGCGCGAAGGACAATGAACTTTGCTATTAGCGTTATTAAAGATCTATTAAGCGTCGCTGTCTAATGACCATGAACAAGTAATGGCACTGAGCATTTGCTAGCGATGGACTATATAGTTCAAGGTCCCTTCACAGTAACCGTGTCAGAGGAGGAGCAGGCTCGAACCCGTAGGCCCCTACTCTCCGCATTGCAAGGTTAACCAATCGACTACCGTATCCCACAACTGATCAACGACGCAATAAAGGAATCAATGCCAACATCACCTTTCCGTATTATTATTATTATTATTATTATTATTATTTTTTTTTTTTTTAGCCCCGGGGTATCAAGGATCCCCCAGGTAGATAAAAAATTGTCCGGAGACATATAGAAGGAAAAAAATTATTCCTGGAACGGCCGCGCGAGTTTTTGCTGTGATATTGTTAAGCAACCTAAGAGAGCGACTGCGTTAAAGCGTTGGATGATAATTGATAAGCTTTGAAACAGGAAGCTTGTTTCCCTGTTGTCTCCGGAGATGTTGGTCAGATGCCTGCCTATATCTGCTATCAACGACAGGCCTTCATGGTTCATTGGTCCCAGAGTTTCAATTGCCACCGGAATGAAAATATGTGTGGGCTATTATTATTATTATTATTATTATTATTATTATTATTATTATTATTATTATTACTACTACTACTACTACTACTACTACTACTACTACTACTACTACTACTACTACTACTACTACTACTACTACTACTACTACTACTACTACTACTTCTACTACTACTACTACTACTACTACTACTACTACTACTACTACTACTATTCTATGAAGATTTATAAAGCACAGCTAAATACAGCTGAATACATCGTATATGCGCATGTAGTTTGTGAATGGTTTGGTATGGTATCTGGAAATTTATAAAGCGCCTCTCACAGTTCGAACTATTCAGAGGCGTATGTAGACCTATGACATTATCCTGGCGTTACATAGTAGTTTATATAGCGCTTATTTAGACCAGTCATTTCATTACCGAAATCCTAACAGACGACCGGAAGTCACGTGTTCTTTGGTTGATCACGTGTCACATTCTTGTTTCCTGTTCTGTCGTTTAGCGTCGCCACCGTCGTCATCGTCGTCACCATCGATGCGCAGAAGCGAAACGTGGACGACTTCCTTCCAACGACCGAACGATCTTTCCCAGAATGCATCGCGGCCTACGAACGAAACTTTCGCCGGAAACGGCAGCCGATGCATTTCTGCGACCGGAAGTAGCAGTCTCAGAGCCCTCCAGCGGTCTCTTAGCGAGGTATTCGGCCCAAACAAGGTCGTTATCAACGTACCGGAAGAGGTGCGCCACGAAACACCGGAAGTCGCTATCAACCAGTCGTCAGCGGTCGCAAGAACGTCCACTTCGTTCGCTCAGCCTTCGAGAATGTCCGCACCCTCTACCTCCGACGTCTCCAGAGCCACTCCCTTGACGGCTGAACCCGGTCAAACACACCCGAAATCGGTGCTGAGGCGCCAGACTTCGCTCGCCGCTGTGCCCGAGTCGGATCCAACGCGCGAGGTCCTCCAAAGTTCAGTCCATCCCAACGTCGAAGCTGGACACACGAAGGCGAGGTTCTCGATGCCCGGTGCGTCAGTAGCGACGACTGTCGACGAAAACCAGAATGCCGTCGGTCACAGAAACTTCGAAGACGCACTAAATATGGCGGCCGGGGAGATGACGTCACAGGATCACGTGATGCAGGTTCCGGAAACGGCGTTCAGCCGTCCGTCGAGAAGATTCGGGATAATGGATCTGCTGGGAGGAGCCGGAGAGAGGAAGAAGGTTCGCAACAAGGAGGTCAACCTGATGGCGCCGCAGTCATGGTGATTGAAAACGAACCCAAAATTCCCATAGTGCATCTAACTTCCGCTTTAACTGCAATCCACCGCAAGCCCTAGAAATAACTGGCTGGCCATTATGGAGAATGTAATACCATTAATACATCTTGCCTTCGCAGTTACTTCACCAGAACCGACTCTTCGTTATGGCGACATTGACATCCTTCACTTTTCTTCCTACTTGACTTGTAACTTCTAATCTCCCCCATACTTTTCCACTTTTCCTGGCGTTTTCGCCTCCACTCCCTCGCATATACCCGACCTGTCAGGCTAACATCTGATAGGTACAAAACGAATTTATATTTGCATTTGATTTTTAAGTCTTGTTGGTATTGTAACTCATAATTCATCAAGTCTTGTTCAGTTAATCCGCTAACAATCTTGAGTACCTCGAATCCTTTTAAGACTCTTGTAATACTAAACGAATATATATTGCTTCAGTGTATTTCGCAACACGCATACTAATGTATGTACGTATGTATGGACAATTTATCTAGGCGCCATATAAAGTTAGACTTTGACTAGGCCGCAGAACGTTGCAGTCGATTACCTGAAAAATAAAGTGTCACCATCTTCTTGTTAATGTCTCGAAATGTGTGTACTGTTATTGTTAGGCGTTTATTAAGCACCACTAATTAATGACCAAGCATCAGTCGATGGCGCTGAGCAATCGTGAGTGAAGAACTTTCTCAAGGTCCCTACACGGTAACCGACTTAGGATAGGAGGCTCAAACCCGAAGTACAAGTCGAGCGCTTTATTAAACGATTCGGCAACCATGTCTCACGTGTTGTAAAACCCGAGTATATTACGCAAACTTATTCCATTTCTTGAAGCCATCTTACTCGTTCCTGTTCCCTTCACTGCCATCTAAAAGTAGCGAAAAGACTCATTGAAATGACGCTCCTCGATCCAATTCTCCGCC
The DNA here is from genome assembly GCA_963556255.1 of Allolobophora icterica. Taxonomy (NCBI): domain Eukaryota; kingdom Metazoa; phylum Annelida; class Clitellata; order Crassiclitellata; family Lumbricidae; genus Allolobophora; species Allolobophora icterica. Next base: position 92,585,173 of record OY744603.1, read on the forward strand.
TTCCAAACATTTTCGTCCTCAACGAAACCCGCCTTAGCAACTCGTCTATGGCAAGGGGTCGTCCATTAATTATGTCAACAAAATGGAGGAGGGAAGGGGTTTGAAAAAGTTTGACAATTCTTGACAAGGGGGAGGGGGCGTTAGACAAATTGACGTCAACAATAATTTAATCAAAACGCTACCATTGATTCGGAAAGTCTTGTATAAAGGCCTATAACAGGCATGGGCAACTTCTTTTAACAGAGGGCCGCTCGAAGATTTTAAGGGCAGCTCAGGGGCCGCATGCCAATCGCAGGCTAATTTTTGCCCAAGAAAATAAGACAATATTAATTTTATTCAAACTAACTATTGCGATATAACTGCTACAGTTAAATTTATATTAAACTAAATGAAGATAATTTTTATGATGAAAACATAGCCTAATTATCATAATTACCTGCAGTCCTACACTACAATAGAATACTAAATATGCTATAGGATTTTTCAGTTTGAAAAATACATAAATCTGTTAGTGTACAATGTATCCACTTGCTTGGTGTCCTACATTTAATGATTTTTTTAAAATCTGACACTTCTCACGACATAATTTATCCAGTATGGTTGCTTTAATGTTTGAAGTGGCAATTCAAATTTCACTGGAAAGATTAATTGTCATTTGTTAGTCTGCATCTACTTCTGCATTTTGTTAGTTTCATCTTTGAGAAGAACTGTTGACAAATATAGGTTCTTGGAAACAGTGCAACCATTTTCAGGGCATGAAATCTAAGTGAAGGTAGCTTCCAAAGTTCCGAACCTACCCACTCTGTGGTATTGTTTCATGCAGAGAGTAATTACATTGATGAATGAGTATTACACTAGTTGACCAGACTAGAGGCCGGATTCTTAATAAATAAGAAACAGATGTTTTCATCTCGGCCTACGTACAGAGATCCAGACATTCATATAGGGCCGGATAAAGGGGTCCCAAGTGCCAGACACAATGCTAATATTAAAGACATGCCAAGGGCCGGTTGAAAAGTCCTCGGGGGCCGGATCTGGCCCGCGGGCCGTATGTTGCCCACCCCTGGCCTATAACCTATAAGTCTTGTATAAAGACCTATAACTTTTTTTGTCTGTAATTTATTCAAACGCAATAGGCCTAGTTTCTTCATTTTAAATTATCTTGTTAATTGTTCGAAGATTAATGAGAAAATGCGCTGCATAATCTCTTAAAAGCGAATATCCTGGGTTATTTTTGAAAATTTAATATTTCGTGTTTCTTTTCGATGGAAACATAATTTGTTTTGTCGGGGGGGGTAAATTTTTTTGACATAATTTTATTATGGGGGTCCTTGAATGTTTGAGAATTGTTCGCAAGGGGGAGGGAGGGGGTCAAAAACCACTTAAAATTTGTTGACATAATTAATGGATCACCCCCAACTGAATTCGGATCTTTCCTTGACATCTCTGAAGCACCCTGCTGATACGCTGCAACGCTCGCGAATAAGCTGGTGCCCTGCGCTTGGCTTTAGAACAGCGCTATATATTTTAGAGATTAAAAATTACAATTACGAGAGCTGGATTACTAGATGAATATCCAGCTGGGGCAGTTGATGAAAATAATGGAGCAGCTTAAGACTTCACGGCCTGCATCTAAAATTCTTAATTTATTTTTAGGCTATAATTATAGTCTTTGTTTGCCTATATGTTTAACATTGGCTTACATTGATGATTCTTTCACTCCAGCATAAACATGAAAACAGTCGAGTGCAGTTAACCTATTTTTGCAATTTACCCAGTTATTAAACAGTTTTTTATTGTCAACTTCACATTAGGTACTTCAAAACACAAAGGTAAGACGTCACCAATCGAACATATCAATACATTAAAAGTCCTAGATATAAATGAGGAGCTATGTATAAAGTGGGATAATGTTCATTTTCAATTATAGGCTTAAGGGTACCTGCATGTTTAGTAAGGTGAAAAACATCTCTGATAATGTCAGCCAGGCAGACAGACAGACAGACATATAGACAGACAGACAGACAGACATATAGACAGACAGACAGACAGACAGACAGATCTATAGAAAAGGGCCAAGGGTGGTCAATAAAACTCTCTGATCGAATAACAGTTTCAAATCGTGATCAGTTTATTCTTCGAAACAAAGTCATTGTCATCAGAATAGAATTTCACAGAAAGCCATAAAAGTAGAGAAGGCCATAACATGGGAAACCAGTTCCTTATTTCGACGTTTGAAAAGGCTTAAGTAAAACCAGAGGCCTTAGAATGAGTAGGCCACTACTGCGCGGAATTTGGCTGTCAGAAGGTTGATGGAGGATGGTTTGAACATACAAACATGCATACATATACATACATATACATAGATACACACACATATATACATACATACATACATACATACATACATATATCATACATATTACATACATACATACATACATACATACATACATACATACATGCATACATACATACATACATACATACCAGGGCATATTTTAGCTGTATAACTAGTGGGACAATGTCCCAGTAGTCTTAGGATTTGTCCCAGTAGTCAGACTTATTTGTCCCAGGCAATGTATGTAAAAAGTACAACTAGTGGGACAAATGTTGCAAGAATTTTAAGATTTGTCCCAGTAGTAAAATGAGAAAGGTATGACATTATTGGTTAATGACACTCTGTTATTGGTTGAGAGACCCGAGAAAAGTTGGAAAAGAAGGTGATGACTAAAAAAAAAGGTCATCAACTTTTTTGGAGATGAATTTTTAGAAAAAGTCTGAAAGTTGTAAGTTTGTGGAGATTAATTCCCAAAAAAGTTCTTCGACCAGATCCTGGCCAACTTTCTCCCACACACCTCGGCTGATTTTGTCCCAGTAGTCAAAATTCCTTAAAATATGCACTGATACATACATCATACATACATACACACATGCATGCATACATACATACATACATCATACACACATACAGACATGCATACATGCATAAATACAGACATGCACATACATACAGACACACATACATACATGCGTACATACATAGGTACATACATAGGTACATACATACATACATGCATACAACGTGGTACTCAGAGTGGGTAGATAGATATTAAACTGCTCATTTGAACCAAATGAGCACCCATCCTCACATAATACACAGAAATATGCATGAGGTGCATTGCATGACTAATTTACTATAAATAGGCTATTATTTTAATATTAGTACTACACCTTTATTAAGCGCCACAATCTAATGACCAAGCATTAATCGATGGCGCTGCGCAATTGTGAGTGAAGGATTTAGTCAAGGTCCTTCCACAGTTACGGTTACTGTGGAATAGGCTCTCCACGTGCTGTCCACGTTTAAAGGCGAGCGCTCAATCCAATTGGATACCGTGTCCCACGCCTAATCAAACATACGTGCAATAAAACAATTATAATAGGAATGCTTTTTAATGTAATTAATTATACGGTCGATTGGTGACGTCTTGGCTTTGTGTTTAATGTAACTAATGTGAAGTTGCTAATAACAGTTTAATACCTGCGTAAATTGCAAAGGTATGTTGTTTTCATGATTGTTTTCATGTTTGTGTTTCAGCGAAAAGATCCTTAAACACAAAACTATATATAGGCCTAAGTGGCCGCTGAAGTGTGATGCGAATGCGTGCAGACCTAATATGCGGACGATTAACTTAGGCCTACTTCACATGCGCAGCTCACGCTCATCATGTGAGGTATTTTTACACCTATCGGAATAAATACTCAGCAAACTAAACAGCATGACATGCTTATTTACAGCACACACGAAAACACAAACATAGATAGGCCTACACAGAAACACACTGCACATACACACACACACACACACACACACACTAACACACACACACACACACACACACACACACTATTGTGACGACTTAAGTTTGTCACTGACCTTTCAACTGAGTGTCTTGCACTAAAATCTTGCGATATATCAATAAGTTATCGGTAGGTGGCGCCAGTTTTGGGTTTCGAGGTCACGTGATCTGCCTCGAATTGCGCAGTTGTGTTCAGACGTTGAAGAAGTCCCCAGAGGGCGTTTCGCTGCGGCTATACTGTAGGCCTACTATACTATACTATACTATACTATACTGTGGCTACACTGTGGCTATAGTCACAGCACGCAAGTCAAATTGTGATTGATTACAATACACATGTGGCATACAGATGCCGATCGGTTAGACCGTTAGAGCGCTCGCATAGTAACGCGGAGGGTACGGTGCGTGTCTTCTCTGATTCATTTACTGTGTTGGGACCTTGAAGAAGTCCTTCACTCGCAAATGCTCAGCGCCATCGATTGACGTTTGGTCGTTAGACAGTGACACTTAATAGAGGCGTAATAATTTGAAATAATAATAATAAAAATAGCAACAGCTATAATAATTAAAAAAACATAACAATAATGATAACAACAACAACAACAGAAATAAGAATAAGAATAACAGCAACAACAACAATAACAATAAATAATAACAATAATAATAATAATGTCTGGACAATCCAGCAAGTCAATGTTGCAGTTACTAGCCACCTTAATTGCGGATATGTATATACACAAATACATACATAATTAAAGATACATGCATGCATACATACACGTGTATACACATACATGTATACATGCACACACATACATACATGCATGCGTATATAAGCGGTAATAAACGTTTGAGTAGAATCGTGCATTTAAGATCATCTATCTGAAGACCTTTCGTCATGAAAGCTAGCAAAGTTATTGAATTTCGGAACAGTTAGCTAAGGAAACAAGTAGTAGTAGTAAGTTGCTGTTTAACGACGCTGTGTCATAACAAAGATGATTAGCGTCGCCCTGCTCCTTTCTCCAGGCTTGGGACTGGCACTACCACAGCTATGTATTTATATAGCCTAACATTAGAATATCTAATGTAAGGTGTAATACGCCGATTATGTCATCGTTCGTTGTTGTAAACAAACTGTATGTGATAGAATTATATCTAGACTATTTTACTATTTATTTTTTCCTATTTGGTCAATTTTAATTAATCATTATCTCGATAATGATAACAAAATTATCTGTTTTTTGGCATCTTGTAACTATTATTATGATTTATTATTACTACCTTGTTTTATAATTCTTTGTTATAGACAATTAGGTTTTCCTAATACATAACTGTGACTTACATGTAAACCAAAGTGCGGTTAGCAGTTGGTACAATTAAATAATAATAATAATAATCTTCGTTTAATATCTTCAAACTGACAACAACGCAGTATGATTACAAATCAGTACATGTTATGCGATAAATCTTAACTACTAACAGAACAGACAGCCTGCAATACACGGCGCAAAAAAATATATAAAGGATATACTTACTTACTTACTTACTTACTCACTCACTCACTCACTCACTCACTCACTCACTCACTCACTCACTCACTCACTCACTCACTCACTCACGCACTCACTCACTCACTCACTCACTCACTCACTTACTTAAACGCAGCCTACTATTTCATTAATATAACATTCGCAATAGAACAACGTTTATTCATATTAGAGGAGACTTGGCACCCTTAATACTAAGTAATTATCGTATGGAGAAAGTCATTTCAACCTACTTCCTGTGTGATTCTCTCAATACGCTGGTACCCTGCTTGCTATTGTTATGTCAGTAAGTAGATAGATAATTACTTAGTTACAAGGGCGCAGTAGCATCAAGGGTCTCCTACTTAATTAATCTTAAGTCGCTTTCACTTAAATATGGCGAATATGACGCTTAAAATAGGTATCTAATTATTTTTGAACAGTTCTCACCGTTCGCAACCGGCATTTTTCAGCTGAGAAGTACAAAGAGAGATTGCAGTGTTAATGCGCTTGACAAACATATACCATGAGTTGTAAGCTATTTAGTGGTGTTCAAGCAAAGCATTGTATTCGACGTTTAATAAAAACATGTTGTATCGACATTTCGCGGCTGCTAGGGCAGTTGAAGTTGGCATTATCTTGCGCTTTGCTAGTCTGCAGATTCTCTTTAAAGATGCGCTCTATAAGTACCGCTTTGTCTACGCATACGTTATTTCCAGGACTGTAGTGGTAAAATTAGAGGTGAGTACACGCTACCGGTTACTTTTCCTAAACAAATTAGAGGTGCGTATACGTTACGGTATTTTATGAGTATACGCTACAGTATTTTAATATAAATAAATATTAATTTTTTGTGAGGTGAGTATACGGTCTCTAGAGGCGAGTACACGCTGTATACCCGCGTATACCCTCGACTACAGCCCTGGTTATTTCTCTTACGTATATTCAACATTTCAACGCAGTAATTCGACAGCTTCACATAAGTCATTTTCAGCTTATTATATTTATTAGACGTGTGCATACGTATGGGATTTTGCATACTCGTTTGTTTAGTGTATGAATTAGATATAGAATTGTTAAGTGATACAAGGTGAGGAAAGGTAAGAGAAGGTAAGGTATAGGGTAAAACTGTGACGAATCGTTATGTATTAGGCTACTGCTGGATCTATAGCCTATGTAGCGAAGGAGAGTCAGTAGAGTTGGTATCTCTGTGTCCAAGGAAATAGGAGACCCTTCGGTCCCGAGGTTCCGTACGACGATGCGATCCCATCGTGCTTCTCATGCGCTGGACCATTTTCTGGGAACAGTCTACCACTAAACTTATAACCTATCTCGTCACAGACAGCTCAATAAACATTTTGAAGCCATCTTAAGACACCTCTATTTTGAGATCTATCAGATTACCGTATAATGTTAAGCGCCGTAACGAAGTTCTGCGCTTTTGAGATATCCACATATAATGCTTACACACATATATTCATACATTCATACATTACACTGTGCTTACCTAATCGTTGCAAAGTACCGAGGCAGTCTTAAACGAAGCTGTCATTGATTACTCGAAAGATTGGTCATGTAGGTAGGTAGCTAGCTTCTGCCAAAAGACGCTGTGTCACAACAAAGTTGATTGGAGTCGCTCTCCTCCTTTCTAGATGCTTGGGACTGGCACTACCGTATACAGCAGTGGCAGAGTTAACCTGCGGATTAATAGTATCTAGTGTTTAACGATGTCCTATGACGTAAAGGCTCTTGACGTTAACAGGTGAATTTTCGACCAACCCAATTGCATCAGCTCAGTCAGTTGCTGTTTAACGACGCTGTGTCATAACAAAGACGATTAGCGTCGCCCTCCTCCGTTACCGGTACCAGTTTTGGACTAATGCTACTAGAGTAGGAGCAGTGGCGGAGTTTTAGCTCCATTATCAAAGAATTGACAAACATAATTTTATATCATCAGATGCAAGCGATTTAAAGGTGTCCAAGCAGAGTTGTCTTCGACGTTCAGTCAAAAACAGTTCTTAAAGAAATTCCGGGCCCCTATAGGCAGAACAGTCACGGGTCCCTAAACTATCTTTAGGCTTTATGAGAAAATTGAAGAAAACACAAATTGAAATAAAAGAAAGTGCGGGTACGACCGTTCGATATTATATTTATATATACAACTACGATTTTATTCAGTAATATCATATTTTAAAATGCATAAATCATAAACTTTGTATAACTGATTATAATATTTTTCATAAGTTTATATTTGCCCCACCTGCCCCTCCCCCTCTCTCGGCGGCCCTGACGACATCTTGCAGCTGTCAGTGACTTTATTTATTACGCTCGTCAACAGTGGAAAAACTTTGTAAGTTGTGGACTCTTTCTGATCGAAGTTCGGTATAGGAGCTTCAGTGTCCAATTCATTTGCAAGCAAACACTTAATCGGCAGAGGACTGTTATGTGTGGATGGGGGATTTTTACTTCAATTACCAGTGGACTCTATCGGAAACGACAAACGGCGGTTTTAAGCTTTATGCGTAGGCTTTTCGGCACCATTAGCTGTATACGATACGTCAAAATCAAAGATTATGGAGACAGACAGACAGACAGACAGACAGACAGACAGACAGACAGACAGACAGACAGACAGACAGACAGACAGACAGACAGACAGACAGACAGACAGGCAAGCAGGTTAGTAGTTGTTTAACGACGCTGTGTCATAACAGAGATTATTAGCGTCGCCCTCGTCCTTTCTTCAGCCTTGGGACTGGCACTACCATAGGTGAGGTACTGGCGAAGTTAAGCAGGCAGACAGGCAGACAGGCAGACAGAGAGAAAGACAGAAATAGAAAAAACAGATGACACTTGTCCACATACTTGCATACTTGAATACGTCCATACATGTTTGTATTTGGTGGATTTGTATTAATGTATGTATACGACTATAAATACATAGGCTATGTACAAATCGTCTTTTCTCGTTTGTTAATAGGCAATGTGAGGGTGAACCACGCTAGCCGGCAAATTATGTTGCCAGTCTAATCTAATGACTTCTATAGCGCCGTTATAAAAATACCAAGTCTGCATTTCTTGCAATAATCAACTAATTGAGAAACTGGTGTTTCAATTCATGCTAAAGTGGATGTAAACGGATTTATAGGATGCCACAGAATATCGTTAAAGACTCGTTTGTATTAAATAATGGTGTTTTCTAGACACCTTTAAATCGCGGTAGACGACGCAATATATAGGCCACTACCTTAATTTCTTTAATCGATAGTTATGGGCATGTGTTACATAATTGATAAATATGAATGAAATAAAATATATAATTATTGCGCCTTAGAACCGTATTTAAAGGTGTCTAAACACCATTATTTAATGGCAGCGAGTGTTTATTGATATTCTGTGCTTATTTTGTTCAATCGATAGATATATTACTCCGCCACTGCTCGTACTCTGGCAGTGCCAGTCCCAAGCGTGAATGAAGGAGGAGGGCGACGCTACTGATCTTTGTTATCACACAGTGTCGATAAACTGAAGCTACTACTATTATCGATAGATACAGAGGCGTAGCGACCGCCCTCCGTACCCTCCGACCGGAGGGGGCCCCGCAAGGAAGGGGGCCCCTAAAAGTGGCAAAAAATAACCGTGAACGGCGTGAAGTCATTATGATACTGTTTTGATACATCACATAATACTATTAGCTACGTCATCAGTTGTCTGTCAGAGGCGCGTTTACACGTAGGCGCACTAGGCGCCCGCCTAGGGCTCCCAAATCTCGGAGGGCCCCCAAACGAATGAAAATATTTTTTTCAATTATAAAAAATAAAAATTTTCAATTTTGAATTATTTTAAATATAACCTATTTTCTATTTTTTACACTTTAGCATTCCCATAAAAGTAGGCACTATCAGGGCCGTCATTTCAACTTTTTTTCAGGGGGAGGGACGTCAAAAAGGAGGTTAAAAATGTTTACCTTTTTTAGGTCTTTCTTCGAAATTTGGGGGACAACTGTGAAAAAAGCTATGCAAAACTCTAGTTTTGTTAATAGTATAATAATTCCATGAATTTGAGTATCTTTTGTAAAAAAATTTACCCCTTTCTTCTTCCTCCTTTTCTTGTTCCATCTTTTTCATTTTTTCCCTAGGCCCTATGTCATTGTAAAATTTAAAATTGTTTTCTCCATGTGGGCTAATACAAGTTCAGAAGGGCCCCGTAAAATGTTTGCGCCTAGGGCCCCGTAAAATGTTTGCGCCTAGAGCCCCGTTTTCTGTAAACGCGCCTCTGTTATCTGTTGGCTAGCCTACACCATTTGTCTGAATGTCTGTCGGTCTTTCGAATTTTAGTTGGACCCATTCAAAGCATATTGTATATTACCGCATTCCAGTTTCTGAATTGTAAGGGGCCCCCGGACGTATGTTCGGAGGGGGCCACGTTCTTTGTTGCTACGGCTCTGGATAGATATGTGTATTGCAGGCTGTCTGTTCTGTTAGTAGTTAAGGTTTATCGCATAACATGTACATGTGCAGCGCAGTGCGTTTGTAGGCGCTTAATTAAAGAATAAATATTATATATTATTATTATGTTGAACACTAGACAATACAGATGAAATAGTATGCAGTGTTTGGACACCTTTATATCGCTTTAAAAGGCGCAATATATATCTAATTTTCATTTCCGCAATATATGCGTTCTTTTCAGCCACTTCGGAGCATTTTACTAGTGTACAGTGACTGTAGAAACAGTGTAGACAAACATTATAGTTTCTCTCAGCTTCTATTAGATCAGTTCCTCATATAGCGGCGCTAAATGAAGTTTCAATTACAATACAATTACAATTACGAACAGTGTCTGAATGATTTTTTTCCTAAAGAAGAGAGTTTATGTCGACAAGTCTTCGATCGTCGTTGAAGTGGTTCTGCTAAGGAATGTTTCAGAGGCAACTGTAGCCCTATACAAACACGAATCGTGCGCTTTGACTCAGGATAATCAGCGGCAAGTGCTTCGGAATCGACTCAGGATACACGGGGGGCATAAAAATCGTCTGCAAATCTGTTTAGTCGGCGACGAGGCCTTCATTTCTGTCGGTGCGAGACTTCGACTAATGCTGTCTATTTCTATGGCACCGCCGGCAGAACTGATTTCGTCCGATGCGATTATCGACGCTAAGAAATTAAACCACACCCATCTGGCAAGTGGAGAAGGCGCCAAAGCTAAAGGACAATCGAAGAGACAGTCGTCTAGTCTAACACAATCATTTCTATAGCGCCTTTATAATAATGTCCAAGACATCACTAGATGGTCAGTTTGAGTGAAAACGCAAAAAAATCGCAATTCATTGGGGCAAGCCAGATCGAAATCCTATAGATGAGGGAAACTAGGGCCTTTAGGAAGGCTGTAAGTTCAGAGATATAGATATAACTGTATATTATTTTAGACTTATAACCATGGTTATAATATTGCATCGGTTTTCCAGCTGTGCTACTTTTTCACTACTGCGTGCATTGTTCTTGTTAAGTGTGGGCGTTTGTCTTGCGTTGATAGAGATTACTTACTTACTTACTTACTTACTTACTTACTTACTTACTTACTTACTTACTTACTTACTTACTTACTTACTTACTTACTTACTTACTTACTTACTTACTTACTTGCTTACTTACTTACTTACTTACTTACTAAGGCTACGGTGGTATAGAAGCAGGCTAAGGTGGGTGGAAGCAGGCTAAGGTGGGTAGAAGCAGGCTAAGGTGGGTAGAAGCAGGCTACGGTGAGTAGAAGTAGGCTGAGGTGGGTGAAACAGTCTATTGTGGGTCAACAATATCAGTCTCTGCAAGATGTCAAGGGGTGACGAATGCGTGAAAGTGGCCGAAAGGTGAAACCCCTTATAGAAACAACTTTTCGTCCAATTTTCAAAAAAATTATCGGTTACTCGTGATAAAGCAGCCGGGGGTGGGACTCCAGGTGTCCCCCACCCCCAGGTGGCGTCACCTAAGGATCTTGCCCTGATTGTTGGCGACGGATCAATGAAGGCAAATTTTCTCAGCTGTCTCTCTCCGGATTCTACAAGTGTCTCCGGTCCTAACGATCGAGTTTCTATGAGCGGAAACAGAGAACGGGGAGAGTATATAACAGCGTTCAGAGCAGAGTGTCTATCTGTATGTCTGCCTGTACTGAACGTGCGTACAATGTCCCATTCGAGACAGACAGACAGACAGACAGACAGACAGACAGACAGACGAAAGGACGGATAGACAGATGAATGGTTGGGAGTTGAAAGCAGTGTGCGGAGATTATATACATGTATATGCAGATATAATATGTATATATGTATGTACAACTAAATAAGCTTGACTATTCACTGCTGGCACTCAAGTTTCCTTCTTCTACCTACTCCTCCAGTGTACGCGATCTGGGTGTCACTCTTGACTCCTCCCTCACCTTTACTGAACATATCTCGACTTTGACTCGCTCCTGCTTCTTCCAACTGAGACGACTGAGAGCTATCAGGCGATCCACTATACCTACTGTCTTTACCTCCATTGTACATGCATTCATTTGCTCTCGGGTTGACTACTGTAACTCTCTCCTCCTCGGTATCCCCATGCTACGGCTCTTCCCCCCCTCCAGTCAGTCTCAAATGCTGCTGCTAGGCTCATAGCACGTCTTCCTCGCTTTGCTCATATCTCCACATATATGATTGAAGTCTTACACTGGCTCCCGATTACTTCGCGTATCCAGTATTAGATCCTCCTTCTGGTTTCCAAGTCCCAGCTACGGCTTGCCCCTAAATATCTCTCTGACCTTATGCGGCAGCCTCTCTCTGCAACTTCGCTCGTCCTTTGCGCTCTACTGGCCGTCTTGATCTCTTTGTCCCTCGTACTAGGACCACTCTGGCCCAACGTCGAGCTTTTGCTGTAACAGGTCCCTCTGCCTGGAATGGTCTTCCATCTCGACTTCGAACTAAACTCATGATGGGAATCTCCCCTGCATCTACTCGCTTGCTCAAGACGTTTCTGTTTCCACGGGGCTCATGCACTGAGTAGTTTATACTGCGAGAGGCGCCTTATAAATTACTAGATACGATACGATACGACATAATATTTTATACATATGTGTTTATATATCGTTCTCTCTCAATTAGTTTCTATGTTTCTCCCTACTCCCTTAGCTTGCGCTAGACTGGTCCTGAACACACAGACAGACGCATTGCTAAGACTGCACGCAATATCCTCTATGTCCTCGGAGACCTCAGTTCGAAGAACCCTTACGCGGATTTCACCCGAAAGTCCTTGATCTTCGGGTCTCTTCAGAGAGGCAACTCTGCGGCCAGTCTCGAAGTCCCAGATGACTCCCTCTTCTCCGAGGGCGGAACCAACGAACATTTCGTCGGAGGTTAGGGCCAGTCCAGAGTGTGCATCCTCGAAGTTTCTCTGCCACTCCACGTGGTGCTCGTACAGATCCTCTTCTTCGTCATTCGAGTCTGTTTTTAAATGAACAATGAAAACCGTTTCAAAATAATATCTGAAAATAGAAGACAGCTCAAGGCACTATCATTATTGTCAGTATTATTACTCCTTTTGTTTCCCGAGGTACAAATAATCCATCAGGAGTCAGATACTAAGTAAGTGAAAATTAATCTCTGGAGTGACCATATTTGTCGAGACCCGGAAGTGCAAAAGTGTTGCGGAAGGCGGCTGCTTTGAAGCGCTGGATTGTCACGGTTAACCGTTGGAAGAGAAAACTGGCTCAGAAGACGTTCAAGGCCCTTGACAAATGTTATTCCGTTAGCACTGATTGATGATATTATTACTATTATTATTATTATTATTATTATTATTATTATTATTATTATTATTATTATTATTATTATTATTATTATTATCATTATAATTATTATTATTATTATTATTATTATTATTATCATCATCATCATCATCATCATCATCATCATCACCACCACCACCAACATCATCATTAGCATTATTATTATACATTTATTAAGCGGCTTTGTTACAAGGCGACATCTTACAGGACCTATATTCTGGAACCCTCTCCCTGTCTCTATCTGTTCTGCACAGTCGCTTATGTCCCTCTCAACTTAAGACTTACCCTTTTCAAATTGCTTGTTCATCATAGGCTGCTCATCTGCATTAGCGCACTGATATACTGACCTGATTACGGCTTGGTTTTGATGCGCCATCGAGTAATGATGCCTGGTGCATTTGACACCGGAGCGATAAGAAGTTACTAATTAATAATAACAATAATAATAATAATAATTATTATTATTATTATATTTATTATAGTAGTAGTAGTAGTAGTAGTAGTAGTAGTAGTAGTAGTAGTAGTAGTAGTAGTAGTAGTAGTAGTAGTAGTAGTAGTAGTAGTAGTAGTAGTAGTAGTAGTAGTAGTAGTAGTAGTAGTAGTAGTAGTAGTAGTAGTAGTAGTAGTAATGATGATGATGATGATGATTATGATGATTATTATGACGATGATGACGACGATGACGACAATGATGACAATTATGACAGTTAATAATAATGTTTACTTCTCTGATGCCTGTGGTAGATGGCAACCTTTCCGATCGACCTTTCGGTGGAGACGACCAGTTGCCATGGAAACCGTCTTTTCCCTGTTCCCTTCGTCGAAAACTCAAGACCACAGACGTTGAAGTTCTTCTCCCTCATCGTCCACAGGACCGCCAATGTCTCCGCACAGCACAGCAACACCATGCCCGGCTCGAAGCGGAGCGGGTACCCGGTGGGGTACCCGAACCCAACGGCCAACTTGGACCCGTCCGGGGTAAACGCCAGGCCCCTTATTCCGAACGACCGCTCACTCAGGGAAGTCGTCGGACCTCGACGATGCTGGTCGTAAGTGGGGAGTGCCCTGATGATCAGTTCTCCGACTGTTTTCGTGCAGACTGGACCGATCTCTTCATCGAAGGTTCTCGTACCGAGGCAGCCCTCGAGTACCTCCGAGGTCCGCCAGACCTTGACCGTACCCCTAGCGCTCCTATGTATCGACAGCTTGGAAGCTACGTCGAACATCATGAAGCAACACCCGCTTGCAAGTGTTTTACCGTCGGCGCTGCTGACCAGGGTACGAATGGGGTTCGGAACGTGGAGTGCCAAACGGTTCATCCGTTTCGAGGACACGGTGTTACCATGGTAGCACAGTTCCAGTTTCCAGGTGACGAGGTGTCCCCGCTCGGTGGCTGCAAGGATGACGAGGATGTCGTGGTTCGGCTGGTGGTCGGTGGTGACGCAGAGAAAGCTGTGGACGGCGCTGTCACAGTTGAGCACCTCGACCTGTTAATAAGACCGAATCTTTGCTCTACAAGGCTTCTTTTATCGTTTATTCTATCCAAAATAACATAACATAACATAATCCAACATAGCATAATTTAACATAACATCATTTAACATAGCACACCATGACGTAACATAACTTGATTTAACATAATATAACATGACATTAACGTAGCACATGATAATGGAGTGGAGTTCGAACCTGAGTAAGTAGCTGACGATGCCAGACCCGAATCGTTGAGTCGAGGGAAGAGGTGATGATGTGAGCCAACAAAACCTGAGAGTGAGTGATCGTGTTAGTGTGTCCAATCAAAACGCCGCGGAAGTCGCCAGACAGAGGGGAACTTCCGGCGGACAAGGCGTCTGCGTTTGCAGAGGCGGCGGAGACTTGGTCAGCACCTTCTTGCAGCGGTACCCTGAAGACAGACGTGTAAGTGGAGAGCACGTCTGCCTGCGCCGTAGGTGGATACCTCTGTTCCGCGTCGTTCACTTGTTGCGCAACAGACGAAGTCAGTTCTTCAATGACGTCACCTTGAGCCTCTGACGTCATCGACGACGCCTTCGTCGCGTCACGCGAAGCAGACGAGAGTTCCTTTCGTGCAACGTCGGCACAAGCGCGTGACGTTGGCAACAATGACGTCGCTTGTTTGTTTGCGGTGGAGAATCTAGGCTCTTTCGATACGGTGACGTCTTTGCGAGTGACGCCGATGACGTTGGGTGACGTCATCGAAACCACTCGATGTTCATCGGTGGTGACGACGAATTCTCTTTTCGTGACTGTTACGTCATTGTGACGTTTGGTCTCGTGTGTTGTTTGAGGACGAAGCGGAATTATGTGTGTCGATAGTCTACCAGTGGGCGTAGCGCAGTTCATCGTATGGTTATTTCTCGATATCTTCATTCCTGTTTCTTCAGACAACTTGATCCAGTACACTTCCTCAGTTATTTTTCCAGTTCCACTCTCTCCCGACGATTCATTGCAATCCGTCGACTCCTGTCCAGATCTTTCCGCAAGCCTTAACATCTGGAAAGTGTTTCCACTTCCATCTCCGCTTCTGCATCTTGACGCTTTTCCGGCTTTTCCATTCCCGTCCACCAGGACCTCACGAGTAATCCTTCCACTCCCACTTTTCCCACTCGATGCCATCTCCTCTCCAACTGCTCCTCGACTTCTATTGTTTCTACGGTCCGCTGTCTTTCTTCCAGGATCTGGACTCATTCCACTCTTTCCAGGCCCGTGTTTCCTGGTGGAGGAGCTACAATCACTTCCACTGGACACTCCTGCATCAGCCATCGATTGCAAACTGTGTCCTTGGAACATCCCAGATTCCTTATCGACAATGAAAATGGAATTCTTCTTCTTCCCAACTTCTTCGTCCAATCCCACAGTTTCCACCCGCTTCCCTGTTCCCTCTTTTCCTTTCCCGTCCACGGCTTCGTCTTCCCAGCAGCGTAATGCTCTGGGGGTTAATTCCTCTGAAACGAGGGACCTGTGGGAGACTGACCTGTCATGATGAAGGTCAGTATCCGACCAGCTGACCCCCATTGTCCTGTTTACAGAGGGACGTGTCCCATCGTGGGGTCCCTTCGATTCACTCCACATCTTCACCGGATTAATCACGTCTGCAGTCTTCGCGTCGCCTGCCATGAATTCAATGTAAAACTCCATAAGGTAAATTAAAACAACACAAGGTAAAGTACTAGTCAGGTAAGGAAAAGAGTAAGTAGGACAAAGTAAAGCATTGAAATGAATGGTTAGGCAGTAGGGTGGGACAAATACCGTGCCATGTGCGTAATTTACGGGGATACACGAGGCTACCCGTAACCCCACTTTTTGGACTGGAAGGTGCCGTACCCCAACTTTTCATACCCCATTGTTTTGCCCATTGTTATTTTATCTGTGTAAGCCCTTGAGATTTAAAACAATTACCAAACATTATCATCAGTGTGATCGCCATCATCACCACTCTCATTGTTACTATTATGTTTTACTAAACGAGGTGACAGTATATTATCTGTGAAATCACAATGCAATTATTACAAGAGGCTGCTACTGCAATACATCCTCTGTGAACATGTAATCACAATGCAATTATTCCCAGAAGTTAAAAGAGGTTGCTACGGCAACGTGACCTCTATGAAATCACAATGCCATTATTACAAGGCGTTGCTACGGAGATATAGCTTGTATGAAATCACAATGCAATTATTACAAGACGTTGCTAAGGCAATATATCTTCTATGAAATCACAATGCAATTATTACAAGACGTTGCTAAGGCAATATATCTTCTATGAAATCACAATGCAATTATTCCAAAAGGTTAGACAATCGTTGCTACGGCAACGTGACCTCTACGAAATCACAATGCAATTATTACAAGAAGTTGCTGTGTGAAATCACCATTCATTCTGAAAATTTATATAGCGCCCCTTA
Source organism: Allolobophora icterica (assembly GCA_963556255.1). Classification (NCBI taxonomy): domain Eukaryota; kingdom Metazoa; phylum Annelida; class Clitellata; order Crassiclitellata; family Lumbricidae; genus Allolobophora; species Allolobophora icterica. The sequence goes on from OY744603.1 coordinate 92,602,303, forward strand.
AAGATATCTACTCAGGAGCGCTCCCAGTCCATTGTATTTCAGTTGATTAAACTGTGTTGGTGTTAATTAGTGTCCCTCGAACATGGAAGACCGTAGCTTTTGCCTAAGCGGTCGTAGGTTGGGTAGTTGCTGAATTAATTGTGAGTCATATAGCAGGGTATATAAGATAGGCTACGCTCTCTTGTGGCAAACGACAAGTTAAGCGATCTCGATGTAAGGTACTTAGGTAAGATTATGCTATGTCAAGTCATGTAGCCTTCAAGCTTATTGTTCACGCGTGAGAGCTCCTCATTATGTCGTGAGAGCCCACATGGGTCCCATCTAATACCCATGGCAGAGGAGGCTCTGGAAAAATGCTGTTTACATGTCCAGCAACGAACACAACGGACGGCGGTTTAAATTCACATATTAAACATTTTTCTCTCATCTGCAATTACTACTTACAGTTGGAAGACAGTGTATGCTTAAATTATACACTATAATGTGGCTGTAGAGCAGTTCTCAAACTTCTCATTCTGGCAATCATACGGCTTCCTGCTACATAATTCCTCTGTAAAATTGGTAAAAGACTTTGTAAGCTGTAGGCTAAGTAAACTTGCTACTTTTGTGCATAATTCTTGGTGCGATCACAACTGCCTTTGAAATTGCCTGTTTCCTGTGCAATCGTTTACTTCTATGCAGAGTTTTTGATAGCTGCTTAAAAGCCTTTAAATTTAAGTTGGTAGGGGCCTATACATACATACACACATACATGATGCATAAATACATATATATATATATATATATATATATATATATATATAAACATATACATACATACATACACACATGCATACATGCTCACGCAAATACATAATATAAACATATGCATACATATGCACACATACATGCATACATAGACTCATACATTTATACATACATGCAAACCTACATACTACATACACACATACATACATGCATACATACATACATACATACATACATACATACATACATACATACATACATACATACATACATACATACATACATACATACATACATACATACATACACGCATGCATGCACACATAGACTGCTTAATAGACTGTGTAAGCATCCCTGACACTAACCATAAGTATGTGTGTCTGTTGTTATCAGTGCCTACTTTAAGAATATAATATGTCTGTGTGGCATCTTACTGTTCCTTTCGGTCTCTAGGTGGCGCTTTGCCAGCTTTTCCTCGAGATACGCGGCGCAAAAACGTACGACATTTCCCGGTTTTCTTCTGATCAGCGTCTCATTCAACTCTCGCGCCAGCCTCGCAATTTCTCGAGATTTCGTTGCATCGTCCGTCGGCGGCCATTTGCTGATTGCGGAGACCGGCCTTCGAATCATCTCGCGGGAAATCGTAGAGATGGCCGATCATTCACCACATGACGCGTACTCTACTCGTATTTACAGCTCTATGGTAGAGCGCATTCCTCCATGTAAATTGCTACGTTGTCAGCTGCGATTTATAAGGGATGAACTGTTTTAAATTGTACCTCTGCGGCGTTCAGTGTCGCTAATGTTATTGTTTTTGCATGATTCAGTCACCGCTAGCCCTCCAACGACTTCTTACATTCACATTCAAAAAGTGTTTGCGACGACGAAATAAAGCCTTCTAGGCAGAGGAGTAAGCGCTATATAAACATTTCAAGGAACCAGATAGTAAGATGGCTGCGTCCTACCTGCATTAGGATAATGATGTTTGTTCGAGTATATTGTCGTAGATGGCTCGAAACTTTCTCGCGTTTGGACAAATTAATTCAGTCGACGGTGGACCGTGTTACATCAAGCGTGGTGCTTTGGTTCAGTGAATGCTAATGGCATTCGATTTTATCGATCCGCAGTGGGAGGAAGAGGATCGATGAATATCGAATCCGGTGTATACACAGAACTGGAAAATCGTTGCGTTCTTATGAACACCAAGTAATGTAAACTTGGTTGTGAAGACACGTGACAGAACTGGGGTCAGAGCATGCGTGCAGCAACATGGCACTGCAGATGAAGAACTAATTTTTTCGTGGACTAAAATGTTCAGATGCACATTTCCATGCATGCACGTTGTTGGCTGTATAAACATTTTTCAATTAATTTATATAGCATGTATTTTTAATTTTTTACACTCATTCCAGTTAAATTACAATCTCTATTGAATATAAAATAAATACATTACATGAAATTTAAGTCCTTTAAATTCTCATGACGAACATTTAAATTCTTATACGTTTATTCCTACGAAACTTGTAGGCCTATTTAGTTAAAATTAATTTATCGACTAACTGCTTCAGTTTCCCTTCCTATTAACTTTTCAAATAATACTATTTTACCATATAGGGGCCTACGTGTAAAAACAGTCAATAAGAACAGACAGCCTTAGACCTATAGGCCTAATAATATTAAAATTTATCCGGCTAACTTGTAAATTAAAGGGATATTGCAATCTGGAAATTAAGTCTTCCCCGAAACAACTGTTTCGATGTTGAAAGAGGAATCTTTATGCGTAATGGTTTAAGAAGGATCTCCTCTTGCACAAACATTTAAGGGATAGTGTTCCCTCTGCTCCTCGCAGTGTTTGCCCCAGCGCCAGATACGTCGCCAGTAGGCCTACCGTGACGAACACAATTGTGTCCGCTGTTGACAGACATGATCTTCTGTTCGATCGGTTTACGAGACCACATGACTCATTGTTGACAGCCTGATTCAAATGTAACGACTCGTCATCTGCATGAACTATAGCCTACCAGGCGAAGGTCGAAACTTTCGACGGTTAATTAGGCCAGGCCACTAATTTCTATCCCCTCACCCGCCTATCGATTTTGTTTTGACTAAGTACCTGTGAGTAAGCAGGTTCTCGCGACTTTTGGGCGCTGAATAAATCTCGAGATTACGATTACTATTACTGATGAACAGTGATGATTGGGTAGTAGGCCTACGGTGGCCATAATGTGTACTGCTGAATCGTAGCAAAATGACTCGTAGAGACGCATCACAGTCAAATAGAGGTCACTGTGAAACTGGAACTAAACTACGCAAACATTATGAAACATAATTAGGCCTATGGCAACTAATTGCCATGGCGGCAAAATTATATGAAACAGGCCTAGACTAGACATTACTTCTAGCTAACCTACACAGCAATAGGCCTAATAGTCGCAATGCACTGTGACTTGACTTTGAGATCGAAAATGCAGTGCAATCTAAATGATGTAACCTAAAAAATACAGTGTAAATTGAAATGACAGTGTAAATTGAAAACACAGCGTGGACATAGGCCTACCATAGTTTACAGACTTCGTATTCTTAAAGTTATAGTTGTGTACAGAGGCATAATGTGGCATATCTGTCCTAGTGAGCATAAGGGTATTCGATAGGTGGCGCAACATGCTACACTAAGTTTAAGGTAAAAAAGATCTTCAAGGTGGCTTTGAGGTGTATAGTATTGTATATTCCTTTTGTTTGTGCTGGGACTAGCATTTGCAAATGTTAGTCCCCGGTTTGTGGGGTTGTATGGCTGGATGGATAGGTCATTGTCCTGTGACTCCTGTTGAATGACTCTAATAGGAGAGATAACAGGAACAGAAGGGGGTATTTCTTTCTTTTTCTGGCAGAAGCGATTGTAGGCCTATTGCCTAGAGTTTGTAAACTTTTGGGTATCTGCTTTGAACTCTTGAATAGATTGACCCCTTTGGATCTTGACCTGGAACCGATTCCACCCACCCCCGCCTACCGATTGTCATTTGATTGAGCGCATGTGAGCAAGCTTGTTCCCGCGACTTCGCTTTGTGGGCGTTGTAGAAATTTCGAGATTACTAACTACTAGTACGATGCCCTATAGACCTTTCGCCAGGGTGGTGCAGGGAATAGTTTCCTTAAATGCTCAGTTGATTGATTGATTGATTGATAATATTTTAATATAATAATATTAATAATAAATAATATTTTCGTTTAATATTTTCAAACTGACAATTACGCAGTATGATTACAAATCAGTATGAACGGATGATCACAAGTTATTACAAGAGTCGAATTTAACTGTATACGGCAGCCATCCAAGGCGCCCATCACGTCCTACATCTCATTTTTAACAACGCGCCATCTCGCGAATGAAATAGGCTGAGTGGACCTTTTTGATTGATTGATTGATTGATTGATTGATTGATTGAATAGAGCAAACCGTTTATCTTATAATGTACTAGTCAGCTTGTTTTCCTCAATAAACGAATGTTGTATACAATATGTATTGTAATAATAAGCCTAATGATCTCTGTCTGTTCCGTTTATTAGTTAAGATTTATCGCATAGCATTTACATGTACAGCGCAGTGCGTTTGCCGGCGCTTAATTAAAGAATAAATATTATTATTATTATTATTATTATTATTATTATTATTATTATTATTATTATTATTATATGCCATTAAATGCAGTGTCGTACGCTACCCGATGCAGTTCGGTGCGGCGTATACATATAAAAACCGTCTGCACACAATGCAATGTCCAAAACTATATTAAAATTATTTAATTTTTTTTGTTTTTATTGTAAAATCTTTATAACAATTATTTTAAAAATGACATTTATATTATTTTTATGTAAATTTGTACTATTTTGCTGATTTGGCGTTGTTTCAAAATTTAAACACCCCAGGAAATCTAGAGTAAATATGGCTGCCAATATATCATTTATTTCCGGCGTCGTTAGTTACGTGTTTTCGAAAACTTTAGAATCAAGTTCTGTTCAGCGTGTGGTGTTTTAAAATATAAATATTTGAGAATTTGCATCATTCCGAGCATAATCTATATAAATATTTGTCGCACCTGTCTCTCGGTGCAAAAGATGGATGGTTTTGGTGCTATTTCGTGGTGGGGATTTTCGCCGGCTTTGGACTTACAGACTGGGTCGATTTCTTCAAATGGTAAATGATTGTTTACTGTATCATTCTGTTTTTAAGAACTTGTAAACCGGTTCCATCCGTACGTGCGTGCACAAACATGCGTGCACTCAGTCACGCTTGTAAAAAGCTTACAAGTGATGCTTTCTGACCTGTAGCACCTGGTTATATAATTTTAATTCAGACCTCACTTCTCATTTGACATGGCCGTATCCGGTTACAAGTCTTTGTTTTAAGGCGTAGTTTGTAGTATGCTGATACTAAGATACAGTGTAACTAAACACAACTTGATTATTTTGCACTGCATTCTAATTATTTATCGAACACGAAGTTGTAGGGTTTACCGTGTGCACTGGGTGCTGAGAGATACCTAGCATCCGAGAACTCATTTCAAAACTCGGCTATGCATATAGAGGTACCAAGAGCATCAGCACAACTGTCAGGTTTATTTTAATCTGTGTTTCATAAATTCTTGAATGTCTTATATTGTTGTCTAGATGAGTTGAATGTGCTGATGGTTGGAGCTGGTGACTGTCGACACATAATCAAAACTCTGGCACATTCATATCGACACTCTCCAAGAAAAATTAATGTAAGTGAATGTTGCAAATAGGGCAAGAAAGGAATTGCCACAGACATACAATAATAATAATACTAATAATAATATTCGTGTCTCTTGACAAGCTCACTGACAAACCACAGTAAGTTACATTGAAACAATTGAAACATAATGGTACAATTACCAAGATCTTAATTAACACACGTCTTGGCAGCCTGTAAGGTGCCCGCTCATTTTACTGCTGCCCTCTAGGGAGAGGAAGGCTGAGTCGACCTGTAGGGGGCTTGCGGGTATCACAAGTTTTCAAGATCTAATGCTCTTCAGGCCAGAGTGTTACCATACATTTATCCACCCTCCCCAAGCAGGCAGTCAGACAGACAGATTGCAGACATTTAGAATATTACAGAGAAAGTTAACCCAACATTTGGGTGAGTAAGCAAATGAGTGAGTGAGTGAGGGAGCGAACAAGTGACTGAGTGAGTTACTGAGCGTGTCACTAACTGACCGACTGGCTGACTGAATTAAATGAAATAATGGAATATAAATGGATCGGAAAGATAAGTGTGATCGAGGCATAGTTCATTCTCTGAAAGTTTCTCCTTAGGACACTGGTAGTGGCCTTGATTACCATACAGGTTGATCTGTATGAGAATTCTTGAAACTTTAGTTTCTGCTGTTAGCGTACATTGCTCTAAAGAGAATCGATAAGCTCACCCTATTTTACAACACGTACCGTTTAGTTATGTGATTTCAGGCAGACAGAGAGACGTACAGACAGACAGACAGACAGACAAAGAAAGGCAAAGACAGATTGCTAACGAAGCATATGTGTATGTGAGAAAGTGAGTGAGTGATTGAATGAGTGACTAGACGAGTCACTGAGTAACCGACTGAATTGTTATTATTTTCTGATGTTAAAAAAGAATCAATAAGCTCACCTTATTTTACAACAAGTACAATGTGGTTATGTGATGTCACGGTTGCTTGTAGTTCTATGTTATTGAGTCTGGTCTGGAGTTGTACGCTCGACACATGCTGCTCATCTGTTTGGCCCTAGAGCCCCAACGGCGATTTGGCTTACAGGGTAGGTTACTGCAATTGTTTATATTATGCATTTTTACTGATATTTATTTAATGCCACCATGGGTAGTACTAGCCCAGTTAGTTACATTGGTTAAGAGTGTACGTCCCACTTGCCTCTGTGCATGTTGATCCAGGTATGCATATCGATGGTGGCTTTTTTCAGAGATTTGCATCTCGGGCTAGGTACCCGGGGACCTTAAATGGCGTGGCACCCATTCAAACAGGCAGTGGTGGTGAAGGATCTCACTCGATCAATTCATTGAAAAATGAACGGGGTCAAAGCCATGTGGTTGCTATATGTAAACATACATTACGTTTACTCTTGTTTGTCCAATTGGTTAAAGGCTTTGCCTGTACCATGTCTCCATTGCTTTCTGTCTGGTATGAGTTGTGTGGCTTTCATCAACTAAGATCCAACAGTACCAAGTCTGCTTGTTTTTTTGAGTCTTGCTATTCAATCTCATCTTTCAGTGTCATTTATCTCGATTACTTGTTTCAGGAACCCGTCCAAGAATTCTGAAATTACCTTTGAAATGCAATTGTCTTGGCCAGTGTTTTCTGTCTCTCATCTTTTCCTTTGCTTTCTTAGCTTATAATGTCTGAAGATATCATTACAGTTCACAAATTGGAACACATTTGCATTCATTTGGTTTTGGATTCTGCTGCTAATTTGCATTTGTGTTTTGTATCAGATAAGACAGAGTTATTCTTGGAAATCCACTCAAACAGTCTCGTTCGCGATCAAACAATGGAGTACGTCATGAAAATGTCAAATAATTTCATCCGGTAAGAACAGTTTGCTTTCTCAGTTAAGTTTAAAGGTATAGCTTTACTTCTTTTAAAAATTAAATAATTAGATTAATATTTATTCATTTACTTATGTGGTAAATAAATTTACTTAGCATCAGTGTATGAAGATTCGTTAAGCCATGTCATTGAGCAACTATGGATAGGGTCTTACTCACCCAATCAATTCTTTGAAGAATGAGCAAGGTCACGGCCATACAGTCACCATGTAGTAAAAAAGCATGTACATATACATTTACGTGAAGCCTCATTCTTGATTTTGGCGTTACAAGATTCACACTCAACCAACCAGTCACCATGTTGGATATTTGTTTAGATGGTCCTCGAAAGTCTGTGTCTGGTTTAAGTAGGTCAGGCTGAAATGCTGTGGCCCCCAACTGGACAGCATTTCCTTCTGGCTTACATGTAAGTAAAAAGTAAAGTTTCTATGTCCCATAGGGGTATGTAGGCACAATGCTCATTTCCTGCTCTTGGTCCTTGAGTCAGCAATGGACGAATCCCAAGGTTGTGAGCATCACAAACTTGCCGTCTACTTCCAAGCCTATACCAGCATGAAATTCTGCTGCTTGAATATAGAGACAAGTGTACCTGAACAGCTTGACCGAGGTCGTTACATGCTTAATTAACCCTTCACCATTAGATCACAATCCAAGAGAGCTGCCGTTGGACCACAATGTCAAAATGTGTTTACTGGTTCAACAACAATGGACCAATTTCTGGTAATTTACAGGATTCAGTTGCCTGATGCTGCATCAAGAAATTCTGGCTTATGGAAATAGCTCTATATAAATTTCTGCTTTGAATTACATTCTGAGCATATTTGCAGTGTTTCTGTTTTGTTACAGAATGGTTACAGATTTTGACTACCTAGCTACAAAGGCACCGATATTTGACCTGTCGAGCCTGAAGGTCAGTTAATGGTGAAACTGTTGGGGTACAGTAGCAGATTTATTAGAGCGCTATGCCTGTAACGTGGAGAGCACTTGGTTCGAGCCTCCTCTGAGGCAGTTACTGTGGCTACAGGGACCTTGAACAAGTCCATCGCACACAATTGCTCAGCGCCATCAGTGTTCTGTCGCATGGTCTTGTGTGTGCGTGCAACTGTACATGCACTTGTGAACTTTGAAAGGAGGGCATTCATTATCCAATTCAGTTGTACTGTATAGCTAAAGAGACTATTGTAATTCCCTTCTCTGATGATCCATTACATATCACCACATCCGTCCCAAGTCCTCTGCTCCTACCCTCATTCTGGTCCTTTTTATCCTACTCTGTCCCATCCAGTCTTAGCCAATCCCACCTCATCTTATCTGATCCCGTTATGTCGTATCTGGTGGTGCATTGTTTTGACCGATTGGTATTTAGGTCATGTGCCTGGAATTGCCTTCCTTGAGATATGATTTTCTGGCTAATATCTTGCTAAAAATTCTTTGTACGAACCTCGTTCTGTCCCTTTGTATTCCATCTCATTGTTGTATAATAATCATTCTGTCCTGCTTCTTGTACCTGTGGCATTTGGTATTTATCAGTTGTTTGTAATTTGTTGTCAGTTCAAGGAGCGAGATATGCTTGAAGGAATTTTCAAATTCTGGCGGAACCCTGATCCAAAATTGTTCGATATCGCCAAGTGCTGGTAATCACTCGTTCACCTTTTTTAGTTTCCTTCATGATTTAGTTTGTTAATTAATCACTCACCCACTGTTATCTGCCCCAAGCTCCTTTACTTATCACCCGGACAGGCTTTCCACTCCGAAGTGGTCTTCAAGAATTCCTACTTAATCCATATAGCTTTAGAGTAACGCTTTAGAAATGTACAGCTTATGAATACTATTATGATACTAATTATAGTCATTAAGCAAGCATTCCTAGGCCTATGCGGCTTTGTCCAGTCTAGTCTGTGGAACCTTGTGTCCTGCGGAACCTGGCTGGGAAGCTCTGGGTTAAATGACTTGGTCCGATTTGTTTTCTTTAATGTACGAACATAACTAAGCATAAATCATAGGATGTGTGGATGTGTGTCTTATCTTGTGGAATCGTTATCTTAACAGCTTATATATCAATGCTTTCATCAGTTCCTAACATTCTGAAGTATGTGTATGTCGTAAAGTCTTAATATGTGTTACATCACTGCTGATTTGTGTTGGTCACTTTATGTGTTTCTAGGGACCTTCGACTTCGCCAGCATTTAGGGGTTCGCTACGATGCCATTCCGAATGTTTTTGACTGGGACTTCCACATGAAGCTTGTTGACAGAAAGGTAACCATGGCAATGATCCCCTTGCCATATGTTCAATAGTTTTGTTGGATTTGGTGGAGACGTGATGTTTTTCTATGTATCAGCGTTTTGGGATGCATCGAAGGCGCTATATAAATGTTTTGTTACATTACTTTACATGTGTCTGGTCACTTAATACATTGTTCTTCAAATAAGCATGCTCTGTGTGAGCCTAAGTGGTTTAAACTCATTAAGGAAAGTCCACCATTGCCTGTAATCTGGTAGTGCCAGGCTCAAGCTTGGATAATGGAGTGGGCAACGTGAACGGCCCTGGTAGCCATACGATGTCGTCAAACATTGGAAGCTATGATTACAACAAAAGTTGATCAGTAAGCAAGCAATGCTGTGATAACTAGAAGAATCGCTACTGTTAGACATCAGCACACACAGAGTGCCCAACCCCGCTGGTTCATGTTTCTATAACCAACTCATTTAACCCAGAGCTTCCCAACCACGTTCCACTGAACACAAAGTTCTACAGACAATCGTCAGATGTTCCACATAAAAAATAAATAAATAGGCGCATGTAGACATGTTTATGCTTCGACCAACAGATCCTGCAACATCATCTCATTGTTTTAAGACCTGCTCTGCAGTTTACTGGACCGGTGGAAGATTAAGTCCATTGCAGGGTATTACTTTGCTAACTGGTGCTTTTTCATTTAGGCCGGTATCATCAACAGTCGCAATTATCTGAGATGGCGTCACAAAGGAGTCGCATATGAGATTCGTGATGCGACTTACGGCACGTCAAACAAAACCCTGGCTTCTGGAATGGTCTTCAAGCATGTTAGTCCTTTATCGAATGATAAAATGGATTACAACACGAGCAGATGTAATCGATGGCATGCACAGTTAAATAAGTCTTATATAAGAAGCACTTGTTGTACTTGTGATGCTATAACACATACAAATATTTAGAGAGATGAATGGTTAAGTAAGTTATGATATTGTTCAACATCGTTGAATGAAAACAATGTACCGGTAGGGTACTAGGGGTGAATTACTAAACGAAAACAATGTAGGGTACTAGGGGTGAATTACTAAATGAAAACAATTACTAAATGAAAACAATTACTAAATGAATTACTAAATGTTTACGGTTATCTTGTTGTTTAGGACGGTGATCGATTGGCACGAAGGGGTTACTGGGGTGACATTGTCGTTGGTCCATACATTGTGTTTGGTATTGAGAGTGAAGAGGAAAGTTTCTTCAAGAAGGCAAACAATGCCTATACAAAGGTCTAGTTTTTTTCCCTTTTGTCTCTTATTGGTCTGTTACTGATTAAAAAAATGACTACCCGGTAATCGATTAACCTGAAGAATTTAACTTTGAGTAATCTATTAAATTCGATGATTTATTTCTTATCTGTTAGGTAAAATGTAAAAAACTTTCGAAAATGTAGTCAGTAATTACTGCTTTCTTTCTAGAGAAAAACTTCAACCATTCTACATGCTACAGATAAAATTCCAAGCAGTCAGTAAGATTTTCTTAGCCATTCACACAGACAAACCAGTGCAATCACATTTTCAGGAAGCCAAGAAGCTCGAGCTTTGTTCACATTATCATTGTTCTTTTGTTCACATTATCCTTGTTTTTTGTTCACATTATCATTGTTCTTTTGTTCACATTATCATTGTTCATTTGTTCACATTACATATCATTGCTCACCATGTTGTTTACTCCAGAAATTGGGTGCTCGTCAGCACTAAATAAGCAAAAATATTTAATCTTGACTGTGATCTAACTTGAAGCTACGTACCATCGACTGATTCCTTGTGAATAGTGATAATGGCGCTATAGAAGTCATTAGATTAGATTAGATTAGGAGGGATTTAATGAATTGGTTAGGGTTCTTTGTTTTGCCTTTGGTTATTTAATATGATGGGATCGAATCTGTTTGTGTGCAGACCAGTGAAGATGTGGCTGAATACAACATCATGTCATTGTTGCATGAGATTCTACATCGGGAGAAGTATTGTCCTTCATCTGAGGCCAAAGAATCTGAGGGCAGCGAGAACGAGGACAAAGAAAATGAAGTCCAAAACGAAACAAAAGCAGAGCAGGCCAAACAGGACAAGGCTGAGGAAACTGGTGCTTTAGAAACAGAGCAGGACAAAGTTAATGAGACAAGGACAGATGACACCAAGGCCTTGGAGTCTAAGGCCGAAGAAACCAGGAACGAGGCCAAAGAAGCTCAAGAAAGTAAGGTCGAAGCAGTAGGAACCCAAGAGCCTGAAGCTAAACAAAAAACAACAAGCAAAGCAGGTGACAAAAGCAGATTGCCTACTGGACTAGGTCATTGTTGTCAGTGACAGGATTCATAATCATTATTATCATCGTTATGATATCATGACCGTACTGACATCATCACCATTGCCATCGTCATTGTCATCATCATTATCATCGTCATTACCACTACATCATCTTCACTATCATCTTCATCATAAGATCATGATGATAAAATTATGCTCACTATCACTTATCTTCATCATTATCATTACCACTACATCATCTTCTCTGTCATCTTCATCGCAGCTCTCCTCTCATCATCATCATCATTATCAGTCATCGTTAAAAACATACAATAATCATAGTAGAGTTAAACAGGGTGTTTGTAAATTTTGGTTTGAGAAGGCTTTTAACAGATCTGTTGTGTAATGTAATGTTATCACAGACTTATGTAGCTCCTCTTCAACAGAAACTCCTCAGAGGTGCTGTAGCAGCATAAATGTTCTTATAATATTATTACAGTATTGGTAAATTGTAGGGACACTGTGTTAAAGCATTACCTTTCTCCTAGCAATTTTAAGTGTGAAGAAGTTTAAATTACAGCAAATTACGTTCTATTACCCAGTACAGTAATCTTTGTGCTCTTTCTGTCTTCAGTTGAAACTGGTTCTCTGCCAAAGGACGCTGGTTCCACAGACACAAAACATCCCCTAGACATGGAATATGGTAGGTTTACTTTGTCTGCATTTCTCAAGGTTATGAACGATAAAGTATCTTAACTTGTTAATCCCTTTTTCGTAAATACTCCTCAATAGTTAATTATTTGAAAAGTATTGGCCGTTGTTTACTAATATGTGTAATGCAGGTCATGCGTGTGCCTGTGTATATGTTATGTCTGAAGCTGTTACAGTTGGTTCAGTTGAGTTGCTTGGTTGTTAAATAGAGGTGCTTAATAAATGCCTAATAATAATGAATAAGAAAAACTGAAAACTTTACATTACCTTAACTTACATTGCATAAAAAAGCATTTTATTCATGTTTTTTGCACAGAACAAGTGTCGGCTGATTATGCAAAGATCTACTTCCTCTCGATCAACTCTGTTCCAGAGATAATAAAAAAATCAAAGTTTCAGCAGCTTTTCAATCTCATCTACCTGTCAAATAGGTGAGCATTCTTCAGCTATTTGTGATGTTGAATGTATCATTAGAACCTGTGAGGCAAGGTGACAGCTGGTCAATGGCCTTAGGTACCACGATTCTTCAGTAAACAACCAATCAATCAATCAAAAAGAATTTATATAGTGCCCCTTCAAGGTTTCTACTCAGAGGCATTCCGTACCCTGGCCAAGCCGAAAAAAAGCAGCCCCTAGAATGGCAAAGGAAGAACCCGTAGGAGGCAGCGCACCTCCCGAGGGATCCCGTTCCACATCACAGGGCCATCAACTGAGAAAGTGATTAATACATAAATCTACTTACAAGGGGGTGCTCAATAGTGTAATGGTTAGCGTGCTAGACTGTCGATCGAGGTTGGAGTTTAAATCCCCACCAGGAAAAAATTTGGTTTGAGATTTCTGCTTCACTTTGTCATAAAACCCCACTGTGCAGTATACCCCATTGTAATGGTCAAACCCCCTTTACAAAACTCTATGGCACTTTAGTTATTGCTCTCATTTGCAGGTTACTAACCGTGGCCTCAGTTTGGGTAGTCTGACAGTCGGCCTTTGTTTAGAAAAAACTGAAGAAAATGTTTGATAATGTGTAATATTTCTGACATCGTTGTTCAACAGTATGGCGCATCTTATGAATGCCGATCTCATCCAGATGTGTTCCGATTCTGCTGAAGTAATTGTCGAAACTGCCAGGTATCCTTAAAGCTTACACTTGAAAATTGCATGAGCTAGGAAGTTACCAGTCGATTCAATTAATCAATTACTGAACCTGTAACTCAATAAGTATTTATTATTATTAGGCATTGTGTATTAAACACCTAATTGGTTATTAATCATAGTGAGCATAGTGATCATAGTGACTGTCCTAGTCAGCAAGTAAATGCTTTGATGTTGTATCTGTGAAGACCCGAAATGTACAGAACCCTCCTTGTGACAGTTTTTGGGTAGTGTTGGTGCAAACCTATGGCACCAGCACTACATCTGGTGTGCTTGTTTGTTTTGAAATCAAGGTTAAAGGTTTTCTAGTTAATATTTCTTGTTGTCCAGTTTCAACGTACACTTGTGACCTGCTGTAAGGGGCAGTAACGCAATTAAACGAAACAATGTTCCATTGATTATTCCATCTTCCAGGTTCATGCTGGAACTGAGCAAGGAGCAAGTGGAACAGTTCACAGAGAAAGTCATCCACCTGTGTGACGCTGCTGGATGCCAGGTAGAGATCAGTATTTTCGTTGTCAGTCATAGCCGAAGCACATTTGCCTCTCATATCAGGGCACGTCTTATTAAACCAACAGCTGATTGTAAGGTTGTCTAGTTGCACGATTGCATTTGCAATTTCTGTGCTTCTAACAAAATATTCTTCAACCTCAGGGCTGTGCCTCAGAGGAAGCTTGTCTCAAGAAATATGTTTCAAACAAGTTACCTTCTCAGTTTTGTGCTGTGAATGTGCAAGTCATCATTCTAGTGCATTTTGTCATCAGCATAGCCTTAGAATCATGATCATCAGTATTTGTTACTAATTGCTGTGTCTTTTCAAGAAGTAGCCATTTTTGTAAGAGTTGTGCCATTGCACTATAACATCAACTATTATTTATTATTATTATGCATTATTAAGTGCCATTATCTAATGACCAAGCATCAACTAATGATGCTGACCAGTTGTGAGTGAAGGACTTGCTCAAGGTCCCTACACAGTAACCATTTCAGGGGCGGCTTGAACCAGTACTCTAAATGTTACAAGGCGAGCGCTGTAACCAACCAGCTAGTGTGTCACAGCTGAGTTGATGATGATGATGAGTTCTCTGCCCGAAGGCAGGTCCATTGGCTTTACGCCACCTGGGGATGAGATGAGTGAGGTGGTTTCCCGTTGCCTTCCTCACAGACAATTGTGGGTGAGCAACTTGTCCAAGGTCGCTACGCAGTGGCTTGAGGTAGATTCGAACCTGCGACCCTTCGGTTACAAGGCACAGAACATACCACTACACCACCGCGTCCCACTTGTGTCACAGCTATCATTCATTATCTTAATTGCGAAATGTTAGTACCATCATCATTTAATAATCTTCACTGATACAGAGTTGCTAAATGATAACAGATATTGTTTTGATTTTGGCAACTTTCAGTGTCTTTTAAATATTTTCTAGCGTGTAACTCCAGCCGAAAATGAAGAAGACGAAGGAAGTCATCTGAGATTCCTCTACAAACGACCTCAGGCATCTCAAACGATACCCGTTACAACGGCTGAATAATAATGATCATTATGCCTTATGAACTGTTGAACTTGGTTTAGATGCAGAAAACAGATGAAGAGTTAACCATGCAGAACATCTTAATTTGTAATTTTCAAATCCAAGAAAACTGCATTCCTACAGGCTGCAGAGTTCAAAATTTAAAACCACTCAGTTTTTGACCCTCAACACTGGCTTAAAGTGCTCGTTTTCCAAAGACAAAGGAGGGTCGCCTACAGTATTGTTTTTACACATTTATTAGGCTCCACTATGTAATGACCAAGTATTAATCGATGGTGCTAAGCAACTGAGTGAAGGACTTGCTCCAGGTCCCTACATAGTAACTGTTTCAGGGGAGGCTCAAACTCGTATTGTCCACGTTAGAAAGCAAGTGCTCTGATGGGCTACTGTGTCCCAATGATGGTTGCCTGTGGGTAGTGTGCATACATTTTTAGTGTGTTGTAGAAAAAACCTACACGACTGAATTTTATGTTGGGTTTTCATTGAAACAGGCAAATTCCAATGCTTCTCCGTCAGCTGAGCATATCCCAAACAGCCCATGCTCTACCCAATCGGAGATCTTGACCTTCTACAGCACACTTTTCTGCGTGGACCAATGTTTTGGTCTCGCAGGACTGACCAATTATATTTTAGTGCAACCTGTTGCTGCCTTATGCATTACATTTCTCTTGCAATAGTGGTACTATTAAATTAATTGTAAAAGATCAGATCAGATTAGAAGATCAAAGTCTCAAAAAACACACAACTTTTTATTCAGAAATTGGTGTGTTTGTGTGAGTGTGTGTGTTCAAAACGTAAAACACAGTTCTGTGGTTTCATCAACTAAAGAAATCCATGTTCCCTAAGCTTTTCCCGCAACAGCGAATGTCAACTATCACTTTGCTGCTTCTTGCTATGCAATAGCCGCGAGGTAATCCTTGACATCCGATGGATCGAGACGACGGAATCCAGTTTCGTCACAGATTCCGATCTCGATGTTGTCTTCATTCATCTGACCTTCAAAGCTCTCCTTCAAGGTCAGGATGGCATTGTGAACAGCATCTTCGATCTGCAGGTTTTCAATGTACCTAAAAAGATTAAGGAAGGTCACTCTTACTCTTGTGTCGCCAGAACGTTTTGTCCATGTAGGCCCTTTAGGGACCCATAAATTGATAGAAACATGGTCTATGCAAGATAAGTTAGAAATAGTATGGGCTGCAATGCCTGTACAACGACACTGTTAGTGATGTCATTTGGAACACTGAAAGCCATTGTAGTCGTAGTAACACTGGAGTCAGTGAAACTGATCCAGCAAAATGGCAGAGCAACACTGGAGACAAATGGGACAAGTGAAAGGGAACAGTTAGCTAACAGTGTAGAGAAGAAATACACTCCCAGGATATGGTAAGGAGGGATAAAAGACCTGGATAGATGAAAGGAAAAATGGATGCGCGACACGGTAAGGGTCGCGGTAGCCGAATTGTTAGAGCACTTGCATTGAAACCACAGAGAGTACAGTTTCAAGCTCCCTTGGGACAGTTACTGTGTAGAGAACTTAAGCAAGTCCTTCACTTGCAATTGCTCAGTGCCATCGATTGATGCTTTGTCATTAGATAGTGACGCTTAACACTTTGACAACAAGAGTGTACTAAAAGCAACTGGGGAACCAATGCAGCTCATCGTTAAAGTGTTAGTAAAGTGTAGGAATAATAATAATAATATCGACCAAACAAAGCAGAGGCAAGGAAACACATTATCTCACCTCTTCTCCAGAAATGTCTTTCCATTGGTGAAATTCTTTCCCATGGCTGTTGCTTTCCAGGCAAAGTATGCACCCTACAACCCAAGTGCACACAATTATTATCAAGCACTACATGGGGAATACTTCATGAATACTACCGTAGCAATACTGTAGCCAACTACTGGTTACCAAGGAACCACCTTGAGACTCCACCTGGAGGCACCATAAAGCTGTATAAAGAAATTCTGTACCAATTTTACTTCAGAAGCTGCTTCTAACACTAACTATGCACACACTATTATAGCATGCCAGAACTTGTGCAAACATGGATCTCATGTTTTATAAAACATTTACTCTAACGCAACACTGTTATGTGACGGAACTTGATATAGTTTCAAAAAATTATGCTTATAAGGCAGTTAAAAAGCAATGTATCAATAATTATCCACTGGTACCTCGGTTTAATGCCGCTTTGGGAAGACACATCTCGAACTGCATTATATTTATGTATCACGATATTACCTTTTCAATGCCTCTGCAAGGTTCGAAAATATGTCTTGCAGGTACAAAAAGGTGCTTCTGCATACATACAACACATACAGTAATGCCCACTGTGCCGATAAATATACGTCAAAATTGATAGCCTACCGACGGATCACACTGGTAGAGGTATGGTCTACGTTCATCTGTGTCCCATCCAGCGATCAACAGAGAAACACCAAACGGACGAACACCACTAAATGCAAAAACACATGGTCAAGTTACAAACAGTGCCTTATGATGCCAAGTCAGTCACTTTGCAGACATCTGTAGATGCAAATGCTAGGCATCATCAACCTGTAGAGATACCATAAGTGCATGGTATTGGTTCTCTCTCTCTCTCTGTTGTTCATCGTTTAAAGTCTTTTCTGTTTCTGCGAGGCTCACTTGCTGAGAGTGCCTCTTGCGATTTTACACTTTGATCTATGTATGTCTGTACTAAAGCTTTATAAAGCACATTTTTTATCTCTCAAAAGCACTAGAAAATGTTTGTTTGTTTCTTTGTGTGCATGTGTGTGACAATGAGTAAGTTTTTCATTGCATTCATTTGTAAGTTCAAATGGTACCCAAATAAAACTAGTGCTCATTTCATTTTGGTTTTTCGGTAACAGCAGTAATGAAATTCAGACCATGAGAAGCAGACGATTTCATTTTCCTGATCTGCTGGAGCTATTCTTCCACCATTCAGCAACATACTTTCCACTTGAATAAATCTTGTGAAAGGCTTCTGCTTTACGAACTATGCTGCACACGGGAAAACATGTCGAGTAAAGTCGTGAAAATCGAACTGCCGTGTCATTGACCAATACTGAATGTCTCTGATGAGTCTCTCTTGAAGTGGTGCTATATAAATCTGCAATTGCCATTATTGAACGTACCCTTGTTGTGTGTACTCCTGCATGACGTTGGCCACTCTCTGGACAAGCTGTGATGTTGGAATTTGCTCCTGGTACGTCAGAAAGTACTGCTGAGCAAGCTTCCTAGCCGATTTGACCAGCACTCTAGAAACAAAGAAAACAAGTATTGGAAGATGAAACAACACGGGACGATGAGTGAGGTTTAATCACCCTCATCATCTGTTCCCAGGGCAACGATAAATTGTATGATCGTCTCTGCAGTTTCCAACACATATAACGTGTTTGTGTATAGGTGCAGCACACCTTTACACAGGTAAACAAACTGCAAATCACCTTAATGTAATGAAAACTAAGATAATAAGAAATGTAACTCCTGTGCAATTATTTAATCAAATAAATTTAATTATGCACCATAAAATATAAGAAATTGAGGTTTCTTGCCTGTAGTCAGGTCCCATGCCACTATAGACCATTCCAATATTCTTTGTGATCAGCTCCACCTTGTGGATTGTGGAGTCATCGTAAAGAACAGATTTCTGCTTCTTTTCTGTGGCTAGAACGACGCCATTGGTTGCTACAAGATGAATTTAAATACAAATAGTAATGGCAATGGTAACTGCATATATTTATAGCACCACTACAAGAGAGACTTATCAGAGGCACTTCCGACCAAATACAACGAAACCACGACAGAACAAAATGGTCTTCAAGCGTTTGCGGAAAAGAGAGGCTGAGAAGCTCAGTTCGCAGGTTGTTAGGCAGTTTGTTCCAGGAGGACGGGCTGATCACAGCAAAACTTCTTTACTGGACCGTGGAATTCCAGGCCAGTGGAACAACCAGTACATAGAGTACAAAGGATTTCACAGCTATTATTTGTCGTTAAATTTAAGCAGATGGCTTACATCAATGGAGTTCAAAAGCTTTAGGTACCTGGATGGGATATTAAACATTTTATTAAGTGGCATGGTGGCCATGAATTTTAACCCCTGTGACCTGGATTTGACTCCTTGTTCTGGCATAGATCAGACTGTCCAACTGTGCAAAACCTCAGAGGCCATTGTCTTTTATGACTTTAAATCCAAGAGACACAACTTCTTCATCAAGATTCTTTACAAAAATTATCCATATAATACTCAATAGTAGTTTTCACATTCTATAAAAATAAAACTAAGCCAATCCTTCAATTGGTAAAACTAGTGTCATTCATACTCAGAATGCAGTACACAAAGAATGTAACATAATACTACTAGGACTGCAGATTTTAATGATTAATTAATCAATTAATTGTTAAAATGTTAATCTATTAATTTTGGCATGTTCGATTCATTTCCTCGCTTATTTCACGATGTGAAGTTGCCCATTTCTGGAGTAAACTATATGGCGAAAAATGATGTGAAATGAGTGGAAAATTAAGCGATCGTTTTTAATGTTGATGGAAAAGTCGAAGATGGCAACAAAATTAACTGTCTTCACTGCAGTAAACAGTTTTTTGTAGAAAGAAAGTAGTAGCTGACTCAGTGACTACATTTTTAATAGTTTTTCACACTTTATGTAAAAGATGCCAAATTAATCGAATTTAATCGATTAATCAAAGTTAAATATAGGATATATTTTTTTAATCAACACCAGAAATTTGTTTCATCTTTTTCTAATACTAAAGAGACTTGTTTGATCTCTTGGTTTATAACAACCACCTTACAATGAGGCTGTTTTGTAATGTGGTCGTTTTCTAAAGCCGAACTTATGTTGGCTCCATGTACCAGAACGTTTTATACCAGAATCAAGGGTCAAAGTGCGGTATGGATATTAATATGTAAATGGCATTCACCTTTGATGCCAACAGATGGTGCTCCAGAAGCCACGGCTGCCAGAGCATATTCGATCTGGACCAACTTCCCGGATGGGCTGCAAGGCATGAAACAAAACAGAAGTTTATACATTGTAGACTTATCATTAGAGCAGTTTTCGTTTGTAAACTTGACAATAACGCAATAGCAGTGCAATAATAAGTAATTAGATAAAGGTAGTAAAATAACTAGTTTAACAAGGTACAAAAGTATAGCTCTAGAGATTAAAGAGGTAATGTAACATACAAGGCATTACATACCTCCATATAAAGACATGACACCGACACTATCCTTAACTGCAGTAGTGCCAGTCCCAAGCCTGCAGGAAGGAGAAGGCCGACGCTAATAATAAAAGGTCCGTCTTGCCCAGCACCCATCAAGACTCGCTGTTTTACTCCGGCTGTTACATGCCTCCGTCTTGGCACTAGAGAACGTGCATCCGCGCCTCAGATTCAGATTTACAGACCATGCGCGCGTAATAAGTGCTTTAAAGAACTAAATACACACTTTCAAGCCGCCTATGAATGCACGATTTACTGGAATTATCGCTCACATTCCTCCCAGCTTCACGTTTCCCTATATAATTATACATTTTTAAATCCCGAAGAAGGTACAAATATGATAACACAAAACGCTTTGTCACTGCTTCTGCAGTAATTTTAACCTGAAAGTTGTAAGAGAAAAGCTGTATCTCTCCGACATGATGATGACAATGATGACAACGGAATTTTGAAGATCTCCTAAAGCAAGGACCAATTACGGAAGTTCTGCGCTACAAGTTGTTGCAGCGCATGCATAATGCGCATAACGGTTTCGCACTGAGCATATACCGAACATGACTAGTCCAGTTTTGTTCCGATGTAATTAATCCTAAGGAAGGTCGATTTTAAATGTCTTCGTAAGAAAATATTCGATAGTACATTGCTATGTAACAAAGAGTGTTTTTTATGTCTGATGATAAAATAATTATTTTCATGAAATTACCGCTCAATATCATAGAAGTTTTAAACAAAGTTAAATTCTCTGGCAGATTCAGAAGTTGTATGTAGTTAGTAAAGGCTTTCGGAGACAACTGAGACATTTTAAAAGGTTATCTTTGCAAAAGTTCCCAATTAATTTTTTTAAGTTATTCATCCTTTTCAGACCGATCTCCCTAGGTTCCTGCAGCTACCCACTTTTTGACACTAATGCGCTCTATTTTTTCTCCTTCACTTCATTTAACATGCAGTGATTTGCCTGCTATTTTGTCTCAATAAACGAATGTACAATACAATTTACCAGCATCATTACAGCCGTATTTACTTTTATAATTCCGTTGACAACCCACGTCTAACCCGAATGGGGCGCAGCCACAGTATAAATAATATTTATACTGTGGCGCAGCTGTCGCGCGGTCCTTAATTCAAATATGGCAGAGCGTTACCTTAGTTTAGGTCCAATCTTGAATCAATTTATTTAAAACTAGTCAAACTTTGGGGTTGTCGAGTTTTGCCTCTTAGTTAGGCCTACGCCCAACTGTAAATCAATATACTTATTATAAAATTAGTTTCATTTCAAATACCTTATAATTCTGCAAAATGAGTTGTTGTGTTAGTCATGGTATCTTTATCATTAAATAAGTATTACTTAATATTACATCCAGGCTGCTATGCGTTTGAATGCTGCTACAATAATTTTGGAATATTTAGGGACAATATCGGACGATTTCTGCATAAATGTGTAGTGCCCCATGTTTTGCAAACAATAATTTTGATAGTTGCCAATCTTCCGCATAAACGGTACCAACTTTAGCCGCTTGCTGATAATCAATTCTAATTTTTTTTATTTAGCAAGCGATTAATTAAATAAGTGGCATTTAATCTATATAAAAGCGAAAACAATCGACACTGTAATTATAGTTATTTTAATAATAGTTTTGCATCAGGTTTCTGAAACTGCGCACGTCAATTTGCGTAGTGGCCAATCCTTTTCAAACTGCCACTTCTATTCGTTGTCCGCCATTAGAAGATGGTGGTTGCGTTCGGCTTCGACCGACAAGTAATTTAATTTAATTTATTATTCATTTGAAATGTGGACCATTAAAAGCGAGGAAAATTGGCGAAGTATCGGATTAATGTTAGCATTCGTCTGACTTAAAACTAACACGTCGTATTGTAAAAGTTTCTGCGGACATCTATTCGTCAACTGAAGGTAGGCAGAAGTTTTTAAGCCCACGTTGATATAGCGCCAGTTGACGAATCGCCTCAACGGCTTTTGTTCGTAGAGGAGTATCTGGACAGCTGGATTTTGTTTGCGTGAAGTGACTTTAATGGAATTATACCAGCACAGGATATAAAGCACTAATGTCTCATGGTTACTGATTTAAATTCATCGACTGTTGTTCACAGCTTGTTGCTGGTTATATATAGCGTCATGTTGTTTAAATTTTTATTTCTTGATTACACATTGCTTAGAAACATGACACGTAACATTTTTTAGGTTACAAAATTGTCTAAATACTTATGTTATGTTGTGTAATATGAAGGTCTGGCATAAGATGGTTGTTACCCTTGAATTTGACTTTATTTTTGTATGCACGTAGCTTCCCATATTTGGTAACTGCATCCTGTTACATTATACGTTCTCAGCGTCTGACCCAAGTCAGTGCTATCACTAACAAATAAAAGGCGGGTAATCACGCAGACTGTGTATATAAACAATATGGTCGCCACTGACTTCACTCCAACAGAGCGCTGCTACATTCCATAATGCAATTCGCTAAGTGAATAAGTAACGAACACGAACTTTAATTGACATTTTAAGAAACAGACCTAAATAAAGTGACAAGTGTCTGAAATGGCAACAGAATGCATATAAATACCTTATTTCACGTTTTCTAAATTCGAATACATGCGAATACAAACTGCAATAGAAGTTCGTGTTTGTTATTTACTTTATGGGATGTAGCTGGTAGGTAGCAGCGCTTTATTGGAGCGAAGTCAATGGTGACCATATTGTTTATATTCACAGGCACTCTGTCTACCTGGTTACCTGAGGCGTTTCCGGAACAGGGGGCTCGTCCATTAGGAGGTATTGCTGAGGAGCTGTTGTCTGACATTAAGTGTGAAAGACAACTGGGATGCATTTACTTTTCTGAATTTAATAAAGAATTACCTTATGGTTGTATTAATGGCAGTTCCTGGCAAGCATCACCTCAAACAGAACACACCAAACCCAGGGTAGGCACAAAGAAAAAGTTTTGTTTGTATAACAATATGATTAAACATAGCATAGTAACTGTTAGCGTGAAAAGGAATTTTCCATATTTCATGCTGTTTATGTACTGTAGCAGTTGGTAGTACTGAGAATATTGATGCATGTGTATGAGGACACTTTATATAGCACATTTAAAGTGTACCTGCCTCACACTCTGTATCGAATCATGTTGCTGCATTCAGGAAAGGCGGTGCTAAGTCTGTGTTTATTGAGGATTTAAGTTAGTAAGTAAGTAAGTATATCCTTTATTAATCCAACTGCTAACCGCATTTTGGTTTACACATGTATATCACGTCCAGGTTAAAGTACTAATTTTGCTACATCCGAAGTAGTAAATTATTTCCCCAGTTAATTAAACGTTAGGTGTGTACTTTAGTAATGTAGCTTTAAAACCACTTGTAGAATGCGGAAAATTGAATTTATTCCGTAAGTTTTTGGTAGACTGATTTCTTCTGAGATGAAACTGAAAATCTCTTAACTTAAAGCCGTTTATTGGAAATACCAGAATCTGATGCTGTGGCAGTTTTATGTAAAATATATACCTGATGGTAAAATAGTTAAAGTCGTTATGTTATTTGAATATTAATTGGGCAAAATCCTTGAAATGAAGGGAAGAGATGTTAAATCGTTGGGTAGCAGTTTTAGTGTAAACATCATGAAGCCTGAAGGTTGCGCCTTGGGAGACTATTTTAGACAATTTATTCTAGAGACTTTAAAAGCTATATGGCAACTGCATCTCCTTGCAATTAGTGTGGCTGTATCAGCATTGTGGCCATACTGTTTGTCTGCTAATGCTAGAAATGGACATTCCCATTAAGCAGTTGTCCAAACTGTCAACTCGTAGCATAGGATAGTGCCAAGAGAGAAAGATATTTTGAGGTTTTTGTTCTACTAATGCCCATGAAAGCTCAGCTGTAAACTGAGGGCTGTTAACAATACTGGCAAAATGTATTGGCAATACCAATATCAATACTTCCTAATAAATGTATTGGCAATAGTAATACCAATACTATTTCTTAAAAGTATTGCAATACCAATACTTTTACAAATACTTTTCGATAAGTAAGTTTACATTTAGTCAGTACTTTTTTTCTAGAAAAAAAGGTTCCGGAACTGAACAATAGTCTGGAACTGAACAATTATAGAAGGGCTATAATCCCGAGAATAACGGGATTGGGGTTGAGAGGGGTCTCAATAAACACTGAAAACAGTTCACAACACTGAAATTAAATTAAAATAACTAAATTATTGTTTTTATTATTAAAATAAATAAATAATTTTTTTAGTCGCTGGAAAAAGGTGCCGGAACACCGTTCCAGCTGAAAAATGCACTGCATTTAGTGACATAAAATATTTGCTAACAGTGTCAAGCACTACATACTATAACAGTAAGTGTTGGCAGCAGATAACTTATGCCAAGGATATCTTGCAGGATATCTAACCCACAGTAAACTGACTGCCAAACCTGCCAGGATTTTTAAATCAATCCAGTGCACTCTCACATCCAGAAAACTATGTCCTATTAGTGGAAAAAAGTATTGGTGATTCACAGGATAAAAAGTATTGGCGATACACATTCGATACCAACAAAATAAAACTATCATGATATTGGGTGTGATACTGAAAAAGATCAGGTGTCAAGGGACTGGACAGGCTACCATTTTAGCACCTTTGTGATGCTTTTGAAAGACACTATATAAATAAATATATAAAGGATGCACTGTTGGGTAGTTTGGCACAAGGATTGGGAAGACTGTGGAGGGTTTGGGGTTAAACAGTTTCGTGGATTGTAAATATCAGGTACCCTGACTACAGAGGTGGAGTAGGACATAGGATTCATTGGGGGGTGGGGGGTATTGTTGACTGATGGTCTCTTTGAGTGGTGCTATATAAATGATCAATTTATGTTAACTGTTCATAACTGTTGTATTATTCGATTTATATTTGTTATTTGCAATTACCGATTCTGGTATTGTCTTAAGTGACCGGATTACATGTATTTATAAAATGCCATCCAGATGGGATGAACGAAGGAGAGAGACGAGGGAGGAAGGAAAAGGTTGAGAAGGATAGACATATGGAAGTGAAGGAAATGACAGAGGAGGGAAGAAAGGGAGAAGGAAGCAGGGAAGGAAAAGCAGGAGAAGTATGGGAGAAGGAGAGGAGGGAAGAATGAGAGGAAAGAGTATATTAAAATAAAAAGGAGGAAAGTGAATACACAGAAAGGAGGAGGAGGAAGAGGAGGGCAAAAGCGAATCTGAGGGAAGGAACTGCAGAAGAGAGGGCTTGAGGAAATGAAGATGTCAGAATTTTAAAGCGGGAAATTATGGAGAGGAGTCAGAAAGAAACAATAAAATGAAGAAGGACGAAGTGAAGACAAACGGAGATGGAGAAATGTTTCCTTCTCATCCCTTCCCCCGCCACCACTATCTTCCTCATCCTCCACCTAGAGTTTCGGATAGAGGAGGAATCACAGAGGTGACCGATGAAGTTGGAGTATCTATACCTTTAAGCCCACCTGTGGGGGAAGCAGAGGGTCTTACCGAATTCATTTTCTTAGCCTCGGCTGATGAAGGCGTGACCAGTCTCTTCCTGACTGTGAAGAGAAGCTAGTAGTTGGTGTTTAATTACATCTTATGGCTGCCAGGGCCGTTGACTATACCCTCCTCGTTTACTCAGGCTTAGGACTGACACCGCCAGTGTACGGGCATTGGCAGAGTTGAAGAGAGTTTAGGACGATAGCTAAAGCACTAGGCGAGAGATAAAGAGAACGAGGAATAGGAGGAATAGGAAGCTACCCTTCCTAAATCTCGTGTTTCTGTACTTGTAAACAGGGGCGTCTACACCATAGAATCCTTGGAGCAAATGCTCCATCCAAGAAATAGGGGGATCTGTAAGTGTGTGTGCCACCATTTCAGCGGGGGGGAATAACGGGGAGGGGGGAAGAAGAGGGGGAAAATGGACGTTGCTCCAATGACTTAGGGGGGATAGACGCCCCTGCTTGTAAAGACTTGGTTCCATCAGCTTCGTTGCCCATTTGAAGGGTGCCACGCCATTTAAGGTCCCCGTGTCAGAACCATTCTTGCCCGAGATTTAGATCTCGGAAATAAGCCACTATCGGTATGCGAACGTGGCTTCCTCACACCCAAAGATCCTTCCCCCACCCCACCCACGCATGCATTAACCAATGTAGCTAAACGGGCCAGTATCAGGAGGCCGGTTACGTTGGCCACCTCCGGCGTTCGGTTGCCGCGAGCGAGATTTAAGGTGTCCTGTTTACGGGCGCGTTGGTCGGGCGGTCGCCTGCGTTTTCCTGTTCCGTGAGTGAGGAGGATTAGCGATAAGAGAGGAGGAGGAGGAGGGATGGGAGGAAAGAGGGGTGGACGGAAGGAAGGGGGGTGTGGAAGGAAGGATCCGAGGAGGCGTAGGATTCTAGGTAGCGTTCTGTTGTTTATACTGAGGTTGCGGAGGACGGAGTCGACGGGAGGAGGAAGACGTGAAGGGAGAAGCAAGAGGAGGAAAGTGGAGAAGATGGGAGGAAGACGAGGAGAGAAGAGGAGAACGGATGAGGGAGAGAAGAGGACGAGCGTAGAGAGGGGAGGAGATGGTGGGAGCCGAGGGGAAGAGAGGCGTGAAAAGAAGGGTGCGAGAGGGGGAGAGGAAGCGGTGAGGCTAAAGAAGAGGAGAGGCCAGGGATAGAACAGGAAAAGAGAGGGAACGGTGGGGAGGTAAGGGAACGTTGTATAGGAATGAGGTATACAGGCAAAGAGAAAGCAGATGAGACAAACAGGCGGACACGAGACGGGGAAGGCAACACATATAAAAGACGAGAGATGATACGCAACAGGCTGTAGGAGAAACGTTCGGCTGCCCATGCGCGCGCGCGTGTGTGTGTGTGTGTGTGTGTGTGTGTGTGTGTGTGTGTGTGTGTGTGTGTGTGTGTGTGTGTGTGTGTGTGTGTGTGTGTGTGTGTGTGTGTGTGTGTGTGTGTGTGTGTGTGTGTGTGCGCAATCGCGGGTTGGTGGGTGCTGACGTTATGCGTGTTTGTATAAGGGGAAGGAATGAGGGAGGGAGAGAAGGAGGAGTCGTCTTTACCAGCCGCACCCATGTGTGAATTGGTCTGATTGGCCTACAGTGATTCTCACTGCCTTTAGTGGTATTCCTGCCAGCCTCACGCCGCCTACCGGCTCTGCTACTACTGCTGTTGTTTGGCCGGGCATCACAACAAACCAATTAGCGGATGCTGGTTCACGAGACCCACCAAGTGGACACACCTACACAACGTGGAAACCCAAAACGTGACCGATTTCCGGATAGATGAGGAGATTGGCTCGGGTCTCAGTGGGTGTTGGATAGACAATCTCTGACATTTGGCAAAGTGGACTGACTTGCTGGTTAATGAATGGCGGGATGGCTCAACAGCGGACTGGTTATCTCTAAATTTCTATGGCTAATATCTGACTGACTGACGTGTAAGAACTATTTGTAATTTGTAACTTCTGTCCAGTGGCGGCGATCTTGTCTGAGAGGCGGGGGGGGGGGACAAAGTCGGCCATGGTCTGGTCGATGACCTTTTTTCATGAATTCATGACCCCCAAAATTTTTTAGGAATTCATCTCCACAAAAAACTTGATGACTTTTCTAGGAATTCATCTCCTAAAAGTTTTTCCAGTCTCCCAACAATAATCGCATTACCTTTTTTTTTAGGAATTCGTCTACAAAATAGAAATTTTCAGACTTTTACGAATTACTTCTTCAGTTCTTTTTTCTCAGAATTTTTGTTGGGGGGACACTTCTGCTCAAAAATAAAGTTTTTACCTCATCTGGTCAAAAAACGCAGCGAAAACTCTAACGCGCAATTACATTTCTCCGCCTTTTTTTGGTGTTTCTTCAACATTCTGGTGGGGACAAATGTATGGCGTGTCCCCCCACTCTTAAAGGTGGGGGGACATGTCCCCCACCCCTCCCCCCATAATCGCCGCCGATGCTTCTATCTAATGCACAAGGCATCAACCCACAAGGCATCAACTGTGGTGCTTTGGAACAATGCTGTAATTAGATGAATATCTAGAAGAGCAGTTCGAGGCTAAACGGCCGCGTCTCGGCAGTGCTGGCCGTTGTAAGTGGTGGTCTGGCGTATGCCAGTCGAAGTACTGCTTAGTATGCTAGAAGTACTGCTCAGTTGTACCAACATTGGCAAAAGAGATCAGTTTTTCAAGACCTAGTGAGTGGTCTATACAGAGTATCCCTTGTAGGGAACTGTCAAAATTTCAGTAAGATGCAACCCGGGTGCCCAAACCCATCTGAACGAAGGCCCGCCAGTCCGTTACTGGGTAAACAAGACAGCCCCAATTTCTATTGATTTCTAGTTTAGTTCAATTTAGAGGTTGCTCGATAGTGTAGGGTTAGCATGCTGGGCTGTCAATCGAGAGGTTGGGGTTCAAATCCCTGCCAGGGTAGAAATTTGGTTGGAGATTTCTGCTGCACCTGCACCCCTAGCCAACTCAGCTATGATGAGTACACTGACCGTACACTGTCGGTGGGAAGATGAGACGGCAAGGGAGAGGACTGGCCACCTGCCCTCATATGCTGAGGCTAAGAAAGTGAAGTCGCTAACACTCATACCCATGGCTGCATCAGGGCTAGCTTAAGGGACTGCTCTTCTAGTACAATTTCGTAGTATATGTGCTACACTTACTGATAACAGCCCTAATCCTAGTTAGAAGCTGCACTAGAATTAGTCTAGGAGCTAGCTCATGTTTCGTGTGCACTTCAATGTACCCTCAGTTTGACCTCACAGGGTTATTATAGGTCATCAAAGTGTGTCAAAAAAATTGGTCACATGATCCGCTTATTGATCGCTTAGCCGCCATTTTTTTGACACACTTTGATGACCTATAATAACCCTGTGAGGTCAAACTGAGGGTACATTGAAGTGCACACGAAACATGAGCTAGCTCCATGACTAAATTCAGACCCCAAATAAAAAGACACAATACAATGATATGCATTTCCTTAGACGCAGTGACATGAGGTGATCAACACACATTTAGTCGAACAACAGTCATTGGAAATACGGTTTTGGGTTGAAATATATCAAAGCTAAAGTACCGAAATTAGAACAGCAGTCCAATAACTAGACAACCCTTGCTCATATTTGATAACATACCTTGATAATGTAACTAATTGTACTGTGACTAAAATGGATTTGGTCTCTGTATGCAGTGGTGAAAGACTGACAAGTCATCATTGTGTTAATGTGTAACCGCATAAGTTTTGCTGTCGTCGTGACAGCACTGTGCTTCAAAAGCGTTGAGCGTCTACTCATTTACAGACTGGCTAGGTTAAGGCTGAAAGGCTGTACTACAACAGTGTGTGCTGAAAGCAGACACTGATGAGTATTGAGCGCTCACTGAGTCATCAAGTAATAAGGCGTGCTCATTGTGACCTATTAATAGTCTGTTAATATTGCCTGTTATCTGTGCCATCTAGTGCATGTCTTGGAAAGGTTGCTGTATATAAATGTGACATTGTGTTACACTGGTAATGAAGAGCAGTCCCTCAAGCTAACCCTGAGGCAACCATAGGTATGAACTGTTAGCGATTTCATTTTCTTAGCCTTGGCATACGATGACTTGTGGCCAGTCCTCTCTCTCTCTCTCTGCCATCTCATCTTCCCACCGATGGTGTACGGTCAGTGTACTCATCATAACTGAGTAACTGAGTTGGCTATGGGGTGCAGGTGGAGCAGAAATCTTGAATCAATTTTCTGCCGTGGCTGGGATTTCAACCCCCAACCTCTTGATTGACAGTCCAGCATGCTAGCCACTACACTATCGAACACCCCCGTTACATTGGTGAATTACTTTAATATTGGCCGTATTCAAGCCAGAAAATCTCGGACTGTGAGTCTCGCTTACTGTTTGTGGCCACCAGGCATTTCCCAGTGGGGTTTCTGAGTGACCCTGACCACTATACTAGTGTCTGCTATTACCAGACGTTGCTTGTGGGCGTGTTGAGGTTGAGTTGCGGGAGAGAGGAGTACAGAATATGGGTTAGAACTACTCATCTGGCCTTTCTGAGGTCACCGAGAGAGACGTCAGAAGAGGAGCAGGAAAGGACAGAGATGATGGTAAGAAGAGAAAGAAGTTGAAACAGAGGTATAAAAATGTAATGATAACGTTAGTGTTATCTGTCGACAACGTTGCTGTGGTTGGCTACACATCTGTACACAGCTGTATGTGTGAGTGCGTGTGCGTTTGTGTGTGAGTTTGTGTGTGTGTGTGTGTGTGTGTGTGTGTGTGTGTGTGTGTGTGTGTGTGTGTGTGTGTGTGTGTGTGTGTGTGTGTGTGTGTGTGTGTGTGTGTGTGTGTGTGTGTGTGAGACAGACAGACAGACAGACAGACAGACAAAGAGAGAGATGGAGAGAGAGGGAGAGAGAGAGAGGGAGAGAGTATGTGTGTCTGTGTGCTCGTTTGAAGTTTGCACATCCTTCTCTGTGTATCCAAATAACGTCTGCTGTCTGTTTGCCAAAGCCTGAAAAGGTCAATAGCAAAGACGGACAGACAGACATACAGACGGACGGACAGACACGGGCAAAGCAAGAGAGCATAGTGGAAGAGACTGACAGACACAGGCAGATTAAGACTGACAGAATCCTGAGAGACAGGAAAATGAGGTGTTTGAAAGTGGAGAGGTAGGAAAAGAGACACACAGGGAGATAGACTGCCAGAGACAGACATGGAGTGAGTGTGGGTGAGTGGAGTGGCGCGTCAGCGAGCGATAGAGGGGTGAGAGGGAGGGACGGAAAGGCAGACAGATTCAGGTGAAGCTAGACAGACCAAGGCCGTGAAAGCAGAGCTATAGAGGAAGAGGAGGAGGAGGAGGAGAGGAGGAGGAGGAGGAGCAACAGATGGCTGGAAAATGGTTTCTTTGCAAAACAGTCATATTTCTCGACTAATAGTTGCCTTGCTTTGAAGTTACCTGTAGGATGAGCCACCTCGTTGTACCTGTGTGTCCTTGAAGAGGGTCATCAAGTGCAAGGTTGGATGCTAGGAGATGTGGAGGCAGTGTCACTCACATTCATTCGGTTGTTGAAAAAGCATCTCAGACTGATGGCGCGTGTCTAGCGCCTCTGAGAGGTCCTTAAGGGGCGCTGTATAAATGTTTTATTACATTACATAGTGTCAGCTCACTGAAACATATAATCAGTGTATGATCCCAGGATATAATCTCGTTTATATAGTCTCTATTCTTGACAATATTTCTCCAGATCGGGTTATTCTAAGCTGTCATTGGTAAACAAATGGTCTCCACGCATGGCTAACTATTCACGGGAACACCTGGCTAATGAACCATTAACATGCCACTCTACGGATATTTAAGTAAACTGATATGAATAAATAACCATGTGGTATATACAGGTGAAGAAGCAGTCCCTTGTGCTAGCCTGAGAGGCAGCCATGGGTACAAAGCGTAGGCGACTTCATTTTCTTATTCTCTCCACATAGGAGGGTGGACGGCCAGTCCTCTCCCTCGCCATCTGATCCTCTCACTGACAGTGTACAGTCGGTGTACACATTATAGCAATATAGCTGACTTGGCTAGGGGGCAGTGGTGGAGCAGAAATCTCGAAACAAATTTCTGCCATGGTGTGGATTTGAACTCCCTACCTCTTGGTTGACAGTCTTGCACACTAACCACTAGACATTCACGCACCCCTATAGAGCGGAAGATGTGATTAAATAACCATTGTTTTTTAAATGATCATTTATTTGGTTTATGACAGTGTTACTTTGCAATACTTCTGGTGTAAAACTTAACTGAAATGGTATAATCGCCATATATGGACAGTGGCAGTATAAGCTAGGAAAGCCACAGTGGCAGTGGGTTTATTTGACCATTTTCAGCTGACCTTACATGACCTCGGCATCAATTCCATGTGTTTCATTGTTTCAAGACTCTATTGGTTTGTTCTGATGATGAGAAGTCAATGAATGGCTACTTTAAAGAAAGCATTTACCTGCCGTTTGACCTTGTATCATTTTCCTGACACTGTGACCAGTGACAGATATCTCTGTGACCTTCTAAATATCCCAAGAAAAATGGCTGCCTTTGGGTTGATGCCTTGTGCATTAGACACCAGCGCAATAGAAGTTAATAATGACAATTAGAGTTGCGCAGCATTCAACAAAAATGTGAGCATAAGAGTTGTCTTGCTACCTTTTACAATTACAAATTACAATTACAAATTACAATTACCTTAGTGTGTTTGTCATAACTGGACATGTGGTGATTAATATGCATGTGTCTGAGTTTCCTCCTTGGTTTTTTAATCTTCTGTTGCCTGGCAACGAAATCTGATTTAGGTGTATTCATACCTGTGTGAAGAATGTTTACATAATTCGTGGGTGTGTTTGGACAGAAGGCACTGTAGAAGTCTGATGATAAACTGTGACCAAAAACTAGGTGATGTTGTTCCTGGCGTTAAGATACACACACGCACGCGTGCGCCCACACATACTCACACACATGTACACATACGCACACTCCCTTACTAGACTGCTTGTGGAAACGATGGTTAAATGTAGTCATTCTATCGTTTGGCTGTAATAACACATACGATTGATAACTAAACAATTGCATATGTGTGTGCATACGGGAGATGCCAGTATCTGCGGCAGATAGACGTGACTGTGGATATGGTCTGGTGGTTAGCATAGGATCATGATGCCCCAGTCTGGTGGTTAGTGTTTTTAGGATGCCCATCCAATCTGGTGGTTAGCGTTTTTAGGATGCCCCATCCAATCTTGTGGTTAGTATATTTAAGATGCCCCATCGAGTCTGGTGGTTAGTAGGGGGTCCATAGAGTAGTGGTAACATCACTGGCGTGAAGAGCAGTAGGTAGCGGGATCACTTCCCGCAACCTTCCCAAAGGTCCACTCAGCCTATCATTCGCGAGATGGTGCGTTGTTAAAATGAGATGTAGGACGTGATGGGCAGAGCCGTAGCAACAAAGAACGTGGCCCCCTCCGAACATACGTCCGGGGCCCCTTACAATGCGCATATGTCCGGGGCCCCTTACAATGCGGAAACTGGAAATGCGGTAATGTACAATATACAGGGTTCATAATTATTATGTATACATAGACCTACGCCCTACAGCGTACATGTATTCCATTTCCGTATTTACGCAAAGCGCTTCTTTCGAGCTTTGTTCTCCGCAAATTGGTTAACCAATGCGTCATAATCGTTATTTTTGCCACTTTTAGGGCCCCCTTCCAGGAAGGGGCCCCTCCGGTCGGAGGGTACGGAGGGCGGTCGCTACGCCTCTGGTGATGGGCGCCTTGCATGGCTGCCGTATAGAGTTAAATTTCGACTCCTGTAATAACTTGTGATCATCCGTTCATACTGATTTGTAATCATACTGCATAATTGTCAGTTTGAAAATATTAAATGAAGATTATTATTAAATTTTTAAGATGCCCCAGTCTGGGGTTTAGCAGTGTTAGGATGCCACAATGCCATTTGTAGGATCCGTTTCTGTTTGTTTTTCCAGCGCTGTCTGTCAGAATCTTGCAATGTCCACCAAATCGTCATCCTCTCCGCTTCCTCTTGCATCAATGGATGAGACCTCCTCCTCCTCCTCTTCACATCCTGCATCATCACCATCCATCTGCCGAAGCCACGATCCACTTGAGCGACGAAGCAGCAAATCGCGGCTGTCGAAGCAGGACGAGGTCGAATTGACTGAGGACGTGACGCCTTGTGACACGTCCGGTAACGCCGTTACAGATGCAGGTGGTGGCGATGTCACGGGAGACAGTAAAACGAATGGAGACACTACATGTTGCATGGCTACTGCGACAGGTACAATAATAAGGTTTTATTCAGTTGTACAATTTGTACATCATATTATAATTATTATTATTAATATGCATTCAATCAGCGGTTGCCAAACTTCTCTGGGTTGGGACCCACTTGTGAATGTCTTGGCAGCCTCAGTACCCACTGTGTAAATTAAACTCTGTGTACTAAAATTTGCATCGTAAATTGGCATCAAAATATTTGCGGATTTACGTACAACGTTTAGAAATTAACAATCCAAAAGCAACTTTTGTGTCTATGTAATGTAACAATGTAAGTAATGTTCTTGCTTAGAAAAAAAGTTTCTCGAAAAAATTTATCGACCCACTTGCCAGAGTTTTGTGACCCACTTTTGGGTCGCAAGTCACAGTTTGGGAACTGCATTAATTTACTAAGCGCCACTATCTAATGACCAAGCATCAATCGATGGTTCTGATCAGTTGCAAGTGAAGGACTTGCTGAAGTTTATTGCCCAGCCTACACAGTAACAGTGTCAGGGAAGGCTCGAACCTGTACACTCCGCAATACACGGTGAGCGCTCTAACCAATCAGCTGTTGTGACCCACTGAGTGACGTGTGACAGCAATTCCCGGATGGTTGGCTGTCACAGTGAGAAGCGAAACGGCTTCACAATTTCCTTTGATGAGGAATGAGATGTTTTGTGAAAGCACTGTTTTCCGATCAAGTGACAACTAGTGTAACTGCTTAGCAGTATCAAACTGCTTAGATGGTACAACAACTTGCACATTTTAGGTTAACATCTTCCCTTACATTGCCTAGTATTATTATTAATTTTATTTGTTGTTCATATGTGACGCCAGAGCTCAAAACCTGTCGCTTGTCGCTTCCTAGATATTGAGCTAGAAGCCGAAATAGGCGAGAGGGGTCCAAAATATTGAACATTCTTCAATTCACCAGTTGCCTATGAATTTGCCATAATTTGCAATGTAGTAATCCGATTTTAATGCCGTTTGTTTGGATATAGCCCTTTATTGCCCAGCAAAATTGTAGTACAATCAAGTACTGGTTGCTGAGGACTTTGATGACATGAATATTCCGAAATTTTTTATTCGATTTTCTCACTATATATTAATGAAAGAATCAAACGAGCATAACTTCAGTTAGCAAAAAGATATTTTCATTCCGTAAAAGGTATTTTGAAGCAGATTAATTGTAGAATATGACTAAATAAAAAGGTCAGAAACCGACATGTGACAGGTTTTGACCCCTGGCGTCACATATATTAAGCACCACTCTCTGATGACCAAGCATCAATCGATGGTGCTGAGCAACTGCGAGTGAGGGACTTGCTCAAGGTCCCTACACAGTCATAGGGAAGACTCGAACCCATACCCTTCGCATTACAAGGCGGGCGCTCTAATCGATCGGCTATCATGTTACATTACTGACACCACACTTGATATGTATGTCCGTTACATTGTGTCATATTACATTACAGATTTAACTGGTGGAGATGCAACAGGGTCTGAGGAAGCTGCTACCGATGGTTTGGTATCAGGGTCAGAGGTGGTGATCAGACTGGAAGCCCAGAGGAGCGTAGATTCCGACTCCGGCTGCTCACTGCAGGGCAATGTAAGTTCTGCCTCTGGATGGAAGCCTTTAGTCGCAATGCTGTGATGGTTTGGCCGGTCAATGCAAGATGTTTGAATTGAAGAAGAAGAAGAAGAGCAGTCCCATAGGCTAGCCCTGAGGCAGCCACAGGCATGAAGTGTTAGCGAATCTTTCATTTTCTTAGCCTCTGCATGTGAGGGCGGGTGATCAGTCCTCTCCCTCGCCGTCTCATCTTCCCACCCCCGACGGTGTACGGTCATTGTACTCGTTGTATGAGTTGAC
The DNA here is from genome assembly GCA_963556255.1 of Allolobophora icterica. Lineage (NCBI taxonomy): Eukaryota > Metazoa > Annelida > Clitellata > Crassiclitellata > Lumbricidae > Allolobophora > Allolobophora icterica. The sequence goes on from OY744603.1 coordinate 92,638,532, forward strand.
TAGGGGTACAGGTGGAGCAGAAATCTTGAACCAAATTTCTGCCCTGGCTTGAACCGACCATTTGAGTTTGAATTGAATACATGACCAATTATTAGTTTAGAATTACAGTTGCACAGACTGGAATGCAAACAATAGCAAGGAAAAATAACAACGAACTTAATTAAAGTAAAGCATACATAAGCTTACAAATTTGATGCTGATGCAATAGACGATTGACGAGAAGCAGAAGAAGCTGACACAGCTTATCTTGTCATTCCCGTTATTTATTAGACAGCAATAATTGAATGAGATGAACTAGAATTGTAATGTATAGTCGTATACATCGGCCAACACTCAAAATATATTAATATTGTTACAGTACTATCTAGCATATTGCATTATTAAAATTGGTCAATAAAAAATGATTCAATTTGTATTTTGTAAGAAAAGACTGGCAGAGGCTAATAAAATGTGTGGGTGAAGAGTGAAGCAGCTCTTGAGCACATGATGAAAGCACTCCATGTCATTTCCAAATAAAGGGGACCTGGAGGAGATAACAGTGCTTCCGAATGGGGTCGGGGCAAAGCCCCTATTTTGCCACTAATTTCCAATGTGTAAATTTGTGTTCATAATTGGTTATATATTGATGTTGGTCCCATGCGTTTTCAGGGCCCATGCATTGAAAAGTGCGTGTCAGGTGACCCTAGGGCCTACTGACACATTTGGTTCTGTGTGTCTGCACTCTTCAGCTATGTGATGGATCTTTAACATGAGCTACAAAACTAACCGCAATGCCTAACACACATTTTTAGCATCTCAACGTGCTAATTAGGAACTTGTCCTATATCTTCAATTTACCTGTATAGTGCAACTGTGGCTCTCTTTGGTACATGCTGTCAACAGAAAGTTTCCTGCTGTGGGCAGTGGGTGGCAGTTTGTGCTACAAAAGGGTCCCATCATAACAAGCTTTGTAATGACACAAAGGTACTGTTTGCTATATGACTTCCGAAAATAGCATCACACATGATGAGTGTCTGGTGTAATTTGACCCTAGTGTCTGACTGTAATCCACAATGTGTTTACGTTTCTTGATTTATTGAATTTAGTACTTGCCCAAGATCAATTAGTCTGTATCAGACAAATGTGTTCTGAGTAATCTAAACTACTGCCTTCTATGGCATTGTTATCATAATGCCGAAGACAATAATCGCAATAAAAATCATAATTCATTAGAGAAGATTAGATTCTGGAAGGTTAGATTAACCAGGAGCCAGGCTACAGTTGGAATGGAAGTTGAAAGGTCAAGAGATGATCTACCTGACTGATAGCAATGCAGCTTACTGCTAAATAAGATGACACACAGCAGATTTGTTAAAAGGTGCTGTGCAAATATCCACCTACATACATACGTACTTTAATACATACATTCATACTGAAGACCTACAGTAAACAAAAAAGGCATCAGTTCATAGATACATACATGCATGCATACATAATACATACATGCATTCGTACATACATACATTCATACATACATACATTCATACATACATCATACATGCATGCATGCATTGAAACATACATACATATGCATTCATACATACATTGTTACATAAATGAACAGTACTAAATAGCCAAACGTCAGTGCTGTTTGTGACCTGTTCATCTCCCTGACTTTCTTTGTCAACCTTGACGTCTTGTTGGCGTCTTAAATCAATTATGACATTTCAGCGAATGTCTGTCTTTCTAAGGGCGCCTCTTCTTGCAGCCGTCCTTGCGTCTCGATGACCCTGGACACGTTGAAGATGCACTCTCTCTCTCCCTAAGTTTATTAACATCCGGTTCTCTTGTTGCTCTCAACTTCTGTCACTCTGTCAGTCTGTCTCTCGCTCTCTCTCCCTCTGTGTCTGTCTGTCTCTCTCTCTCTGCCTGTCTGTCTGTCTCTGTCTTACTGTTGGCTCACTTCTTCAATTGATGCTTGGAAACCCAAGACGCACTGTAATTTAATTTACCTATATTTGCTCGTGCTAACCCTTATTATCAATTGTTCAGGTGCGTTCCAAACTGAGTTCCTCTTCGTGGTGACTGGGTTAACTAAGTATTGTGGGGAGGTGGCAGATTCAGGATGTAAAGTCAGTAGTGACAATATGATGTTATGGTCGGGTAAACTGTTAAGGTGGGTTAAGTAAGGTTTAAGGTAAGATAAGGTAGAAGTTGATGAATAAGAACTATCGTAATCCAAAGAGGCATCAATGGGAATGAAGTGCTGGCAGCTTGTTGTTATAGTGTTTTTAGGGCGGGTGACAGGCCATCTTCTTCACCCTGTGGTATTCTCGACAGTGTGTGGCCAGTGTACTCATTATAACTGAGTTGGCTAGGTGAAGCAGAATTCTGGAAACAACTTTTAACCTCTGACCTCCCAGTTGACAGTCAAGCACACTAAACAAAATCTCCAAACAAATTTATGCCCTGGTGGGGACTTGAACCCCTGACCAATCGGTAACAGTGAGGCATGCTAACCATTCGACTATCTTGCACTACTTTGCACCCTTTAAGTACTGGTCAAAAGTACTGGACAGATGGCCATCTAGTTGATCAAAGCAGAGTAAAATGTATCCATATGTAGCAGACATGCAGGGGAAAGGATGGTCCCACAGGATGAACTGGAACTAATTTGGAAACAGGTTAATGTGGACGTTAGTCCAGCTCCTGCTTATCTCTGAAGAAGAATACAATGATTTATCTTCCAAATTGTTTATCCACCATAGGCTGACTCTCTGTCTTGCGGACTGATCTTCTGGATGTTGACCTGATTACGGATTGGTTTTGGTGTGCCATCGGTTGATGCCTTGTGCATTAGACACCGGCGCAATAGAAGTTACTAATTAAAAAATTTTCAATCTATGACCAAGCAGATATGACTCAAGATGGGCATAGAAAGGTCCGTGATGTATGCAGCGAGGTCTGTCCCAGAGGGATCTTGAGTGTTGCTGATTACACAACAGGAACCCAATGCAACGCTTCATGCATAGGGTGTGATATATGCAAGTGTTTTGACGCGTTGACCACAACTTCGGCAGCATAATGAATGAATAGTCGCATCTGCCCTGATAGGAATTCGGTGTCAAAACAGTTTATTTGCATCTCCAGCTGGTCTTCTGCAAACTGTTGATACTGTACCAGTATTGCCTGTGGGGATGGGGGAGGGGGGGCTGAAGGGGAGGAGCAGTTGTTGGGTCGTAGATAACCGTTGAGTGACATGTAACCCAAGGGTGGGCCTTTGAGAATGGAGAATTATTGAATGGGATTAGTTTAGTTATCACAAGTCCCGTGGTCGAAATTTGATGTCAAGAGATTTTTGTCCGTTTTTCCATAGGCCCTGAATCCGAAAGTGAAACTCGTCCGCTGCCAGGCCGTGTGGGACGATGCGTCCCCACCGCCTGAGGGGCACGCAAGGTCACCGGTCGTTGTCATGGAAACTGCAGATACGGAATCTTCATCCGTTGGGTCCATTCCGCCTTCAGCCAACCAATCATCGCTGACCGTCTCACCAACTGCTCAGGTAAGGCTGACCACCAACTCCAACTTAAACAATGACCCAGATAGGTACATTGGTAAGAGCGCATGTCCCATGCGCCTTTGTGTGTTCGGATGTCGGTTTGCATACCGATAGTGGCTTATGTAACAGATTGAAATCTCGGGCTAGCACAGTTCCTAAATGGCGGAGTGCCCATTCAAACGGGCAGCAGTGGTCAAGGATCTCACCCGATCAATTTATTGAAGATTAGCAGGGTCGAGGCCATATGGTTGCTACAGAAAAAGACATTTACATTTACAATGTGGAGCCTGTGTACACTAATGTCCACAAAGGTGGTTTATAAATCTCCTGCCATTTGACATACATTTAGTTGAAACACAATAGCTAATTGTTCATTTGTGTCATGCCACATTCATCGGCTAGTCCTAAGGGACCATGGAGTGTAACGTCTTTGTGCTGAATCAGCAGAAACACAACGCTAATCCAGCAACATCAACAGGTAAAAGACTCATCGGGTTGTTCTAGCAGAAACGCAAACATGGCAAAAGCATTTAAACAGCCAGACGAGCCAGACAGCCGTCAATACGGATGACACGATTCAGTAACCCCAGAGGGAGATTGGAAATGCAAGACACACGAATAGTCAACCACCGTGCAGCTGCCTCCCTCGATGCCACCTGCAACCTCACGCACATGATTTCGATCCTTTATGAAAGGATTGTTGACATTCACGGATGCTTATTCCTGGGCAATGTGCTGTGTCTTCCGCGACGTTAGGGCTTCGGATGAAAGCGACAACCTGCAGGGTTTATGTGCGCTAATAATAGAAGAAGATGAGGTAAAGTCGACGTTAACAGCCTTGACAGCCGTAAGGTGTCGTTAAGCACTGGAAATCACTTAACTGGATATGGCAATGTGACCAGCGTATTCGAATATTTATATTTAGCTAATGCCAGGTGCTGGAGTTCTTTTAGTCACGTTAATGTCTGTTACCAGAAGCTACTGTTATGCGCGCTTCAGGGACGGAATCCACCATTTCTGATGTGTTTAAAATACATGTAATTGGCAGAGACCAAGTCTTTACGGGAGTCAGATAAAGGCTTTGAGGCTTTAGTTATGTTGAGATATGGCACAATGTTAACACGCAGTGTTAGCACGCAATGTTAACACACAATGTTAACATGCAATGTTAACACAAATTGTTAACATGCAATGTTAACACACATTGTTAACATGCAATGTTAACAACATTGTTAACATGCAATGTTAAAACACATTGTTAACATGCAGTGTTGACATACAATGTTAACATGCAATGTTGACACACATTTTTAGCATGCAAGTCAATCTGAGAAGTTTAGTGGCATAATTAATGTCCTTTCCAGACCTCTAAGTCTGCCGCTGTTACTTTATCATACTGTACTATACTATTTTTACATACATATTAACACATGTGTTTGAGTTTAACACTTTTGAATCCTGTAATCACCTTGTAATCACCTTGCTGGCCCTGATTTGCCTGATAATGTGATATGATTTAGGTACTCATCTCTTTCATGAGATGCTACAGCAAAGATCTTAATACGTGCATAATATGTTTTCAGACGAGACCACCCGACCGGCTGAGGTTGGGCCAGGGTAGCTCGCAGGGTTCTACCGTCTCGGATGGGGGTCCATCGCCGGCCATGTCACGTGCATCGAGCATCGACACTTCTTACACCGATTCGACCGGAACGAACCTTGAGGAATTCATCATCAAGACCCTCAACAAGAACCGCAATGACCGATCGATGTTGATGCGACTGGAGGCTGAAATGACACAATTCATCAATGACATGAGGTATATGTCCTTCATTGGATATGGTAGCCAAATAGATGGAGTGCTATGCCTGTAACAAGGAGGGCATGGGTTCGAGGCTGAATAGATAGAGTGCTTGGCATGTAACGTGAATCATACAGGTTCGAGCCCCTATTAGGCAGTCACTAAGGACCTTGAGTAAATCCTTCGAGCACAGTTGCTCAACACCTTCGTGTTCTGTCGTATGGTTGTGTGTGCACTTTTGAACTTTTGAAGGAGGACAATATCGGATACAGCTGTACTGTTTTGTATTTCGGTCATTTGGGTAGTGGACACTACTGGAATATTTTTGTAAAGTTTGAAACTGTTAAATTATTTATTATTTAGCTGTCATGCTGAGCACTGTATGTACATTTCTAGTGAATGGAAAAACTAACCGTTCTTAGTCAACTCTAAAATTTACTAAACGGGAATTGTTCTTTTGTTTGTCGACATTGTTGTGTATCTGTCATTGTTGATTTGTTTGTTTGTAAGCAAAGAGAAGTGGAAGTTTCCCCAGATGTCGTCCTACCATCGAATGCTTGTTCACCGCGTGGCTGCATTTTTTGGCCTCGATCACAACATCGACGATTCCGGAAAGTGTGTAGTCGTCAACCGTCAGCCAACTACACGGATGTAGGACCACTGATTTATCTATCGACTTCTTTGATGGAAAATTACCTTTCAATTACTTTTCTGTCACCTTTCATCTTTAAAAATGAGTTGGCTAGAAAGTTAATTCATTCGTTCATTCGTTAATTCATTTCTTCATTTATTAATGCATTCATTCAGTTGTTAATTTACCCATTCATTTCTTCATTTGTTAATACATTCAAATATTCATTCGTTAATTAATTCATTCATTGACTCATTAATGCAACAATAATCGCATGAATGTACTTAGTGATGAAAAGCGTATGCATCAGTTAATCTGTTCATCTGTCTGACTGGACTGTTCCACAATTTATCTAATTGTATGACTCTTGTTTACCTTCCTGAGTGATACATTTAGTATGTTTATAGTCTGTCTTCTAGGATATATCTCGCATTTGTATTCTTCATCAGCCACTTTATTCGTTGCCTGCTAGTTGTATTCAGCCAAATGGTAAAGGTGCCATTCGGTTGATTGCAATTTGAAATGCAAACACTGTATTTAAAACAGTCCTTATTCCTCAGTCTCATTAGTATCAAAAAGATCATGTGATTGCCAATACCTAATGCTAGAATTCATTCATTCATTCATTCATTTGAGGATTTATGTAGTGCCCCTTCAGGGGAACTACCCAAGGGAACTACTCAGAATTGTGCTCAGTCAACAGGCTTCTTTGGTTGCTAGACCTAAATTTTGGAATTATTGTGTTCGATACTCGGTCGATCGCCTGTGCATGCTCTACTTTAAACTTATCTGTTTTGGATTGTTTATCCACCACAGACTCTCTCTCCGGTATGTGATGCTGATTACAGCTTGAGTTTGATGCACCATCTGTTGATGCCTTGTGCATCAGACACCTTTGCTATGGAAGTTACTAATTAACATTTATGATATGTGTGCATGTGTATCAAACTTAAAATAACATATCATGTGTGTAACTTTAACCTTTTATGATGTTTTAGACCAGAGTTCAAGTTTCGAGATCACATCCACGACGACCTCTCATCTGGTTCTAATGACGACCAGCCAAAGAAATCGATCCTAAAGCGTCATCGAGACTGCACAAGCCTTGAAGAGGTTTGCTCAGAGCCACGACCTTATTTGATGTCAATTTACTTAAATTTATATAGCATGTCTGTAGATACCCTTAAAGAGCTAAGATGGAGGAAGATTAGCTGTATGAATGTCTAGTGCATTTACCAGCATTGTAATTGAATCATCGTGTGGCCTACAGTCTAACTGTGTAGCCTTTTATAAGAATGAGACAAAGTGTCTGGTTACAGGCCACATTGGACTAATGTCTATCAGCATTCTAGTCTTACTAGTTTGTAAGCTATGATCAAACATTATTTTAAGTGTATTATTATTTTTGTACTCAATGTAAGTATAATCATTCGGGAGATAAAAATTGCCTGTAGACAGTTTATGACTATGATTAATTAATAATGAAATTTATTATTAAAAAGAGTATACTATGTGCAATAGACTGCAGCAGTCTGATGACAAAGTCTGTGGATATCGTTCTCCCTTTGTTGACCTCGTATTCATTGTTTCAACCTTGCAGAATCTTGGTGTTGATCGAATCTCACTCGATGATCGGAAGAGCAAATCATTCGAGGAACGAACAGAAGAGTACCTAGAGGCAAGGAGCCGAATCTTTAAGGAGGTAACACTCTCGTGGTGGCATATGCCCAAATTCCAATACATACAGCAGTTCATAAATACTTAAGGCTTAGGGTTAGGGTCAGTGTAGCGTATGCATTTTGTGCGACTAAACAGCTAAACTGTGAGTGGAAGCTGGATATTTGTGCGCTTGAAAAGCTATACCTGCGAGTGAAAGCTGGATAGTATCATTGCAGAAATTTAATTCAGGTGAGAGATGACTAAAAAGCTAAACTTGTGAGTGGAAGCCAGATATTTGTGCGACTAAGATCTCCATTGTGATATGAATGAGAAGTGAGTTATGATAACATTGTCGGCTAGAAACCAAGAGAGTGTGAGATATGGATCAACAAATATCCTGACCTGAAAATGAATTGATTTGCATTTGGCCCGAACATGTCGGAAAAGGGTGTGTCAAATGTTGTTGTTATTCCTAAACTGTATGCACATTCGTAAGCATTTAAAGCAAGGAGTCTGTTCATCCAGTTGAGCAGACATGAGACAGCCAGTCCAATTTGTGAAGTTGTTGCCGTGTGCCCAAGAAAGGAATTCAGTTGTCCAAGTTATCCAAACTTGGCTTAGTTAGCCCTTTAACGACGAGCGTTTACTAAAATGCATGGAAAACTAATCCTTGTCGTTGTTAAAGGATTAAAGTTGGATGTTATTTGTTGATGGCAGCAGTACACTGTACATGCGTAACAGAATTTAAACATGCTTTTAATGCACTGATGGATTGACCTAATTGCGATGTGTAGTTCTTTCAGCAGGTCTTTCAAATCTTGGTATTTGTAGTGTTCCTTTTGCTGGTAAACTGGCTGGTTAATAATTAGTAGGAATTTGAGCATTGTATAGAATAGGAATTTGAGCATTATATCCTGATGTTTCGTGTGGATTGATGGTTTGTTTCTTGGTGATTTGTTCTTGAGCTGTGCAGACTAAATCTGGTTTCTCACTTTCTCTTGTCACGTTTGTGGTTCAGTTGAAGGATCCTTCAATCCCAGGACTGGCCAAAATGTAAATGCTAATGCTGCAACTGAAAATTTACACTTATCAACAGTATTTATTGGATAATGTTTGCTGTTTCAGGAAAATGTATCAGGAGATTGCAAAATCAATGAGTTGTCAGTTAGGTAGGTACTTCAGTTTTCTTTTTGTCTACATTGTAATTTTACGTAATTTAATGTTTAACCCACTCAAAGGCATCTGTGATGAACAAAGAAATTGGAACGGTTAGCTTTCTGAACCGGAACAGTTGAGCCACTTATGGCAGTTATTGTACTGACCTGACAGTGCATGATCACCATAAAATAAAAATTGATTGTGCTGATTGTAAAACACGGTTGCCGATTTTGGGAAACGGTAGCCATTTGTGAGAAACGGTAGTCAATTGTGGGAAACGGTAGCCAATTGTGGGAAACAGTAGCCAGTTGTAGGACATTGTAATTGTAATTGTAATTGTAATCGAGGATTTATATAGCGCCACTCATAAACAGAGGCGCTCCCGACCCGTGTCAGTGTCTTCACTGACAAAGAGAAATGTTTTCAGGCGCTTGCGAGACTGGGCAGGAGACAGAGAGAGGAGGACAAGCCTAAAGCCCTGAGGGAGGCTGTTCCAACTGGAAGGGCCCACAACCGCAAAACTACGGGACTGGGCAGTAGCAGTGCGCATCCAAGGGACTAACAAGAGGCCACGGGCAGATGACCGGAGAGAGGCCCGACCAGGCAAACTGGAAACTGGGATGCAGTAAGCCCTGAGATACAGCGGAGCTGAGCCAACAAGACAGTTACGCATGAGGGAAAGGACCGTAAATTGAATGCGTTGGTGAATGGGAAGCCAGTGAAGGGAGTCCCGGATGTAGGAAGAGATATGGGCAAACTTCATGATGCCCCCTATAAGGCGAGCAGCAGCATTAAGGATGGACTGAAGTTTAGATGTGTTAGTAGAGGACAGGCCAATATAGACAGCATTTCCGTAGTCAATCCTAGTACAGATCAGAGCATGAACCAAGGTCACAATCGCATGCAGCGGAAGAGACTGGCGAATGGCACGAAGTTGGCGTAAATAGTAAAAACACGAGCGAGAGACACTATTGACATGATCAGATAGAGAAAGAGTAGGATCTAGGACAAATCCAAGATCACGGACAGAGGAGGAGAAGTACACATTGGGAAACCTGAGGCGCAGAGAGTCAGCATCAATCCTGGCAAGCTGGACACGATTGCCAAGCCAAATGTACTTGGTTTTATCATAGTTAAGACGAAGGCGATTTGAGGACAACCAGAGATCAAGAGCAGAGGAAGCCTCCAGGATGCGTTCAACCATGGTAGCCGATTAATAGAGCGCTCACTTTTTTCAAACAGCATTTTAATGAGATTGGAATAACGATCGTCACTGAACTTAAAAACAAATATAGTGCTTTGCATTTGCGCCTTAGATTCGCATTTGTGCATGACTTTGCATGCGTTCAAAATGTGCATAATTATAATAAATAAGTTAACCATTGATGCTACAATATAATAAATAAGCTTACCATTGAAGCTACCATCTGTACAGCATTACACAGCAAGACCCATATCTGATCTTATGATTGTTGACTTGAATACGGTGTAGTTTTGTTGCGTCATCAGTTTATGCCTTGTGCGTTAGGTGCAATGGGAGTTACAAATTAAGATTGCAGTTCAGTACTCTGTTGCATTACGATTCTTTGCTTTGCTGATGGGCATCTGGGGCACTAACAAAGAACCCTTTGTTGATCTTGTTGCAGTGGAGGAGAAGCAGACTGTGGAAGCAAGGACGAACTGCGCTGGCGCTCGGACGTACGGCAGTGGAGAAGCACGGATTCCAGTGGATACAGCACAGACGAATCGTCACGGCTACGAGTCGGCGTAACCAAGGCAAGCAGTTTCCACGGTGTCACGGTGCTTACACGTGGTGACAGTCATACAAGCACGATGAGCAGCGGCAGTCGGTTCTCCAAGACAGGTGAGCACCTATGGTGCTATATGAATACCTGGTTACATTACATTAGAGTGGCATATGTCAGGGTACTCAACTCTGGTCCACAGCCTGCTTCCGATCTGCTAGCGATTGGTTACCGGGCCATGGAATGACAACCAGAATCACAATATTAAGTTGTATGCAATGTAAAAAACATTAAAAATGAGATCATGACAATGGTGGGCACTAAGGAATTTATGTAAATATGTGGTTGCTGTGACATGTTCTTCAGCCCATTCTCTAAGACAGGTGAGCACCGGTAGTACTTCAGAAATACCTGCGAAATGTTGTGCTAGGCTGGACAGTTAGCCTGCCTTTGATAAGACAGACTTTCATAACAGATCATTAACCTGTTAGTCTTTATGGTCTTTGATGTCATGACAGATGTCCATGCTAATTAATAATTATTAATTATAATTATTGCTAGTAATGGTAATAATAGAGTTCATATTATTAACTCCAATAAAGCTCCAGTTTTTGTGACCTATGCTTGACCTTTCACCCTGTTTTGTTTGTGATTGTTTCAGATTCCATCAGCAGCGGTGTCTCGAACCTTGGAAGCCCCATCGTCATTCCACCGACGATTCCTTCCTCGCCACCTGCTGAGGGCCAGTCGGCAGGAGACGCGTTATCTTCAAGCCAGTCTGTCACAAATCCATACAACCAGCATCACTGGCATGCAGGTAGGTTGTAACTAATCAATCGAACATATAGTGTACATTATGGAATAGGCTTCCTTGCAATCTACGACATGAGCTTCTGCTTTCTACGCGTCTGTTTTGGAAGTGGTTGTAAACAGTTCTGTTTGATCTTCGTCTTGTGTAGTAGAGCTGTACTGATTAATCGGCCTTACTCATAATTTGGCCAATTATTAGAACAATTGGTATAATCTGTATTGGCAAAAATTTCAGTGCCAATGTAAGAAAATGTACAATTGACGTTTTTTGCACAATAATCATTACAAGAAGAAAAATGAGCACAGATATCTGTTTTGTTTCTTATTTATTGATTTATATTTAGCATTGCACTACTTACTAGGCATGGTAGAAACCAAGGACATATATTATATGCTAATATACTGTAGTCTACAAATTGCATTTAAATGCTTATTCACAGGCATCTGTTCCAACTGAGTGAACTGGGCATACACGACAGAAGTAGCATGTATTACATTATTCAACGACACTTTTAAGAAAACCGGTTTTAAATATTCGCAGCAACACAAAGCCAGTGTGTAGTCTCTTTCGCATATATTCCGATATATGGAATACTTCTCCATGTCGGCAATGACTCGAGTGGCACAGTTTAGGGTGGATTGAGGCTGGCTACAGACAGAAGCCAGGTAGCCCCTCAAGGATTGAATTATAATATTGATATGTTATGATATACCACAGGTGGTGATGGACCATCAACTGATGCCTCTCCCTTTCTTCCATTCAAGGATGACAGTGGGGAGCCGTTAGCCATCTGGGTGGCGAGCACTATCAGCCAGATACCCCCGGGCAGCATCATCATCAACCCACATACCCGTGAACCCTACAAGAATCGCGACGGGTCGCTCTACCGCTGGTATCCGCCCGCTCAGCAAGTTCCAGAGAAAGAACAGCCAAGGGTCCCTTCGGCCGAGACTGAGGTGCCAGCACGTCAGCCAGTGCCAGAATTTGTGCCAGAGGCTCCTCGTCATTTGGCCAGAGGGGCTAGTCGGCACCAGTCGGCAGAACGAACACAGGTAAGGCTTTGTGATGATTCTTTTGAGCTCTTTACTTTGGAATTATGTTGAAAGTGAAGAACTCTTTCAGGGTATATTATTTGAAGAAAGACATCATAATAGAGTATGTTGCGACATTCATTTCTAGCCATCGATTGGTTTCTTGTGCATTATGGTCAAGATACTATGTTTCAGCTTAGATGAAGCTTGTGCATGATGTGGGAAAACAGTGGGATATGATAGCCAATTGTAGAACACTGTTGCTGATTGTGGGATATGGTAACCAATTATGGAATATGGTGGCTGACTGGTTGAGCGCTTGCCTTGTGACAGACAAGCAGAGTACAGGTCTGAGCCTCCTCTGAGATGGTTACTGTGTAGGGTCCTTGAGCTCAGCACCATCAATGAATGCTTTGTCATGAGATAGTGGTGCTTAATAAATGTATAATAGCTTAATAATAATAATAACTGTGGACTCTAACTGCTTCAGTCTGGTGACTTAGTGTTCCAGTTATCGAACCACACTTTGACATCTTTGAGTACAATTATTGATTTCAGTCATTTAATAATTAAACACACTGAGCAGTTTCCTTTTGTGTTATCTCCTCAGCTTTTGCTAACTGTTTTGTTATGTTCTGAACAGGAGAGTAAAGAATCTTCTCATCGAACATCTCTGTCCACCAGCTTCAAGTCCACTTCAGTCAGAACAAAGAGCCACTTAGCTTCATACTCGGTCACTGCTACTCCACCGTCGTCGAGCATTACGACTCTACCGGCCTATGCTAGCAACATCTCTTCCCCGTACTCTGGTGTTACGACAGTACCATCGACGTCTCTGGTTCCGTCTGCTATGCCCCCACCGCAAGTCGGCGCCACACCACAGCAAATGTATGTCGTCATGTCCTCTGGCAAATACCAGGTGGTGCCACCAGTTCCACAGGTGTACATTGCTCCCTCTGTCGCTCCAACGGCCTACTGCCCCATCTCGGCTGCAGGGCCTGTCCACCCGGTTCGGTACGCCTGTCTGCCACAGGGCTTGTCCTACCCAGGCGTCGGCGCACCACCTCCGCCACCGGCTGAGCAGCCGTCAACCGCAGCTGCGCCAGAAACACCACACTATGCATACATGCAGCCACCAGGGCCTTATGCGGCATCGGATGCCTTCCAGATGATGGGATACGCCACGCAGACAGCGCCCGAGGCGATGTACCAGCAGCCGCCTCTCACGTTCGGCACCCAGCAGATGCCACAACAGCAGTACGCGCTGGTTCCGCAGTATGCTGACAAGCCGACGTGGAACCAGTATGCGCCGATGTCGCTCGTTCCTGGAGGCCGCGGCTCCTCCGTCGCCTACTACGCAATGGACTCGACGGCCGCTGGCCTCATGGCCACGGGTCAGAGTTCGTCGTCCTCTGGTGTTCAGCTGGTCGTCGTCAGCTCGGCATCCAATGCAGACCTTACACACGGTGCTCCAGTCATGTATGGACAGCCACCGCCACCACCTCCACCACAAATGGTGCCGTCCAACGACAGTCATGCATATGTCGGCGCCGGCACTCCACAGTATGTGCACTACACATATCAAGCCGCCCCGACAGCGGCACAGACCGCCGGCGTTCAGTTGATGCCTTGCTACCCAAATGTCTTGACCGTTCCAGGTCCCGTCGCCACTGGGGCTGGTATGGCAACCATGCGTGGCCCAGCGCCCTGCCTCGTCCCCGTAGCACGCCCTGTGACCGGCCTGCGGTCGTTGCCCCGCAGGTCACCATCCCCCAAGTCCGTTCAGTTTCCTACTCCGCCTGCACAGTCTGGTGGTTACGTGAGGATGCCACCAACCCCGGAACATCCGGGGATCAGGCCACCAGAAATTGGGTCAGACCACGGCCGGCCGCTGCCCACGAGACAACCACGATTTGCACCTGGGGTTCGATCATCGATGCAGAACAACATCACCTTCCGTCCACCTGTTATCATTAACACAGGTAATGACTTGTTGAGAGGGTTTTTCTAGATTCGTGGCAGCAGGAGTGTACCTTGCAAATTTGAAAGTGTGGGCTAAAGATTCAACGTGTTGTGTTAAGTCAGTAATGTCTTCGATTTAATCAGAAGTCTTTTCAAGTGCTGTTATCACGATTCACAGCATTAGTCTATTTTGTAGCCAGTTGATTAGAGTGCTCGCCTTGGTATACTGTAAAGTACAGGTTCGATCCTTCTCCTCTGAGTCAGTTACTGCGTAGGGACCTTGAGCAAGTTCTTCATTCACAATTGCTCAGCGCCATCAGTTGATACCTGGTCATTAGATAGTGGTGTTTAATAAATACATAATAATAATAATAATAATAATAATAATAATAATAATAATAATAATAATGATGATGATGATTGATACTTTGTTACTTTAGCATTACAAAAATTCTGTTGATTAGTGATTGCTACTGTCATTACTGCTATTATTATTTTAATTCTTTTTATTATCTTTATCATTATTATTATTATTAAGGAGTAGTTAGTACTGTTATTAGGACTACTATTTGATCACTGGTGGTGTTATTAAGAAGCAAAGGAAGTCTCGTTTGACTTGGGATTTGAATGCCGGATAATGGTGTAAAGGCTGATGCATTGCACCCAGGCAGCCGTCACTTGAGGTTGTTTTACCATACTGTGAGTGACTAATTACCTTTTGTCATTTTGTTTATGGATTTACAGGTGATTCCAGGTGTCCTCAAGTGCCAATGCAGCGCCTGGCTCAGGCCAGGCCTCTTCCACCGACGTTTCTGCATAAACCAAGGTAACTTTTCTTACTCATGTCTGGAAGTCGTTTACATATAACAAAAGTAGTATTAAGTTATAAATATATTGTGTATTAGACATCGGCGCAATCGCAGTTAAAGGAAATAAAAATAAATAAAAGAAGTGGTGCAGGCAGAAGTTAAGTAATACAGTGTCGACTCGTTATTTCCACTTCCGGTTTACGCTCCATTCTGCTAAATGCGAATTGGTGCTATGTCTCCCAAAGCTATTAACTTAACACGCCGTATTGATTAACATGCCATTCAAGAACTCTGTTACCGGAAACACACCATTATTTTTGTTGGCCTTACATGGCAGTTTCAGCAATAGTCCTAAGGTGCATGGCTATGCAACAAGTTTGGATACATGTTTGGGATAAGTAATTAAGTAAGTATATTCTGTATTGACCAATTGCTAATTGCACTTTGGTGTACAGACATCTAGTAAACACAGAATATTAAATATATAACATCCTAACAATGAATTTTTGTGCATTAGGTGCTCGCTGGGGAGATGAAGCAGTCATGGGCACGGAGATGGAGTGAGTAGTGAGTGGATTTGGTTGGAGGTAGTAGTTGGTGCAGGACATGACCCAGGTCCGTCACTAATACTTCTGCATGTAGTAAGTCTTAGTCGTCTCAGCTGTTGTTAGTAATCTATGTAGGGAATTGCTTCATTTGGCTTTACCATCATCTGTTGACTTTAGGATGGTAAGTGGAAGTTTGAGTGATACAGCAAGTGTTCCTGTCTCGAATGAACCACGCAAATGTCTCGCCACGCAACCACGTCACGGTGCCTCCGCAGAAGGTAGGACGATGGCATCGCACTCGTTTCCATAAAATTAGGTAATCGAATTCTTAGTGGTAAGGTGGAAAAATTGAGCTGGTTGAGGTTGCATCGGGTAAATGAGATGCTGTTATGTTTGAATGAAGTTTAGGAAATCTTGCGAATGGTTTGGGAAGAATTTGAATTGAAACCTGTGATGCCTTATACGGAGGTCGATTGATAAGTAGTATCATCTATACTGTTTTATTTATGACTAGAAATCATTTTCTTTTCTTATTTGTTTTTTTTCTCATATTATGTTTTCCACAATTTTATTCAGTTTTAAATGAACTGCTGTGTAATGACAAGACATCGTTTAATTATGCTCAGCAACTGTTGTAGCACATTGCACTATTTCCCTATGCCATGTCCCTATGCCATGTCCCTATACCATGTCCCTATACCATGTCCCTATACAGTGACTGCCATAAGAACAGTTGGATCTGCTCATATCATGCCAGGAGACCGTTACTAAAACAATCAGTAATGATAATAGTAATGACAGTGATGATGATGACGACGACGATGATAATAAAATTTTTGACAATGGTGATAATAATAATGATAATAATATTTTGGTGATGAGCAAATGTCGGTTGTTTTCAGCTGGCTCTGCAGTTCTTGAAGTCTGTGACCTGCCACCTGTTCTTCAGCGTCGTGAGCTCGACTCGTACCTGAACGATCTCACGGTGTTTGGTGCCAAGCGGTTCTACGTTCATGACGACCTGGAAATGACCCCATCGGGGTCAAAGGACATGACCTGTGTCGGTTCCGCTGCAGCCGTCGTTGCCGTCTTCGATTCGGCTGCCAGCGCACAGAGGGCGCTGCACGAGCAGTGTGGCGGAAAGAGATATCGTTTGCAGGCAGCATCTCGAACTTATGATCTGAGTCAGCCGCAGAGGAGCTGAACTGCAGACAATCAAAAGTGCCCCATTTCTGTCTGTCTGTGTACATTTCTGTTTGTGTATATGTAAGTCTGTCTTTATGTCTGTGTCTGTCTTTGTTTCTGTCTGCCTTTGTTTGTATCTGTCTTTGCGACTGTCTGTGTCTGTTCGTATTTGTCTCTGCTTGTCTGTCCCTCGCCGTCTTGCTCTTCTTTGCCTCTGTTTCCATCGCTGCACTGTAACAAATAATGTCTGGCGATAAGTCACACGAGTTCTGTAGTGTGACCAGAGTGCAGCGTGGTGCTGAAGCCAAGCACTACTGTTGTGGCTTAGTCTGACGTGTCTGCTATGGGAAACCTTTGACTGGCCGGTGTGTTCAGTTGCCGTTTGACAGAGCAGTCATCGATGACATTCCAAAAGCAGACGGGTGTCTGCAACAGACGCCAGTCTCGCTAGAACAGAATGCTCATTACTGCCAGTTGGTGTGGTAATTTGGCACGGTTATTGTGACCCTCTGTCAGACATCTGTGTCTGATGTCGACTGCCATGCATTTCCGTTCTAACCTCATTTCATTACTTTACAGTGTCTGTCTTCAGATACTTGTGTGTCAGAGATAGATAGCCAAAATTTTCCAAATTCACCCTATGTATTATACAACACTGGCTGTCAGTCCTGAATTATCAGACAGCTTACATTGTTGAGCATTCTACCCTCGCATGTGTCTGGTGTTTCAGACATTGCTGGTGTCCTGCTCTTTGTGCTGCTCATTTGGCCGACGAACGATGTATTCTCAGTTCATTCGCAGTTTGGGAACAACGTCATCTCATGTTATCTCTAGTCACAATTCTTCTTGCTAGTTGTTCTGATGATGGAGCGTTGATTGCGGGTGTTTATGACTCCACGAGTCCACTGGTGCTGGAGAAATCTCCAATGGGCTGGGTTCTGTGTAGTTCTCCATTTTGCTGAGCCTTGCTTGTCAGATATAGTTGAACAGATGTCCTGTAGCAGCAATGGCTACTATTTTCTTGTACACGAAAATGGAGCTGCATTGGATGATGGGTGGAGTTGAGTGGATATTGATCATTAGTTGGGTTGAGCTCGGATAATGGTGCTCAATACGTTACTGGCATTGTAATAGTTCTAGTACCAAGCCTGTGTTTTACAGAGGCTTTGTCTTGGACGCTATAGACTCTGATTGTAGTTTCGAACATGATTGGTTGAGATGTCTATTTTTGTACACTTGGCCTGTTCACTGGGACGTGGCAACACGCATTGGATCAAGGGCTGGTTACTATTAATTATTTTATTTCATTATGTTTGTGTGGTGCTACTTCCTGATGACGAGGCTTCGGTCGATGTCCGAGCATATATCAGCTTGGGTCTGTGGATAGGAGAATTTTTAGCGGTTGGAATTCAGTGGTGTAGTCCTAAAAAATGAAGTGGGGGAACGCCTGGAAATTGAAGTAGCAACTGTAGCAAAAAGTGCAATCTTTGGTAGGTAAGTATGGAAAAAAGTGCGGGAACGGCGTTCCCCCGCGTTCCCGCCCCACTACACCACTGTTGGAATTTGGATAAGATTCGTGGAATTTGGATTAGGTTAAATTGAAGAATTTGTTAAAGAATCAGGATGGTGAGTTAGCTCTTAGATTAGTCGGAGATTAGCGAGTTTGAGAATTTTCTTTCTCTCTAACCATGGCATATGTCTCGTTTATTAAATGCAGGTTACTCAAGAGTTATTTTTGCTACATTAGATTGTGATTGATTATAATGGCCTGGGTAAATCATTGTCTTCTGGGCACATAGAGTATTTTGCAACTCCGTGAGGAATGGTGTACGAGTACAGCGTTTCAGTTTCTGAATTGGTAGATGTAGAAGTTGCCTTGATCGGGCCTATGTTGATTGCTGATTTTTCGTCCGATTCCTGGGTCACTTGAAGGTCAGTCCCTGTGATGTCGAGTACTTGCGGCTTTTAGAACTTGTCTAATTGGGCTTTAATCTCGTGGCTGAAGGCCAAGGTCACTGTAATTTGTGGCCGTAAAATTCTTCGTCTTTCTACAGGTCATGGTCCGTATGAAGGACAAGGTCTTAGAATATGATGTGGAGCTTTTGGACTTGTCACTACTTTGTAAGTGTCATTGACTAGTGGATGGTCTCTGAAAGATTTCCAAATGGTCTTTTCTGGCTGAAGGTGATATCTTGGTGAAAGTCGAAGTACATGTACGATATCGAAAGGTTATACACACTTTACAGGATAATGACTTTGCAAAGTCAATGATTCGGTCATGAAGGTCAAATGTTGCACGGCAAGATTCAGCGTGTCTGAAGCTAAGTGCACAGCGAATTATAAGTCGTGAGGTATCTGTTTTTACAAAGGTCGTACTCTTTCTGAAGGTTACGAACTCTTTGAAGTTTGACAGCTTCATGCAGGAATGTAATTCTTCTCAACTAAAATGCACAGCGCTTACTGTTCTGGGCAGATTGTGATTCACACTGGGCTCATATCCAACTTCAATTGTCGATGTCCAATCATGTCTTCTTGTTCATCGTTCTTATATACTTTAAGGTCTTTCAGCTTTTCTTCTGTAGGGTAGTATTCGCTCGCACTGACTGACCAAACTAACTGGATTGGCTGCTTGGGATAGGATTGCCAGGCAGGTTACGAGTGCCACTGAGAAAGTTTCTATATATATATAAATGTCCAATTATTTTGCAATTAAAAATACATCACAATATTGCTAGCTTTCTTATTTGTAAGAACTCTGTGCATCTGTGCTGCTCAACATTTAGATGTCACGTGTCTGGATTCATTCTATACATTTCATATTGCCCGGGTTTATCACTGTATGAAAGTTAAAGGCTGTCTGAAGGTCACCAGATGCCTGGAAGTCATTGGCCAGCCAAGATCACTGGCTTCCAGATGGCCAATGGTCATCTGACGGTCCAGTCGTTTACTTGTCATCAGTTGACCATTTGTCGAAATGATGTAATAGTGTATTTAAGAAACATAATTTCGGTGAGGTTATTTTAAAAATTTGTTAAGAAATTCGGTTTTTCTGTAATAATGTTCTACTGAAGAATATTTGTTTCTATGCAAAATGCCGCTGGTGTTTCGAGTTCATTTCTCTTCGGATCTTCCTCGCCTTTGTGTGTACAACCAGTGATGGATAAAGTACTTTTGAACAGTAACTAGAGTACAAGAATAACTAAGTACTGGATTATGACGTCCACATTAGCCTATTTATAACTCTGTATTGTCCTATAGTCGTCCGATGGCATTTTATTACATTATATAAAAGCCATGTGCAGTTATTCTGTGCTGTGAACGAGACGCCTATAATTTGTCTATATTGGCCCTCACTCATCCTTCAATCTGGCCTAAAGTGCAGACTGTCGAGACACTTTCTGCAGCTGGTCTTCGGGGGGGGGGTGCGTGAAGTGTACGTACGCGCGGGGGGGGGTGTGGAAGAAAGTACGCTTGCGAACAGGGGGTCCAATTTGCTCGAATTTTTGCGTACGTAATATATGGATGGCCCCTTAAATCATATTTGAAAACGAAGTACAAAATATTTAAAGTTGAGGTTTAAACTGACCTGTTTATCAAATCACAGCAACCGGTTTGTATCGAAATGGAACTAAACTATTTGTACTTTAATCTTTATACATGTACACTTGTACACGAATTATTACTTGTGTCAGGCGAATGAATGACTGTTGCAAAATTGTGTGTATCGGTAACTTCAAGAAAATTATCAGTTTTGTTCATAATAGAGCTGGTGTTGTACCTAATGTAGGAAAATAAGTTAATAATAAGTATAATCGCATTCACTTGGAAGTTGCAGATTATTCAGAAACAGATGGGCGAGAACGTAAGTTGTGGTTTCTACATTTCTACCAGACCAGAAAAGGCAAACCGTTACACTAAATCAAATATTCGTCTATTGCTCCTCATGTTGGCACACTGCAACAAAGTACAAAGCACAAGTTCAAATTAATGAAATGAGGGATTAATGAAATCAGAGGTTAATGAAATAAGGGTAGGCCTTAGGGTCATTAGGATCCAATACTATGCCTTCCAATCCTCATGCTAGACGGTTTACCCTCCTTAGCAGCAATAAACCCCTCTGACAAACGCAGCGCTCGTAAGCAAACTGCTTCTCAACGCTTAACCAAGTATAAGCCCCTAAAAATGTGGAGATTCTATGACGTCACGGTTTGATATTGGTCGTCCCTGCATATTGCATTAGTGCGTTAAAATGAGCCAGCTCTCCAAAAGTCTGTTCACTTCTTTCTTCCTAGTACTATTTAAATATCAAAAATAGTAATTCTAACATTAGGACTTAATAATTTACATGGGCATAAAAATGTTAGCTGCTGTAGTAGCCTACCACAGTATAAATAATTACACAGTACGTCGACTCTCATTGCTGGCTGTTGACTAGTTTTTGTGGTCACGTGATTGCGACGCCATCTTGAATCTGAGCTTCTGAATTATAGATTTAAGCTGAAATTAACGTTAAAAATAATATTGTTAATTCTAATGAAGTTCTCGATGTTGTTTAAACGTTTAAAAAATATTTTATTTGATGGATTCCGATATATATCGGCGTGTAGTCCTCAGTTGTTGTAACGTTTAAAAAATATTTGATGTGATTGTTTCCGGTGTATCGGCATGGAAACGTTCTCTTTCAAGATGTTTTTTGGTCACACATTCTGAATGCAGCATCGGCCGGGAGTCGTCTTACTGTGTAATTATTTATACTGTGGTAGTACCACAGTGTAATTATTTATACTGTGGTAGTACGTTAAATGTATTCGCTAGATGACAGGATAATCTTTCAAAAACTCCAGTTTACGTTTCATTGTAGTGAAACACTTTAATCGTCCACCATTTTGTGCTGATGACAGTATAAATCAAAACTATATTTACTAAAAGAATATATGTGGTATAAAGCAGATTATGGGGAAAATCGACTTTAATGCCAAATCTGGTTAGATTCTACAACCCTTTGCATATGATTTAGTGGACGAACGTATTTAATTAACGACAGCTAGGTCAGTGTGAGAGTTGCTAATATTATGGTTTCGGCTGAATATTTTATTCTCCCGCAGGCGATGATTTCTGAAACCACTATGATTTCGGAAACTACTATGAAGATATGAGATGGTGTGATTTAAATTTAGCATGATTCTAATTGACTTTTCATGGACTTCTTAGTAAAGGTGTCTGGCCAGTCTGTTTGAAGACAGAACTGTAACATTAAGGGTTTGAACAAGACAAATTCTTAGAAGAAACTTACTTTCTTGAAACTGTGCCTGACCATTATTACTAACTTTTCACTCAATTACGAATGGAGAAAAGTCATTCTACTGTAATGAGCAGCAATGAAAATATCTTCTATATTTAATAACATGTTAACTATTGGGGCATTCCACGTCAAATCAACACACTTTAGAAAAAAAATGGACGTCATCGTCTCCAATTTTGTTGAAATTTGGCATGATGACAAACCACCATGAAAAACTTTCAAAACCAAAATATTTGATTTTTTGGTCAACCGATGTCCGAGATATGGGTCAATAAACATTGACCAAAATGGGCCGATTTTCACTGACTGCCGATGTTCAAACTGCTGTATCTCAGCTTCTATTGCACCTAGAGACACAATTAAAATACCAAATTGAAGGTATTAAATAACTCTATCTGGGCAAAGCATTCAGAAACATTCATATTTATTTTAAAAAATTGTTTTAGCAACTGTAACCTAGTGACACTGACCTATGTCAGTTTGTCACCTCAGAATTTTATCAAATTTTTTCCATGCAAAGCTTTCGTTGTTCTTAACATCTGTTGAAAATTTCAGAGTGGGCGCTCTTATAGTTTTTTTACGGTGATTTTTTAATGGTAAAGTCATGGTCGCGATTCGCGACCATCATTGCAACCGTTGATTTGCCATGAATGTTTAACTGCTGAATCCCAGCTGTTAACATCAATGATTTTTGTTCAGTGTACTAACATTATCTCACACAACATGCTGAACAAAAATTAGGCTTACTTACATGCCTACTTATTTTCTTATTTAAATGAAATCTTGTTTCAGTTCGAGGTTTCATAGTATTTCCTGTTGTCTGAATGTTCGCATGACATAAATTACAATTTTATAGAACTTTTTTGATGTTATTATAACTGAAGTTATGAGAAACTACGGTACTTAAGAAGATAGAAAGCTAAGTGGAGCATCTTAAATATTTAAATTTCCAAGTGTATCTGGCAGGCACACAAAAGCTTCACTGCATATGCCCAATATCAGCTGAGTCAGTTGAAGTGAAAGACTTCTCCAGCAGCCTGGATAGTAGAATTGAACGTGCCTAGCAGTCTGTAGAGATCGACAACAAGACCATGATTAAACTCTAAGATATCAAGGGCTACATCACTGCAAAGTATGATGGGCATTCGTGGCTTGGCTGTGTTCTGCAAATATTTCTGGACTCAAATGAGGTGCACCAAGTCAATTTTTTACACCCACATGTCGATACCCGCTTCCAACAGACATCTTAGTACTGTCATGCCAGGACATATTAACAACTGTTCAACCAACAGTGGAAGAATGTATTTGCTGACATCCGAGGAAACTATTGCAGTAAACCAGGCTCTTCAAAACAGTTCAGATCTATAGGGCGAGAAATCATGGTCGCGAATGCGACCATGACTGTACCTTTAAAAAATCACTGTAAAAAAACTATGGGAGTGCCCACTCTGAAATTTTCACCAAATGTTAAGAACAATGAAAGCTTTACATGGAAAAAATTTGATAAAATTCTGAAGTGACAAACTGACATAGGTCAGTGTCACTAGGTTACAGTTGCTCAAAATATTTTTGTTACTAAATATGAATGTTTCTAAATGGTTTGCCCAGTTAGAGTTATTTAATACCTTCAATTTGGTATTTTAATTGTGTCTCTAGGTGCAATAGAAGCTGAGATACAGCAGTTTGAACATCGGCGGTCAGCGAAAATCGGCCCGTTTTGGTCAATGTTCATTGACCCATATCTCGGACATCGGTTGACCAAAAAATAAAAAATTTTGGTTTTGAAAGTTTTTCATGGTGGTTTATCACCATACCAAATTTTAACGAAATCGGAGATGGTGATGCACGATGACTGTGTTGATTTGACGTGGAATGCCCCTATTGAAGTTTTACTGTTATTATTAGCAAGTATATGAAGGTGACGAGCAACATTCTGGTAGAGCTCGATCCATTTTCAACATATGATTTCTGTTGAAAGACAAGTTCTACATCTCGTTAATCTTCATCAAGAATAGTACAGTGGATTTATTTGACTACAACTTTCGCTACCGTCAACAATTTCATCTTCGGTTAAAATAAAACCGAACAATACCGTAAAGGTGTGCTTATTATACAAAGGAAGGACAGCCTCACTATTCCATCATAAAGCTTTTTCTATGCGACTGCTTTCTTACTTTAATCGAAAATAACTACTTCTGACAGATGAAACACAAAGCGTTCTTGTAAGCATCTGAAAAGCAAAGTTAAATGAAGTCGTCAATAATGCAAAACTGGACACTGCTGGTGTTGAAAAGGCTATGACAACAATTTCAGAAACTTTTTACACAGGCAGTTGCTTTGAAGTCCATATCAAAACTCATTCTTATCAAAAACCATGAAAATCCCAACTTTGTCTGGAATCTGGTGAGTGGAGAAGCACATTCAGATCTTTAGAAAAAAGCATGCAGTTTCACTATGTCAGTGAATTATTTCAGAAACTGTTTGTTTAACGTGATCTTCTGACAGATCATCAAAGAACCCATACTGGAGAAAAACAGCGAATTATCATCTAAGTAAGCAGCCTGATGGCAGATACGAGAACCCTTATGGGTGACAAACAATACAGGTGCCAAATATGTTGGAAGTCATTTAATTATGGTGGTAGTAACCTGAAAAGCACATAAGAAACCCATGCTGGAGAGAAACCATACTGATGTCAGGTTTATGAGAAATCATTTTCTGAAGTAGGTGGCTTGGTGGTGCACATGAGAACCCATACTGAAGAAAAACCATACAGGTGCCAGATATGTCAGAAATCATTCAATGAAGGCTGTACTCTGATGCCTAATGATTGTCTTGTGTCATTGTTTCTTATTTCTGCAGTCTTGAAATCCCTGCGATCTTCCTCAGCCAGATACTTGAAAAAAGCATAGAACACAACCAGAAAGTCTTCATCAACTTCAGAGACTTCCAACAAGCATTCGACAGTATATGGCATGATGGAATGTGGAGAGTGATGCAAAACGCAGGAATACCAGAGCAACTGATAACTCATACTGGTGAAAAATCATACAGGTGCAAGCTATGTCAAAAATCAAATTTAATGAAAGCTGTGCTCTAAAAACTCATATGAAAACCCATACTGGCGAAAAACCACACAGGTGCCAGTTATGTCAGAAATCATTTAGTGAAAGAGGTACTCTGAAAACGCACACAAGAACCCATACTGGCGAAAAACCATACAGGTGCCAGTTATGTCAGAAATCATTTATTCAAGGAGGTACTCTTAAAACACACATGAGAACCCATACTGGTGAAAAACCATACAGGTGCCAGCTATGTCAGAAGTCATTTAATCAAGGTAGTAATCTGAAAAAGCACATAAGGGCCCATACTGAAGAAAAACTATACAGGTGCCAGTTATGTCAGAAATCATTTGCTCGAAGTAGTCATCTGAAAAAGCACATGAGAACTCATTTTGGAGAAAAACCATACAGGTGCCAGCTATGTCAGAAATCATTTGCTAGAAATAGTGATCTGAAAACTCACATGAGAATCCATACTGACGAAAAACCATACAGGTGCCAGTTATGTCAGAAATCATTTAACCGAGGAGGTGTTCTGAAAACACACATGAGGATACATACTGGAGAAAAACCATACATGTGCCAGCTATGTCAGAAATCATTTGCTAGAGATAGTGATCTGAAAATGCACATGAGAATCCATACTGACGAAAAACCATACAGGTGCCAGTTATGTCAGAAATCATTTAATCGAGGAGGTGCTCTGAAAATGCACATGAGAACCCATACTGGAGAAAAACCATACAGGTGCCAGCTATGTCAGAAATCATTTAATGAAGGCTGTACTCTGAAAAGGCACATGAGAACCCATACTGGAGAAAAACCATACAGGTGCCAGCTATGTCAGAAATCATTTAATGAAGGCTCTACTCTGAAAATGCACATGAGAACCCATACTGGAGAAAAACCATACAGGTGCCAGCTATGTCAGAAATCATTTAATGAAGGCTCTACTCTGAAAATGCACATGAGAACCCATACTGGAGAAAAACCATACAGGTGCCAGCTATGTCAGAAATCATTTAACGAAGGCTCTACTCTGAAAAGGCACATGAGAACCCATACTGGAGAAAAACCATACAGGTGCCAGTTATGTCAGAAATCATTTAAGCAAGGATTTACTCTGAAGACGCACATAAGAACCCATACTGGTGAAAAACCGTACAGGTGCCAGTTATGTCAGAAATCATTTAATGAAGGAGGTACTCTGAAAAGGCACATGAGAACCCATACTGACGAAAAACTATACATATGTGATGTTTGTAATAAAACATTCGCACGAATTGCAAGTCTAAAGAAACACAGAAGAACTCATGCAACTGAGAAGCAACGCACACACAATAAGCCTTCTACCAAGAGCAGTTCTTCAGCAAATCAGTTTAAACTCCATGCAGCAACACAGCCACAGGATCCTCAAATGGGAATTGAAGTAATTGCAAACCGATCTGATCTTGTCGTCACATTTAGTTGTACTGCCGTTATTGTTAAACCAAATGAAAGTTTTTCAAAGAACATATATCCAGATTCTAGTGGAATTGCAGGTCCTCTACCGAAAATTAGAGGTGAAGAATACCTGTGTATTAGCAAATTCAAATTTCCTGCGGATGCAAAAGGGTCTTCATCAAAATCTTTTGGATGTGGTATATGTGACGAATTGCTTGAAATAGAAAAGGAATTTCTAGAGCATTGTTCTTGCCATCAGTTTTCTCCACCTGACGGTTTAGCTGCTGACTTGTGCTGAATTATGATTCCACATAATTACAGTTGAAAACAATTGTAATTTGAGATAAATAAAAGATGCTATAGAAGTGCTGGGATACATACATACATGAATAGTTACTTGGTACCACTTTTATTTCAGATTATTTAGATATTAGGCATTCTGATGTATAGAATCCAGAGGTTCCTCCTTATAAGATAGGCACCACATATATCTAAGGTGTTGCTTTCTTCTCGCATAATTGTTAGACTAGACTACTGCAGGTTATCAAAATGAAATTTTATGCTGTAGTTCCTAAAGATGCAGGAAAGTCTTTCGATCTGGGTTCCACTACATAACAACTTTACCTCTTATATAGTTTCCCAAATCTATGTGTCCAACGATAAACGCTCTGGAATGTATGGAATGTAGCGGCCGTCCCTTCGTGACTGCAGTTGAATGTATGGAATGCACAGGCTGTTGGCTGACCTGTCTAAGGCCAGCAATATGACGCGGGCGCCCTGGCTTAGCCAAACAACACTCGGCAGATAGACACACAGACAGACAGACGGATCGATGGACAAACAGCGAGTAGTAAGTCTGTCTCTCCCTCCTCCATCCTTCCCGCCCCCGTCATATGACGGGCAAATACTCTATAGTTGTTAAATATTAAACTTGGCTGCATAAATACTTCTGCTTCACTAGATATTTAACAGGGCTTTTAGCTGTGCTTCATTTTGATAGACTATTTCAAACTGTTGATACTTACCCAATTGTTGCATTCACAATGTAATAAATAACAGCTTATTAGTTTATTCTATTGTTGTCTTTGGTGATTTTTTATGATACACTTAATTCTGTAGGATTCGAGCCACTCCTGAGACGGTTATAGCTGTGTGGGTCATTATCCGAAATGTTACAAATTTCGTCTCCGAAAAACAAAACAAAAATTTTTTCAAAAAATTGGTTGCAAGTGTTTTTTTAGTCATGTACATAGTTACATTTAACTAATTTGAAAGAAATCCACTATATTTTTAATCTTAAGTTAATTTATTTTCAGAATTTATAAAGTAAAAACGCCTCTTTTTTCATTAAATTCCGCCCTTTTTGTGTAATCATATTTAATCACAGGAACCTGAAATATTCCTCTAAGTTCTTATAAAATGGCAATTTCTTAAAAGTAGATGATACCAGCATTAGGTAGGAATACAATAGGCCTTTTCTTCACATAATAGATTAGTCTGGTGTCAAGAAATTAGGACATTTTTCGAAATTATTTTTAAAAAAGAAATTTAATTTTCAGCTGCAGAAAAAAATCTGTGCAGCATTAGCTATAACTGTATGTTATATGCATTAGATACAAGTTGAACAACATTTTAAGAGTTGCTAGTAAATTCTAATTACTTGCAATTTATTTTTATACCAAATAATTCAGAAACAATACATGTAATTCACTCTGAGAAATGCGTCATTACCATCCGAGACAAGATGCGACTGCCATGAGAAAATAGCAAAAATTTGATATATATGGATGGTAATGATGAAAAACAACCGCGAATGGTAATGACATAATGATGAAATTTTAAACAGCCGTCAAACATTTTCACGTGAATTACTCCACCAGATAAGTAATTTCAATCAGTTCAACAAAAGCAACAAATAAAAAAGTTGTCAATGTTGTAATCTACCTAAACCAGGAAATACAACACTACAGGGTGCGGCAAAATAAAGTAATCCTCTGCAGTGTTTGGTTGATATCTCAAGAACGAAGTTGGATTTTTATAAGAAAATTTACACGGCCACTGGTCATTCATATCGACGTACAATTGCCAAATTACATTATATTATCACAACAATTGACTAAGTTATGCTATTTGAACAGAGACAAGCCCACGCTTTATAACGTGAAAATTTTACGGTTGCGTTATTGGTTGTACTGTAGCATTTATTATGAAAACAAAAAACAGGGCACCAGCTTAAAAGCAACGTCATCACAGTGACGTAAATTCATCTGGCAGAGGAACTTGTAAATAAAGAACTCATATTTAGCTAATATTGTTGTTAAAAAAAAGACAATCGCCGAGTTGAAAGCCGCTTTGCAGTCAATATGGGACGATATGCCACAGGCGCCGATCAACAAGGCCATCAAGAACTTTACCAAACGGCTGAAGGCATGCGTGCAGGCCAATGGTGGACACTTTGAACACTTAATGTAAAATTGAAAGTGCAATTCGTAAAGCTTTGTTGTAAAAATATTTCAAGTTGTACCATTTATTTTTCTTGTTTCTTTACAAAGTAACTATTTTTAACCATGTAAAATCGTGGGGGGTGTCGTGTTTGAAATAACATAACTTTGTCATATTTCAAGATTGTTAAATAACATTTGGAAGTTATATGTAGATGTGAACAGACAATATCATTACCAAGTTTTATATAAAAATTCTAAGCGGTTGCTACAGAATTTGCAACACACTGCAGGGGATTACTTTATTTTGCCGCACCCTGTAGATGGTAATGAAACAGAAATTTACTTTTCTTGTAATTTGGAACACACAAACTTAAATTAAAAATAAAATATTATGAATTTCAACACAAATCTGTGTGATTCCATTAATAGTTGACAATATCTTGTTCTTGATGTTTTTCTTTTAGTAAGTAAGCACGTTCTCTAAAAGTTTTAGGCTTCCCAAAAATTGAGATAGCTATGATGCTTATTTCTATGGACAAGTATAAATAGGTCCAAAAAGAAAGAAATATTACGAAAATGAGTCTAAATGTTTAATTATAGCATATGCTAGCTACTAATTAATCAAAATAATATACCTTTGTTACAGGTTGTAATGGAATAAATTTGCGTAAAAGCTTAATTTAATGCATTGTACACCGTCTCGGACAGTGGATGGTAATGATATTTTGTATACATTTAGTCATTTTTTTCAAAATTTCCAAAATCTAACAGCTAAAACAATGATGGGAAATGTTAATCTGCTCATTCATTGAAGGATAGGCAAACAAATTTGAAGAAATTATCGAAAAAACTCAAAAAACCAGCGTGGGACATCAATTCTGCACTTTTCGGATAATGACCCGTGTAGGGACCTAGAGCAAGACATTCGCTCACAATTGCTTATCACCAATCTTGCTCATCACCATCAATGTTTGATCATTAGAAATTGGTGCTTAATAAATGCATGATAATAACTAATAACACGTACGCTGTACAGGTCTTTTCCAGCGCTTGTCAGTAGGCCTAACTATTCAGATCTTCAATGCAGCGGCTTTTTGTGGCTCTTGTGCAGCCGGTTCTTGCCGAGGGATATGGGGCCATCCATATAATATTATTATGTACGCAAAAATCCGGGAAAATTGGACCCCTCCCTGTACACACCGTAGCCTACGTAGGACTACTTTTTTCCACCCACCTGCGTACATACGGTTGACGCACACCACCCAGACCTACTGCAGATCGAATGTGTCAGTACGGTACAACAGGTCCTGGCATCGACAGGCTGCACTTTAGGCCAGATTGAAGGATGAGTAATCCATTGACTCACTCCCGAGTTGTGTCACTTGTGTGATAGTTTAATAATAGCGTTCAGAGGTAAGGTCGCATACAAATGACACCTCTCCCACAGTCCTACTTCCTCTTATAGTACCGGATAGCTGGACAGACTGAACCAGAGGTCTCAAACTCAAATTACCCCGAGGGCCAAAGGAAGACCAGTATGTGAGCTTGCGGGCCGTGCCGCATAAGTTAAGGATCCTATGCATTCAGCAACACATACAAAATTGACGGTTTTAACGGCAACATCCCTAACTTCCTTCATTTGTAGGCTTTTACTACACAAGGCTTCTTGGTGCAAAATGCAATATATACTAGTGAAATTATTTCCATGTATATTGAGGCTACTCGGTTTAGTCCTCATCAATTCAACCACACCAACATTTACAGAGCACACTGATGGGGCTCCGTCTGTAGCCAAAGATACAAGTTTATTCCATAGTAGCCACAGAGATAGCTCTCAATGCACACTTCGATGATGAAATATGTCACGCTCTGTGGTCGTACCCCTCAATGGTATCAAGTCGAGCAATTCTTCGATAATATTCACGTTGCCATCTACAACTCTAGCAGAGACTGCACACTATTGGTGTCTGATGCATCTGTAGGCCTACTCTCACCAAGAGCAATTGAAACTACTTTGAAGCTTTGTGTCATTTTAATTAATTGCGTTTACGCATCATCTGCTAAATCTGTAGCCTAACCCTGCTGGCAACTGTATTGGTACACAAGCTCACGCCTTCACAAACTTTCTTCTTGTCAGGACATAAAATTTCGCTAGCTTTCCCAAGACATTCTTTATGAATATTATTGGCCTTCTGTAAAGGAACACGAAGATTTGGCTGTCATTTCGCTAATTACAAAACTTGCTCGTATCGAATCTTCGCTGTTTTTCTTAATATTAAGAAACATATTTCTCTGTTTGGCAAATCCAGCTTTAAGTTGCTGGACTTTTTCACTTCTGACTTCTGCCTGTGATAGTGTCATATTTCTCGCGATACCTAAATGTAAATGTAAATGTACGCGATTTTCTATAGCGACCGTATATTATGGCCTCGACCCTGCTCATTTTTCAATGAATTGATCGGGTGAGATCCTTTACCACAGCTGCCCGTGTCCACGCCATTTAAGGTTCCCGTGTTGGGACCGGGCTAGCCCGAGATTTAAATCTCTGAAATAAGCCACCTTCGGGAAGCGAACCGCGATGTAGCTAACTGGGCCAAGTATCAGTGCCGACGTATGTTGTATTACTATTCCTTCGGAACAGTAATTGTTTGCTGACAAACAAGACACTGAATTTGATCGTTTACCTCCGTAAAAATATAAGTTCTCCCATTTCTAGAGCTTTATCGTAATTTTTATTAAAAAGTAGGCCAATTGTGAAATATTTAAGAAATTCTGAAGGCCGTCGCGGGCCACAAAAAAGGACTTCGCGGGCCGCATGCGGCCCGCGGGCCGCGTGTTTGAGACCCCTGGACTGAACTCTAGCTCACTTGAAGGCCAATAAATCTGAAGGCCTCCGTTTCGTTTGCGTACGTACATTATCAGCAGATCGCGCCCCCCCCATACGCAAGCACATGCGTTTCGGTTACCCTCCCTCCATGTGTACGTAATATATGAATGGCCCCTAAACCATTTCCAGCTCGTTGCCAATTTTTTCTGGGTAGTACAATACATTATACAAGCAGTTCTTTCAATGGGCCTAAACTAAGAATAGCGCAACAAAATTGTGGCGGATATTTTGTGGTGCACATTTTCTATGTTACTTTGAAAGCACGGTGTACGAGATGTTTAAAAGCAAGGACTTTTATTTGCATTTAAAGAACGTTTTTAAACTGGTCAACCAGTTTGTGTAATAAGTTTTATATGTCAATTGAATTATATATTCGCTTAGTCATATCCATTATTTTAGAAAGAAAATTAATTAAATCACGGAAACATGGCTGACTCCTCGTTTCGTGCTGTAGCCAGGCGTTTGCAAACGGCGTGCAACGCTATCGAAAAATTATATTTCAACGAATGGACGGGTGCCACTGCCGAAGGAAAAGAATCCTTGTTGTTGCTGAGGCATATGGCAAAACAATCGAAGTCATCGTCGGAGGGTTATTGGGATGGTCTACCGGTCTTTGACACAGGCGTTGAACTTGGATTAGAAGATGATCGTCTGAATGACATGAACGATTTGCTGAACAGCGTCAGTAATAAGGTGTAAGTGTCTGCAAACAAACGCCATATGCTGGTAGCTTTTTGTAACCAGCACTTTTGAGACGTTAGTGAAAGATGGTTTCTGCGTGATGGTGTTTCACGCATGCTTCAAGCATGCCAGAGGTATGCTCCATTGAGGCCTTATTAAGAAGCCGGTTGTTTAGGATGCACTGGATACTCTGTTTAAGACAAGTCCCTGACTCACAATTGCTAATCGTCATCGACTGATGCTTGGTTATTATTATCATATTCGTTTATTAGGCAAAACTGGTTGGCACACCGCAACCAAGAACAAGAGAATAGGTAATAGAAATAATAGAAATAAATATGTAAAGGTTATGCGTTATTGTGGAGTGTACCCAGATTTTTTTTATAGAGAATATGCAAGATATAGTTTTAGATGGTTTGTATCGTCTTTGGTCGCTATATAGTGGGACTTAATAAGTCCAGGTAAAGGTTTACGGTGGTGATTTCGCAACCGTGCACAAGGTAAACGTCATGGCTGCACCAGAATTGGATAGAATTGAGTGAAATATGAACTCTGACAGCCTACTTCCACTCAAGTAAGTAAGTAATGGTTCATGAACACAATATTTAAAAATGGTCAGGTAAGTGAGTAAGTGCTGTGTAATAAAGTTAATGATGTGAATTAATAGCATCATGAAAACTTTTAATCATATAGCCCTAAAACATCGGAAGGAAATGCCAAATTACACTGGACACATGCACTTTAATTTAATGCAATAACAGTTAATTTATGATGTTTGTAAGTACAATATTCATTTGACAGTTCATTTTTAACCTTTGGAAATATTGTGTCAATTTTCTAATAAAGTAAATTTTTCACCTTAAATATTGTCTTTATGAATCATTACTTACTGGAGTGCAAGTAGGCTGAGTTCACAGCACTCTATCTATCCAGTTCTGGGGCCACCATGATGTTTACCTTGTGCATGGTTGTGCCACTCCATCGTAAACCTTTACCTAAATCCATAATAATAATAGTAATAGTTGTTATTATTATTATTGACTATGTGTGCATTGTTCCACAGACAAATTCTTGCTGAAGTTCAGAAAAAGGTGCAGAAACATTTGATTGACTCCGAGGAACTGTACAACAGACTCTGCTGTCCAGAGCCAGGCAATCCTCTATCCTGTCACCAGAGTATAGAGGTCCTCTTCAGAAAGCTCTTCAGGATCGTAGATCTACTGTCTGAAAAGTATTCTTTTAATTGAATTTTCAATTAATCAGATGTGCAGTCTACTGGAGCCCCTTGTAACATGCTTTGTTATAACACAAATTCAGATTTAAGAAGATCCATAAATAAATTAGTGCTTCGATTTGTTGTTTGCGAATGGCTGCCAGCTGATGTGTGTTTCCTAGCTTCGTAGAATGCTTACTTTTTTTAATGATAGCTAACTGGCCGTATCTGAGTGTTTAAGGCAGTTTCAACTTTCTGTGCAGCAGTTCATGTATTGTTTTAGTATTACAGATATGTAGTAGAAGATCACCCTTCTTGTTATGTGTCATACCAAAACAAAGTTCTAGCACAAGTTGGAACGTGAATCCCAAAAATTAATTCAGTTAATTGGGAAATGGCGTCATTGTAACGAAGCCTCAGTATGATGCAGTATTGTGATTTTGCTGCCAATAGTTGTTTATAAGGAGGGTTGAATGTTCCACTAAATTTAGTTTCTTCTATTCATTATGTTATTTTATGCATTATTAATTCAATATTGTTCTGATATGTAAAACAACACAGGCTAATGCTTCCCAGAGGTGCAGATGAAGTAAACATTGGCTTTTCATTTTATTATGACATCCTTCTCAAACGAGTTTCAACAACTGCTTGATTAACTTCTGTATAGTTACGAAAACCGGAGGGTGCATTTAAATTCTGTGTCATGGAACGACCTGACCTCAATCGAGCAACTAATCGACGCTTGGGAATGTAGGTCAGAATCAAGACACATCAGTCTCTTCATAAAAGGTTAGTTCCATTTATATAAGTGAATTTTTCGTCTCAACAGCCTAACGGAAATGTCCTTGAAAAAACAAGCTGCTTAGTCAAGTAGCTCAGTGGATCTAAGTGTGACTGAGCACATGTGCCATGGTCAGGCCCGCCGAGAGGGAGGGGCAGGGGGGGCAAATGCCCAGGGGCCCGGCGACTTTCTAGGGGCCCGGGCCGGGCCCGCAATCACCTTATGAAAAATATTGTAATCAGTTATACAAAGCTTATGATTTTTGCCTTTTTAAATATTATTAACTGACACTTAACTACAATCAATTTAAACTTCAAGCATCTGAATAAAATCATAGTGTATATATTATATAAATATAATATCGTACGGTCGTACACGCACTTTTATTGTTTCAATTTGTGTTTTTTTTCGTGCGACCGTATATGATATTACATTTATATAAAGCCTAAAAATAGTTTAGAGAGCCATAACTGTTCTGCCTATAGGGGCCCGCGACTGCTCTGCCTAGGGGCCCGCGACTACTCTGCCTAGGGGCCCGGAATTTCTGTCGGCGGCCCTGGCCATGGTGTGTTCAACCATCATTTTTGACTTTTTTTGGTAAAACCAGATTATAATTTGCCAACTACAGTGTGGACTTGTTAATGTGAAGGTGTCGAGGGTCATGCCTAGTAATACAGGTTATACCAGGGGTGGGCAAACTTTTAGTGCATTGGGCCACATTAAATGCCAAAAAAATTCAGAGGGCCAGGTAACAAATTTTATGCTTTAAATAACTAACACTTATTTAAAATTGAATATACTTTGGCTGTTACTATTGAGATGTATGCAACTGTGAACATGCATTTAAGGTTTTCATAATCCATAGTTATTATGAAAGACAAGACCAGAATAGGAAGTTTAAAAAGCAGCACCACCTGAGTAAAACGTGGAAAACTTCACGCGGTCTGAAATTTGTGAGTTTTAAATGTTACGAAGAATTGTGTGGGCCGAAAAAAGTGTTGGTGGGCCGGATCAGGCCTGCAGTCTGTAGTTTGCCCACCCTGGGTTATACCAGGTGTGTGTTAAAAGGCATAATGGTGAAAAATTTAGTTTGTAGCATTACACTGCAGTTCTTATATGGAACGTTAACCAAAATGGCTTGTGAAGTTAATAGCTTTGGGGGCATTGGTAAACCACTTGGCATTTAGCAGAATGTCGTAAAACAGAGTGTGCCACACTGTACCTTTACATCACATATGTCAGAGGGTTCAGTTCAAAATCAGGGTACAGGAACTGCATTTCAGTCATATTATATCATCTGATTGCCAGCGGTCGAGGACCGTTCTATTGAATTGTGGTCTTGTATTGTAAGAGTGGGAGCACCTGTAATCAGTTTTCTTGAAGAGGTGCTATATGAATACATGTAATGCACTTACAAATTACCTGATAATTTGTTTGATGGAGTTAGACTTTTAAATGGCTGCATCCCGTCATTTAAGATTAATTTTTTTCTTTTCAGAAGCAACTTCTGTTACCAGTGTAATTCTTCAAAGCCAAGAATGAAACCGACATTACCCACAGCAAACCTATGGCTCACACAGAAAGTCCCATGCCAAGTAAAGCGTCTTGGTGTTCAGTACGTCATCCATGTGCCTTTTCCCAAAACATCTAGCATTCCTGACATGTTGTATAAACTGAGTTTTGTCGATATTAAGTTAGTGATACGAGATTTTGGCAGAGGAAGTGGTGGTGAATTTGATCTGGTAGCAGCCATATTGGGCTTGTGGTTCCTGTGTAGTTGTTTCTATTGTAAGCCAGTGTATATTTATTAGATCTATATGTTCTGAGTCCCTTTGCTGGACGCTGCATTGTTGAGCAGTGTCTTCTACCCTGCAGCACAGTCAGTCTTGTAACATCAACAGTGTGGCCTCATCCAGGCCCTAGTACTCTGTTGAAAT